>CM052658.1:105472772-105606742 GCA_028533165.1 Leontopithecus rosalia
GAGGCGGGTGGATCACGAGGTCAACAGATCGAGACCATCCTGGTCAACATAGTGAAACCCCGTCTCTACTAAAGATACAAAAAATTAGCTGGGCCCGGTGGCGCGTGCCTGTAATCCCAGCTACTCGGGAGGCTGAGGCAGGAGAATTGCCTGAACCCAGGAGGCGGAGGTTGCGGTGAGCCAAGATCGGGCCATTGCATTCCAGCCTGGGTAACAAGAGCGAAACTCCATCTCAAAAAAAAAAAAAAAGATAAATGTATATGAAAGTGCAAAAGGATAAGAAGAGCCAAGATACTCTTCAAGAATAAAGTGGAACAATCTGTTTTATCAGATATGAAATTTAAAAAAATAAAACTAGATTAACAAAGACAGTGTTATATTCGTGCCGGGATACACAACAGTCTTGGTTTTGTATAATAGATCAGTGGAACAGAATAAGGAATACAGAAATAGACATGTGCATATGTAGATACTGTACTGTAAAGATAACATGCAGAACAGTGACAATATATTTCAGTAAATAGTGCTCGGGCATTTTATATATATATATGCACGTTCATGTGTAGACACACACACACACACACACACACACACACACACCAAAACAAAGTGAATCAAGACCCGTATCTCATATCACACCCCAAATAAATTCTCAGTGGATTGCGGATCTACCTGTGAAAGGCCAAACAGTAAAGATTTTAGGAGATAATATAGGAAAATATATATGTGACCTTACAGTATGAAGAGTTTTCTTAAATGGACACAAAAAAGCATTAACCGTAAAAATGATATATTGGAGTGTATTAAAATCACCTATTTCTGCTTATCAAAAATCATCTTTAAGAGATTCTACTTGTGAAAAAAAAAAGAAAAAGAAATCATCTTTAAGAGAGTGAAATGCAAGCCAAAGAGTAGGAAAAGATGCTTGCAACTCTGTGACAAAGGGTTTATGTATATAGCATATAGAAAGGACTACAAATCATTGAGAAAAAGACAACCAATAGAATAATGGGTAAGAGAAAAAGACAAGCCAATAGGATAATGGGTAAGCAACTTGAATAGGCACTTCACGGAAAAGAATATCCAAGTGGCCACTAAAAATAAGAGAAGGTGCCAAAGACCACAAATCATTGGAGAAATGCAAATTAAAATAATAATGGCATATAACTGTTACATACCTGTCAGAATGCTAAATTAGAAGGATTAATAATGCAGAAGGTTTGTGGGAATATGGAGCAAGAATTTGTTTTTTTGGAGGAAAGGTCTCACTTTGTTACCCAGGCTGGAGTGCAGTGGTAAGATCTTGGCTCACTGCAGTCTTGATCTCCCAGGCTCGAGCAATCCTCTCACCTCAGCCTCCTAGTAGCTGGAACTACAGGTATGTGGCACCATACCAAGCTAATTTTATTTGTTTTTTGTAGAGATGAGGTCTTACTATGTTGCCCAGATTTGTCTTGAACTCTTAGACTCAAGTGATCCTTCCACTTCAGCCTCCCAAAGTGTTGGGATTATAGATATGAGCCACCATGCCCAATGAAATTTTTTACGCTGTTGGATATAACCACTTTGGTAAACTGGTTGGCAGTGGAGAAGCAGAATATATGCATGCTCTATGACTCTGTAATTTTACTTCCACAGAAATGGGTGGGCATGTATGCAACCAAGTAGTGTCTCTAAGAATGTTTATAGCACCCCTATTTGTACTAGCTCCAAATTGTTGTGTGAGGAGTGGATTTCCATCAACAGTGTAGTTGGTAAGTAAATGCTGATATATTTCTAACTTGGACTACTATACTCTTATGAAATTGAACAGACTCAATTCACACAACATGGATGAACCTTAAAAAAATGATGTTGAACAAAATCCACACACAAAAGAATCTGTACTACTGTGTATGATTGAATTTAAACAATTTTGAAATCGGACAGTACAGAACTAGAACGTTAGAAGTCAAGATGATAGTTACCTTTGGATAGGAGGGAGGGCTTAATGATTGGAAAGAAGTAGAAAGGATCGCTGGGCTACTGGCAGTCCTCAGTTTCTGGGACTCTGGTGGTTACATGGGTGCTTGCTTTGTTTTAATTTGTGGGGCCGAACATTTATGTTTTGTACACTTTCCTTTGTGTGATTAAAAAAGAAAGAACCACCCAATCCCATGCCTGGCTAATTTTTGTAGTTTTAGAAAAGATGGGCTTCACCATGTTGGCCAGGCTGTTCTCAAAATCCTGTTCTCAGGTGATCTACCCTCCTCATCCTCTCAGAGTGCTGGGATTACAGGGTAAGCCACCATGCCTGGCCTTTTCTTTTTGGTTTTTGAGATAGGGTCTTGCTCTGTTTCCTAGGCTGGAGGGCAGTAGTACCATCACAGCTCACTGCAGCTTCAACCTCTCGTGCTCAAGCAGTGCTCCCACCTCTGCCTGTCAAGTAGCTGGGACCTCAGGCATGCAACACCATGCCCATGCCCAGCTAATTTTTGTATTTTTTGTAGAGACAGGCTTTCGCTATGTTGTCCGGGCTCAAGGGACCTGCTGACCTCACCCTCTCAAAGTTCTGAGATTATAGGTGTGAACCACTGCACCTGGCTGGATTCTCTCTCTCTCTCTCTCAATCTCTCTTTTAAGATATGTTCTCGGTCGGGCATGGTGGCTGACACCTTTAATCCAAGCACTTTGGAGGGCAAGGCAGGCGTATCACCTGAGGTTGGGAGTTCAAGACCAGCCTGACCAATATGGTGAAACCCTGTCTTTAAAAAAAAAAAAAAAGATACGTTCTCGCTTTGTTACGCAGGCCAGAGTGCAGTGGCAGGATCTCAGCTCACTGCAACCTCTGCCTCCTGAGCTCAAGTGATTCTCTCACCTCAGCCTCCTGAGTAGCTGGGACCATGGGTGTACACCACCATGCTTGGTTTATTTTTGTATTTTTTCTTTTGTAGAGAGGGGGTTTCACTATGTTTCTCAGACTGGTCTTGAACTGAGCTAAACTGATCTACCTGCCTCAGCCTCCCAAAGTACTGGGATTACAGGCGTGAGCCACTGCATCTGGCTTGGATTCTAATATTAATACATCATTTTTTTAGCTTTTGAATCAAAATAAGCATTTGTATAAAAAAGATTTTTTCATCAGTGTAGCAGATGAAAACTTTTATTCAAGTTATGGAAATTGCTTTCACACTTTAAAGATAATTTTGGACAAATAGCAAGATGGCCAACTAAAGGCAGCTAGGAAGAGCCTCTCCCACTGAGAGAGACCAGAACATCAAGTAGGCTGGCACACTGTGAACAGATCTTTGGAAAGAAGGCATTGAGAGTGGACAGAGGAAGGATGTAGATGCAGGCTGAATGGGAAGGAAGTTGGAAACCCTGCACAGGGTTGCCAAGCACCAGGAATTGTCCCTGGCCCTTATTGCCTCCCAGGGAAAGGGTGAATGAAATAGATATGGAGTGGCCCACTCTTGCCACAGACCTCTGGGAATCTAGCTATGGTAGACCCCACAATTTCCATGAACTTCTGAGCTGGCAGGGAGAACTTCCTGGAAAGCTGACAGAGACGGAACTCTAGCCTGCACGGAGTCCAGAGGGTTCGTTGTGGGAACAGCTGCAGCGGAGCACAGCTATACGTGTCCATAACCTGAGGCCCACCATATTCCTTTAGACAGCTCTAGCCTTTGTTGGCAGCCAGACTTGGACAGAACAGGGCTGGCTTGCTTGGGAATAGGACCAGTCTGATCTGAGGACCTACCCCAACTCCCTGTCTGGTGGCCTCTCATAGGGTCCCTTCCTGCCTGTCTGTACTTGCTTGCAGCACATTCTCAGCTTGCCAGGGGCCATTGCCATAGCTTTTCCACCACAAGATCCTGTCTATCCATTGGAGTGCTTTTGCAGATGGACCCCTGCCATTGTGCACCTGCCTGTGGCCTTCCCTTGCTGGCATGCACCCACCTGCCGCCTTTTCCTGCCAGTGCACTCTTGCCCACAGCTTCCCCCTACCACTCTGTAGGCATGCATGTACATGGGAGCCTACTGCTGCCCCACCAGAGTACTTTTGCTGGCAGCTCCCATTAGAGTGTTGTTGCCAGTGGACTGGGAACACCAGAGTTTCTCCAGAGCAGCGGTACTTAACCTCAAGGGGCCAGAAAACAAAGCCACAGGCCTGGTCCCAGCCCCACAAGGATTAGAGCATGTAGCCTAGGAGTGCTCAGTTGAGCCTTGGCCCCCTGAAAGCATCTACAATGAAGCCAGTTGATTAAACCAACCAAATATTAGTCAAACTTTCAAGAGCATCAAATAATATCAAAGCAAGAAGTCTCATGCAAAAGGTAACTACTTTAAAGACTGCAGGATGTCAGCCCATACAGGTGAGAAAGAACCAGTGCAAGAACTCTGGCAACTCTAAAAGCTAGAGTGTTTTCTTAATCTCTGAACAACTGCACTAGCTCCCCAGCAGTGGTTCTTAACCAGACTGAAAAGACTGAAATGACAGACATAGAATTCAGAATCTGGATGACAAGGAAGCTAACTGACATAGGGGATAAGGCTGAAACCCAATCCAGGGAACACAGTAAGAGTGCAAGAGTTGAAAGACCATGTAGCCATTTTAAGAAAGAACCAAACTGAACTTCTGGAAATGAAAATTTACTACAGGAATTCCAGAATGCAATTGGAAACATTAATAACAGAATAGATCAAGCCGAAGAAAGAATCTCAGCACTTGAAGACTATTCCTTTGAATCAATGCAGGTAGACAAAAATGGAAAAAGAATTAATGAATAAAATCTCCAAAAAATATGGGAATATGTAAAAAGACCAAAGAAAACATCCCCAACCTCTCTATAGAGTGACATGCAAATTTAGGAAGTTCAGAGAACCCCTGTACCATACCCCCATACTATACAAGATGACCTTCCCGAAGACAATAGTCATCAGATTGTCAAAGTCATCAGGAAAGAAAAAATCTTCAAGGCAGCTATATAGATGGTGCAGGTCACATATAAAGGTAGCCCCATCCAGCTAATAGGAAGCCTTTTGTCAGAAACCTTACATGCCAGCAGAGATTGGGTCCTATATTCAGCAGCCTTAAAGAAAAGAAATTCCAACCAAGAATTTCATATCTGGCCAAACTAAGCTTCATAACTGAAAGAGAAATAAAATTCTTTTCAAGCAAGCAAATGCTAAGGAAACTCTACCACCAGGCCTGCCTTACAAGAGGTCATTAAGGGAGTGGTAAAAAATTAAAGACTGGTACCTGCCACCACAAAACACACTTAAGTACATAGCCCACTGACACAATAAAGCAAGTATACTATCAAGTCTAATAACAACCAGCTAACAACATGACAGGATGAAATTCTCACATAGCAATATTAACCTTGAATGTAAGTGGGCTAAATGACCTACTTAAAAGACAGAGGGGCAAACTGGATAAAGAAGCAAGACCCAACTATGTGTTGTTTTCAAGAGACTAATCTTGCACGCAGTGACATCCCTAGGCTCAAAATGAAGGAATGGAGAAAGACCTGACAAGCAAGCAAACAAAAAACAAAAACAAAAACCAACAAAACAAACAGAGCAGGGATTGCTATTTTTATTTCAGACAAAACAGACTTTAAGCCAACAGTAATAATCAAAAAGGACAAAGAAGGACATTACATAGTGGATGATAAAAGATTCAATTTAACTAGAAGACTTAACAATCCTAAATATATATGCGCCCAACACTAGAGCACCCAGATTAGTAAAACAAGTTCCTAGAGACCTGCAAAGAAACTTAGATGACCATATACCAATAGTGGGAGACTTAAATGCCCTGCCAACAGTGTAAGACAGAGCATCGATGCAGAAAACTAATAAAGGTATTTGAGACCTAAACTTGACACTTGACCAAATGGACCTAACAGACATCTACAGAATACGTCACCAACAAAAACAGAATGAATATACATTCTTCTAATCTATACAGGGCACATATACTAATATTGACCACATGCTTGGCCATAAAGGAATTCTAAGACAAAACCCAATATCATGCCAACCACACTTTCAGGCCACAGTGCAATAAAAGTAGAAATCAATACCAAGAAGATCCTTAGACCATACAATTAGATGGAAATTACACAACCTGTTCCTGAATGACTTTGGGGTAAAGAATGAAATTAGGTCAAAAAAATATGTATACATACATATATATAGAGAGAGTATTTCTGTGACTTTGGGGTAAAGAATGAAATTAAGGCAAAAATATTTATTTTTTTGCTTTAATTTCATTCTTTACCCCAAAGTCATTCAGGAACAGGTTGTATAATTTCCTGTTATTATGTTTGAAACTAATAAAAACAAAGATATAACATACTGGAATCCTTGGGACACAACTAAAACAGTGTTAAGAGGAAAGTTTATAGTGAGTGCTAAATGCCTACATCAAGAATTTAGAAAGATCTGAAATTAATGACCCAACACCACACCTAGAGGAACTAGAAAAACAAGAGCAAACCAACTTCAAAACTAGCAAAAGAAAAGCAATAACCAAAATCAGAACTGAGCTGAGCAAAATTGAGACATGAAAATCCATACAGAAGATCAATGAAACCAAAAGTTAGTTCTTTGAAAGAATAAATAAGATTGCTAGATTGCTAACTATTTTAATAGAGAAGATCCAAATAAACACAACCAGATATGACAAAGGTGACATTACCACCAACCCCACAGAAATACAAAAACCCTCGGAGACTATTATGAACACCTCTATACACAAAAACTAGAAAACCTAGAATAAATGGATAAATTTCTGGAAACATACAACCTTCCAAGATTGAACTAGGAATAAATTAGAATCCTGAATGGACCAGTTAACAGGTTCCAAAATTGAAGTAGTAAAGAAAACCTACTGACTAGAAAAAGCCCTGGACCAGACAGATTCACAGCAAATTCTACCAGCCATGCAAAGAAGAGCTATTGCCATTGCTACGGAAATTATTCCCAAAAAATCGAGGAGGAGGGACTCCCTAACTCATTCTTTGAGGCTAGATCATTCTGGTACCCAAATCTGACAGAAACATAACAACAACAACAAAAAAAACTGTAGGCCAATATCCCTGATGAACATAGATGCAAAAATCCTCAACAAAATACTAACAAACCGACTCCAGCAGCACATCAAAATCTGATCCACCACTATCAGTAAGCTTTATTCTGGGGATGCATGGTGGGTTCAACATATGCAAGTCAGTAAATGTGATTAATCACATAAACAGAACTAAAAACAAAAACCACGTGATTCATCTCAATAGACACAGAAAAGGCTTTCAGGAAAATTTAACATCTCTTCATGTTAAAATCTTCAACAAATGGGCATTGAAGGAACATACCTCAAAATAATAAGAGCCATCTATGACAGACCCATAACCAGTATCATACTGAATGGGCAGAAGCAGGGATCTCATTGTCACCACTTCTGTTCAGCATAGTACTGGAAGTTCTAGTCAGAGCAACCAGGCAAGAGAAAGAAAAAAAAAAGTCTGAGTAAGAAGAGAGGAAGTCAAACTATCTCTGTTTGCAGATATTATTCTGTACATAAACAATCCCATAGTCTCTGCCCAAAGGCTCCTAGAATAGATAAACAACTTCAGTAAAGTTTCAGGATATAAAATCAGTGTATAAAAATCAGTAGCATTTCTATACACCAATAACATCCAGGCTGAGAGCAAAATCAGGAATGCAATCCCATTCACAATAGTCACAAAAATAACAAAATGCCTAGGAATACATCTAACCAGGGAGGTGAACAATCTTTGCAAAACACTGCCGGAAGAAATCAGAGATGACATAAACAAATGGAAAAACATTCCATGCTCATGGATGGGAGAAATCAGTGTTGTTAAAATGACCATACTGCTGAAAGCAATCTACAGATTCAGTGCTATTCCTATCAAACTATCAACATCCCTTTTCACAGAATTAGAAAAAACTATTTAAAATTCATATGGAACCACAAAAGGGCCCGAAAATGGCAAAAGCAATCCTAAACAAAATGAACAAAGTTGGAGGCATCATACTATTCGACTTCAAACTATACTACAAGGCTACAGTAACTAAAAAAGCATGGTACTGGTAGAAAAACAGACACATAGACCAATGGAACAGAATAGAGAATGCAGAAATAAAAAACTGCATACCTACAACCATTTGATTTTCAACAACGTTGACAACAAGTAATGGGGAAAAGACTCCACTATTCAATAGATACTGCTGGAATAACTGGCTCGCCATATATAGAAGAATGAAACTGGACCCCTTCCTTTCATCATATACAAAAATCAACTCAAGATGGATTAAATACTTAAATGTAAAACCTAAAACTATAAAAACTCTAGAAGAAAACATAGGATAGGAATGTCATAGGTTTTGTCATAGGTCCAACATTGTGGTCATATACCTTGGCAAAGATTTCATGACAGTCTTTCAAAGCAATTGCAACAAAACAAAAACAGGTAAGTGAGACCTAATTTAACTAAAGAGCTTCTGCACAGTAAAAGAACTATCAACAGAGTAAACAGACATCCTACAGAGTGAGAGAAAATATTTGCAAACTATTCATCTGACAATGGTCTAATATCCAGAATCTGTAAAGAACTTAAATTACAAGCAGAAAACATAAAGAGTGGACAGAGGACGTGAACAGACACTTTTTAAAGAAGACATATGTCACTAACAAACATGAAAAAATGCTCAGTATCACAATTATTAGAGAAGTACAAATGAGAACTACAATGGGATACCATCTCACACCAGTGTGAGTGATTATTATTAACAAGTCAAACAGTAACAGATCCTGGCATGGTTGCAGAGAAAAGGGAATGCTTATACACTGCTGGCGGGAGTTAAATTTGTTCAACCATTACAGCATGATGATTCCTCATCTGAAAATGGAACTACCAATCCCATTATCGGACCCCAAAGGAATGTAAATTGTTCTACCAAGAAGACACATATTTGTACGTTTATTGTAGCACTATTCACAATAGCAAAGATATGGGCACCCAGGTGCCCATCAGTGGTGGACTGGATAAAGAAAATGTGGTACATATACACCATGGAATACTGTGCAGCCATGAAAAAGAACAAAATCATGTCCTTCACAGCAACATGGATGCAGCTGGAGGCCATTATCCTAAGCAAATTAACACAGGAGCAGAAAACCAAATACACATGTTCCCACTTGTAAGTGAGAGCTAAACGCCGAATACATGAAGACGAAAAGGGGAACAGCGGACACTGGGGGGCCTGTTTGAGGATGGAGAGTGGGAGGAGGGTGAGGGTTGAAAAACTACCTATTGGGCACTATGCTTACTAACCGAGTAATGAAATCATTTGTTTACCAAACCTCAGTGACACGCAATATACCCATGTAACAAATCTGCACGTACACCACAAACCTAAAAAGTTGAAAAAGATTTTTAAAAATAAAATAATTTTTGGCCTGATGCAGTGGCTCACACCTGTAATCCCAGCACTTTGGGAGGCCGAGGCGGGCAGATTACCTAAAATTGTAAGTTCGAGATTAGCCTAACATGGAGAAACCCCATCTTTACAAAAATACAGAATTAGCTGGGCGTGGTGGCGCGTGCCTATAATCCCAGCTACTCAGAAGGCTGAGGCAGGAGAATCCCTTGAACCCTGAAGGCGGAGGTTGTGGTGAGCCGAGATCGTGCCATTGCACTCCAGCCTGAGCAACAAGAGTGAAACTGTCTCAAAAAAAAAAGAAAAGATAATTTTGTGACAAGGAGGTATTTCAACTTTGTTATGAAAAATAATCTTCAAAATATATTGCTTTAAATCTATGTAAACTTTTTTGGTTTTGTTTATAGCTTACTTGCTTTGTAGGAGGGAAAGCAGATAAGTTGGGCAGGATTTATCAGCATAAGCTCATTACCACTGTTGGCAAATGCTATGTTTATGGTGTCATTGCTGTGAGTCAAGGGACCTCTTTTGTGCTTCCAGTAGCCTGAGATGTTCTTTATAGAGCACCTAGTAGGGAGGTGTTTGTTTTGGGTGTAGTGGCCAGGTTTGCTATGGCTTCATTTTCTTAACTCACTACACTTGTAAACTGTAAAGAACATTTGCTAGTTTGTTTTTTCTTTAAAGTAGGACTGTTGTGGGAAAATGCAGAAAGGTTAGTGTGAGCGTTGAATATTACAGTAGCCCTCTGGGTGCCTTCCCTAAATAAAGATATGTGAATCTGCCTACATTTTTATAAAAGCTGATCAGGGCGTCTTTGTCATTTTTTTTTTCTGTGATAGTAACATTTGAAATCTCAGGCCCGCATGAGTCAGAATATGGGTCTAGAAGAATTTTCTGTGAGACAAATCAGACTACTTTCAGAGGCTTTCTTTTTTTGTTCTTTTTTCATGGAAAACTTGATATATACACAGATTTAAAGAGCCTATTAGATGGGTAGGGGATACCCTTGTTAGCTATCATCTGTGTTCAACAACTATCAAAAGCATTAATTTGTACTGATATTGAAATATTATTACTCATACTTACTGTGGTCCATATTTTTTCTCCAACTTCAAAAATAGATTTGCCACTAGATGGTGCCAAATATTAAGAGGCCAGTTTGGACAAACTATTAAAGCCATTGACCATCCTGGATTTGCTGGCACAGTCTTGATTTTTTTTTTTTTTTGCAATAATTATACTTGGACTTCATGTCCTCATTTTAATGAGGACACTAAAGAGGTAGAAGTTAAGTGTTCACTTGTCTTTAGAATGCTTACAGTGATAATAAAGATATTTATATATACTTAATATCTACTAGATGAAAAGTCAAAGGACAAACTAAAAACATACCCCAAATAATCCAAGCCCTGGCATTTGTATATCTGACTGTTTTTTTGTAAGGCTCTTTTTTTCTGTAAGACCGTCTCTAATCATGCTTCAAGAATTCTGCACCTCCTGCGTAATTTCTCTTTTGACATGTTTCTTAAATGCCTTTGGCCATAACTTCTAAGATAGCTCTGCTTCTGAAATGATACTGTTTATGATATGTGAATTAGATATTGGAATGTTGACCGCATTCTAAATATGCTTAGTGTCACTTTGAAGGCATCAAATAAATTTCTGTGTAGGACATATCAAAACAAAACATTCTCTATCACAATTGCTTAACATTTGCTTTTCATGTCTGTGTGACAGTTTTGCTGTCTGATAGAGAGTCATGTGGAAATCTAATCTTTCAAGACTGGAAACTGTACTAGGAGCAAATACAAAACATACCCTTGCTAATTAGTACTTGAAACATCTTCACTTTTTTTTTAAACAAATAGTAGGTTGGCTCTGCAAATCCCACAGTTCACTTTAAGCAGACATAATTAACTCTGTAATTAATAAAGTGAATAAGAACTTCTAATTAAATCATAATAACTGCCTTGGTTACAGCCAGAAAGATGCATGAATTTCTCCTCTCAAGGAATTATGAACCAGGTACTTCTTGTTTCTGTGCTCTCTGTAAAATTCACTAAGTGAGGAGTATATGTGATTTTTTTTCTGGATTTGATCCAGAAAAAGTATATTGGAGTGCAGGGTTCACTTTTAAGGGTGTGTTCTTTTATGAGTGTCTCAATTAATGTCTTTACCTCCCACTCCTATAATTTGGTGAAGGCAGTCAAGATATAATTGTAGCTTTCCTAACCCACGCTGTTCTGAGTTTTCCCAAGCCCTAGATGTCACTTCAGTGCTAAAATAAAGCACTGGGAAATGTGAAACTTTCTGGTTGATGATTGCAAGAATATTTATGCTAATATAAGGTGGTAGCAATGAGGGTTTGTGATTTTCAAATGTTCAGACACTTTTCAGAATTGATGTATCCTTCTCGGGATACATCCTGAGAAGTATCTTCAGAATGGTAAAACCTTCAAGCCATATCTAATCGTTAGATGATTTAATCAACAACTGATAATGGACTTTTCAAACATTCTAGCTTAGATTAGTGTTCTTTAAAACTGGGTACCAAAGATCATGTGTAAGTATGGTATGCTATTTACGATTCACGTCTCATAGGCACTAACAATTTATGCAAATTATTAGCATAATCCAGTTGCTGGAGCTAGTTGGCTGGGATCATTTTTGGCTCATGGCAGCTACTGCATCAACTCTTTAAACCTTTACTATGGTTATTTATAGAGGCTTTGCATTGCCTTTTGTCCTGTGAGTCTCAAAGGTACTATGTAAATATTAGTGGACGGCACATTTTCAATATCTGTACTGAATTATAACAAGGAAACCATGGCACTGAGAGGTTTGTCATTTATACCAATGAGCTGGGCTTGTACCTCTACATCTATAAATTGTGTGTCAGTTTTCACATTTCAGAGTTTAAAAAAAGTGATCTTGCCTGTGAGATCAAGTTGGTTAGCAAGCAGTGAGTTTCTGCGAAAAAAAGAGTTCAAGTTGGTTGTATTGACATCACTGAAATTAATTGTTATTGAAATTAACCTTTCTGATTTACCTACTGGCTAAACATTTGTTTTTCATATTTCTGTGATGCCATAATGTGTTTTGACTTTGCAAAGTCAATTTTTCTGTAAATTATGCTTTAATGTTCCTGGATTTTCATGCTGTATTAATCTAATTAATAAGCGATCTTGGTAATTTTTCTACTGATTTGAACTAACACAGGCACTTTCTGGTTTTTGTAAAACGTTTGAGAAGGCAGAGGAGATATCCTTCCTTCTCTTGCTGTGATTCAGAAACTCAAGTCACTATATGAAAGAGCCACTATCTACCTTTATATTAGTCGTCTGTGCCAACTGGTGATTTTAGATGCTCACATGAATCTTGGTGCCTTTTGCTATGGTGTGTCTGCTTTAGATTGCATTTCCACTTCACAGCCCTTGCCTAGGGCAGTGCATTTATGTGGGAATGTTTACAAATGATAATATTTAAGTAGAAATGTGCTATGGAAGGACTTTATAAAGAAAACAAGTTGTTAGGGCCGGGCGCGGTGGCTCATGCCTTTAATCCCAGAACTTTGGGAGGCCGAGGCCGGTGGATCATGAGATCAAGAGATCGAGACCATCCTGGTCAACAAGGTGAAACCCCGTCTCTACTAAAAATGTAAAAAATTAGCTGGGCATGGTGGCGTGTGCCTGTAGTCCCAGCTACTTGGGAGGCTGAGGCAGGAGAATTGCTTGAACCCAGGATATGGAGGTTGCGGTGAGCCGAGATCGTGCCATTGCACTCCAGTCTGGGGTAACAACAGCGAAACTCCATCTCAAAAAAAAAAAAAAGAAGTTGAGATGGAATACTGATTGTGAGGGTAGCCAGCCCTTTTCTTGTGGAATTCCAGAATTTTCAGGAAAGCCCTGACAGCTTTACCATTAATTTCAATTAGAAGAAGCTGGCGATTGTCATTTATGAAATTTGGAAGGAAATTTTAATCAAATAAGTTTCCGGTGGGGTGCGGTGGTTCATACCTTAATCCCAGCACTTTGGGAAGCTGAGGGAGGTGGATTACTTGAGGTCAGGAGTTTGAGACCAGCCTGGCCAACATAATGAAACTCTGTCTCTGCTAAAAATACAAAAATTAGCTGGGCATGGTGCCGCATACCCCTACAGTCACAGCTCCTCGGGAGGCTGAGACAGAATGACTTGAACTAGGGAGGCAGAGGTTGCAGTGAGCTGAGACTGTGCCTCTGCACTCCAGCCTGGGCAGCACAGTGAGATTCTGTCTCAAAAATAAGTTTCCAAGGGATGTAATATCATTAATTAAAATTATGAATATTTTAAGCATACAGAATAATTTAGAGAATAACATAATAAATACCCATATACCTATCATTTACTCATATCAGATTCTGATATTTTTCCTTATTTGCCAGGCTTTTCTTTTTTGTAAAGAAATAAAATGGATATAGTTGAAGCACCCTGAGTAATCTTCCCTGATTCTCTTTTTCTGTCTTCCTTCCTTCCTGCTCAGAGATAACCACTGTCCATATATATATATATACACATATATACACACATTTTAATTTTAATTTTTTTTTTTTGAGACAGAGTCTTACTCCATTGTCCAGGCTGGAGTGCAATGGTGTGATCTCGGATCACTGCGACCTCTGCTTCTCAGGTTCAAGCAATTCTTTTGCCTCAGCCTCCCCAGTAGCTGGGATTACAGGTGTGTGCCACCACACCTGTCTAATGTTTGTGTTTTTAGTACAGATGGGGGTTTCTGCCAGGCTGGTCTTGAGCTCTTGACCTCAGGTGATCTGCCCACCTCAGCCTCCCAAAGGGCTGGGATTACAGGTGTGAGCCAGCATGCATGGCCATGATATATAGTATTACGTATGGTTGTAGCCTACATACACATCATCATTCCGTGCATATCTTTCTGCAGTTTGCTTTTTATTAGTTTAGACTTGTGGTTTTGAACTACAGTCACGTTGATATTTTTAGTTTGGTCATTCATTTTAGCTGCTGTGTAGTATTCTATTGTATGTTTCTATTATAGTTTGTACATTTCCTGATGAAAGATATTTAAGTTTCTGGTTGATTTGCTTTTACAAACAATGGCAGTGAATATTTGATATGGTTTGGCTCTGTGTTCCCACCCAATCTCACACTGAATTGTAATAATCCCCAGGTGCCAAGGGTGGGGACAGGTGGAGATAATTGAATCATGGGGCAGTTCTCCCTGTACCCTTCTCCTGATAGTGAGATCTCACGAGATCTGATGGTTTTATAAGCATCTGGCATTTCCCCTGCTGGTTCGTTTTCTCTTTGCCTCTTTACCATTCATTTCAATTAGAATAAGCTGGCAATCGTTATTTATGAAGTCTGGAAAGAAATTTTAATCAAGTAAGTGATTAAAAGCCAGCCGCTGGCTGGCTGCAGCGGCTCATACCTTAATCCCAGCACTTTTCGAAGCAGAGGCAGGCTTCCATATAAGACTTGACTTGCTCTTCCTTGCCTTCCACCACGATTGTGAAGCTTTCCCAGTCACATGGAACTGTAAGTTGATTAAACCTCTTTCTTCTGTAAATTGCCCAGTCTTGGGTGTGTCTTTATCAGCAGCGTGAAAATGGACTAATACAATATTCTTGCACAAGTTTCCTTTCATATATTTGAGGAAGTTACTGTAAGCCCTAGGGTCTAGGATATATGCAGAACTGCAATTGAGAAGACCCTCATGCTCACAGAACTGCAAGGAGGTCAGTGTGACTGGATTAGAGGGAGTAAGGAGGTAAGAAGGAGATGAAGGGAGACAACAGAGAGGCCATCGTAGAGACTTTGTCTTTTACCTTGAATGCGATTCCGTCTGAAATTCGAGGGTTTTGAGCAGAGGAAACAATTTTATTTAGGCTTTAAAAGAATCACATAGTTGCTCTGTTGAGAGGGCACTGTAAGGGAGGAAGCAGAAAGCAAGAAGTTTGTTAGGACGCTGCTGTTACGATCCAAGCAAGAGACAGTGGTGACTTAGTCTAAGACCGTGGAGAATGGAGGCAGCGATACATTTTGAAAGTAGAGTCAACAAAATAAGCTGATGTGTTAGCTGGGAGATGTGAGAGAAAAAGTACAACATATTTGGCCTTGTAGATAGAAGGCTGGGCCATTCATTGAAAGGGATCTGTGGCAGAAGCAGATTTGAGCCAGAGGGAGAAACCAGGAATTTGATTTTGAGCAAGCAAGTTCCAGGTGCCTGCTCGGCATTCAGATTGAGACGTGGACTACGCAGGTGATAACATGAGCCTGGAATACAAAGAGGCCTCACCTGGAGGAATAAATGTCAGTATAGAGGAGAGGCTTAAAGCCATGAGATGGGATGAACAAGTGAGTGTAGAGAGAAGAAAGTCCAGAGTGAGTGCTGGGCTATTCCAGTGTTTAGAGTCAGGGAATAAGGCTTACCAATAATGGAGATCCAAAAGGATTGCTCAGTAAGGAGGAGAACCAAGCGTAGTGGTGTGTCTTGGAAAGCTAGTGTAGACGCTGTAAGGACTGCTCGGCTGTATGGAATGCTCTGATAGATTGAGTAAAATGAGCGCTGAGATTGACCTTTGGTTTTAACAATATGGAGGTCATTAAAGACTTTCACAGGAGTTGTTTTGGTGGAGTGGTGAGGAACTAAAAGTTAAGTTGGTGTATTCTCAAGAGAAATGGAAAAATAGGATTGGAGATAGCAAAAATAGACATCATTTGTGAGGAGTTTCTTTCCAAAGGGGAGTAATGGGACGGTTGTTGGAGGAAGATACAGGATTAAGAGTTTTTTTTTTTTGATGGGAGCTGTTACAGTGTTTTTCATTCTGATGTGAATAATATAGTTTCGAGGGGGAAAGTGATATGAGATGGAAGAATTGCTGGAATGCAGCTGAGGAGATGAAAGGAACTGGGATCTAATGTACAACGGAGGGATTGGTCTTAGTAGGAGCACAGAGCATGCATCCACAGAGGCAGAGACAAAGAATACTTGGGCACAAATGCAGGTGAACTGGTAGTTCCTTATTGCTGTTATTTTCTCAGTGAATTAGGAAGCAAGATCATCTGCTGAGCCTGAGGAAAGGAGATGAGATGTAGAGGTAAGAAGAGGAAAAGCTGTGACCTAGTCATCCAGGAGACTAAAATGGTGTGTGATTACAAGGCTGTATCAAGGAGCACTTGGAGTCAGCTGTCCTAAGTGTATAGCAAGGTCAGTCAGTAGAGTTATGTTTGTTTTCTTCCTCCAGCCAAATTCACTTGTGCAGATTAGGCAGAGTAGGATTTATCCAGGATTGGGGCTGCCTGGTGATAATCATAGAGGAAGATGAGACACGATAGTTGAGGGTATATTCAAAGGGGTGGAACTTTGAATCTTGGTGGTGGTTGGTGGGTGAAAAGATGGTAGGATCAGTGCATTATGGAACTGGACTTTAAAAATGTTGGAGTGAAGCTATTTGAGAAGGGGAATTGAAAAGATAGGGGATGGGAGGAGAGTGGGATGCTAGAAATTGAGCTTGCGGAGGGTGTCAGCTATTGGTAATGACCAGTTCTGGGGTATGATTGTAAGAATGAACTGCCGAGGTCAAGTGGAGTACTGGAATATAGGAGGAGAGGATAAGGTCAAGGATTATCTCTACAGATACTAAAATCATTGTGCATTTTGATAAGAACAACGTTGGAGAGTGCCATGGCTAGGAGCTAAAATCTTTAAGGATTAAGGTTGGGGGTATCTGTGGGTAACACCCCTCATGGGCACTAAGGAAGGAGAACTGTCCAGACTCCAGGCACAACTAGTGCCTGAAGAATATCTTAGTTTATTATTATTATTATTATTATTATTATTTTGAGACGGAGTTTCGCTCGTTACCCAGGCTGGAATGCAATGGCGCGATTTCGGCTCACCACAACCTCCGCCTCCTGGGTTCAGGCAATTCTCCTGCCTCAGCCTCCTGAGTAGCTGGGATTACAGGCACGCGCCACCATGCCCAGCTAATTTTTTGTATTTTTAGTAGAAACGGGGTTTTACCATGTTGATCCAGATGGTCTTGATCTGTTGACCTCGTGATCCACCCGCCTCGGCCTCCCAAAGTGCTGGGATTACAGGCTTGAGCCACCGCGTCCGGCCAGAATATCTTAGTTTACAGTGTTATTGCTCAGCTGTTTCCTTTATATAATCCTTCATATATATAATCATATATTAGTTTATAGAATTAGCACTTGAAGTGTAACTTAACTAATATTATCATACTTACTATTTATATCTAGCATACTTAGTTCTGTATAATCTTTCTATATAATTACATAGGTATTGTAGTTGGAGCTGTACTGACACATTTAGTGCAAATTTATATAATCCTTCTATATAACCATATAGTAGTTTGTAGTAGGAGGAATGCCTAGAGCAGTCACAGAACAGAAGCAGTACATGGGAAAAGAGCCAGACCAGGATGAGAACCAAAGATCCGGCAGTGGCGTCCCTGCCTGAAAGGGCACACGCTGTAGCAGGCTTGGAGCAAGTGCCTCTCCTCCTGATAAAGGTGTTGCAGTATCTTGCATCCAGTTCCTGTGGAAAGTAGGCCTCAGACCTGAGATCCTGGAAATAACCGAGGGAGAAGAACCCATCCAGTGTGACCGGTCACAGCGGCTGTCTGGTCAGTCTTTTCTCACTTCAGTGCCAGCTCAAATCATCCTCCCATATGTATCTTAAAAGAAAAGCACAAGTCTATCAGCTCCCACTGCATTAAGCTTACAGTATCCTTCTATTAGAAATGCTTTGAAGTCTCCAGCCCCTAGATAAGAAGTGTTGTGCATGACACCTGTTGCACACAGCCCACCTCCTTGCCTCGGTGACCTAATGGGGGTGGACCCCTTTTCTGTACACGGCCCTCTATTACTGCGCGTGGCACGGCCCCCTACTGTGCACAGCCACCTCTCTGCCAAGTGATATAATGGGGTAGCCCCCCCTCGCTTGTAACTCACATGATTATGTATGCCCTGTTACTAAGCCTATAGATGATGACCTCACTCCTGACCCTGCCCCCTGCTTGTACCTAATAAATACAGATGCTCTTGGGCACTGGGGGACCGCTGCTGATCTCCACTCACAGGTGGGGTGGCCCCCCGAGTCCAGATGCTCTTCACCAGTTCTTCAGTGTCCTGTCTCTTTACTTCCTGGATCCTGCACCTCAACACAGCATAAGGGACACCCCATGACCCTGTGGGGCCTCCACAGCTATGCAGGTATCCTAATCTTCAACAAGGAGGATTAGGGATGGGTGTAGTGATAAGACAAAACTTGAAGCTGGGATCTTAGGGAGGTAGATGAGATAGTGATTTGGAAATGGAAGTGAGAAATGAGAACACCTGGCCCGTATCCAGGCTTGTTGGGAAGAGGGATAGTAAGAGAGAAGACAGCTATGACTGAATAAGGCTGCAGTGGAGAACCAGGTTTCAGTTGGAAGTGGCTTTCAGCCCTGGTTGCTCATTTAAACTGCAGGGGAGGCTTGTAAACATACCATTTCCTGGTCCTAGCCCCTGGATATTCTGCTTCAGTCTGTGGTGGAGCTTGAACATAGGTAATTTACTTTTAAAAAACTCCCAGGTGATTATAATGTGCAGTTAGAGCTGTATCCCAAGCGGGAGCCTTCAGAAAAGAGGTTGAGTAATTTGCAATGACGGACATGCTTTTCTTGGGGTATAGGGAAAGGGGCTTGGGAGGGGTGGGGCATTTTGCAAAGTTTATTGGTCCTTTGGATTTCCCATCTTTTGAATTGCCTTTTCATAACCATGACTGTTTTTTCTATTGGTAAATGTTTGATTTGTTTTGGTTTGAGCTTTTTGTTGAAGTATCACGTGACTGCTGAAAAATACACATCTGTGTAACATAAAATGAGAACATTTCTAGTAGCCAGAAGTTGCACTTGTGCCCCTTTCTATTCACTGTCCCTTTTAATGGAGAAGGTGTTTTCTTCCTTGTTTTTAAGACAGGGTCTCGCTGTGTTGCCTAGGCTGTAGTGGAAGTGCTGTAGCCTTGACCTCCTGGGCTCAGTTGATCCTCCCAGCTCAGCCTCCCAAGTAGCTGAGACTCCACGTTCCTGCCACCATGCCTGGCTAAGATTTGTAATTTTTGCAGGTACAGGGTTTCACCATGTTGTTCAAGCTGGTCTTGACCTCCTGGTCTTAACTGATCTGCCTGCCTCAGCCTCCTAAAGTGCTGGGATTACTGGCATGAACTGCTGTGCCCAGCCAGCAAAGACTGATTTTTAAAAGGAATTTTTATTAACTTGGTGATTATCAGTTTCTCTCAGCATCAAATGTGGGACAGAGGCTGGTGGGCCCATCACTGAGGATCAGATGGTTGGATAATTCCGAGGCTGTGAGATACTGGCATACCTCTCTCTGTGTCTTTGTGAGCCATACTAAGCTGGGACCACAGCTGAGGGGAGCTTGAACTAAGTTACAGGGTAATTTCCAGGTCCACTGCCGAGACTGATGTTGGTATGCAGATGAGCCTTTCTGCTGAGGCACAAGTGTGTGCGATTCGTCCTTGACACCTGAGCAGATGATTTTGATTGCAGGCTCTGGGCCAAATGGCTGTAGCCAAACCCTTTGGGAATGGGGCTGTTTCTGAGTTAGAACTCGGGAGCACAGTCAGCAGATCTGCTACCTGGGTGCTGGCCTGCACTCTCAGAATAGCTTTCCTAGGTCTTGGGCTCTACCTTGGTTTCATAACTGCCTACCTGAATCCTGAGGCTCTCAGAGAGAGACTTGTCTGTGAATGGCTGCAGAATTCTTGTCAGGGGATATGAGCAGGTATCTATTATTCTGCCATTTTGCTGAGGTCCTAGTGTAATTTTTTATGTGACTAGGAGGCTTAAATTCACCCAAAGTTTGTCTCCTCAGCAGATTGATTATATGTTAGAGCTACTAGAAAGGTAGAATTCATGATCCTGACTTTCTGCATTTGCTTACTTCTGGACAGGAAAATTTTATATTGATGATCCTTTCCTCTTTCCTTTATCCTTTCCTTTCCTTTCTTTCTTCCTTTGCTTTCTTCTTTTCTTTTTGAGTCAAGGTATTGCTGTCACCCAGGCTGGAATGCAGTAGCATGATTATAGCTCACTGCAGCCTCAAACTCCTGGCTTTAGGGAGCAGTCCTTCTACTGCAACCTCCAGAGTAGCTGGACTATAGGCACGTACCACTGCGCCTGGTCAAGTTTCTACCTTTTTTTTTTTTTTTTTTTTTTGGTAGAGATGGGCTCTTGCTATGTTGCTCAGACTGGTCTTTAAGTGATTCTGCTGCCTTGGCTTCCCGGAGAGTTGGGATTATAGGTGGCCTGGTCTGATGATGAATTTCTTGATTCACTTGCGGGACCCTCCTCCTTGTGCTGTCCATTGATTTCCCAGATACAGGGAAGAGGATATTTCATATCTTTGTAGGTCTGAGAGATACTAATCTGTGTTGGCCCAACTAATTCTTACAGGCAGTGTATCATTGAGTCTTGCTTTTCCCCTCTTTATTCATTAGGACAGTCTTTGCCTTTTAATCATAGTGTCTAGACAATTTACATTTAAAATTTTTTTAATTTTTTTATTTCATTAGGTGCCTTTGCATCCTCATAGCTTAGCTCCCACATATGAGTGAGAACATATGACATTTGATTTTTCCTTTCTGAGTTACTTCACTTAGGATAATAGTCTCCAGTTCCATCCAGGTTGCTGTGAATGCTATTATTTCATTCATTTTTATGGCTGAATAGTATTCCATGGTGTGTGTGTGTGTGTGTGTGTGTATGTATATATATATATATATATATATATATATATATATATATATATACCACATTTTCTTTATCCACTTGTTGATTTATGGGCATTTGGGCTGGTTCCAAGGAATCTCCATACTGTTTTGCATAGTGGTTATACCAGTTTACATTCCCACCAACAGTGTAAAAAGTGTAAAAGCTCCCTTTCACTGCATCCATGCCAATGTCTATTATTATTATTTTTTATTTTTTGACTATGGCCATTCTTGCAGACAATTTACATTTGAGTATCAATATGATCCGTTTAAGATTACCAGCTTCCTCTGTTTTCTGTGTCCCATCTGTCTTTGTTTCTCTTTTTCAGTTTTTTAAAACCTTTCGAATTAGTCTTTTTATTGATTTCATTTTATCTTCATTATTAGTTTATAAGCTGTGCCTTTTGTTTTATTTTTAGTGATTAGGGTTATATGTCTCTAAACTTATCATAGTCTACCTTTAAGTAATATGTCATTACATTTCATACAAGAACCTTACAACATACTTCCGTTCTAATTCCCTGTCCCTTGTGCTATTTGTCACATATTTTATTTCTAGATGTTATAAACCCCATAATACATTATCAGGCTTGTTTTAAAGTTAACTTTTAAAGAGCTTAAAAATGAGAAAATATGTCTTTAACATTTATCCACATTTCTCATAGTACAGGTCTGCTTTCAGTGAATTCTCTGAGATTTTGTTTGTCTGGAAAGTATTTATTTTGCCTTCATTTTTAAAAGGTATTTGTGTTGGGCATAGACTTCTGGGTTGACAGTTAAAAAAAAAATTCTAGCCCAACATTCTGCCTGCTGGAAAGAGTTTTTTTTGACACAGACTGATTTCCTGCCCTGTGAGACCCCTCATTTCTGACCACTGAATGCCAGCAAGATTCTCCACAAACACCAGATTACAGTCTCTCTCTTGCCTTAATACACTTACATGCAAGAATGGAGAGTGCCAGGATGGCCTATGTGAGCCTGAAGGAGAAGGTGCCTCCTACTCACATGACTCTTTCCATGCTTAAGCCAATTTGTATTGTTCTTGAGTTTCTGTGCTCAAATGGAATTACTCATTTCTGACAGGGTCAAGGAGATCAGTTAGGATGCTGTTATCCAAGCAAAGGTGATGGTGGTGTGAATTATTACTTCTTATTGGGTTGGTTTAGTTAAGTTATGATAAAGAACTGAGAGGACTTAAATATGTGGGGTTAGAGAAAAATAACAGAGACTATGACTGAGCCAGTCCCAGCTTTCCTCCTCCTCCTCCTCCTCCTCCTCCTCTTCTTTCTTCTTCTTCTTCTTCTTTTTTTCTATAATAGAATCACAATTTGTAGCTGGGCACATTGTTGCTCTGGGAAAAAAGTTCTTTTTGTACTAACATGTAGTGATATCACTATGTTAAGATTAGTGAAAGTAGAAGCATTCTGAAAATTCTGGAAAGTATTGTTGAAAGGACTGAGTCCTGCTTTACCTCTTTCCTACTGGCTGTTACTTGCGTTTGATTGTAGGAGCTCAAACAGCCATTTGGGGCCTGGAAGTGGAAGCCGCATTTTGCGAATGATAGGTCATTAAGATGGAAAGAGCCCATGACATTATGAAACGATACAGTGGACTGACTACATCTCAACTATTTTTTTTTTTAATGAGGATTCATTCACTTTCTAGCTTGTGTAAGCTATTGCTTTTGTCTGTTTTTGTTCTTATGTGGCTGCATGCAGCTGAACCTAATCCTGACTAATGAAGAAAGTGTGATAAAGAGGTTTTTAATCCTAGAAGACTGTGCAAATTGTGATGCATTTGATAAAGTTATGGAATACAGAAGAAACAAACAGGTTAGGGACTTCTGGGAGTACATAATACTATAAAACAACTATATACTATTAATAATATGAAAAAATCCCTTTAAAGCTTTTTAATCATAAAAATATTCAAGCTCTATTTGAATATTTTGCTTTCTGAGGCATAAGCATTAATTGTATATGTTAATTAGTTTAGGAA
The DNA here is from genome assembly GCA_028533165.1 of Leontopithecus rosalia. Taxonomy (NCBI): domain Eukaryota; kingdom Metazoa; phylum Chordata; class Mammalia; order Primates; family Cebidae; genus Leontopithecus; species Leontopithecus rosalia. The sequence continues at coordinate 105,496,033 of CM052658.1, forward strand.
TTTGATGACTTAGTCTTAAGTCATAGTGGAGCTCTGAAATATCAAGGCTCCTTCTGCCTCATTTTCCTGTCCATATTAATTTGTTTTCATGCTGCTGATAAATATACCCCAAACTGAGAACAAAAAGAAAGAGGTGTAATTGGACTTACAGTTCCACATGACTGGGGAGGGCTCAGAATCAGAGGGTGGTGAAAGGCACTTCTTACATGGTGATGGCAAGAGAAAAATGAGGAAGAAGCAAAAGCAGAAAACCCTGATAAACCCCTCAGATCTCGTCAGACTTATTCACTGTCATGAGAATAGTGCACCAGAGTCCAGCCCCCATGATTCAGTTACCTCCCCACAACACGTGGGAATTCTGGGAGATACCATTCAAGGTGAGATTTGGGTGGGGACACAGACAAACCATATCATTGTCTGTTAATGGAAGTATAGGTTTCAGCCACATTCTTGAATTACAAATAATTTTTTTTTTTTTTTAGGGTTTGAGATGCTCAAAAGATATGTTGAAATAAGACATGGAAGAATGAACTATTTATAAAGGGCTGTTTTCTTTTTGGATTAGGTCTTTTGCCTCAATCACTGTTTTTTTTTTTTTGAGACGGAGTTTTGCTCTTGTTACCCAGGCTGGAGTGCAATGGCGTGATCTCGGCTCACTGTAACCTCCGCCTCCTGGGTTCAGGCAGTTCTCCTGCCTCAGCCTCCTGAGTAGCTGGGATTACAGGCACGCGCCACTGTGCCCAGCTAATTTTTTGTATTTTAGGTAGAGACGGGGTTTCACCATGTTGAGCAGGATGGTCTCCATCTCTTGACCTCGTGATCCACCCGCCTCGGCTTCCCAAAGTGCTGGGATTACAGGCGTGAGCCACCGCGCCCAGTGCAATCACTTACTGTTTAATAACTTTTATCATGTGTTTTGATCTTTAATGTCAATTTTTGTTGAGTACATCTAGGGAAAATTAAATTCCATTTACTTTTTTTGCTTCATTTATCATAAATAAAATTATAAATGCCAGTAATTTGGGAGTGTAGATTTCACAGTCCTTTTTTATTCTTGAAGCTATTCAGAGAATTTTTAGGATGCAGGTATATGTTTATATATATTTATTCTCTCCCTCTCATCTTTCTCCCTGAGGACAAATATGATGGATTTGTAGTGGTAGTTTTAAACTTGAAGCTATCAAGGAAGCACTTTAAAATGTCTTAGGCAAGCTTGTTTTTCCTTTTTCTTGTCTGATAGTTCAGAAAGCTGAGTGTCTCTTTTTATGCCTTTTAAAAAATGTCTTCTCTAGATGCTGGCAAACAAGTCGGAATATGAATGAACCATGAAATTGTTCATGGCAATGACTGTGGGAGGAAATAGGAAGGAAACTCCAGGGCAGATTCTGCACTAGAGCTGATGTAATGCATCCTGGAGAGGCAGTGGTCAATACTCAGGTAGCTTTGAGGAGGAAAGTTAGTAGCAGAGGATACTGCCAGAAACAAGCATGGATAAAGAAAGAAAGTAAATGAAAACAGTAAGACCATTGATATTTAAGTTCAGGAGGGAATAGGATTTGTGGCCTCTGTGGAAATCCTTAGAGGCCAGAGGCTCTAAAAGCTGGCACTGCTGCATTTTTCCTTTGATGTAATAGTCGTTAGAAAACAACAGTAAGGCACAGCTAGTATCAGCATGGAAACTGACTATATCAATGTTGATTTTTTATTACTTGTATTATAGGGTCATGTCATATATAGTCTTTTTCTCATTGACAACAAAAGCAAGCATGCTTTGAACTGAATTGACAGCTTGGTGCCTGTAGAGATAAATATAACACTTTTCAGGTGGTTAATTCATGAATAGTCAATGAACCAGTAAAGGACAAAAAGTGACATATGGCAGCCTGGTGTGGATTAAGTGTGACTGTCACATTCCCCTCCCTACCTTTTTCCTTTCTCTAATTTATTGAAAGAAACAAAGCCAGGCTCACGCAGCCAGAATGTAGTACCTCTGGAAAAAATTTACTTAAGGGAAGTCCTAACAGAAGAGAGTGTATTCGTTAAATGTCTCATCTACAGTTTGGCTGTTAAGTTGTTTGTGTTAATTGAAATTTTATTCAAAATGAAAATTTGACTTGAATTCTTGAAATAAAGTTAAACTGGTAAAGCAGTTTTTGTTTTTTAAAATTATTACTGAACCAATATTTCCAAATAAGTAATTTTTAACCAATTGTGTTAATTTTGCCAGAATGTTTCTCTGTAAATAAACTACAGGGGTAGCCTGACTGTTTTTGTGGATTTTCACACATAAACCAAAATAGAAAGCATTCTTGTTTTTTCTTTTTGTATTAACCAAGTATTTCTTAAAGATACTGATTTTATAATTTTTAGCAAATTAGATTTAATGGAAATTTCTTGGTGACTTTGAGGTGTTTAGAACAGTGTTTAGAGGAACACTTAATGGGGAGGTATTTACAACCCAGTTAATAACTCTGCCCCTTAAAAATCCTCAGTCTCCTTGGCTGCTGATGAAGGTTGTGATGTTTAGTTTGGTGAGACAGTTTGCACCTTGCTTTTTTCTGGCTTTGTTCCAGGACTCTGATTCTGAAAGATTTACCATTGGAGAGGGTCTTCATAGCCTGATTCTCCAGCTCTCTCAATTCTCCTCTAGTCTTTCCAAAGCATTTGAAATCAGCAGAAGAATTAGCAGTAGATTTTGATTAAGTACTTGTGATATAAAGAATTAATACTTGTTTGAAATAGCTCCCCAACTTCCCCCACCACCCCCCCGAACCAAAAGATTCTGGATGGAAACTTGCTCCTAGAAATGCAACTTTCCTTCTGATATGAGAAAATTGTTGCTATATATGTAAAGCATGTGGATCTTGTGTTGTAGATGTTTTAATGACACATTAGACATTAAAATCTCATTTGAGTTGGGTCTGTAATATTGGACACCAGGTGGCGGTGAGATATCTGCAACTCAAGTCTGTGAGAGTAGGATGTCTATGGGGCACCCTTTCCTTCTTTCAGAGCATTTACAGTGATTTTTGTGATGAGATTTGCCACCACTGGGAATGACCATGATGGAGAGGTTATAAGACTCACACATTTTATTCTTTTCCTTTTTTTTTTTTTGGTGGTGGGGAGGGATGGGGGTCTTGTTCTGTTGCCCAGGCTGCTGGAGTGTGAAGGTGCAATTATGAATCACTGCAGCCTCAGACTCCTGGGCTCCAGTGATCCTCCTGCCTCAGCCTCCCGAGTAGCTGAGACTACAAGCGTGCACCACTAGGCCCAGCTAATTTATTTATTTTTGTAAAGTTGGGGGGTCTTGCTATGTTGCCCCAGGCTGTTCTCAAACTCCAGGGTCAACTGATCCTCCTACCTTGTTTTCCCAAAGTATTGGCAATACAGGTGTGAGCCACTGCCCCCAGCCTTGTTGTTCTTGGTAGAGAATCCTCTCACTGTCTTCACTGATGGTTTCCAGAGGGAGATGAATATGAAGATAATACAGTCTAAAGATGTTTCTTCAGAACTCAATCTCTCTCCCTGGGGTCTCATTGCCTATTTCATATTCTGAATGGTATTTCAGGCCATCCCAAAACTGCCAGATCTGGTCAAGAGTGCGGTTGTTATGTACTATAGAGTGTGCCGCTTTTTGAGCTAGCAGTCAAATATGGTCGTTAAGAGCATACACTCTGAATGTTTGCTCTAAGATGGTGGCATATTGTACTTTCCAGAGATGTAATTTTCCACTTTCAACCCCTTGTTCCTTATGCCTCCATTGAGACGAGGGATCTCTGTCTTCTCCTCTTGAATCTGCACAGGCTCATGACTAGCCATGACTGGCTTATGACCAACAGAATACGGTGAAAGTACTGCACAATGACTGAGGCTAAGTCAGAAAAGTCAGTGTGGTCTCCATCGTGTTTTCTGGGACACTTGCTTTTGAATCACTGTGCTGCCACGTATGATACTCAGCTATTCTGAAGCTGCCATGCTGTGAAGAAAGCTCAGGCTACAGAGAAAGGCTATATGTAGGATCCTAGTCAGGGATCCCCAGTCCCATTCTCCCTGCCCTGCACAGCAGGAAGTGAGCTCTGCCTCCTGTTAGATCAGCAGTGGTATTAGATTCTCATAGGAGTGTGAATCCTGCTGTGAGCTGTGCATATGAGGGATCTAGGTTGCATGCTCCGTATGAGAATCTAATGCCTGATGATCTGAGGTGGAACAATTTCATCCCAAAACCATCCTCCTGCCCTCCTCTGTGAAAAAATTGTCTCTCGAAACCGGTCCCTGGTGTCAGAACGGTTGGGGACCGCTGCTGTAGTTGACAGCTTTAGTTTAGATTCTAGCCAACAATAGGATCAACAATCACACATGTAAGTGATTTCTTCAAATGACTCCAGTCCCATTGAGTCATCCCTAAGTGTTACGTCTTCTCAGTTGTGACCGCATTGTTCCTGACCTTTGTGTTTGCTCTAAATTTCTGACCCACAGAATTCATGTTTATGATAAAATTGTTTTTTCAAGGTACATTTTGGTATAATTTCTTATGCAGCAAGAGTAACTGGAATAAAAACCTTGGTAAATTCTTGACTTTTGTGTTCCCTAGTTTCCAATCTTTAAGATGGGGATAATAATAGTACTCCCTCAGAGAAATGAGTTAATACATTTAAAGCACTTAAAACAGTACCTGGCACACAGTACAGGTTCATTAATTTGAACTACGTTCTAAGAGAGATTCATTAGACTACTAAGTGTTTTGGGGAGCATAGTTATGTTAGAAATAGTGAACTCAGATTTACTAATGAAATGATCATTATGAAACCTAAAAAGAAAAAAAACACAATTATATGACTTTTCTTAATTTGAAGTTCTTTTCCACATTTGAGGAATTGAGATTCTGATAATTGTTCTCAAGAATATCAGCTGGTGGCCAGGCACAGTGGCTCACTCATGTCTGTAATCCCAGCATTTTGGGAGGCCGGGTTGGGCAGAATACTTGAGGTCAGAAGTTTGAGACCAGCCTGGCCAACATGATGAAACCCCATCTCTACTAAAAATACAAAAATTAGCCAGGCGTGGTGGTAGGCACCTGTAATCCCAGCTACTCGGGAAGCTGAGGCACGAGAATCACTAGAACCTGGGAGACGGAGGTTTCAGTGAGTCGAGATTGTGCCACTGCACTCCAGTCTGGGTGACAGAGGCAAGACTCTATGTCTCAAAAAAAAAAACCCAAAAGCAAACAATATCAGCTCATATGGGTAGGCTGTCTCTTCACAATAACTCTAGCTTTCCTTGCTTGCTTGTTTATAGCTATCTATGAATGAAATGCCTTTGAAATGCATTTATATTGTTTCCTTGATTATGATCGAGAATGACAAATTTTGTGGTTACTGGATAGAGTAGTTAGAGAACTTAAAAAGAAACATCCTAAAATGTCACTTTCAAACTTTAAGTGACGTGGAGAAGATATCAGTGTTTATATCATTACATATAAAATCATTATCATAGACATTTATACTTTTCAAATGTTTACAATAATTATCTTGAGCTTCATCTTTCTGTTGTGAAAGATTTCTTTCACTTTCTGTAGTAGTACCTGTCACCATGACATTTTAGTTGACTATTTTCAAACGTAAGAGATTAATATCAACTTCTTTGTTTAAAAAATGTGCCTATTGAAAAATATTTACTTTAGGCTAGCCATGTGTGATATGCCTTCTTCCAGTTTCTCATTAAAATATGTGTATAGTTCCATAATGGCTTTTCCATATTGAGAAAAGTAGCTATCAATAATTACTCAATTTTAGAGTTGTTTCCACTAACTACTTACTACATTGGAGTAGACTAAGGAAGTCTTAGTGATCTGTTGATGGACTTCTAAAACAGGAGATTAAGGTGGGAAGTGGGTAGGAAGAGGCTTTGATGCATTCCTGTTTGTTCACACCTTGGAGACACAGGCTACCATGAGTGACTATGAGAACTTGTACTGTTTTGTTCATATTATGTATATTATGACACATTAAAAGCCTGTTAACCTCCTCGGAGGTTTCTTTCTCTCTCTCTCTCCCACCTTCTCCAAACCTGCATGTTCCACACTAGTTTTTGTGTATCTACTAAGAGACTAAGTTTCCAGTGTGCCCTGTGGAAGAGCATGAAAGGAAGTGTTAGGATATTACATCCCAGGGATGTGATGTAGCATAGATGTGTTAAGAAGAACCTTAAGAGAAGTGTGCTTTTGGGGCTTCAGATTATTCATTTATTTTCTGTTAACAGACAAACTATAGGATGTTTCTGTTGCTGTAGGAATGAATTTTCATAATATGAGAAGAAAGGAATAATAGATTTTAAATCAGCCCAATGTGGTTGTACTGCCTGCTTAGTACTATCAATTCAGCCGTGGCCTGTGTATATCAGCCTGTACATTTAAAACCTAACCAAGTTAAGTGTGAACAAATTTTCACCATCCAAATTGATAGTGATGGGAATCAAGGGCAATCTGCATGCCCTGACATTAAAAATTGTATTTTATTTTTGCAAGGATAATTTTCACGGGGACTATGAAAGAAATCTACTTGAACAATATCTGCATAAAAGAAGGGAACCATTACCCCAAAGATAAAGTCTTAAAAATAATATTGAACATGATTTATTGTGCTTTACAAAAGATATTTGTGAGAAGTGTCAGATTTTCTTAGTAACAGAACAAAATGTATGACCTCTAGGAAACCAGAACATAAAGTCATAACAAAAAAATCAGAATGAGATTTTAAAAGGAGATGGAATAAAGACGACCAAATGAAAGCAATCTGAAAATGCAATAGCAGAATGAAAATCTGTAATGGCAGTTGCGCATAGCAGAGGTGATGCTGCAGAAAATAGTGTCAATCCTGTCTACAATGAATGGGTCAATCCTATAGTAGTTATCTGAGACTTTTTAGGAGGAGAAAATGATGGAAATGATGAGGATGAAAATGACAGATACTAAAGACAGAGAAGTACCGTACTGATGAATAATTCCTAACGGAGAAATCAAAATATATGGTACAGAAGCAAAGTATAAAACCAGAAGAAAACTTTCTTGAGCTGAAAAGTTCTTTTTTTGTTGTTTTGTTTGTTTTCCTAGAGATAGGGTCTCACCATATCACCCAGGCTGGAGTGCAGTGGCGCAGTCTTGGCTCACTGTAGCCTCTATCTCCTGGGCTTAAGCCATCCTCCCATCTCAGCCTCCCGAGTAGCTGCGACTACTGGTGCACGCTATCACTTGGCTAATTATTTTGTATTTTTTTGTAGAGATGGGGTTTTGCCATGTTGCCCAGACTGGTCTCAAACTCCTGGGCTCAAGTGATTCGCCTGCCTTGGCCTCTCACAGTGCTGGGATTACAGGCGTGAGTCACCATGGCCAGCCACTTGAGCTAAAAAGTTCTGAAGCTGTAGTTCCAAAGTGTAGGCTTCATGGTAGGCAAAATTAATGAAAATAAATCTCCATCTGTCTCAATTCTGGTAGCATTTATACCTTTGGAGATAAAGGGAAAAACTCATAGATTTAAAAACAAATGGGCTGCTCTAATGATGTAGAAGTCAGCGTTACTTCATTGCACGTTTCTTTTTATTTATCCTGCAGTGCTGCATTTGGCTTCTTAAATCTGATTTGGTAATTAGTTCTGGAAAAAGCTCAGCCATTAACCGATAAAGTATTTCTTTTCTCTGTTCACTTTGAAGCTTTAATTACATGTGTGTTGGGCCCTCTTTTATACCCTTTGCATTTCTTATGCTCTCTTCCCTACGTACCTTTTTTTTTTTTTTTGTCTCCCTGTCCCGAATTCTGTACAGTAACTTCTAAGGCTGTGCTGGTAAAATGGTTCCCCAGGGAAAAAGAAGCCCTGATTTGTAGCATTTGTTGATTTCCATAGTATAAATATCCTCATCGAGGGTAGTTTCAGGCAACCAGCTTGACTTTACTGATGCAGAATTAGGAGGAGCTACACATAATTGGTTCTTGCAAGCTGATTCAGACGACTTCCAGCATATCTCTAGACTTGTCTTTCCATTATTAATTATCTCTGAAGGTGAATCCAGTCTGTTAAACCTCTCCATTCAATTCTTAATTGGAGTTAGTATATTTTATTTTAGTGCTAGAATCTTTTTTTTTTTTTAAAAAAAACATCTGTTACTATTTATAGTGTTTAGTTCTCTGCTAAATGTTTCCAACTTGTCTTCTTATTTCTTCTGTCACAGAGAATACATAAGAGTCTACATCTGAGAATCCACTTTCTAAGGTTCTTTCCTGACCCCTTTTCCTTTCTGCTGCTGCTTATTCCTACGTTTCTTGCATACTCCACTATCCTTGACTGGAGCCTGGATATTGTGTTTGAAGAACTATTTATAAGAGTAATTTTAAGTCCACAAGGTAGGTACTTAGACTGTGCACTTGCGTCTGACTGACACTTGGGCGTATTCTAGTCCAGGACAATTACAGACCCAAGTTCGAAATTTGAGAAAAGCAGTGTGACCTTAGACTGTAATCTAGCTCATGTCATTCTCACTGTGAGGATATGCCCTTTAGGATTCCAGCTTATTGTGAGGAGAATCTCAGATTAGATCGTTCTTGTTTTGTGGCCCTCAGCTTTATTTGTATCTTCGTCACCCTGAGAATCAGTTAAAACATAGGTTCTAGTTTTCCAAGACGGATAAGGATTGTTAGAGGAAATGTGGCTTCAAAACTTGCTTTTCATGCTGAGTTTTCATTCTCCTTGTACTTTTTTTTTTTTAATTGTGGTAAAATATACATAACATAAAATTTAGCTTTTTTTTTTTTTTTTTGGAAATTGAGTTTTGCTCTGTTGCCCAGGATGGAGTGCAGTGGCCTGATCGCGGCTCACTACAACCTCCACCTCCTGGCTTCAAGTGATTCTCCTGCCTCATCCTCCCGAGTAGCTGGGATTACGGGCGCCCACCACCACGCGTGGCTAATTTTTTTTTTTGTATTTTTAGTAGAGGCGGAGTTTCACCATGTTTGCCAGGCTGGTCTTGAACGCCTGACTTCAAGTGATCCGCCTGCCTTGGCCTCCCAAAGTCCTGGGATTACAGGTGTGAGCCGCCATGCCTGGCCCTCAAGATAATTTTAAATTTTCCTTTTGATTTTTTCTTTGACTTAGAAATGGAATTGGTGGAACATAGGGTAGTTCTGTGTTCAGTTTTTTGAGGAACTGCCGTATTTTCCACAGCAACTGCACCATGTTATATCCTTACCAATAATGCAGTTACAGTTTCTCCTAGCCAGCATTTGTTATTTATTTATTTTTTGTGTGTGGAAGGTTCTCAGGTCTTCCATTTATTTTGTCTCTCAAATTTCAGGAATCTTCTCCTTTAACCCATCAACACTCTTGGAAATAATTTGAAAAAGTCAATTATATTCAGATTCTAAAATTCTGCTTTTTTTTTTTTAATTGCCATTCTAATGGGTGTGAAGTACTGGTGTCTTATTTTGGTTTTGATTTGTGTTTTTCTAATGATGTTGAACATCTTTTCATATGCCTTTTGGCTATTTCATACCATCTTTGGAAAAACATCTGTTCAAATTCTCTTCCCATTTTTGAATTTGCCTGTTTTTTGTCGTTGAATTTTAGGAGTCCTTTATATATTCTCTAGATTAGTCCATTATCAGATGTGATTTGCAAATATTTTTTTGCAGTTTAGTGCATTGCCTTTTTACTCTATTGATAGTGTTTTCAGTTTTGATGTAGTCCAGTTTTGTCTGTTTTTTCTTTGCTTCTTGTGCTTTTGATATCATATCTAAGTAATCACTGCCAAATCAGATGTGACAGAACTTTCCCCATATGTTTTACTTCTAAGAGTTTTTATACTTTTACCTCCGATGTTTAAGTATTTGATCCATTTTGAGTTAGTTTTTGTGTATGTGGTAAGCTGAAGGTCCAACTTCATTCTTTTGCATCTGGATATTTATTTTCCCGGTGTTATTTGTTGAATTCCCTTTTTAATTTTTACTTGGTAATTCCTTACCATCTTGTATTTTTTAGTTCTTTTTGAAAAGATGTTTTAAAATATACAAATTACTCAGTTTTCAACAGGAAGATTGATCTCTCAAACCAAACTCACCGTTACTAGTAATAGGAAAAATTATTAATGTTTCAAACAATTTGATGAGAATGTGTGATACCCTAAATCCTATAAAATATGTGGAGAGAAATTGCCTGTAGTCAGTGTTGTTAGTTTTTAAATACTGTTTGGTTTCTCAGTTTTCGTGGGAAAAAGATACAGCTCGTTAGTGCAGATATACATATATGTACAGTCTAACTAAATTCAGTCGTCTGTTCATCTAGGTTAGAAAGCATGTTAAGTATTGAAAGACTAGTTGGAGGAACAAAGAAACGATTTTTTTTTGAAGCAGAGCCTTGCTCTGTTGCCCAGGCTGGACTGCAGTGGTGTGATCTTGGCTCACTGCCACCTCCTCCTCCCAGATTCAAGCGATTATCCTGTCTCAGCTTCCTGAGTAGCTGGGATTACAGGTACGTACCACCATACCCAGCTAATTTTTGTATTTTTAGTAGAGGTGGGGTTTCACCACGTTAGCTGGGCTGATTTCCAACTCCTGACCTCCGGTGATCTGCCTGCCTTAGCCTCCCAAAGTGCTGGGATTATGTGGGTGAGCCACTGCGCCCAGCTATGGAGCAAGGATACAATTTTTTGTCAAGGATATGGGAATCATTAAAGCATTCCTATTCCTCTCTTTCTCTCTCCTTTTTTTGTTCGGTAATTTCTGTTTTATTACCCCAAAACTTACTAAATAACAATTTTTCCTTTTTTTGGTCATGAAATAAATTCATATGCCACATACATGAAATAAACAGTGTTAGAGTTTTTCCATACTTTTATGTTGTTAACTGAATCTAGGCTTCTTTCCCACATGTTTTAAAAGGGCATTTCCTGAGAAATAGAGTTTTTAAAGACTACAGTTTCTTTACCAATACTGTAAAAGCTATGCTTCGAAAGAATTGAGTATTTTTCTTTGTAGTATTTCCACAAACTTTCTTCTAATGATATTCAACATGAGAAGTCTAAAAATACTAATAAGAAAAACATATAGAAAGCAAAGAAAATTAAGAGTTCTTAAGGCCAAAAAGGTGGAACATTAAGCATCTTGATCTGTTAGGCATCGTACAACCCCATTGGGACTTAACAGTTGGGAAGGACAACCCTACTATCATAAATAAAGTGAGCTAGAAAAAATGTAATGCATACTGTACCTCTATTATTTTAAGAGTGTAGAGCTTTCTCCCATAATTCTTAGTGATAAATTCTCTTTGCTACCATGGACCATATAGTTTAAAATTTTCAGTTATTTTTTTCAGCCAACTTTGGTTGTGTTCTGAAGTTTTTTTTTAATTGATGCATATTAATTGTACATACTTATGGGTACAGTGTGATATTTTGATACATGTGTACAATGTGTAATGATGAAGCCATGGTAATTAGCATATCCATCATCTGAAACACATCATTTCTTTGTGCTGGGAACAGTCAACATCCCCTTTTTTACTGCTCAGAACCATATATTATTGTTACCTATAATCATCCTACAGTGCTGTGGAACACTAGAATCTTCTGTTCTACTTTTTGCTTATTTGAGATCAACTTTATTTTAGCATCTGTACATGAGTGAAAATGTGTTTAACTTTCTGCCTTGGCCCTTTTCACTTAATGTCTTCTGGTTCCATCTGTGTTGCTGTGAATGACAGGAGTTCATGCTTTTTTGTGGCCGAATAGTATTGTGTATGTATACCACATTTCTTTATTAATTAGTCTGTTTTTGGACACGGGGTTGATTCTATATCTTGTCAATTGTGAATAGTGCTGCAGTAAACCTTATCTCTTTATTGTTTGAGTTTTTCTTCCAGTAGGAAATCTGCAAGGCTTAGGTCTTCTATTTAAAATGTCACCTAATCATGTTTAATCAGGTTGATGGAGGTGCAGTTTTCCTATTTTTAAAAGTTTGAAAACAAAGTAGACACTAATACTGTCTTAAAATAGTATGCTGCTAACATTTTAAATTTAATATTTTAAGTTATATTTTTAAAAGACTTTTTTTCTTTTTTGAGATGGAGTCTCACTCTGTCACCCAGGCTGGAATGCAGTGGCACAATCTCGGCTCACTGTAACCTCCACCTCCTGGGTTCAAGAGATTCTTCTGCCTCAGCCTCCTGAGCAGCTGGGACTACAGGCATGCACCACCATGCCCAGCTATTTTTTTTGTGTTTTTAGTAGAGATGGGGTTTCACCATATTGGCCAGGCTAGTCTCGAACTCCTGACCTTGTGATCCCCCTGCCTCGGCCTTCCAAGGTGGTGGGATTGCAGGCATGAGCCAGTGCAGCTGGCTGAGATTTCTTTAACTGTTAGTAGCTACTGTGTTTATGAGGGAACAAAGACAAGATTCCCATAAGTGAGAATAAGAAGCAGTCATCTCTGATGGGTAGTAATTTTTGGGGATCTATTAAGGGTCTCTTAATATTAAAGGAATCAGCAGAACAATGCTATAATTATTTTATTCAAATAGTACAAGTCAGCCATTGATTTGTTGGCTTTGCTGGAATTCAACATAGGATCCCTTGGTAAGATTTTTTAATGTAAGTTCTCTTGAACCAATAGCATCTTTTCCCCCTCAAAGTGTAATATTGACATCTCTCTACAATTCAGAGTAGTGAATCGTCCTCAGTTGTTTTAGCAGGCAATTTGTTACAACCAAGAATTAAAATTTGAAATTAATTTACCCCTACATTACACATTAGGGTGGATTTACACTTAGTCTTACAATAGTTTTGACTTGTTTCCTTGAGCAGAGGAGAAAGTAATGATGTTACAGTGAATGCACTTATTTATTCTGTAGCCTGGCAAGGTATTTGTGATTGTAAATGTCATCTATTGTGTGTGTTGAGGAAGAACAGAAATGTGAAGGGCTACTCCTAAAACAAAGTCCAATATCTGTTGAAAATGAACTTGGACGATGACTTTTAACCTTTAAGATTATCTTCAGCCAAGCACGTCTATCAACTTTATTAGCTGTTTTGAGAATACGTAATACCTGTGCCATGGTTCAGCTGTGAAGAGGACAGAGTTGGTATGAATAAGAGTAGTCATGGGAAGTCCGTCCTTAAAAGTCCTGAAGATAAGTCTTGATGCTGAGTCATACGTATTTACTCTCTCTGTGACTAACAGTAAACTCTATTCATCAAGGAAATCGTGTCCTTGACTCAGGTCCATTCATCACAAATCACACCCTCCAACTTCAGGATTACATCAGACATGAAATTATGGACAAAGCAAGTTGTTGTGTTAGTTCTCTTCTAACACAGGGAGTGGTTTATCATCACATTTCCCACAGTAAGCATTGCAGTTTTATATGTTTAGGGTGATTTCTCCAGCTCTTCCTCAGAAGTCTAGAGTTTTATAAAGCTGTTATTTTTGTAGCAAGAAAGAAGTAGCTTTGTTGTGTATTAGATGCTTACCACTTGCCAAACATTGTATTATATTGAACACAGGACAAGTAACACATAGTTTCTACTTGCAGGCAAACAAACAGAATGAAAGTTTACTCCGAGCTGAATTTTAAGAAGAGTTTAGCTTTTTATCAAAGACCATCTTAGTTATTGATATGTATTGAAGATTTATCATCTGTAAATCTGAAGTGTTAGAGCTATTGGGGTGGGGGAGGAAGAAGACTTCTAAAAATTCTACTCAGGAAGCCAATTGTGAACTCCCTTTTTTTGTTTTTGACTTTTAGGTGCAGGGGTACATGTGCAGGTTTGTTTTATAGGTAGATTATGTGTCACAGGGGTTTGATGTACAGATTATTTTACCACCCAGGTAATAAGCATAGAACCTGAAAGGTAGTTTTTCTGTCCTCACCCTCCTCTTTCCACCCTTAAGTAGGTCCTGGTGTCTGCTGTGCCTTTCTTTGTGTCTATACTTATCCAATGTTTAGCTTCTACTTAGGGGAGAGAACCTGTGTATGTGGTTTCCTGTTCCTGTGTTAGTTCACTTAGAATAATGGCCTCCAGCTCCATCTGTGCTGCTGCAAAGGACATGATCTTGTTCTTTTTTTTTTTTTTTTTTTTTTTTTTTTTTGAGACAGTCTTGCTCTGTCGCCAGGTGCCAGGCTGGAGTGCAGTGGCGCAATCTCAGCTCACTGCAATCTCTGCCTCCTGGGTTCAAGCAATTCTCCTGCCTCAGCCTCCCGAGTAGCTGGGACTACAGGCGCACGCCACCACACCTAGCTAATTTTTTTTAGTAGGAACGGGGTTTCACCATGTTGGCCAGGATGGTCTCCATCTCTTGACCTAGTGATCCACTTGCTTTGGCCTCCCAAAGTGCTGGGATTACAGTCATGAGCCACTGCGCCTGGCTGATCTTGTTCTTTTTTATGGCTACATGTTATTCCATCTTATAAATATACCACATTTTCTTTTCTTTTTTTTTTTTTTGAGACGGAGTTTCGCTCTTGTTACCCAGGCTGGAGTGCAATGGCACTATCTCGGCTCACCGCAACCTCCGCCTCCTGGGTTCAGGCAGTTCTCTTGCCTCAGCCTCCCGAGTAGCTGGGATTACAGGCATGCGCCACCATGCCCAGCTAATTTTTTGTATCTTTAGCAGAGATGGGGTTTCACCATTTCGACCAGGATGGTCTCGATCTCTTGACCTCGTGATCTACCCGCCTTGGCCTCCCAAAGTGCTGGGATTACAGGCGTGAGCAAATATACCACATTTTCTTAACACAGCCCACCATTGGCAGGCATTTAGATTGATTCCATGTCTTTGCTGTTGTGAATGGTGCAGCAGTGAACATATGTGTGCATATGTCTTTATGGTAGAGCAATTTTGTTCCTTGGGTATATATGCAGTAATGAGGTTGCTGGGTCAAATTCTGCTTTGGGTTCTTTGAGAAATTGCCAAACTGCTTTCTATAATGGCTGAACTAATTTACATCCCTACCAGCAGTGTGTAAGTGTTCCTCTTTCTCTGCAACCTTGCCAGCATCTGCTATTTTTTGACTTTTTAATAGTAGCCATCCTGACAGATGTGAGATGGTATCTCATTGTGGTTTTGATTTGCATTTCTCTCATGATTAGTGATGGTTGAGCATTTTCCCATATGTTTCTTGGCGTATGTATGTCTTCTTTTGAAAAGTTTCTATTCATATCCTTTGCCTACTTTTTAATGGGGTTTTTTTTTGCTTATTGATTTCAGTTACTTGTAGATTCTGGATAGTAGACCTTTGGTGGATGCATAATTTGCAAATATTTTCTTCTGTAGATTTTCTGTTTACTCTGCTGATAGTTTCTTTTGCTGCATGGAAGCTCTGACGCTTAATTAGATCTTATTGGTCAATTTTGCTTCTCTTGCAATTGCCTTTGGCATCTTCATGAAGTCTTTGCCACGTCCTGTGTTCAGAATGTGTTTCCTAGGTTATCTTCCAGAGTTTTTATGGTTTTAGGTTTTACATCTAAGTCTTTAGTCTGTCTCTAGTTGATTTGTGTATATGGTATAAGGAAGCAGTCTAGTTTCAGTCTTCTGCTTATGGCTAGCCCATTATCTCAGCACCATTAATTGAATGGGGGCCCTTTCCCCTTTCTTTGTTTTTGTCAACTTTGTCAAAGATTAGATGGTTGTAGATGTGTGGCATTTTTTCTGGGTTCCCTTTTCTGTTCCATTGAATTATGTATCTGTTTCCTTCTTTCTTTTTTTTCTTTGAGATAGAGTTTAGCTCTGTCACCCAGGCTAGAGTACAGTGGCATGATCTCGGCTCACTGCAACCTCTGCCTCCTGGGTTCTAGCAGTTCTCCTGCCTCAGCCTCCCGAGTAGCTGGAACTACAGGTGCCCACCACACCTGGCTAATTTTTGTTCTTTTAGTAGAGATGGGGTTTCACCATGTTGGCCAGGATGGTGTCGATCTCCTGACCTTATGATCTGCCTGCCTCAGCTTCTCAAAGTGCTGGGATTACAGGTGAGCCACTGCACCCAGACTAGTTTTTTTCAAATTCTGTGAAGAATGTCATTGGTAGTACGATAGGAATAGCATTGAATGTGTAAATTACTTTGGGCTTTATGGCCATTTTAACAATGTTGATTCTTCCTGTCCATGAGCCTCGAATGTTTTTCCATTTGTTTGTGTCCTCTCTGATTTCTTTGAGAAGCGTTTTGTAATTCTTGTTGTGAGATCTTTCACCTCCTTGTTACCTGCATTCCTAGCTATTTTATTCTTTCTGTGGCTATAATATTGCATTATTTTTGGCTTACAGTTTGGATGTGGTTGGTGTTTAGGAATGCTACTGATTTTTATACATTGGTTTTTTATCCTAAAACTTTGAAATTTTTTTTTTCTAGGTATAGAAAATCATCTGCAAACAGGGATAGTTTGACTTCCTCTCTTATTATTTAGATGCCTTTTATTTCTTTCTCTTGCCTGATTTCTCTGGCTAGAAGACTTCCAGTACTTTGTTGAATAAAAGTGGTAAGAGTAGGTATCCTTAGCTTGTTCTGGTTCTGAGAGGGGAAGCTTCCAGGTTTTGCCCATTCAGTATGATAGTGGCTGTGGCTTTGTCGTAGATGGCTCTTATTATTTGGAGGTTTCTTCAGTGCCTAGTTTGTTGAGGTTTTTTTTTTTTTTAAAGACAGAGTCTTGCCCTGTCACCAGGCCAGAGTGCAGTGGCGTGATCTTGGCTCACTGCAACTTCTGCCTCCTGGGTTCAAGTGATTTTCCTGCCTCAGCCTCCTGAGTCCCGAGTAGCTGGGACTACAGGTGTGTGCCACCATGCCCAGCTAATTTTTGTATTTTTAGTAGAAACAGGGTTTCACCATGATGGACAGGATGGTCTCGATCTCTTGACCTGGTGATCAAGGTCCCAAAAGTGCTGGGATTACAGGCATGAGTCACTGTGTCTGGCCTGTTGAGGGTTTTTGACATGAAGGGATGTTGAATTTTATTGAAAGCCTTTGAGCTTTGAGATGATCATGTGGTTTTTGTTTTTAGTTCTATTTATTTGATAAATCACATTTACTGATTTGCATATGTTGAAACAACCTTGCATCCCAGGAATAAAGCCAGTTAGTCGTGATGAATTAGCTTTTGATATGCTCCTCTAGATTGTATTTGCTAGTATTTTGTTGAGGATTTTTGCATCTGTGTTCATCAGGGATATTGGCCTACAGTTTTCTTAGTGTGTCTCTGCCAGATTTTGGTATCAGAATGATGCTGGACTCAGTTAGGAAGGAGTCCCTCCTTTTTTTTTTTATTTAACAATTTCAGTAGTATTGTTTCATACTAGCTCTTCTTTGTATGTCTGGTAAAATTTGGCCGTGAATCTGTCTGGGCTGGGGCTTTTTCTGATTGGTAGGTTTCCCCCTACTGATTCAATTTTGGAATTCCTTATTGGCTTAAGATTCTAATTTCTTCCTGGTTCAATCTTTTGAGGCTGTATGTTTTCAGAAATTTATCCATTTCTTCTAGGTTTTCTAGCTAATGTGCATAGAGCTTCAACCCCTATTTTAATTACAGAATAAAAATAGTATCTTTGGTAGTCACTGGGGCTACAAAGATTAATAAGACCTGATTATACCCACGGGATACTCAAAGTATAAGAACTGTCTTGCCTTTCACAAGTTACAAATTGCTTTTATGGTTTTATCACCATTATTTTCAAAACAGTAATGGGTAGCAATGGTCCAGAGAGACTAAATGAAGAATGGAGTGGATTCTTAGCCTTCTCCTGTGTTTCTGCAATGTCTTTGTCAAATGCCAACCAAGTGACGGGTAATTAGAGAAGCTGTGTAACAAGCTGTGTAAGACAGCACAGTAGATTGTGTGGGACCTTCAGAATAAATCCTGTGTTTGTCTTTTCATCGCTGTGCCTGGATACAATGGCTAAACAAAGCCATTTAGAAGTTTGATGATTTTGAAGAAATGAGACATTTACATTTATTTTGATGAATATTTGTTGAGTGACAACAAATATGTTGTAGGCGGGGCGTTACACTGTTTTTTTCACACAGCCCTGTGTCTCTTTTAGTGCATTTAGCTTTACATGCCGTGTCTGTAGTTAATATTTTATATGCATGTGTTGTCTACCCGACTAGGCTAAAAACTTCTTCAGGTCAAGTCCTTCTTTGCCAGAGTCTATCCCATCTAGATATAGTAGGTGTTTAGTGGGTATTTGCTGAATGAATAATTAGATTAATTACTTTTAGGGACTGAGTTTATTTATGGTGAATTTTTTTTTAGATAGAGTCTCACTCTGTTGCTCAGGCTAGAGTGCAGTGGCACGATCTAGGCTCACTGCCGCCTCTGCCTCCCAGGATCAAGTGATTCTCCTGCCTCAGCCTCCCAAGTAGCTGGGACTACAGGCACATGCCACCATGCCCAGCTATTTTTTTTTTTTTTGTATTTTTAGTAGAGACTATGTTTCACCACGTTGGCCAGGCTGGTCTTAAACTTGTGACCTCAAATGATCCGCCCACCTCGGCCTCCCAGAGTGCTGGTGGGATTAAAGGTGTGAACCACTGCGCCTGGCCTGAATGTTTTATACACTTCCATTTATACATACATAAACCTTTAAAGTATCCATGTTATTCAGAGCTGTTACAATCGTTTGGGAGTAAGAGTGGAATCCTTTATGTTTGCATTACTCTAGGTTACACATTCTTTTTTATCTAGAAACTCAGGCTATGTCTCCCTGCTTCAGCTCAGATTTCTATTTGCTACTTAACCTCAGCCAGGTCCCCGCTTTCCTTTCCTTCCTTACTGTAATTTCAGCCCTCTGTCCATAATGAGTCATGAGCACCTCTCTCTCTCTCCTCTGTTTCCATCAGGAAGTGAACCAATATTTTAAATTTTAAGCCAAGAACAGAGTTGTGGGCAAGTCCTGGGTAGGGTAAAGTTATTTGATATGATGATTTAAAAAAAATTTTTTTTTTCGGTTTTAAGGAGCGGATAGTGTAATAGACAAGAAGGAAGGAAGGAAGAAGAAAGCAGCTCTGCTCCCCTGTACAGAGGTAAAGGGAGGGGGGATTCGAACAAAGAGAGTAAATACCCTATGTGTGGCAGAAAAATGGCTGCTTATATGAGGAGGCTGGAGGAGGTGGTGCCTGATTTGCATAGGGCTCAGGGGATTGGTTTGACCAGCCATGTCAGTCACATAGCCCTGGGGAGGGGGGAACTGACCCTCCCACCCTAACCTTTTCATATGTAAATTTAGGGTGCCATGGTGCTCTACACGGGGAATATGTGGGGGTGGCCATATTGCCAGACGCCTGTGAGGCAAAGGCGAGAAGAAGGGGACAGGAATCACCATGTTTGGGTGGACCCAGTTTCTTATGGCCTGGATTTGCATATCAAAGGTTGCTGGCCTGGCTCTAAGAGCTGGGGCTTTCTTGCTGCACAAGAAACATTTCTAGAGCTGCTTTAAAAGAAATAAAAATTTCCCAAGGACCTCTTTTCCTCTCTGTCTGCCTAAAATTTTTTAATAACTCCTATAACATTCCCCGCTGTGGAGATGTCACCCTAACTGCTGTTAGGGGGTTTTGGATGATGACTCTTTCTGGCTACTTCCTCCTGAAAAGGGGCATCAAATGGGGAACAACAGCTAGGGCTTCTCCTGGGGTCAGTCTAAGGGTCCTTGGAAGAATGGTGTGTACATGCTTGGTTCAGTTTGCAGCACCATTTGGAGCTTGATTGCTTCTAGGTGAGAGGAAACAATTCTGAGTTATAGTATTGAGTATATAGGGTCCAAATATATTAATACAGGACATAAGCTTTCTAATATTTCAGTTAAAAAGTGTTACCATGTATAACCCTATTGCAAATAGTAGAGTAAGGATGGCAGTTCCCACCAGTGTGCTGGGAACTAAAATTTTGCTTGCCAAGATATAGAATTTCCCTTTGGGGGTTTCTGAAGTTCCTTGGTTTTATTTCCCAAACAAAGGAACCTCAGGGTTACGGGCACCCCACTGACTTTCATTACCTGGCAGAATTTGCAGAATAATTGCCCAGAGCTAGTGTATTGATCCAGATTCTTATGTTACCCATCCCCTTTTGTTTCTTCCAAGCTGCAGGAAATCACCACTTGATTCACAGGAATAAGCAGAGTTAGTCTAAAACGTGGGCAAAAAGCTTAAAAACAATTAATGAGACTAGGATTTCATGACAAATGTATGATAAACTTTGGAGCCCAATTTCTCTTCCCAGTCTTAATTTTTGGTAAAAACAAATTATGATAGGACTGTGTGTGTTGTTTTTAGAATAAACTTTAGTCTTATACTTGGCCTGATTATTTGCATAAAGTGCAGCAAGAATGGTTATTTCCACATAGGCCTTTTGGATTGGCTTTGATGGAACTCTGTTCCCCAAGGAATCTCAGATAAGACCTTTAAAGCCGACCCCAGCCATGGATTTGTATCCTCAGATACCTGGGAGTTGGGTGATCCTCTCCTCTTGAGGTCCCGAGATAAACTTGGAGCTCCTGGACCTGTTATAAAGTGACAATCTATACTGACTACAGGTTAGGAACCCTGTGGAGAGATTGTGTAGACAAGGTATGAGGCCAGTTCTCCCCAAGGGGCTTTATTGGCTCTGCATGTCAAGCTTGATTCCATAAAGGGAAATGCACTGTTTCAGTCAAAGCCTTGCTGAAATAACCAGTTATTCCAATTGTGTCCTGTTGACAAAGAAAAATGGATTTTTATTGCACTGATGCAAACAACTATATTGCCATAACTTAAGAGTACCCACAGATAGTTTCCAAATTCTAGAGGAACCAGGTAGAGAAAAATAAACTTGCTCCAAATTTTGTTCACAGGAGTATACCTTATTCAATTGTTAAAGGCCATAAATAGTTCAAAATAAGTTTCCTTAACTGTGAAAAACAATAAGGATCAGCAAAATTTCAAGCAAAAGTCATTGCTTTAAATTTCTGATTGCAGTCCATTTAACTCTTGTTTTGCTTAATATTTGTGAACAGGTTAGTTCTTTGAGTCTCATACATTCATTCTCTGTTCCAATGTTACAGTCTTCAAAGCTATTAAAAACTCTTGCATTTGAGAACATCTGTTAAAGTTCTTAATATGGCTTGATTATAAACTGTCTTTTGAGAAGGAATAAAGCAAGACAATTGTCTGTGAATGACAAAATTTCCAAGATAGGTACAGTTAAAAACATGACTGGCAAGTTTATCTCCATGGTTTACAATAACTTTATCCTTAATTATGATTGACAGCATATACTTAGACATTAGAATTTTAGAAATCCCATACAATTTTGGAGCATATGTTACTGTTACTCACCAAAATATAACTTAAAGAAGGTTGGACATCATTTTGGCAATCTAGTGACTAAAGTCATCAAATAATCTTGTTTACCTCTTTTCTGAATGTTTCACAAGAACTCTGAACCATCCAAAAAGCCAGGTATCAAGAAGGACAATTTTGAAACTTGAAGTTAAAATTGGGATGCCTGTTAAATGTTAGAGGTTTAGAACATTTGATATTATAAAATAGAATTCCAGATTGCCATAAATTATTTATTTTGCCAAAATGATGACTTGAAAGGCAAAACCTTTCACTAGCCTTTACTATGACCTGGAAATCCTGTTCAAAGCCGAAGTTTACCCTTGCTTTAATTTATTAACATTAACCCCAGTTTATTTAAATGAAACCTTATAGATAATTGCATCTAATCATAACCAATTTGACTGTGAGGTGAAATCTTTATAAACCTTTTATAACCCTTTTACTAGAGGGCAGATGAGTGAGTGTCCTTAAGACCTGCTTGCTATGCTTTTATTCCAATGCCCAACTTATGAAAAGACCACATAATAGCCTTTTGAGTTTAGTTAATGTTCAGTGTTAACTTTTAGCAACTTCTAATTTTGGTGCAAAACCTGGTTAGTAAGTGATTTTAATTATATACTAGATGTGGATCCGAGACCCAGAGAGAAGTGCAGATAAAGTTTGACTTTTCAGCATGTAGCTCCATGTGTCCCAGGCCTTACCTGTCTGTAAAGCAGGCAGCATACAACCTTGGAACATTTAGCAAACCTGGTATCTAAGTTATGTGACTTAGACCGCCTGTTTGCATTTTGACAACGTTTGCATTTTACCAATAATCCTTAAGACGATTTTTATTTCTTAAAGTCACATGAACTAAAAAATATTTAAGTACTTATTTTTCTTTAAGCCAATCAATTAGAGTTCTTTTTATAGACATTACACACAACACATATATAGCAACACAGAAGATTGAACACTTGTTAAGATTTTTCATTTGCCAGTTTCTTAATTGGATTACTGGCTTTAGGGTGGAGCCCTTGGAGGAACAGGGCCAGGTAGTATGCCTTTTTTTAGGGCCTAATAAGCAGGCACAGCCAAAGGCAAAGACAAGATCCCTAAAATTAAGGTTACCATTTTATATTGGATCTTGGGTCCTCAAAAGAGGGCGATACTGTGGGAGAAGACGGTGTAGTGCTTCTAAACTGTGCATTTCATTGCAAGTCCATCCAAAGCCAGTTGGCTTATTTTGTAATTAGCCAGGCAATGGTAATTTTTAATTTTTATTTTTTGAGATGGAGTCTTGTTCTGCTGTGTAGGCCGGAGTGCAGTGGTGCAGTCTTTGCTCACTGCAACCTCTGCCTCCCAGGAGTCAAGCAGTTCCCTGCCTCAGCCTCCTGAGTAGCTGGGATTATAGGCACTTGCCACCATGCCTGGCTAATTTTTGTATTTTTAGTAGATACAGGATTTTACCATCTTGGCCAGGCTGGTCTTGAACTCCAGACCTTGTGATCCACCCACCTTGGCCTTCTAAAGTGCTGGGATTAAAGGCGTGAGCCACTGCCTCTGGCCATGATGGTTATTTTTATGTGTCAGCTTTAGTGTAAGTATGTAACTTGAAGATTGGACATCTACTTTAAGTGGCTAAAAGATGGGCTACAAGATATCCAGATAGCTGGTTAAACACAATTTCTGGAGTTATCTGTGAGGGCATTTTCAGAAGAGATTAGCACTTGAATCAGTAGACTGAAGATCTTCTTCACTAATAAGATGGGTATTATGCAACCCATTGAGGGCCCCAGAAGAACAAAAAGACAAAAGAAATGACAAATTTACTCTGTCTATGATATGGTTTGGCTCTGGGTCTCTACCTAAGTCTCATTTTGAATTGTAATCCCCACTGATGGAGGGAGGGAGGTGATTGGATGCTAGGGACGGTTTCCCCCATGCTGTTCTCATGATAGGGAGTTCTCAGGAGATCTGATGGTTTTATAAATGGCTTTCCCCTGGGCTTTTCACTTTCTCTCCCGCCTGCAGCCATGTAAGAGGTGCCTGCTTCCCTGTCTGCCATGATTGGAAGTTTCCTGAGGCCTCCCCAGCCATGGGGAACTGTGATTCAGTTAAATCTCATTTGTTTGTAATTGCTCAGTCTCAGGTAGTATCTTTATAGCAGTGTGAGAATGAGTTAATACACTCTGCCTGAGCTGGGTTTTGCAGAACCTTCTCAAGTTCTGTGAAACCACGCATTTAAATAGGACAGTGCTTTGCTATTTTTTTCCTGAAAAGTACAGAAGAGTGATGTATGTGAATGTTTACCTAAGCAATACCTTTTCTATTTAACTATAGCAAAAGGAGCCATTGTATTTTCTTTAAAGCCTGGAATAGTAATGATTTATTCTCCTCAAAACCGCAGATCCTTGGATTAATAGCTGATGTTTTTCAATTTTGATTCTCTATAGTACTTGTTAAATACTATGTATAATTCGGGATGTCAAGCAGTATGTTTTGTGATCTCATAAGGCATTGACTTAGAATGAAAACTCAAATCTTTCCGGGAAAATTTGTCGTTCCCCCCACCCCCAACATTTCATTGAAGCTATAGTTCACTAGTAATAATGGTGTTAGAGTGGATGAAAGTTGTCTTTTTTTTTCTTTTTTCTTTTTTTAAAAAAACCATTAATGTGTAAAACACCTAGCTCAGGGCCACTATGCCAGGAAGTGTGTAATAAAAGTTCATTTTTTCTTTCTTTTCTTGTTTCTGGATCATGGAGTAATTTTATACGAGAATGGGATAAATTTCACAGTCGCCCCTCAGAAGAATATTTTGCAATGAGCAATTCTCCTATTTGACTACACAGACTTCTAGTATGCTTGCATAAAAGGAAAAGCCATGTGAGAACATGTGAATTTAGAAGTACTTGAACATAAAAGAAAAATAAAGACTGAAGACCTAAAGGAAATGTTAGCAGAATGATAACTGTCAGTTGATTTAAGCCAACAGGTCTCTGTTCTGCTTTATAGCATATTAGGGAGAGCTCATCCTAGCTGATAGCTAGCTCTGGAGCAGGCCTGTTGAAGCTGTTCGTAAATTTATTTATTTTTTAGAGACAGTGTGTCACTCTGTTGCCCAGGCTGGAATATGGTGGCATGATCATAGTTCACTGCAGCCTTGAACTGCTGTGCTCAAGTGACCCTCCTACTTTAGGCTCCCAAGTAGCTGGCATTACAGCAGTGTGCCACCTCTTCATAAATTTAGAATGATAGTTCGTGTCAAGTAAGTGATTTTTCTAAAGATGGAAGAGGGATTAATGCAAGGTGAGCGTGATTCTGTAATCACCACACAGTTTGGGAAATAAAGCGTTATTTATATTCCATATTTCTTTATGTGGTGTCTAGACACTCTCTTCATATTCCTTAGGGGTAACTACTGACCTGATTTAAAACACCACAGGTTTTACATGATTTAAAAATATATGGACACATATTATTTAGCCTCAAAAAGGAAGGGGATTTGGTTACCTTGATACTATGCTAAGTGAAATAAGCCATAACAAAACGACAAATAAAGGGTATGGTGGCACCTGCCTGTAATCCCAGCACTTGGAAGGCTGAGGCAGGAGGACTGCTTGAACCTAGAAATTAGTATGCCATGATCACAGCAGTTAATAGCGATTGTACTCCAGCCTGGGCACTATAGCAAGACCCTGTCTCTCCTTCTCTCTCTCTCACTTGTTTTTTTGAAGACAAGTGCTGAATGATTCAATTTTTCTAAAAAAAATTATTTTTTGAGACAGGGTCTTACTCTGTCACCCACACTGGAGTAAAATGGCACAATCTTGGCTTACTGCAACCTCTGCCTCCTGGGCTTAGGGAAGCCTTCATTTTTCTCTTTTTAGTAGAGACGGGGTTTCACCATGTTGCCCAGACTGACTCCTGAGCTCAAGTGATCTGCCTGCCTTGGCCACCCAAAGTATTGGGATTACAGCCATGGCCGCTGTGCCTAGCTTTAGGCATTCCATTTAAATGAGGTATCTAAAGTAGTCAAATTCATAGAAAGTATTAATAAAATGGTAGTTGCCAGGGGCTGGGGGGAGGGGGAAATGGAGAGCTGATGTTCAATTAGTATAGAGTTTTAGGTTTTTTAAGTTTTTTTTTTGAGACGGGGTCTTGCTGTTGTAAAGGCTAGAGTGCAGTGGTATGATCGGGGTTCACTGTAGTCTCAAACTCCTGGCCTCAAGTGATCCTCCTGCCCTGCCTCAGCCTGCTCAGTAGCTGAGACCACAGATTTGAGCCTGTAAGTTTTTGTCTTTAATTTTTGATGTAGTAAATCTATGTTGAAATGCAGAATTATCGCAGTAAATCTAAGTGAGTTGGGAGGGGTATTGTCACAAGGATTGACAAATAGATCAATGGCATAGAATAGACTTGTATTAGGCTGTTTTTATTTTGCTCTAAAGGAATGCCTGAGACTGGATAATTTATCAAGAAAAGAGGTTTAATTGGCTCTTGGATCTGCAGGCTGTATAAGTGTGGTGCTGGCATCTGCTCAGCTTCTTGGGAGGCCTCAGGGTGCTTTTACTCATGGCAGAACGCAGAGTGGGACCAGGCACATCACATGGTAAGAGCAGGGCTGGCAAGAGAAAGAGCCAGAGGAGGTGCCACATACTTCAACCAACCAGATCTCATAAAAACTGACTCACTGTTGTAACAACAGAACCAAGAGAATGGTGCCAACCTATTCATGAGAAATTCACCGGAGTCATCTGGTCCCGCCCCACCAAGCTCAACCTCCAGCACTGGGGAATACATTTCAGCATGCGATTTTGGAGGACAAATACCCAAACTACATCAAGACTTTTTCCGATCCTTACTGGTCTGACACTTGATTTATTACAAAAATAGTAATACCAGAGCAGTTGGGATAGGCCTGAGTTCTGAGAGCTGGGGCCTCTTGGTCCATTAGAGAGGCAATTCTCAAATATTTTGGTATCAGGGCCCCTTTACATTTTGTTGTTTATGTGGGTTATATCTATTGCTATTACTGTATTAGAAATTAAAATTGAGAACTTAAAAAATACTCATTTTGAGAAAATAGATCCAGGTAACACTAACATAAATGGTTTATCTTTATGAAAATTTTAAGATTTAGTGAGAATGACATTGTTTTACATTGTTTCAAAAATTATTTAATGTCTGGCTTGATAGAAGACAGATGTACCTGCTTCTGCATTCAATCTGGCACGGTATTTTTTTGGTTGAAATGTATGAAAATAATCTGTCCTCAAATAGGTATTTGGAAAAGGGAGAAGCATGTGAATAGCCTTTTCAGATAATTGTAGACCTTCTTTGATGCCACACCAAAACTTGGCAAGTGGTACTTTCTTAAAGGTTAATTGTTATATGTAATCTGAAGCCTGATCAGTAAACCTTTTGTTTTCTATTATATTAAAATTAATTTCTTTTGCATGATTTTGTAATACGATGCCTTGGTCATTTAAAAAATACTGATTTTTACTAACTTATGTGGATCACTAAAATGTAAAACATTTTATTATAACTATCAAAAATGCATATTATTAGTTTCATCATTAATCCCATTAGCAAAGTCTTACTATTTGGTGGTAGATAAAGTTTTCCTTTTCAGGACAAGAAACATATTAGTGTTTTTGTGAAAATGGTTTTGACCTTGTATTCTCCCTGAAAGGATCTCAAGGCCCTCCAAAAGTACAAGGCCCACACTCCAAGAGTGATTGAAGTTACATAGAAACTCTGTGTTGTGATCCAGGAAATTTCTGTTTTCTTTCTGGAGAGGTCTGTTTCTTAGTAGAATCCCACTCTTTACCTACCACAAATCTAGTAACATCCTGTTAGATTAATGCCATAAACATTTTTTCTGTGTTAGATATTAGGCATTCTAAAATGGAAAACCCAATCCTAGCCTTAAAAAAGTTTTATGTCTATTGAGAATTAGGTAATTTAACAACCATAGCATACTAAAGTAACTATTGTGGAAGTATAGGTGAAAGAAAAATTAAATTTGCCTTGGTAAGCCAAGGACATCTTCTAACACTAAAATTAACATTTTAGCTGAGACCTAAAGGGTGGTTAGGGTTGCCAGGATGGACAGGAAGTGCCAGGACCTGTGGCATTTACCATGTTCTGAAAACAGCAGTTCAGATCTGCTTAGTGTAATTCAGGAGTGTGGTTGGGATTTAAAAATGTGGTGAGAAGACTGGGCAGTAAGACCATGTAATGCAAGGAAGCCTAGATTTTATTGTGAATAGGATGGGGAGCCATAGACGAATGGGATACAATGAGTTTTCCGTATTAGGAGGATTCTAGACTGGAGAGGAATGAAGCCAAAGGCAGAGCAGTCTTGATAACCCCTTGGTTGAAAGAGATACTGAGGGGCCAAATTAGGGCATTTGGAGGATAAAGATGAGGTGGAAAACATCAAAAAATATTTAGGAAACAGAGTTGATGGGTTTGAGGGGGCTCGATTAGATTGGGGGGTAATTTAGGTTAGAAGCATAGGCCCTGGAGTCAGACAGACCTGGGCTCAAATCCTGACTCTGTCACTTAAAGGAATGGCTCTGGACAATTACTTAACCCAAATCTCAGCTTCTTCACCTATAAAATAGGGATCGTAATTCCTGCTTTATAAGACCCTTAAGAAGATTTGATAAGATCCGTGCAGAGCTCGTGGATGTTGAGTAAACATATGGAAGCTACTTTTGTTTTTGTGAGGATGATTCCCAAGGATCTGATTTAGGCACCTGGGTTGGTTCCATTCACTAAGGAGGGAATGCAGGTAGGGGAGAGCTGGTGTGGAGTGGAGGAGGGTCAGGGCAGGAGTTCACCTGGGGACTTCTGGAAATATTTGATAGAAACGGGATGCCTGGCCTAGAGATAGAGATGTGGGAATTACTTCAGTAGACCTAGATTCAGGCCCCTGAATGAGATGTTCTTGGGGTGAGGGAGTAGGAAAGCGTACATAGAGTGTATCAGTTTGCTAGGTCTGTCATTAACAAAATAGCACAGACTGGGTGGTTTAAATTTAATGACATTTATTTTCTCATAGGTCTGGAGACAGAAGTTGAGGACGAGGGTGTCGTCAGGTTTGGTTTCTTCTGAGACCTCTTTTCTTGGCTTGTAGATGCCACCTTCTCCTTTTGTCTTCACACAGTCTTTTCTCTGTGCGTTTGTATGTCTGAGTCCAGATTTCTTACTGGATTAAGATGCACCCTGAAAATCTCATTAATTTAATTACCTCTTTAAAGACCTTTTTTCCAACTATTGTGGTGTTCTGAGGACCTGGGGATTAGGGTTTCTACATATGAATTTTGGGAGGACACAATTCAGCCCCTAACAGAGAATGAGGGGCTATATAATGCAGGCAGGGAGGACTGCCCAGAGAGGTAGAAGGCAAGCGAGTCTATGAGAAGAAAGGCAGGACTCTGTGGAGGGAGGGACAAGTCAACCGCAAATCTCAGATTCCTTTTGTAGTCATTGATACCAAATTGTTTTATTTTTATAAATGCTTTCTTTTTCTGAAATGGAGGCTTTTAATGGGAATGCTGAAGTAAATGTTTAGTGGTGTTTGCCCTAGTCATACTCACTTGCAAAATGGTTATGAATCAGAGTCCATTCTCTGAAGTTTTTATGCCAGAAAGTACTGAATGAATACCTTCTTGCTGTGGTTTGACCTCTACGAGAGAATGGCCTTGAAATGCATTTGTTCAAGCAGATGAGACAGCATGACTAATGATTTAGAAATCATAGTTTTCTATTTAAAACTTTCCACCAAGACTCTTTATCATTGCTAAATTCCAACTGCATGGTAATTTTGAATGCTCAAGTTTTTTGAAGGCAGGTTTAAGGATAATATTGATAAATTCAGAAACCACTCTATGCTCCTTGTCCTTCACCCTTTTCCCAAGTTCTATTAATAATTTGTCAACAAGTCCTGTTAATTCTGCTTCATATCTCAAGTGTCTTTACTTTTTTGCACGTCTGCTGCTACCAGCTAGCAGGAGCCACCACCAGCTCTGCCGCAGAGCCTTTTAATTGGACTCTCTGCTTCCATTCTTGTCCTTTCTAGAGAAATCTTGAAACAAACAAAAAGCAAGTCATACTGTGTCACTTCCTGATTGAAACCCTCGGCACCTTCTCGTTGCACTTTGAGTAAAATCTAGACTCCCTGCCATGCCTACAAAGCCTGCTTGATGAACACCCTGCCCTCCTCTTCCTCACCTCATTTCGTGAGGCTGCCTCCTGCTTCCTGAAGATACCGAGCCTGTGGCTGCCTCCGAGCCTTGGTGTGTTTGGCATGCTCTTCCCTGGTTTTCAAATGATCCTCCAGTCTCAACTTAAATGTCACCTTGCAGAGGTGCCTTCCTTCACTGCCAGAGTTAAAATTGTACCTTCCCCCTTTCATATTCTAGCATGTCATCCTATTTGTTTGCTTATTTTTGAGAGAGTCTTCACATACATTGCCCGCTTGAATGTTTCAAGGTTTTGATAGTGAGCACTGGCAAGAGGGAGGAGTGAAATTAGAGTAGATTTTAGAGAGAGAATAACCCTTTACTATGTTATTTGGTCCTAAGAAAGTGCAGTTGAGAAAACAATTAGATTTCACACAGTATTTGGATTTTATAATATATGAATATGAATATTAGCACGTTTTATCAGGTGTTTATGTTATATATTCATTTCAAGAGGTTTGATTTATTCTCAGATGACATTTTATCACATCTTTGTGATTGTGATAAAATTTCTTTTCAGTGGTAACATTTAAAAAAATATTTTATTGTTTAATTTTAATTTTTTGACATGGAGTCACACTCCCTCTGTCACTCTGGCTGAAGTGCATGATCTTGGCTCACTGCAACCTCTGCCTCTTGGGTTCAAGTGATTCTCCTGCCTCAGCCTCCTAAGTAGCTGGGATTACAAGCATGTGCCACCATGCCTGGCTAATTTTTGTATTTTTAGTAGAGCCGGCGTTTCGCCATGTTGGCCAGGCTGGTCTCAAAATCCTGACTTCAAGTGATCTGCCTTCCTTGGCCTTCCAAAGTGCTGGGATTACAGACAGGCTTGAACCACCACACCCAGCCAAAATATATGTATTTTTTAAAATAAATAGTTTTGTTTGTAGCAAAACTGAGCAGAAAGTAAGAGAATTCACACATATCCTCTCCCTCCTCCAGTCCCTAGCCTCCCCCACCAACATCAGACACAAACGTGGGACATTTGTTAACAATTAATGAACCAGTGCCGACCCATCATCTTCAACCAGACTAAATAGTTTAAATTAGGGCTCGCTCTGTGTTGTACATTTTATGGGTTTTGACTCCTGTGTAATGACATGTATCTACCACTGTAGTTTCACTGTGCTAAAAAATTGTCTGTCTTCCATCTATTTATCCCTCTTTCTCCCAAAACCTCTAGCAACCACTTACCTTTTCACTGCCTCCATAGCTTTGCCTTTTCTAGAATGTCATATAGTTGGAATACAGTATGTAGCCTTTCAGATTGACTTTTTTCATTTGGTAATGGTAATTTAAGGTTCCTTTATGTCTTTTATTTTCTTTTATTTATCTTTCTTGGTTTGTTTTTTTTGAGACGGAGTTTTTTTCTTGTCGCCCAGGCTAGAGTGCAATGGCGTAATCGCAGCTCATTGCAACATCCGCCTCCCGGGTTCAAGCGATTTTTCTGCCTCAGCCTCCTGAGTGGTTGAAATTATAGGCATGTGCCACCATGCCCGGCTAATTTTTGTATTTTAGTGGAGATGGGGTCTTCCATGTTGGCCAGGCTGGTCTCAAACTCCTTACCTCAGGTGATCCTCTCGCCTTGGCCTCCCAAAGTGCTAGGATTACAGGCATGAGCTACCACACCTAGCCCCCTTATGTCTTTTCATGACTTGATAGCTCATTTCTTTTTAAAATGTAGTAATACTGTGTTGTCTGGATTTACCACAGCTTATCCATTTTACTTATTGATGACATCTTGAATTGCTTCCAAGTTTCGGCAATTATGAATAAAGCTGCGTAAACATCTATGTGCAGGTTTTCCTGTGGACAAACATTTTCAGTTCATTTTGGCAACTACCAAGGAGTAGAACTGCAAATCACGTGGAAGAGTATGTTTAATTTTGTAAGAAACGTCCATCAACCTGTCTTTCAGTCACTGTACAATTTTGTATTCCCAGCTGCAACAAATAAGAGTTTCCGTTGGTCCATATCCTGGCCAGCCTTCGGTGCTGTCAGTTTTGGATTTTAGCCCTTCTAAAAAGGGTAGCAGTGTCTCGTTGTTTTAATTTGCAGTTTCCTAATAAACATATGATGTTGAGCATCTTTTAATATGCTTATGTGCCTTCTGTATATCTTTGGTGAGATGTTTGTTCAGCTGTTTTGCCCATTGTTAAATGGTTTGTTTTCTTATTGATGAATTTTACAAGTTCTTTGCATATTTTGGGTAGCAGTTCTTTTATCAGATATCCTTAGTAATTTTCTCCTGGTCTGTGGGTTTTCTTATTCTCTTAGCGCCCTATTTTATGTTTTCTAAAATGCTCATTACTAAAGTGATCTTACTTGTTTAGTTCGTCTGCTTGCACTGCAGCACAGGGTAAGGTCCACCGATGGTCTGTTTCGTTCTCTTCATTTCCCATGCCTGGCACAGCGCCTGGTTTGCACTGCAGTTGACAAATACTTGTTGATTGAATGAATAGATAACAACCGTTAACATTTTCAGTTTAGTTTATTCCCATTGAAAATGGCATCAAACTGATTTGAGTTCTTCCATCTTCTAAAAAAAGTTAACTTTCAAGTTTTTACTGTAATTTTTTAAATGAGGGATAATGTTTAGGCACTTGCAGTAGCAGGAGAGATTTTTGCTGTGGTTCAGATGAAGTTGATTGTATATAATTGCTGATCTATGTACTCGCTTTGCCCTCTCAAGAGTGGTTCGGATTTACATCCCAGGAAGTAGTCACAGGACTGGGCATTGAAAACAGGATGGTTTGTAAGTCCCACAAAGCTTGATGGGATGGGTGCTACCTGCTAGGCACTGGAAGGTCTCAGTATTTACACACATATCTCCACAGATACACATACACACACGTTGTACCTTGTAAGGTAAAAAAACCACATGACTCAGATTCTCTGTTCTTGATGGCTTTATTTTTATTTTATATATATATATATATATATATATATATATATATATATATAAAATAAAAAATTATATATATATAAATTTTTTTTTTGAGATAGGGTCTTGCTGCATTGCCCAGGCTGATATTGAACTCCTGGGCTCAAACAGTCCTCCTGTCTCAGCCTCCCAAAGTGGTGGGATTACGGGGGTGAGCCACCACACCTAGCCTTGATTGCTTTTTTGTTCGCTGGATTTGCTGAAGTTGGAAAATGATCTGTGTTCTCCCTCTAGTCCTTTTCTTTCCTTTTTTTTTTTTTTATATTTGTGGTCGTTTTTGGCTTTATCTATTTTGGTGTAATGTTTACTATGTTATGTTCATAACTACTATATTGTTTATCTTTGTTTCAATTAAATACTTTTTGCTTTAAATACAACTCTTCGAATATTTCCACTCTGCTTGTGTTTGTTTGAATATTCCAGGTCTTCTATTTTTTAGTCTCTTTGCTTTTTAAATTGCTGCCCTTAAAAGTAACATACATTATTTGAGAGAGGTTTTTAAAAATCCTTTGAGAAGATATTATAAAAGGTATTTTAATTTTCAGTTGCTGCATAACAAACCAAATTTAGTAGCTTACAACTAAAATAATTTTACTATCTTTCACGATTCTGTAGGTTGATGTGGATCAGCTGATGGTTCTTTTGCCCCACGAATGTTCAGCTGGTACTGTACTCATCTGGTAGCCCACTTAAACTAGAATGTCCGTGACAGCTCGTTCACATGGCTAGTGCCTTGGTAGGGGTGACTGGGTTCAACTGGAATATTGGATCAGTGGGGCATCTCCTTCCCACCCCTCTTTAGCCTCTTCTTCACAAAGTGGCTTCTTACATGGTCTTCTGTAGCAAGAACTCCACCAGCAGGATAACCATACTTCTTACGTAGTGGCTTAGGGCTCCCAAGAGTGCCAAAGTGCAAACTGCCAGGCCTCCTTAAAGTGAAGGCATGGAGCTGGTCCAGCATCAGTTCTGCGTCCTCCTGTTGGTTGGCTGTTCCTGTTGATCCCCTTGGTGATGCTTCCTCTGGTTGGGGCTGAGGGGAGGCTGACAGGAGGATCCTCCAACCTGTGCCAGCTCAAGCAGCTGCTGCATCTGTTTAGCAGACTGTACTTTGGCTCTAGAAAGGGTTTAGTACTTTGGAAAAGGTTTATAAACTATTCGCCTTTAGAGGCCAAAGTCACCCCTTTGTGTATCCAAGGAAAGCTAAGACTGCTTTCCTGAGAGACCTTGGCCAGTGTTTTGTGCTACCTTCCTGTGGCTAACAAGTTCCTTGATTTTTTTTCTTTTTCTTTTTTAAGTTCCTTGATTTTCAATAGGGTTACAACCCTTGCCTTTTGGCAAACTGTAAAGCATATAAATCTGCCCTTACTTGGCTATGTGAACTTGAGTTTATTGCAGAGAATGGCACATCACATTTTAGAATTTTCACTTCTTACCAGAAGACTAGTTCTAAGAGGTAACGTTCTTGTAGTCAGCCCAAAATCCATCTCTATTCCTCTACAGTGCCTTTTTGAATTTTTGTTTTTTTGTGAGGTTGGGGGCTACTTAACACTCTTCAAAAGACAGCTGAAGGGGCAGGTAAACTGAATCAGGTTGAAAAGGAGCCCCTACTGTCCCCAACTCACCCCTGAACACATCTCCTGCCCCCCCGCCCCCGTCACTTGCATCCCCATCCCTGCTTTGACGTGGAAGGGCTCCGAGGAGACCTGGTTGGTCCTCATTGCCCGAGCACTCCACTGAGTCAAGGTAGTTGTCAGAGAATTTCATCCTGAGACCTCACTCTTTTGGCCGCCTATAAAAATAATTCTTCTGGGTTTTTTTGGGGGGGTGGGGTAGGGGTACGAATGTAGCTTTCATAGTTGGGTGTTTTAAAAAATAGTCATTTGGCAGTTGGGAACTTGGTATTTTTGTTCTTATTTTTAATTCTCAGGATGTTTACAACACCAGCCGCTCGAGAGAATCTGTTTCTGAGCCTTGGCGAGGGCTTTCGGAGGCCTCGTGTGTTCTTAGCCGCTGTTGTCCTCCTCAGTGGCGGGTTTGCCTTTGTTCATGGAACTCAGGACCTTGTAGCTCCTCAGGCTTCGCTGTCCGCTGAGCAGATAGGAAGCCGTGGCCGATGTGTGGCCTTGAGGAAACACCCCGTGAACGACTACGTCCTATTGTGCTCGAACTTTATTTCAGCCTTATTCTTTTCTTAAAATCATTTTTCATTTATCTTCATTTCCTCATCTATTTATTTTCTTCTCTTCTAAAGTATGTATCTTTGTTAGCTGCGTCATCCTTTTTAGAATGAGCTAGTGTAAAAATAAGTGAATAAGAACCATCCTAAGCATTTTAAGAAGCCATCCTCTGGATTGCACCTGCCACCTTGGTCTCAGCTCTGGAATTGCTGTCCTCTGGCGTCCTGCTGCATTGCTTCCTCTCCCCCAACTGCCCACTGCTCTGTCCCAGAGGGATTTTTTCTGTAGCCGCTCATCTGCAGAGTCCAACAGCTCAGAGTCGAGGGTCTTCCTTAGCAGTAATCACCCGCTGTGCTGCTGCCCCTCCGTTTCTGGGCCTGTTTCCTGTGGGTCCTCTCCTTTGCCTTATACGTCAGCAGCTCGTTTCTGCCCACTCTGCCTTTGTTTGTCATTTCCTGGGTCTGAAGCTGTTCTACTCTTTCACCTTTCTCTGCTCGAGGTAAACTTCCTCTGTGAAACCTCTGCTGATCCCCTGCAGCAGGGTCGACCACTTCCTGAATGTTACTTCCTCTCTTGGTGCATATGTCTGGTTGCACTAAGCAGGCTGCTGCTAGCCCAAAGATACCTTTGTTCAAATTAGAAAAAGGCACCCACCCCTTCTTCAGGATACTTTATAGTACTTCCAACTGTTGGCAAACTGTCAAATTTTTGATATCTGCAGTGCGCATGGTGCCCTGCAGGTTATGCAGTGTACGGCTGTGCAGTTGTATGTGATAGATCTGTCTGTGTTACAATTATTTGTTAAATTGTCTATATTTTCCTCAGGACCAAGGAGAATTCCTTATATCTTGATAGTATTTTTATATTCTTGCTGTCTCACCAGATCAGACCCTCGGTGACCATTTGCTAAACAAAAGAAGGAGGAATGAAGGTATAAATATATACTCACCTTGTCTGGAAAAATAGCAGGAAAGGCATGCCTGCCAAGGCCTTTTACACTGAATAGTAAGAATATATTTTAGCTCAGAGATACAACTTTCACTTTTTTTTTTTTTTGAGATGGAGTCCCACTCTGTCACCCAGGCTGGAGTGCAACGGTACAATCTCAACTCACTGCAACCTCTGACTACTGGGTTTAAGCAGTTCTCTTGCCTCAGCCTCCCAGGTAGCTGGGATTACACAAAGCCTGGCTAATTTTGTTTGTTTGTTTGTTTTTTTGTATTTTTAGTAGAGACAGGGTTCCCCCACGTTGGCCAGGCTGGTCTCGAACTCCTGACCTCAGGTGATCCGCCTGCCTCAGCCTCCCAAAGTGCTGGGATTACAGGTGTGAGCCACTGCGCCTGGCTTTCACATTTCAATATTGCTTTAATCAGATTTCTTAAAGCTAGTGTACCACAGTGGTTGAAAGAGCAGATGCTGGGGCCAGAATTTGAATCCCAGTTCTACCACTGTGCCTCAATTTACTCATCTGTAAAATGGGAGTGGTAATAATAGTTCCTACTTCAGAGGGTTGTAAGAATTAAATGAATTATTTTATGTAAAGTGACTTAGAATAGTACAAGACTCGTAATAAGAATCAGAAGTGTTAGGTATTATCAATATTGTTGAAGTCCATGTATAGGTTTACTATAGTTTTTTTTTTAACTCTAAAGTGCTGTTTTCACTCTATTCTGTTCAGCTTTTATTGCTAGCGTCTTGCTTCTGCGGGTCCGTCCTCCTGCTGACTGGCATCATGCTTGTGTTGTGGTCAAAGCCCCTGCTGCCTGCGGTTCTCCCTCGCACACACCGGTTCTTTGGTTGCCGTAACAAAAAGTACATAGGACACAGATGCGAAACGTGCAGGCTTTGTGTTTTCTTCCTAATTTGGCAGAAGAGGGGGTGGAAAACCAGGGCCTTTCACAAACAAGGCTTGTTTTAGAGTTTAAATTTAACTTGTTCATATTCTAAAGCTGGAATTGGTAATACATCTTGGCTGTATGCGGCTAGAGAGAACTGGGCTTTAAAACATTTTAAAATGATTTTAATGTAAAATCTTTTCTAATTGCAAAACAACTGGCCTTTGATGATTTTCAAGAGAGTTGTGCTGTGATGTGGCCAAAGGTAATGGAATGTTCTAGGGCCAAGTTCCTCATTAGAACCTGCCAGGGTATTCTCGGGTTAGACAATAGAAGAAAGTCACTCCCTGAGTAGTTACAGTTTCTTCTGGTCATTAAGGGTCACTTGTGGCTTTATCTTACAGGAGGGATGGGATGGACATTTTCTACGTTGTTTCTGGCTCTTTCTCTTATGTCTCATGCTGGCCTTAGAAACTGTAACACTCTGGGAACCTCTGCATAACCCAGTCTGGCTGCCTTACCCTATTGAGCTCTTTTTAAATCAAGCGAGATTTGACTTAATTTCTTCAGATGCTCGGACCATTTTCATTATGAGAATGAAGTGGCTTTTCCAGATCGCATTACTGGAATTGACTTAACACTCATTTTGATACTTCCATATCATATGGTACCAGCTAGGATCCTCACAGCAGTTGCTGTACATTTGTTTGTGGTTTCAATAGCCTTTTGAACAAAACAACATATAAGTAAACAATAGAAAGATGATCTAAAATGTCACCCTCCTTCATTTGTTAAATTTATTAAAGCTCTTTATATACATAAACCTGGATTAGTTCAGCTGGGCACGGTGGCTCACGCCTGTAATCCCAGCACTTTGGGAAGCTGAGGTGGGTGGATCACGAGGTCAAGAGATCGAGACCATCCTGGTCAACAAGGTGAAACCCCGTCTCTACTAAAAATACAAAAATTAGCTGGGCGTGGTGGTGCGCGCCTGTAGTCCCAGCTACTCGGGAGGCTGAGGCAAGAGAATTGCCTGAACCCAGGAGGCGGAGGTTGCGGTGAGCCGAGATCGTGCCATTGCCCTCCAGCCTGGGTAACAAGAGCGAAACTCCGTCTCAAAATAAATAAATAAATATTTTAGTGTCGACTGGTCAACTGTAGCCCGATTCAAGGGTATGTTTAGTTATTAGTTCTCAGAAAGAATATCTACCTGAGGAACTTTCTCCAACAGGGTTTCTATGGATTCATTAACATTCAGGGCTTCAGAAATGATGGGGGGACAATTGTTAATACTCTGTGTTCTGGAGGGTGGAGAAGCAGATGGTGGGAATGCGTTCCACCGGCAAAGGAACTCATATCATACCTAACTTTTCTGCACTGCATTATCTCTGACCCCATTAGGACACATCAGAGGCTTTGTTTTGTGAAAGGAGCATAATTAAAATTGAAGCTTAAATTTTTAAGTAGGGACACAAACATGACGTTTTTTCCTTTATCTAAGACTGGAATTTCCATGTCTGTCTAAAATCTCTATTCTTTTTGGAGAAATGTCAGCAAAGACAGGAACTTACCTGAATCTCAGGGTGGGGATGCCCTGATGGTCAAAGCACTGAAAGCCCACAGAAATAATTTGATTCACAAATGTATTTTCTTAGCAGTTTTTAAAAATTGTTTGTCAACATTTAGAATCCAGGCAACTTCACATAAAAAATCAGATTTCTGGCCCCTCTTGATAAATGGAAAGATGCAGTGAGTCTGGGGCCACAGAGCTGCAGTCAGCTGGAGCCAGGTTGAAGCTGTCTCCTTGGCTGGGCCTTAGGTTCTTGTCTTTGCAGTGTCTGCTGTCTTTTATGTGACATGTTTGGCCCTGTGGGCATTTGAATTGTAACCCTTCTCCTGTCCTTTCCTGCCCTACTCCTATAGCTCATATCCTACTGTTTTATGGTCAGGTATTACAACTTCTCAGAAAGGCCCAGGCCGTGTGAGCAGTGGTTCAATGGACACCAGGAAGGAGGAGAGTTGGCTCCCACGTGCTGCTCCCAGTCCCACCCGGGCCCTCAGGGGACAGGAGCTAACGCCAGGGTGGATGTGGTATGCTATATTTGCTGAGCTGGCAGCCCTCCGTCTGTTCATTGAGCCTGAAAGTCATAACCAAAGTTTCCTCATCCCGAGGGTGGGGCATTTTTTTAAATGTGAAAGAAAGGAGCCAGTGACAAGTGACAGTTCCAGCCCATTTGCAGGCTTACAGGACCAGCTATTGCCACAAAAGATAAGCTTCCTGTTTACCAGTTGGCCTGAGACAAAGTGGTTGTGCTTCCTGGCCACGCAGGGCTTGGCACACAGTCTGGGCTCTGTCTGTCAGGATGGTGGGCTGAATGCTCGCTCTGTGCTGGGCTGGCTGGGGGTGGTAGGGCCCCCACAGCATGGGTCCTGGACATGGGCCACTCTCGAGAGGGCATCCCCAGGAGGGCACTTGATTTGGCCCCAGAACCAATTCTGGCATTTGGAAAGGAAGCAAATGAGGGAGGTCGGCCTGGCCTCCTTGCTGGTTTCCGTACTGTTCCTTTCCTTGAGGGGCCCAAGCCAGGCAAACCCCCTTGGCACAAAACTGGGACTCCTACAGTAAATTTGTATCTTTTGTTTTTAAGCATCCACGAAGCAGGATGTCAATGTCTCCGGCAAAAATGATCATTTACGGCAGTGTGCTGTGTACCGGGGGCTTTTCCCTTGCATATTTCATCATACAAAGTAAGTATCCTGGAGGCGCCTGCAGCCTGACCTCCTCCTAGCATTCCTGCTCCTGCTCCTCCTCCATCAGAGGAAATACTTGAGATGCTTTCAGTAGATCAGAGAAAGGATGAGAGGGTGATTTTAAAGGCTAGTCCACCATTTCGTTGGCTGTAACTTCCTCTGTATCCTGCAATCTCAGTTTTTCCTGGGAGCAACCAGTACAAATAAAAGGACCAGGACTCATTTGCATAAGAAGCCTAGTAGAGCACGATGGGCTTTCAGCCCAGTGCACACACAGGGGCTCCAGTCAAGATTCTGAGATTATATAAAGAAAGGACAGAGGGAAGGGAATACCAGATGGTTCACAGGTGGGGAAAGCTGTGGCTATGTGTCCGGTGTTGTCAGCCTTTTTTTGCACTTCATTCTCTGTTGTTGATTTAATGGAGGAGGGACCATGAGCAAGGGACCTCTGGCAGGGGCAGAAAATAAAAGCAGAGCCCACAGTGGCAAAGTCCGGACAGATGCAGCTTCCAGCCCCACTGCTCTCAAATTTGAATTTGTAAAGATGGGCCACAATTACTGTCAGCAGCCAGGACATTTAAGGTCATTTAAATGCTACTGGTGGCAAAGCAGCAGCAGTTTTTTCTAGACTGACTTTTTTGAGGCTCCTTTATCTCTACCCAGCTTAGCTCCTTATCCACTGGGCAACTTTTTCACTTCTTCCCAGGATGTGAGTGTTACCAGGAGACAAGCAAACAGGCTCCAGTGTCCTCTGCAGTCATTCTGCACCTTCTTGCAGAGTTGGTGGAGTTGCTGAGTCTGGAGGGGGCCTCAGATGAGCATTCCCAGGGATGATTCAGACTAAATAATTTGGCCTCCTCTTCCTCTGCCAAACGGACAGGGGCAGGACGTGAGAGGAATGGGTGTGTTTTTGGGTGAGGTTTCAGCCTTTTTCCCTTAGGAGGCTGCTAAGTGGGTGAGACCTGGACACTGCAGCTGACTGTCTGGGTTGAATGGTTGAATCTCGGCTCCAGCTCTTGACCAGCTATGTAGCCTTATGTGAGTCTGTCAGCTTTCGGGGTGTTAGTTACGTTATTGATGTGACGCATGGTAACATTAGTGCCTGTGCATGAAGTAAGAATTGAATCTCACAAGCGAGCTATGGAGCATTGAGGGATGTGTGAATATTGAGAACAGTGCCCCGTCATGGAAATCACTCAACAAAGAATAGCTGTCTGGACCCAGCCTCCGCCTCTTCTTTTCCTGTTACGGCTGGCACCTTGTTCATGGCTATGGTATTCCCTGTACCCCTTACTCCTGGGAAGCAGTCCAGGAGGGGCATTCCCTTGGCCTCTCAGGGTCAGGTCACCCTCCCCTTCATTAGTGTAATGGGACCTATGGAAGGGAAGCGCTTCCTTTTGCAAAACTGAACACCCTGCTTGAGAAGTTCTGCCTCTGCTCTCTCACTTGGGCAGCTGATATTAGAACTTACAGCTTCAGGGATGTGCTGCCTGGAGTTCCCATGTAGCCTTTGGGCTCAGAAGGATTCCTGAGACTGAGAGGAGTTTGACTTGAAATGTTGGCTTAGATCTCGATGAATGAACATTCTCATATCCTGCTTCTTGGCCTGAGAGTTTTGTTGTTGTTCATGGCGTGGTCTTTCCATTTTACGTCTCAACTTAGTGGAAGGGGCAATGTTCAGAAGTCAGGTGTTATGGATTCTGGCCTCAGCTTTGCTGTGGACCAGCTGCATCACTTTGAGCAAGCCATGGAATCATAGGGCTTTAGACTTGAGAGGAAACTTAGAGAAGAGCTGATCAAACCCCTTAGATGCAGAAATAAGGCAGTGAATGAGGGAAGAAAGATGAAGATATTGAGGCATAGAAAGGGTCTGTATGAGGTCAAGGCCCAAGATCATCTGCATATCCCTGCACACACTGCCTGCCCGTGCTTTGGTTTTTGAGTCTGTAAAGTGGACAGTTTAGAGAAGATGGTCCTAATTATTCGCCCATCCACAAATTTCATGTTTCTGGTTCCACCCCATACATCAGTTGTATTATTTAATTTTCTGTCTAGTAGATTCTACCTGACCAAGTTCAATAAGGAAAACAAAGTGTATATTTCATCCTTAGAGACTTATTCCAGGAGTTTATATTACAAGTTGGCATTGGAGCAGCTGCAGAACCATCCCGAGGCACAGGAAGCTCTGGGCCCTCCTGTCAGCATCCACCATCTCAAGCTCACGGGCAAGGACAACTTCGTGGATATTGCTGATGCCAAGGTAATGTGCTCTCCCTGTGAGCAGGAGGCTGTTGCCTGCTGAAGGACAGGAGGGTCTGTTGTCTCCTGGAAAGTCTTGGAGGAAGCTGGAGTTAAGGATTTGGGATGGGAAAATCTAAGTAAAGCTGGGTTTAGCACCTTTTAAAAAAGTTTTTAAATATGGATTTTAATGTTTATATAAAATACATTTTATGTTATAGATTATTTCTATATACATGTCTTCCATTTTGGGGAATTGGTATGGCAGGGAATGCAGTGGGTGTGCTGAAGTCACCATCTTAAACTGAACATAGTGGAGACATGACCAGTGGTGGTTTGCTACCATGCTGGCTTGGACAGCGCTCAGCACTTTGGGGGGCCAAGGTAGGAGGACTGCTTGAGCCCAAGAGTTTGAGACCAGCCTGGATGATACAGCAAGACCCCGTATCTATCTATCTGGCAAGCAAGACCCATCTTTATCTGTCTGTCCGTCCATCCATCCAGTCTAATCTGTCTGTCTGTCTGTCCATCAATCAATCAATCATTTAGCCAGGCATGGTGGTGCACACCTGTAATCCCAGCAGGAGGCTGAAGCAGGAGGATCACTTGAACCCAGCAGTTGGAGGCTGCAATGAGCTATGATTCACGTCCCTGCACTCCAGCCTGGGGGACAGAGTGAAACCCTGTCTCTAAAATAAAAACAAAAAAAGCAAATGCATCTGTATCTAGTCAGTGCTCATTCAAATGTAACCAACTCTTTAAACTTTGAGTTTTAAAGTGAATTTATGTACATTGCTTCCACAGAATACCAACCCATTTTTTGAACCATATCATTTTGTACTTGATCACACTTACATGTAAAACACATTTGTTCTCCTGTTTAACAAGCATGTTTTCAGTATATGCCCTGGTTTGAAGAATGATTCTAAGCTATGTGGGGAATAGACGTACAGAAGGCTTTTGGGGGTTTACAGTTGAAAATTCCTGAGTAAGACAGAGTGAGGCAAACCCTGTCACCATTGTGTAGGCCTAGAGGGGAGTGGCTTAAGGCCTGGGAGACAGCTGTGAGGACTTTGAATGGTGGAGAGGAACACCCTGTCAGTGTGACTGTGCAGTGGAGGCACAGGTGGGCAAGGTAGGTGTGGGCAGGTGGGAGGGACTGTGGCCACCGGAGAGCCACAGTAGCATCTTAGAAGGTGTGTGTGCTTGACTCTGGCAGCAGAAGCCCATGAAGTATGTGGAGGGTAAGACTGAGGTTATCTGACCTTATTTTTTGTTATTTTTATTATTTTCTCAATGGACATAGCTCTAATGAGACTTTTTTTTTTTTTTGCTACAAAAGCAATTTGTGCTCTGGTATTCTGATTAAAATACTCACTTTTAAAAGAAGGTGAATTTGTGTAGATTGGCAATGCCCAGGGACCGGCTACAGGGAGCCACCTTTAGGAGAGAGGCATGGCTGCACTGGTGTGCACTGGTGAGAGCATAAACTAGAGGTGTGGACTGGAGAAGCGAGAGATGGATGTGAAGTCCACTGTGGCAGACTTGGTAACAGTCATGTGTCAGGAGCGGGTGGGTCAGAGGTGAGGTTCCAGTGTCCAGCATGGGTGTGAGTGGAAGGACGGCAGCGACACTGCGTGAGAGAGGACTCCCAGGAGGAGCACAGGGAAGGGCTGGACATGTGTAGAGTGCTCACTCTGTGCCAGGCCACTGGATTTCTCCCCTGGTGTGGCAGACCCCCTGTGTGCGTCCCCGTCTTTGGTCACTTGGCTAGACCCCAGCAATGCTAAGAACTTGGAAAGCCAGCGGGTAGGTCTGGCTGTTGCGTCTCTCTCAGCACAGGGCCCAGCTGCAGCACTGAGGAAGTACACGCCAAAGATGCCTTTGCTGGGGCTAAGAGCAGAATCAGTTTCCTGATCTTGTGCTCAAGGAACCCCAGTAAGAGTAGGGTGAGGTCCTGCTGGTGTTTGTGGGAGCTCTGTTCTGTCCGGCCTTCACTTTGGCCTGGGGGTGCTGAGAGGGCGCTTTCGTGGGCTTCCCCACATCCCCGGGCCCTTGGCCACGCCGTGACTGTGTTGGCTCTGGTGCTAGGTTCTGGCCTCTACTGCTGCCAAATGCTGTGACTCCGTAGTGACAGGAGTTCAGTCTGCTGCATCAGAGCCATCTGGAGCCTCAGTGCTTGTCTTCCAATCTGTGGACTATTTTTGACATTCTGTCAGGATTCTTCACTTACTTTCTTTAAAATCAGGTGTTTATAAGGATGCCTGTATGCAGCATGTGCCCACGTATCCCAGAGTCCTCTATTTGTAGTTCTGAAGGTTTTTCCAGAGGTGAGATGTTTCAGTTGTTCATGAATGATTGTACATTGGGATTTTTTTCCAAGTGTGTGTGAGATAGTCAACAATGACCAACACTTTGCTTTACCAGAACTTCTGCTTTAATCTTTGGCAAGTTCTAGCTGCTGAAGGAACCAAACTGAAGTGTTACATCTTCCCACGCAAGTGCAGCTGCCATAGTTCAGACATTGGCCTCAGAGTTTGCTGTTCTTCAGAATCTTTCTTGCGTCTGCCCTTTTCTTTCCTTTCTTTCTTTTTTTTCCCCCAAAGTATCCAGAGATGGTCAGTGTATACTCTGTTGCTTAATTCTGTCATCCAGAGAAAAGCTGTAGCTTGACTCTAGCAGTAGGACCCTGGAGATTCGTTCTTTTTTTTTTTGAGATGGAATCTTGTTCTGTTGC
Organism: Leontopithecus rosalia; assembly: GCA_028533165.1. Lineage (NCBI taxonomy): Eukaryota > Metazoa > Chordata > Mammalia > Primates > Cebidae > Leontopithecus > Leontopithecus rosalia. Next base: position 105,540,296 of record CM052658.1, read on the forward strand.
CCAGGCTGGGGTGCAGTGGTGTGATCTTGGCACACTGCAGCCTCCACCTCCTGGGTTCAAGCGATTCTCCTGCCTCAGCCTCCTGAGTAGCTGGGACGATAGGTGTGCACCACCACGCCTGGCTTTTTGTATTTCTAGTAGAGATGGGGTTTTGCCATGTTGCCTAGGCTGGTCTTGAATCCTGGCCTCAAGTGATCTGCCCACTTCAGTCTCCCAAAGTGCTAGGATTACAGGTGTAAGCCACCATGCCCTGCCAAAGATTTGTTCTTGAAGTATGATTAGGTGCCTGCTTATTCACCTGAGTTGTGGCGCCATGTCCCAAATCTGTCCCTTCCTTCAAGGGTGTTTAAAGAAAGGATTTTGGAAAGCACAGGTGTGTACCTCAGTAGTTTCTTCTCTTGGTGGCAATTTGAAATGGGTGGGATACTCCCTCCCTGCCCCTGCCCTTGCCCCCACCCCAAGATGTATCTTTGGCCATCTCCAGGGGCACAGGAAGGCACTCTGGGAGGTGCCTGTCTTATGACGGGCTTCCTTGTTACTGTGCCTGTGTCCCTTTTGTGAGGCTCTTACCTTTGGTTTTCATGAGAAACCAAAAACATTGCATTCACTATCTTTTTTTCTAAATCAAATGTAATCAAACAACTGCTTAGGGGCTGGCTTTGGGGCTCTCAGGCCAACTCCCCGGTCATGAGCATGGCAGCACCTGGCAGTGTCCCTGTGGTGCGAGCCCAGCCTATGGTGCCGGGGATGAAGGAGAAACTGAGAACTCTGTGTTGTCTTTCCCAAATGAGCCTTCATGTGTTACATTTTCTTTAAAGCCTGTTCTTTAGCGTCCAGGTCAAAATATGTACCAATTTGTTGGCAATAGGTCCCCCTTTAAAACTGAATTTTTTTTGTATTTTATTATGAAAAATTTCAAACGTATAAAAAAGATAAAAGAATTTATACTGTGATCACCTGTGGCCGGTACCTGGATTCTACAATTAGGATTTTGCTTTGTTTCCATGAATTCCAAGTTCTAGCTGGTGAAGGAACCAAACTGAAGTGTTACATCTTCCCACGCAAGTGCAGCTGCCATAGTTCAGACATTGGCCTCAGAGTTTGCTGTTCTTCAGAATCCTTCTTGCGTCTGCCCTTTTCTTTCCTTTCTTTCTTTTTTTTCCCCCAAAGTATCCAGAGATGGTCAGTGTATACTCTGTTGCTTAATTCTGTCATCCATTTTGTTATTTTGTTGGATTACAAAGTAATTTTCAGACATTACACATTTCATCTCCAAATACATGGTTCCTGTTTGTTGTTGTTTTGGTAAAATTTACATTCTTGAAAGGCACAAATCCAAGTGCCCTGTCTGATGAGTTGTAACAGATTCACCCAATGTGTCACTCAAGCCATTATCTAGATGTAGACTGTTCCCAGCGCCTGAGTTCCCTTGTGCCCTACCCAGTGGGTCCCTTCTCACATCTTTCAGCTCTACCAGAGGCAGTCATTTTTCTTTTTTCCTCCAGCATAGGTTAGCCTGTACTAGAATTGAACACAAATAGTTACATACTCCTCCTGTATGAGGCCCTTTGACTCAGCATGTTTTTGATACTCATCCATGTTGCCGCATTTATCAGGAGTTTGCTCTTTTAAACAGTGGACTTTTGAGCTGTCATTGGAAGTACCCAGATCACTGTCATGGAAGTGCTCCTTGCCAAATGGAAGGGCTGCCATTGACCTCACCAGCCATCCAAAGAGGGCCAGGACATTGGGAAAATCAAGTGGATTCTCCAGCTGGTCTGTTAGAAAACCACTTGCTTCTGTGGAGAATCACTGGGTTTTATAGGCTTAGCTCCAGAAAGCATCATTTTGTCATCTCTGAAATGACAGTGTATCCAACTACATCTCTCCTTTCTGTCATTTTACACCCACAGTTGAAGATTCCTGTCTCTGGATCTAAGTCAGAGGGTCATCTCCACGTCCACTCAACCAGAAGTGGCCCCTTTCAGAGGTATCCTGGGAAGATGACAGCAGTGGGGGAGTGGGAGGAGGACTTCCTAATGGAAGCAAGCCTGACTCCATTTTTATTTCTTGTTAAATGGCTGTGGGCAGAGGAAGAATTAGTTTTCAAGCTTGAAGCTGAAAGCTTCGTGGCCTGGGCAGCAAGCCAGTTCTGTGGCTGTTAGCTGGGTCCAGTTTATCCATGCAGTCTACTGCATTGCCCTCTCCTTATGCTGTTGAATTTGTAAAACTTTACACTTATATGATCTAGCTCTATCATAATTTGATGCTATGTTACAGCTTCTCACTTGACTGCCTCAATTGTTGCAGATGAATAAAGGGCATGGACTCTTGTTCCCGAATTTATTCATCACATTCTTTGCATAAGCTCTCCACCCCTTAATTGGCTTTGCTTTTCTGGTTGCCAATAGCTACATCACTCACTTCCCTCATGGGAAGCCTCTCTCAGAGATGTTTGCTGTTGAGCCAGACTGTGTTTTAATTCCTGAGGACAAAAGGAGCAGGCAGCCCCACCTAGCTCACCCTGGGCTCATTGACCTCTGAGCCTGGGATTAGTGCATGAGCTGGCTGGATTCCAGGCCAGGAACTGTGAATTAGGAAATGATAAATAAACTGCTCCTTCTCCTTCCTGATGTCCCTTCCATTCGCCTGCCAGTCATTTTTAAGCCTGCCTTGGAAGGCGAAGCTGGTTAAATAACGAGAGCCGGTGAAATGTTGAAACATGATGTTGACACAGCACTCAAACAAAATCATGTTTAAAAAAATTTAAGGCATTGTTCAAAACAACTGCTTTCCCCGCCCCCCTTTTTTTACTATGGCTGTTGCCTCAGCGCTCATGGATTAGATAGACTGTACTTTTGGTTTCTCTAAGGTGGCACCTTGACGAGGTCTTCTTAGAGCTCATGGATGGTCAGCAGATTCCCGTGTTCAACCTCAGTGGGGAAAATGGTGATGAGGTGAAAAAGGCATAGAGACGACCCAGAAGACCCAGCTTCTAGTCCAGCCTTCCCTGATCTCCCCCCTGTGCCCACCAGCGTGGTGGCCCATCTGAGTGACAGATACTCCTGCAAGCCAGTTTTCCAGCCACCAGTAGGATGACTGTATGTGCCATCACATGGTAATTTTGGTATAAATCTAACTTGGGCACAACAAATGCCAGTTGTCATTTTTAAACTGAATCAGAAAGAAACTCTTATAAATTTCAGATGATGCTTTGTATAAAAAAGCACACGATAAAAGGAATCAATGAATAAAACGTTTGTTGATCTTTGCTATTTCTCATTTCTTTCCTTTCTCCTCCTCTTCCTTTCCCCTGGAATTTTCAGTTCCTCAGTACAAAGCCTGAGGCTTAGTAGTACTGAAGGAATTTTTTTCTAAGTGTTGACATGAGAATGCTGAGGAAGACCGCTTTTGTTTTTCACTTTACCTTGAATTCATGTTGTTAAGTAGCTCATGGACCACTTTGGAATATTTTGTTTGCTTTGTTTATATTTATTTCTATGTCAGACACCAACCATCTGCCCAGTTGAAGATTTGCAAAATAATTGCTTTTATTCCAAACATTTTGAAAGCTTAGAAAATTTGTATGTGTACATGTACAGTTAACATAGGAAAGTTAGACAGGTTCTGGCTGGGCGCCGTGGCTCACGCCTGTAATCCCAGCATTTTGGGAGGCTGAGGCAGGTGGATCACCTGAGGTCAGGAGTTTGAGACCAGCCTGGACAAAATGGTGAAACCCATCTCTGCTAAAAATACCAATAAATCAGCCAGGGATGGTGGCGGATGTCAGTAATCCCAGCAACTTGGGAGGCTGAGGCAGAGAATTGCTTGAATCTAGGAGGCGGAGGCTTTAGAGAGCCAAGATTGCATCATTGCACTCCAGGCTGGGCAATAAAAGTGAAACTCTATCTGAATGAATGAATGAATGAATGAATAAATAGCTAGCTAGCTAGCATGTTCTTATCCTTCTGCTTTCCACACAACATAACCACGTTAGAGAATCGTATCCTTAGGTTTTATTAGTCTCATAAGGAAACATACTATAAAGCAAGAGAACTTCCTTCTGAGCAGCAGAGCCTACAAAAACAGAAATCTAGTATCTGTGCTTTGAAAAGGTCAGTTTAACTCTTAGTAGTAGCAGGCTTGATGCAATTGTAGTTGGTTGTCTACAGTGAAGGACAGCCATGAGCTCTCTTCCTACATTCTTTTTCTTTTTTTTTTTTTTGAGACCGAGTTTCGCTCTTGTTACCCAGGCTGGAGTGCAATGGCGTGATCTCGGCTCACCGCAACCTCTGCCTCCTGGGTTCAGGCAATTCTCCTGCTTCAGCCTCCTGAGTAGCTGGGATTACAGGCACGCGCCACCATGCCCAGCTAATTTTTTGTATTTTTAGTAGAGACGGGGTTTCACCATATTGACCAGGATGGTCTCGATCTCTTGACCTTGTGATCCACCCGCCTTGGCCTCCCAAAGTGCTGGGATTACATTCCTACATTCTTAAAACTCATTGAAGAGAAGCCTTTCAGAAAAAGCTTAAATATATTGGTAGAGTATGAGGTCTTCAGTTTTTACAAGTTATCTCTGGAGTTGTTTCCTTAAAAACATATTTGTGTGTTCTTTGAGTAGATTATACAGTGAAAAGTCTCTCCCTGAGAGCACTTTCGTCAGTGGGTTTAGATAAATATTCCAATCTGTATAATCTGTTAGAATAAATGGCAGAGTGCCGTATAGCTTTGTGCTTTTTAAGTTTCACACTGTTCTGTTGGATGTATGTTGTGGATCTGTGTTGCTCTCTGCTCTGTAACAACAAGTTCACTTTAGTGTTTGAATTTTTTTGGTTGTTTCTTCGCTATGGCCAACTTGTAGAAAACCAGGGCTTAGGTCGGCCATGTGCTCTGAAGTCAAAACAAGTGTAGAGTTTGAATCAAGAAGCTTTTCTAATCCACCTGATAGGAAATAGTATGTCGTGAAAAGCTCCTTGATTTCTGTTTGAAAGCCACTCTCTTGGGTACTTTTTCTGTTCACATTTACTTCCATGTGAGCACTTAATGCCTTCATGGGTGATTCTGAACAGGCTGGAACCTGGTCATTGCAGTAGACACTGTCTTTCCTGTTCTTTGAAGCTAGCAATGATGTACACTTGCAGCCTACTACTTCCTTTGTACCCAGTAATCACTGTGACTCAGCCATTGAGTCACTAACTACCTTAATGATGTCTTGGATAATACATCAGAAGAAAAGGTGACTTTTTAAGGAAGGGCCCCCAGTGCATCCCGTAGGGAGACAGGATAGTCCAGAAACTGGAGAAAGGGCTTTCCTAGGATTATACGAACTGTAGATCTGTAAAGACTGCAGGAGAAGGATCACTGCCAACAAATGGTAGAGTGACTCCCATAGGCTTTGCCATGGAGGAGGCTGCAGGGCCTCCACCCACAAGTTCCTTGCCAGTCAGTATGCTAGGTGTATGAGCAGGGGCTGTGGAGAGTATTATAATACTCTGCCAAAAGAATTTCAAGCTGTGTTGCTAAAAATGATGTAGAAAAGAGAGATACCAGTTAGGAGAAATTTAAGAGGCTATCTGGAGGCAGTAGTGTCCCTGTGGACCTTGAAGTCCAAGATTTTGATAAGCAGACATGATGGAGAGCGCCTGGCAACTGGAAAGCACAACATGAAGAAAGGCCCCAGAGCGGGCAGATGGGAGCTGTGCCCCAGAAATCAGAGACCCAGTTTGGACAGCATGTAGGTGAGCGTAGGTAAAGTAAAAGAGAGGCGTGGAAAGGTAGGTCGGCCATAGTGTGTGAATGCCAGTGTGGACATGCTGCATACAATTTGTGGCTGTCAAAGATTGCGGGGTAAGCACGTGATTCTGCTGTTAATGAAGGTTTCAGAGATTGTGCTGAACATGTACCGACAGGACGAGTATGACTTTCAGGAAAGTCACAGACTTTACCGTCTTTGTTCAGTTCTAGAATTAGCCTCCTCTTGCTTGCAAACATTTCCTACTCACCAACCCAAGGACTTGGTAATGCCTGATGAGGTTTTATTACTCTGAGTTTTGGTAAAGTAGTTTACAGCAACAATGAAACTGAAATTATGTATATATAAAACAGCCAGAATTTAACAATAGTTGCCTCTGTCCTGTGGCCACCAGCAAGGCCAGGGAAATGCTCAAGTGGTAGCTCTGAAGGGTTTTCTGAAAGCCAGCAGCTTTGGAAGTGGCCTTAGGTCACTTGACTCTGGCATTTCAGTTTGTCCATCTGAAAAATATGAATAAATATTTACCAGTCACTTGCCTTACAGGTGAGACAATGTTTATTCTGCTCATTGGGATGCTTGGGCAAAAGATGTTTACACAGGAGGCTTGATGGCAAGGGTGGGGTGTCAAGAAAGAGATTGGAGGGTGATAGGAAAACCTCCAGTCTCCACCCACTAGAAGATTCTTGCTCCTTAGTAATGCAATCCTGGTTCAGGCATGTTTTTTGGCAGAGTCACTCAGTTGAAAGCACTGTCGGGAATGAGTACAGGAAAACTGTGCCCCTTTTATAATCCAGGGCAGAAAAGTAGGAAATGAAAATATTAATAACATGCCTCTAAGGCATAGGTTGGGTGCAGAAGTGAAATTTGACTTTTCAGGAGAGAGTACTTTTAATTCCTAAATTATCTCCTAATTTTTTTTTCCTTAGGGGAAATTTCCAAAATGATTTATTTTTTTGAGACCAAGTCTTGCTCTGTCACCAGGCTGGAGTGCAGTGGTGCAATCTTGGCTCACTGCAACCTCCGCCTCCTGGGTTCAGGCGATTCTTCCACCCCCCAAGTAGCTGGGACCACAGGCGCGCGCCACCACGCCCAGCTAATTTTTTTGTATTTTTAGTAGAGATGGGGTTTCACTGTCTTGGCCAGGATGGTCTTGATCTCTTGGCCTAGTGATCCGCCTGCCTTGACCTCCCAAAGTGCTGGGATTACAGGCGTGAGCCACCGTGCCCAGCCCCAAAATGATTTTTTTAAGGAAACATTTTAATCAGATCACATGCAGTATATTAAAAGTCTTTTTATTTTTAAATAATAAGCTGTCAAGGCAGAAATTAGACCCCCTACTACACACTCATAACACTTAAGTTTAGCTACCACGTCAGTCACTTGCAGTCTTAATGACAAAGTAGTTTTTCACTTTCGAATTATTTTTATGAAATGAGAAACTGTAGACCTGGCTCCCTTATGAAAGTTGATGCAAAAATTCGAAATAAAATATCAGTGAACTGAATCCAATGATACATAGTAGTATGTTGTATTGTTTTTCACAAAACAGGTTTGTGCTTCTCCCTCTCAGTGCTCTTCCTGTGGGAGGATTATACGTCTCTGCCTTATTGAACTTAGGTGTGATTGTGTGGCTTGTGAGTGGAAGTGGCACACAGGACTGCTAAGTTTTAAGTGCCAGCCCTTGGTTCACCCTGTCCACCTTGTCACCTTTTCTGAAATTGGTTATGTTCCAGATGGTGGCTACCTCAAGGGCTTGGGGGCTGGAGCTGACAGCTGATCCACAGTGGGACATGGAGCACGAGAGAGAAGTAAACCCTTACAAGCCCCTAAAGTGGGGGGCTATTTGTTACTCCATCCTAACCTAGTGCACCGTACTGTTAACAGTGATTGAGAGGTTTATTCCAGGAATGCAAAGGTGGTTCAATATTAGGAAATTCTGGAATTTTTGTTTTAAAGTTCTGGGGTACATGTGCAGAATGTGCAGGTTTGTTACATAGGTATATACGTGCCATGGTGATAGGCTGTACCCATCGAGCCCTCATCTACATTAGGTATTTCTCCCAGTGCTATCTCTCCCTTAGCTCCCCAGCCCCTAACAGGCCCCAGTATGTGATATTCCCCTCCTTGTGTCCATGAATTCTCATTGTTCAGCTCCCACCTATGAGTGAGAACATGCAGTTTTGACTTTCTGTTCTTGTGTTAGTTTGCTGAGAATGATGGTTTCCGGCTTCCTCCATGTCCCTGCAAAGGCATGAGAACTCATCCTTTTTTATGGCTGTATAGTATTCCATAGTGTATATATGCCACATTTTCTTTATCCAGTCTATCATTGATAAGCATTTGGATTGGTTCCAAGTCTTTGTTATTGTGAACAGTGCCACAGTGAACATATGTGTGCATGTATCTTTATGGTACAATGATTTATAAACCTTTGGGTATATACCCAGTAATAGGATTGCTGGGTCAAATGGTATTTCTAGTTCTGGATCCTTGAGGAATTGCCACACTATCTTCCACAATGGCTGAACTAATTTACACTCCCACCAACAGTGTAAAAGCATTGCTATTTCACCACATCCTCTCCAGCATCTGTTGTCTCCTGATTTTTTAATGATCACCATTGTAACTGGCATAAGATGGTATCTCATTGTGGTTTTGATTTGCATTTCTATAATGACCAGTGATGATTAGCTTTTTTTCATGTTTGTTGGCTGTATAAATGTCTTCTTTTGAGAAGTACCTGTTCATATCCTTTGCCCACTTTTTGATGGGGTTGTTTTTTTCTTGTAAATTTGTTTAAGTTCTTTGTAGATTCTGGATATTAGCCCTTTGTCAGATGAGTAGCTTGCAAAGATTTTCTCCCATTCTGTAGGTTGCCTGTTTATTCTGATGATAGTTTCTTCTGCTGTGAAGAAGCCTTTTAGTTTAATTAGATCCCGTTTGTCAGTTTTGGCTTTTGTTGCTTTAGTCATGAAGTCTTTGCCCATGACTATGTCCTGAGTGGTATTTCCTGGGTTTTCTTCTAGGGTTTTTAATGGTTTTAGGTCTTACATTTAAGTCTTTAATTCATCTTGAGTTAATTTTGCATAAAGTGTAAGGAAGGGATCCAGTTTCAGCATTCTGCATATGGCTAGCCAGTTTTCCCAGCACCATTTATTGAATAGGGAATCCTTTCCTCATTGCTTGTTTTTGTCAGGTTTGTCAAAGATAAGATGGTTGCAGATGTCTGGTGTTATTTCTGAGGACTCTGTTCTGTTCCGTTGGTCTGTATATCTGTTTTGGTACCAGTACCATGCTGTATTTGTTACCGTAGCCTTGTAGTGTAGTTTAAAGTCAGGTAGTGTGATGCCTCCAGCTTTGTTCTTTTTGCCTAGGATTGTCTTGGCTATATGTGGGCTCTCTTTTGGTTCCATATGAAATTTAAAGTAGTTTTTTCCAATTCTCTGAAGAAAGTCAATGAATCTACAAATTAACTTGGGCAGTATGGCCATTTCCATGATATTGATTCTTCCTATCCATGAGCATGGAATGTTTTTCCATTTGTTTGTGTTCTCTATTTCCTTGAGCAGTGGTTTGTAGTTCTCCTTAAAGAGGCCCTTCACATCCCTTCAAGTTGTATTCCTAGGTATTTTATTCTCTTTGTAGCAATTGTGAATGGGAGTTCACTTATGATTTGGCTTTTTGTCTGTTATTGGTGTATAGGAATGCTTGTGATTTTTGCACATTGATTTTGTATCCTGAGACTTTGCTGAAGTTTCTTATCAACTTAAGGAGATTTTGGGCTGAGATGATGGGGTTTTCTAAATACACAGTGATGTCATCTGCAAACAGAGATAATTTGACTTTGTCTTTTCCTAATTGAATACCCTATATTTTTTTCTCTTGCCTGATTGCCCTGGCCAAAACTTTGAATGCTATGTTGAATAGAAGTGGTGAGAGAGGGCATCCTTGTCTTGTGCCAGTTTTCAAAGGGAATGCTTCCAGTTTTTGTCCGTTCAGTATGATACTGGCTGTGGGTTTGTCATAAATAGCTCTCATTATTTTGAGATACATTCCATCAATACCTAATTTATTGAGAGTTTTTAGCATGAAGGGCTGTTGAATCTTGTTGAAGGCCTTTTCTGCATCTGTTGAGATAATCATGTGGTTTTTATTATTGGTTCTGTTTATGTGATGGATTACATTTATTGATTTTTAGATGTTGATCCAGCCTTGCATCCCAGGGATGAAGCCAACTTGATCATGGTGGATAAGCTTTTTGATGTGCTGCTGGATTCAGTTTGTCAGTATTTTACTGAGCATTTTTGCACTGATGTTCATCAGGGATATTGGCCTGAAATTTTCTTTTTTTGTTGTGTCTCCACCAGGTTTTGGTATCGGGATGATGCTGGCCTCATAAAATGAGTTAGGGAGGATTCCTTCATTTTCTATTGTTTGGAATAGTTTCAGAAGGAATGGTACCAGCTCCTCTTTGTACCTCTGGTAGAATTCGGCTGTGAATCTGTCTGGTCCTGGACTTTTTTTTTTTTTTTGGTAGGCTGTTAATTGTTGCCTCAATTTCAGAACTTGTCTATTCAGGGATTCAACTTCTTCCTGGTTCAGTCCTGGGAGGGTGTATGTGTCCAGCAATTGATCTGTTTCTTCTAGATTTTCTAGTTTGTTTGTGTAGAGATGTTTATTCTTTGATGGTAGTTTGTATTTCTGTGGGATTGGTGGTGATATCTTCTTTATCATTTTTTATTGCACCTATTTGATTCTTCTCTCTTTTCTTCTTTATTAGTCTGGCTAGCAGTCTATCTGTTTTGTTGATCTTTTCAAAAAACCAGCTCCTGGATTCATTGATATATGTATGTATGTGTGTGTGTGTGTGTGTGTGTGTGTGTGTGTGTATATATATTTTTTTTTTGGGGGGGGGTTGTGTGTGTCTCTGCCTCCTTCAGTTCTGCTCTGATCTTATTTCATTTCTTCTGCTGGCTTTTGAATTTGTTTGTTCTTCCTTCTCTAGTTCTTTTAATTGTGATGTTAGGGTGTCGATATTAGATCTTTCCTGCTTTCTCTTGTGGGCATTTACTGCTATAAATTTCCCTCTACACACTGCTTTAAATGTGTCCCAGAGATTCTGGAATGTTGTGTCTTTGTTATCATTGGTTTCAAAGAACATCTTTATTTCTGCCTTAATTTCATTATTAACCAAGTAATATGCACCCAATACAGGAGAACCCAGATTCATAAAGCAACTTCTGCTTTTTTTTTTTTGCTTTCCATTTGCTTGATAAATATCCTTCCATCCCTTTATTTTGAGCCTATGTTTGTCTTTGCACGTGAGATGGGTTTCCTGAATACAGCACATTGATGGGTCTTGACTCTTTATCCAGTTTGCCAGTCTGTGTCTTTTAATTGTGGCATTTAGCTTATTTACATTTAAGGTTAATATTGTTCTGCATGAATTTGATCCTGTCATTATGATGGTAGCTGGTTATTTTGGCTGTTAACTGATGCAGTTTCTTCCTGGCATTGATGGTCTCTACACTTTGGTATGTTTTTGCAGTGGCTGGTACCAGTAGTTTCTTTCCATGTTTAGGAGCTCTTTTAAGGCAGGCCTGGTGGTGACAAAATCTCTCAGCATTGGCTTGTCTGTAAAGGATTTTATTTCTCCTTTGCTTATGAAGCGTAGTTTGGCTGGATATGAAATTCTGGGTTGAAAATTCTTTAAGAATGTTGATTATTGGCCCCCACTCTCTTCTGACTTTTGTAGGGTTTCCACAGAGAGATTTGCTGTTAGTCTGATGGGCTTCCCTTTGTGGGTAATCCGACCTTTCTCTCTGGCTGCCCTTAACATTTTTCCTTTATTTCAACCTTAGTGAATCTGATGATTACCTCTTCTTGAGGAGTATCTTTGTGGTATTCTCTGAATTTCCTGAATTTGAATGTTGGCTTGCCTTGCTTGTTTGGGGAAGTTCTCCTGAATAATATCCTAAAGAGTGTTTTCCAACTTGCTTGCATTCTCCCCATCACTTTCAGGTACACTGATCAAAGGTAGATTTGGTCCTTTCATATAGTTCCATTTTTCTTGGAGGCTTTGCTCGTTTCTTTTAACTCTTTTTTCTGTCATCTTGTATTCTCGCTTTATTTCATTGAGTTGATCTTCAGTCTCTGATATCCTTTCTTCCACTTGATTGATACAGCTGTTGATACCTGTATATGCTTCACGAAGTTCTCGTGCTATTTTTCAGCTCCATCAGGTCATTTATGTTCTACCCTAAACTGGTTGTTCTAGTTAGCGATTGCTTTAATCTTTTTAGCTTCCTTGCATTGGGTAAGAATATGCTCCTGTAGCTTACAGGAGTTTGTCATTACCCACCTGCCGAGGTCTACTTCTGTCAATTCGTCAGACCCATTCTCTGTTCAGTTTTGCTCCTTTGCTGGCAAGGAGTTGTGATCCTTTGGAGGAGAAATTCTGGTTGTTGGAATTTTCAGCCGTTTTGTGCTGGTTTCTCCCCATTTTCATGGATTTATCTGCTTTTGGTCTTCGATATTGGTGATCTTTGGATGGGGTCTCTGAGTGGACCTCCTTTTTGTAGATGTTGATGCTATTCCTTTCTGTTTGTTAATTTTCCTTCTAACAGTCTGGCCCCTCTGCTGCAGGTCTGCTGGAGTTTGCTGGAGATCCACTCCAGACCCTGTTTGCCTGGGTATCACCATCGAAGGCTGCAGAACAGCAAAGATTGCTACCTGTTCCTTTGGAAGCTTTGTCCCAGAGGGGTACCTGCCAGATGCTAGCCAGAGCTCTCCTGTATGAGGTGTCTGTTGGCCCCTACTGGGAGGTGTCTCCCAGTCAGGATATACAGGGGTCACGGACCCACTTGAGGAGGCAGTCTGTCCCTTATCAGAGCTTGAATGCTGTGCTGGGAGGGCTTACATCTGCTGAAGCTATGCTCGCAGTTACCCTTTCCCCCAGGTGCTCTGTCCCAGGGAGATGAGGGTTTTATCAGTAAGTCCCTGACTGGGGCTGCTGCCTTTTTTTCCAGAGATGCCATGCTTATGGAGGAGGAATCTAGACAGGCAGTTTGGCCGCAGAGGTCTTGCTGAGCTGCAGTGGGCTCCGCCCAGTTCAAACTTCCCTGCATATTTGTTTACACTGTGAGGGGAAAACCACCTACTCAAGCCTCAACAGTGGTGGATGCCCCTCACCCTACCAAGCTCAATCTTCCCAGGTCGACCTCAGACTGCTGTGCTAGCAGCAGGAATTTCAAGCCAGTGGATCTTAGTTTGCTGGGTTCTGTGGAAGTGGGACCCACCGAGCCAGACCACTTGTCTCCTTGGCTTCAGTCCCCTTCAGGGAAGTGAAGGGTTCTATCTTGCTGGTTTTCCAGGTACCACTGGGGTATGAAAAAAAAAACTGCCGCTAGCTCAGTGTCTGCCCAGTGCCCAAATTGCTGCCCAGTTTTGTGACTGAAACCCAGGGACTTGGTGGCGTGGACACCAGAGGGCATCTACTGGTCTGCTGGTTGTGAAGACTGGGAAAAGCATGGTATCAGCGCTGGAATGCAACGTTCTTCCTGGTACAGTCTCTCATGGCTTCCCTTGGCTAGGGGAGGAAAACGCCTGACCCCAAATTTTCTCCTGCAGCTTCCTCACCTCTCACATTTAGATGCCATTGTGGGGTTATTAATTGGCCTAATTTCAATACTGTTGTGTGTCAGGGAATAGGGAGGCCAGAAAAGAGGGAGAGAGACAAGGGAATGGCCGATCAGTGGAGCAGTTAGAAGACACATATTTGTCAATTAGTTTACCCCAGGTGGTGAAGGGGCCATGTGGTAGGGGTGTTTCTCCTGGCTCAGGGTGAAAGTCTAGGCTCCCAATATGGCCTCCACTGACACTATGGGGGTGTACCTCCTTACCATCCTGCAGAGATAGAAGTCTCACACTCCCTACTGGGCTACTTCTGACACAGCTCCAGCAGGAGATGGGGAGGCCTCATTATAACAGGCAAAGGAAAAGGTCTAGGCTCCCCACTTGGCCTTTGCTGATGAGGCTGTGGGGTTTGGGCCATGGGTTTTTCCATGGTGTTTGCATAGAGTAGGGCAGTTATTGTCTGAGAGCCCTCCATCTTTCTAGGTTGCCCTGTCCTGATCCTTTGACACCTGGCTTTGCTTAGCTGTCGGCTCCTATTGGTGTTTCTGGGGTGCCGATTTCTCCAGAGCTGAATCTGAGCTATAGAAGGCAAAAGAAAACCCAGGTAAGTCAATGCTGTGTTATTCCTTGGGTACTGAAGTTCCTAGACAGTCAGTCTTCTCATCTTTCATAGTAGTCTCGTTTGTTTTATATAAGTCCAGGCTGCACTTAGTGGGAGGAATACTCCTCTTGTCTCTTTGACTTTGTTTTGAATAGTGACTTTTCTAAAAATGTCCTAGAAAGTCAACATATGGCTGGGTGCAGTGTCTCACGCCTGTAATCCCAGCACTTTGGGAGGCCAAGGTGGGTGGATCGCTTGAGGCCAGGGGTTCGAGACCAGCCTAGGCAACATGGTGAAACCCTGTAATCCCAGCACTTTGGGAGTCCAAGGTGGGTGGATCGCTTGAGGCCAGGGGTTCAAGACCAGCCTAGGCAACATGGTGAAACCCTGTCTGAAAAAACAAAGCCCAAAATATTGCTACTCATTAACAATGCACCTGGTCACCCAAGAATTCTGATGGAGATGTACAAGGAGATGAATATTGTTTCATGCCTGCCAATACAGTATCTATTCTGCTGCCCATGGATCAAGGTGTACTTTGACTTTTAAGAATTATTATTTAAGAAATACATTTTATGATTCTTCTGATGGTTCTGGGCAAAGTCAGTTGAAAACCTTTTGGAAAGGATTCACCATTTTAGATGCCATTAAGAGCATTCAATTCATGGGAGGAGGTCAAAATAGCAACATTAACAGGAGCTTGGAAGAAATAAGAGGGTTTCAAGACTTCAGAGGAGGAAGGAACTGCAGATAGGGTGAAAATAGCAAGAGAATTAGAAGTGGAGGAGCCTGGAGATGTGACTGAATGAACAGTTGCTTCTCATGGATGAACAAAAAGTGATTTCTTGAGATGGAATCTATTCCTGGTGAAGATGCTGTCAACATTGTTGAAATGACAACAAAAGATTTAGAATATTCCACAAACTTACCATTGGCAGGGTTCGAGAGGATCAACTCCTAATTTTGAAAAGTTCTACTGTGGGTAAATGCTGTCAAACAGCATCATATGCTACAGAGGAATCTTTCATGAAAGAAAAGAGTTAATCAATGCAGCAAACTCCACTGTTGTCTTACTTTTTTTTTTTTTTTTTTTTTGAGACGGAGTTTCGCTCTTGTTACCCAGGCTGGAGTGCAATGGCCCGATCTCGGCTCACCGCAACCTCCGCCTCCTGGGTTCAGGCAATTCTCCTGCCTCAGCCTCCCAAGTAGCTGGGATTACAGGCAGGTGCCACCGGGCCCAGCTAATTTTTTGTATCTTTAGTAGAGACGGGGTTTCACCATGTTGACCAGGATGGTCTCGATCTCTTGACCTCGTGATCCACCCGCCTCGGCCTCCCAAAGTGCTGGGATTACAGGCTTGAGCCACCGCGCCCGGCCCACTGTTGTCTTACTTTAAGAAATTGCCACAGTCATCCCAGGCTTCAGCAACCACCACCCTGGATCAGTCAGCAGCCATCAACATTGAAGCAATACTGTCCACCAGCAAAAAGATTATGACTCATGAATGGTTTTTAAAATTTCTTAGCAGTAAGGTATTTAAAAATTATCTTTTCCTACCCTCCTCTGACATGTAAAAGTATTTTAAAATTAATATGTGTACATATTATTTGTAGGCATAACACTATTACTCACTTAACCTATAATATAAACCATTTTATATGCACTGAAAGAGCAAAAAATTCATGTGACTTGCTTTCTTGTGGTATTTGGTTTATTGCAGTGATCTGAAACTGAACTCATAATATTTCTGAGGTATGCCTGTATTCAGAAAGCTGAGTGAAACCCCAATAAATCCATGATAGGACAGACTTCTGAAAACTAAAGGCAAAGAAAAAAGCTTGAAAGCATCAAGAAAGAAATGACATCTTACCTATAGGGAAAAGTAACGCAAATGACAGATTTCTTTTTGGAAACCATGGAGGCAAGAAGGAAGTGAGACCAATTATTTTAGAGTGCTAAAAGAACTGTCAACTGGTGGCTGGGCACAGTGGTGCACGCCTATAATCCTAGCACTTTGGGAGGCCAAGGTGAGTAGATCACTTCAATTCAGGAGTTTGAGACCAGCCTGGCTAACATGGCGTAATTCTGTCTCTACTAAAAATTAAAAAATTAGCTAGGCATGGTGGTGTAATCTCAGCTATTTGGGAGGCTAAGGCATGAGAATCGCTTGAACGTGGGAGGTGGAGGTTGCAGTGAGCGCAGATCCTACCACTGCACTCCATCCTGGGCAACAGAGACTGCCTCGAAACAAACAAAACTCTCAACTCCAGATTCTGTATCTGGTGAAATGTTCCTTCAGGAATGAAGGGGTAATACGTTCTTGGATGATGGAAAACTAATATAATTTGTTGAATGGGTCTATCTTGTAGGCCTTGAATAAACCTAACCTAAAGGAAGGTCTTGAACCAGAAATGTTAAAAAAAAAAAAAAAAAGTCTTGGAATGTCAGGAAGAATGACAGAAACAGCAAAAAATGTGCAAATACAATACTTTTTCCTTGTGTTTTCTAAATTATTTGGTAGTGAAAGCAAAATTGTCTGATGTGGATCTCAATGTACATAGCAGATATATTTAAGACAATTACAAATTGAGTGGGGAGCGGATGAGCAAGAGAGTTAAGTTTTCTACATTTCACCCAGATTGGTAAAATGTTGACATCAACACATCTTTACATGGCAGTGAAGCACTTCCGTATCTCAAATGTCTTGGTAGGGTTATAGGAAGATAAGATGGCATAAAATGATATATGCTGTGCAAAAATCAATTTCCTGTAGTTATATAAGATGTATCTGTAAGGCTGGTTGCCTTGCCGGGAGCTCGGACACGCCCATCCCTCTCCACGCCTGAAAACTACGTCACCAGGATCTGCACTCAACACATGCCCACTCCGCAGCAGAATCTGCACTCAACACACACCCACTTCTGCACTCTGCACCAGAATTTGCACTCAACACTAAACTCTGCACTCGGCACCTAGCACGCGATTCGAAAATCCCTCTGTGCTCCGCACCAGAATCTGTACTCAACACTGAACTCTGCAGTTGGCACCTAGCCTGCCATTGGAAAACCCCAACAAAATTTAAAAGAAGCCCTGCCAAAACCTGCCCAATAGCACATTGCCCATCCAGCCCGCTCACCAGAAATCCCGCCTACCTACCAATAGGAGCTCACCCCATCCACGTCCTGTCTCTCCACAGCCAGTCAAATGCCTTCACTCCCTATAAAACCCCATGCCAGAGAGAAGTCGGGTGTAACTTCTCTGGCCCCTTTCCCTGGGACCACAGAACCTCGCCCGGGAGTTAAACTGGTATTTAATTATTCTTATACTGGCCTCAGTTTCCTCATTTTAAACTCGGCAATAACCCTTACAAGTGGTGCCGAAACCCGGGAAGAGCTGTAAGACCCCTTCTGGGGGAAACTGACTCCTTCATCCGAAGCCGGACCAGGGAACCACTCCGCCACAAGGTAAGACTTCTGTTACCCACAGCCTTTTCTGCTGCTTGCCTCATGGACTTCCTACTCATAATCATGGCCACATCAGGGACTCCTTCCCGCTCCACGCCATGGGTCCAGGGCCCCGGCCTCGTCTTGAGGACCTGAGCATAGAGGAGACTTACCTACACTCTTGTCTTCTCCCCATGAGGGATTTCTCAGGGTCAGGATTCTGAGGGAGACGTCCCCACCTTCCTGAACCCTCTTGTATCTGCCAGTGTTCGGTAGCATGGCCTGGGACACTGAGCCACTCTTCCGACCATCTCCGTAGCAGCTGAGGTTTGGGTATTCAGAAGCCCCGTTTGCAGACCGAGGCCCTGCCTAACAGCAGGACCAAATTGCTGGTTTATGGTAGTAAAACCGTCTATCTCAAATCAGCCCTTTGGCATATAAACTCCCATTAATTAAGTAACTGTACTTTGTTTCTCTTCCTAATCCTGAGTGATTGAGTTTATGTGTAGTCCCACGGCCTAATGGCTACAGGACTTGTGTGGGCCTCAACCCGCAGTTCCACGGGGATGTCATAAGGCATCAGTGGTGATTCACCTCAGGACTGAAAGTTCTGAGGTGACCAGGCCTGGGGGTTATACGGGTACACCTTAGCCAAGACGCCCTGAAACATCCCTTTGGGGACATGGCCAGGAAGGCATCAGACTGGTCTCCCATCTGGCGGCACCCACCCTTTCTCCATCAATCCTGTATGTGGTTCTGTCTCAGATAGCCCTAGCCCTGTCTCTGTTTTCTTTCTTGTCATAATCGTTGCAGTCTCTAAGTTCTCTCAGCCACCCCCCACCCCGGGAAAGAGTACTTCTGCCCGTGTTAAGTATACCTTTCCATATTCCTTTCTTACCCCTAACTACCCCACAAGAAAGTGAACCATGAGCAATCAAGTCCTGCCCAGACCCTAGATCGCCATTAGGATGCCTAGTCCAAAATCTACCCAAACTGGGTCTTTCCATTAAAAAGAAAAGGCTGCTTTTCCTCTCTACCATGGCCTGGCCACAGTACTCTCTGGACAACCAGTCTAAGTGGCCTCCAGAGGGCACACTTGACTTCAGTGTCCTGACAGATTTACATAACTTTTGCCAAAGGAACGGCAAGTTGTTGGAGGTCCCCTATGTCCAGGCCTTTTGGTATCTGTACTCCCAACCCGCCCTCTGTTCCTCTTGTTCCTCCACCCAGGTCCTGTTAGCCAAAACCCCGCCTTTTCCCTCAGCCCCGCCCGGCTCCACATTCTCCGAAAACCCGGAAGACCTGTCCTGCCCCACCCACTTTACCAACCCCCGCTCATGCGAGGCCTCAACTCACTCCTCCCTCTTCTCCTCCTCCTCCCCAAAGCCCTAATATGACTTCCCTTGTCAGTGCTCGCACCCTCTGTCATGACCGCCCCACTCCTCTGCCCTTTGCATGAGGTAGCCAGAACAGAAGGCATTGTCTGAGTACACGTTCCCTTCTGATTTATCAGCCATTGAAAAATGCCTAGGGTCATTCTCTACCAATCCTACTGCTTATACCAAAGAATTTTGTTACCTCACCCAGGTGTACGACCTCATCTCACATGACACCTATGTGATCCTGTCCTCCACTCTTACTCCAGATGAGCGTGACCACATTCTTACAGTGGCCCAAGCACACGCAGATCAGGTACATCTCACAAACAAATGCCAGTAGGCGCAGCGGTGGTCCCCGAGGCCAACCCTAACTGGGACTATCAAACTGGCCAAGATGGCCACAGCCACTGAGACCAAGTGCCTCCTAGCGGGCATGCAAAGCGCAGCTCAAAAGGTAATTATGACAAGTTAAGGGAACTAACTCAGGGTCCTGATGGAAACCCAGCTGACTTCCTAGACCGATTAACTAATGCTATGATCCTCCATACCTGGCTGGATCCAGCCTCCTTAGCAGGGGCTACAGTCCTAGCCACCCACTTCATCTTCTAGTCGGCAGCTGATATAAGGAGGAAACTTTAAAAAGCTGAGGAGGGCCCCTAAACTCCCATATGGGACTTGGTGAACATGGCATTTAAAGTTTTCAATGGCTGAGAGGAAAAGGCTGAGGCCACCTGCCAGGTCCATTTACAGCAAAAAGTAAGTTTCCAAACCCGAGCTCTTGTAGCAGCCCTGAGGCCAGCAGCCTACCGAACATCCAGTGGAGGGGATCCATTGAAACCCTCCCAAAATTCTTCAAAGGCCCTACCTGGGCCCTGTTTCAAATGTGGCCAGGAGGGACACTGGGCACGGTAGTGCCCCTGTCGTTGTCCACCTCTTAGACCCTGCCCAAGCTGCAAACAGACTGGACACTGGAAGGTTGACTGCCTGTCCCGGGCTGCAGGCTCACCCCCCAACACCTCTGTGGAGGGCAGGCTGGTCTGCAGGAAGCAGTCCCTTCACTTGAACTTCTCGGCCTTCTGGACGACTGACACAGGCCAGACTCGAGGACCCCCATCACCCTTGCTGAGTCCAGGGTAACGCTGCAGGTAGTGGGTAAGTCCATTTCCTTTTTAGTGGATATGGGGGCTACCTATTCTCTACTGCCTTCCTACTCAGGACCTAACATACCTTCCCAGGTTTCAGTCATGGGGATTGACAGGAAAGCTATCAATCCCCATGAGCTTTCCTATTCCTATCAATAGGAAAGCTCTCCTGTCCTAACCAAACTCATCCCTTAGCCTGTGTCCCTGAGGGATACCCCTTCTCCCACTCCTTTCTAATCATACCCTCATGCCCAGTCCCCCTTTTAGGAGGAGATATTCTCCAGACTGTAGGGGCCACCCTCCAGCTCACTGGCCCCCCACATTCAAGCCCATCCTCCGCCCACCTCCTGTTTTCCTAACCAGTACCACACCCTGTCTTGGCCCCTCACCTCAACCCCCTATCCCTCCTAATGAAGTTAATCCCTTGGTATGGGATACCTCCAAGCCTGTGGTGGCCAGACATCACATGCCAGTTAAAATACTTCTCAAAAACCCTACCCACTTTCCCTCACTTCCTCATTTTCCCATCTCAAAAACCCACCGCCAGGGCCTACAGCCTATCATCATCTGACCTCTGGCCCAGGGACTCCTTATCCCCACCAGTTCCCCTTGTAATACTCCTATCTTATTGTTCCAAAAGTCGACCAGTGACTACCGCCTAGTTCAGGACCTGCGCCTCATCAACCAGGTGGTGGTACCCCTCCACCTGGTGGTCCCCAACCCCTATACCTTATTATCCAACATTCCCTCCACTACCTCTCATTTTACAGTTCTTGACCTCAAGGATGCCTCTTTACTATTCCCCTTCACCCAGAGTCTTACTTCCTCTTTGCCTTCACCTGGACCGATCCTGACACCAACCTGTCACAGCAGCTTGCCTGGACAGTCCTGCCCCAGTGATTTAGAGACAGCCCCCATATTTTCGGATAAGCCTTAGCAGCTGACCTTAGTTCCTGCTCCTTCCCCGGTATGCGGATGACCTATTACTTTGTAGCCCTTCCCTCTCCCTGTCTCAACAGCATACTGTCACTCTCCTTAACTTTCTTGGATCCCAGGGGTACCGGGTATCTCCCTCTAAAGCACAGCTGTCAGTCACCTCAGTAGTCTACCTAGGCGTTCACCTCACCCCCAAAACTAAAAGCCTAACAACCGACCACCGGCAGGCACTTCTTTCACTGCAGCCCCCAGAGACTGCAGACCAGATTCTCTCCTTAGGATTTGTAGGATTCTTCCGTCACTGGGTACCTAACTTTGCTGCTCCAGCTAAACCTCTGTATGTGGTGGCTAAGGACACACCCACGGGACCCCTCTCTCATCCCAGAGTTGTAAAACAAGCTTTCAAAACTACAAATTGCTCTGTCCATGGCACTTCCACTTCAACTGCCAGACCTTAACCATCCCTTCTACGTGTTTACTGACAAGAAACAAGGTGTTACAGTTGTCCTAACCCAACTCGTACGTCCTGTATATCGTCCTGTAGCATATTTATCAAAACAACTTGATCCCACAGTGAGGGGATGGCAGCCTTGCCTGCGGGCCCTGGGAGCGGCAACAGAACTTACCAAAGAATCCCTAAAACTTACCTTGGGCCAGCCCACCTTGGTGTTCTCTCATCAGCTAACCAACCTTCTCTCTCACAAATCTCTCGCTCACCTAGGACCCTCTTGCCTACAGGAGGTTCATCTACTCTTTATTGAAAATCCTTCAGTCAGCCTTCATCCCACTTCTTCACTCAACCCAGTTACTTTGCTTCCCTTTCCATCCCATTCCCCCTCCCCAGCCCATTCCTGCCCTGAACTAATAGATGCATTTGCTAAACCTCCGGAGGGCCTGTCTGACCTTTCCCTATCTAACCCAGGCTTTACCTTTTATGTAGATGGGAGTTCAATAGTGACAGCTGAGGGGCAGCAAAAAGCAGCCTATGCAGTAGTCACTTGACTCAGCCACCCTTGAGGCACGTTGCCTCCCCCATGCAACCACCTCACAAAAAGCAGAGCTCATTGCCCTGACCCGGGCTCTCACCCTAGCACGGGGAAAGTGGGCAATTATCTATACCGATTCAAAGTATGCTTTCCTTATTACCCGCCGTCATTCTGCCCTCTGGAAAGAGCGGGGGTTACTTACCACAAAGGGGTTCCCCCATAATCAACAATACCCAAATCTCTTAATCTCCTACAGGCCCTGTCACTGCCCAAAGTAGTTGCTGTCATTCACTGCCGAGGGCACCAAGCCCAGCAGGATGCTGTTTCCTGGGGCAATGCAAGGGCAGATGCAGCAGCAAAATCCTCAACCAATACCAGGCCAGCCCCCACTCCAGTCCTTTTCCTCACCACAGCCACACCACCAATTTACTCGCCATCAGAGAAACAGGCCCTCATATTAAAAGTGGGGACCAAGTCTGATCAGGGCTGGATCTTCCTAGCCAACAAAATCGCCCTTCCCCAGGAACAGGTCCCAAAGTCATTGCTGAAATCCACCAATCCTTACATATAGGGCCCAAAGCGTTGCACCACTTCGTGCAGCCCCTCTTTTTCTCACCAGGCATGCGTTACCTGCTCTAAGGTCTTGTCTCAGGGAGGCTTAAGGCCACAGTTTCCTACCCACCAAATGCGTGGCCACCTGCCAGCCCAAGACTGGCAGATTGATTTTACCCATATGCCTACTCACAAAAATCTCTGCTACCTTCTAACCTTTGTAGATACCTTTTCTGGATGGATTGAAGCCTTTCCCATCTCCCGGGAAACCGCAGACACGGTGGCCTCCCTCTTAATTCAGGAAATCATCCCTCGTTTCGGCTTACCTGGAACCATCCAGTCAGACAACAGTCCAGCATTTACAGCTTCAGTGGTCCCTCTGGTCACCAAGTCTCTCAACATCTGGAAACTACATAGCCCCTACCACCCTCAGTCGTCGGGTAATAAGTTGAACAGGCTCACAGCATCCTCAAAGACCATTTGGCCAAACTTACCATCGAGGTAAAACTCTCCTGGCCCACACTCCTGCCTCTTACTCTAACCTGGGTGCAGGCCACCCCACGGGGGCCTATGGGCCTCAGCCTCTTTGAATTGTTGTACAGCTGGCCCTTCCTGGTCTCCCATAATCTCCCAGTACAGCCACCTCCCCTAGCCTCCTTCTCTCTTCTCCTCTCTCCCTCTCTCCCTCTCTCCCTCTCTCCCGTCCGCCACTTACTCAGGGAGCACACACACTGCCCTCTCCCAGCTGTTTCAGGACCAGAGGGCTCCTACCCAGTGATGCCTCTCCAACCAGGAGACAGCGTTCTCCTCCGAGAACTCAAACCAGGATCCTTGCAACCCAGGTGTTCGGGACCCCACATTGTTATCCTGACCACCCCCACAGCAGCCAAACTCCTAGGCCACACTCCGTGGTACCATGTGTCCCACCTCAAACTGGCCCCCCAAAATAATCAGTGGAAATCTGAACCCTTACACCCCACTCGCCTCCCCCTCACCCGTAACCCCTACCCGTCAACTCCTAACCTTTCAGATTCTCCTCCTAACAATCCTTCTGGGGTCCCCTCTTAAAGCCAACTCCTACTCTATCTGGCAGTTCTACCTTCAGGAGTCCTGGACGGAAGACCCCACCACTAAAACCCAATACCTCGTCCAAGCAGATTGCCAGCCCACAGGCTGCCAATCAGCCATTAAAATTTGAATTCCCAAAATCCAAGGCCAATACTATCAAACTCCTGGAATAACTTTGGCCTCTGCTTTCTAAATGACCAAATCAAAGACTCCTGTCATTTGTGGAACGATGCCTATGTTGGATGCCCGTATGCTTCTGGTGTTACACACACAACCTTCAGAACAACCACCCCAAAAAGTAGAATGCTCTTTGCCAACAACCAAGGTAAAGTGTCCCTTATCCATGATCCCTGGGACGCCCGCTGGGAAAAGGATACTGCAGGTAAAATGTGCACCAGGTTTACAGACAGCCACCCCAGCGGTACGTGGCTAATATTTTGGTCCTAAACCTGAATTGTGCGGGTGGAAATAGACTGACCTAACTCGTTAAGCAACACCATCCTGCAGAATGAGAATGAGGCCACCTTAACTAATCAACTCAAGCCCTTGAGCAACACTCCCCAACCTTTCTCTTGGTTAATGCTAGTACGGCAAGGTGTTAACATGTTGAGCTTAACCGAAGCCAAAAACTTCCTTAATTGCTTTTTATGTGCTTCCCTTAACAAACCCCCCTTAGCCACAGTTCCCCTCCGGACCGGGTTCAGCCAGTCACAATCACCCATGGGGCTTGATACCACCTTAACAGGTATCCCCTTGTTCAAAGTACATTCTCAAAATCTCTCTCTGCTATGGGACAGCCAGCAGCCCTAGCTGCAGGTATAACACCGTGGTACAAGTAAAATCCTCCCTTTACGTTCCTCCAAGGAGGATTCTTTTGGTGTAATGGAACCCTAACCAAAGTTATTGATGCCTCCCTCCTCTTCCCCGTGTGCCCGTCACACTAGTCCCGCAGTTAGAAGTGTACAGACAAGCCGAGTTCCTATCCCTCATTGCGCCGTCCCCTAATCACCGGAGCAAATAGTAGTTGGCCTCTCTTTAGCATCCTCTCTAGCAGCAGCTGGAATAGGGAGCAGCGCCATGCACTACAGCGTCACTTCAGCTGCTCAACTGGAAGACAAGCTCCGTGTGGCTACTGAAGCATCAGCCACCTCTTTAGCCTCCCTCCAGTGACAAATCACGTCGCTGGCTCAGGTAACTCCAAAATCGACGGGCCCTAGACCTACTAATGGCAGAAAAAGGAGGTACCTGTCTGTTTCTCCAGGAGCAACAGGCCTTGTGGAAGAAAATGTCAACACTCTGTATCGCCTCCAAGAGAACCTCCGCAGGAAGCAGAGCGCACCAGCCTTGCCTCTCAACTGGTAGCAATCCCCCATGCTTACCTGGCTAGCTCCCATTATCACCCCCATTATTGTTGTGTGTCTTCTAATGCTAGCTCTTTTCCTCCTCAGGTTTTTACAGGCACGCATGAGGGTGGCCATACACCAAATGCTACTTCACCCCTACTTCCAACTCCCAACTGAGGCACCAGCCAACTGACCCCCCTCACTCCGCCCCTATTCAGCAGGAAGTAGCCAGAAAGCAGCAGCATCCTCTGTCATCAAAAGGGTCAGAATGTAAGGCCGGTTGCCTTGCTGGGAGCTTGGACATGCCCATCCCTCTCCATGCCTGAAAACTACATCACCAGAATCTGCACTCAACACACACCCACCTCTGCACCCAGCACCTAGCCCTCCTTTGGAAAACTCCAAAATTTAAAAGAAGCCCCGCCAAAACCTGCCCAATAGCACATTGCCCCATCCAGCCCACTCACTGGAAATCCCGCCTACCTACCAATAGCAGCTCACCCTGTCCATTGTCCTGTCTCCACAGCCAATCAAATGCCTTCAACTCACTATAAAACCCCACGCCTGAGAGAAGTCAGGCAAGACTTTTCTGGCCCCTTTCCCCAGGACCACAGAACCTTGCCCGGGAGTTAAATAAATTGGCATTTAATTGTTCTTATTTCCTCATTTTAAACTCAGCAATAACCCTTAGAGTATCTGTACTGTCTTTTCAACTCCCTGTAAGTCTTTATTGCAAAATCAAAAGCTTTAAAAAGTGTAGGATGACAGTGTTGAATATGCTGCTTTAAAAGGGATACACAGTTATAATGGCTTAGATAAAAAAGGGAGAACAAGGATGAGGTGACAGTCCTTCTCCCCTGAATAATTCCCGCCGAGGATTAAACATATCTTCCCAAATGTTTTCATCTTCTAGGTATACTTCTCTTACAATTTATTAGAAAGCTAGTTACTTAATAGAGATAACTAAAGAGATACTAATTTTTATGCAAACCTATCAGTGTATTGAAGCGGATACTTTTGTGCTGCTAACATTTAGTGAAAATAGTTTTAGTAAATAAAATCTCCACTTATTTCAGTGAAAATGGCAAGAAGATGTCATCAAGTCATAATATTATCCTGCTACGTGAAATAAGCTGCTCCCCAAAGGACTGTCAAGATTGGTTTCAAATAGAAAATATCTCCTGTTTTAGATATATTTAGATTATAATTGCCTGGGAGTTGGCAAACTTTCTCTTTTCCGTAAAGTGCCAGATACTAAATACCTTAGGCTGTACAGGCTTTCAGATTCACCTGTGCAGTGTAGCGTAAAGGCATCCACAAACAAAACGTCAACACATAGGTGTGGCTGTTCCAATAAAGCGTTCACCAAACAGGCAGCACAGGCCACACACAGTATGCTGACCCCTGCACTAGCTCATCTCAGGTTACCTGTCCTCTAGTCATTAAAAAAGAAATCCAAAATTAAGTTACACAAAAGTAATTCTTAAAAATTACTGTGTTTTGGACATGAAAATGGGGCCAAAGTTAGAATCCACTGAGATAAAAGTTCTTGACAAACAGGAAACCTGAATAATTCTGTCCTTTGTTCTGCTGGTTCCTAGCTGTGAGCTCTTGGGCAAATCACATATTCTCTGATTCCATTACGGCATCTCTAATTTGAAAAAGTAGAGGAGGGATTCCTTCCAATTTTGTTATAAAATTCAGTTCAGCACACTTACTCCCACTGTTACCAACAAAAGTTTCAAAAAGACTCATTTAAATAATTTACAACATAGTTCTGGTTAGGCATGATGAGCTAAAAATGAGAGTTGGAGTATTAAAAGCAAAAAAATAAAGAGCATCCAAAAAACAGCAGCATCAAAAAACGTGATATACCCAGGGATAAAGTTAACAGATATACAGGATATCTGCATTGAAATATGTAAAACACGGCTGAGGAAAAATGAAATGGAAAAACATTTAATGGATTGGATGACTTAATATTGTTAAAGTGTTAAATCTTTTTCTGGGAGTAGTGTGTTAGAAAATGCAAAAGACCTAGAATAAACAAAGCAATTTGCAGAAAAAGAAATTAGAACGTCTGTTTTACCAGAACTCAAGACTTACCAAGTTTTCACAAAAAAGATAAACAGAATGGAACAGAAAACTAGATCCACAGCTATATGGTCAAATGTTTTCACACAAGGGCACCAAGACAATTTAATGGTGGAAGGAGAATCTTTGACAAGTGGTGCTGGAACCACTAAACATTCAGTAGAGTGTTCAAAGGTAATTGATGCCTACCTACTTCATGGCATATAAAAATACTAATTCAAGGTGAATCACAAACCTGAATATTCGCTACAACTATTTTACTCCTAAGAAAAATAAGACAGTATTTTCATGAGTTTGGGGTAGGTAAAGACTTCTTAAGGAGCACACAGAAAGCATTAACTATAAAAAAGAAAAACAAAAACTGATAAAGTGGATTTCACCAAAACTAAACCCTTCTCATCAACAGGTACTATAGAGAAAACAAGCCATAGAGTGGGAAGATATTTGTGATACATCAATCTGACAATCCTTTATGTCCAGAATGCACAAAGAAGTCTTACCCAATTAAAAGGAAAAAAAAACATGAAAAATACTCTCTATTAGTCATCAGGCAAATGCAAATTGAACCACCATGAGATACCACCACGTACCCTGGAGCATGGTTAAAATAAAAAAGGTGGACAACACCAAATGTCAGCAGGGATGTAAACAACCAGAGTACAATGTGCTGGCAGGAATGGAAAATGGCACAGTGGTTTTAGAAAACTGTTGGGCAGTTTCTTAAAAAGTCAAATATACAGCTACCATAAAACCTAGCAGTTCTACTCCTTCCTAGCTTTTTGAAAACATGTCCACAAATATCCCTGTACAAGAATTTTTATATTTATAATAGCTCCAAAGTGAAACAGCTCAGAGGTACATGAACAGAAGGATAGCTACCTAAACTGTCGTGCATTCAAACAGCACAAAACAATAAAAAGGAACAAACCAGGCTGGGCACGGTGGCTCACAACTGTAATCCCAGCACTTTGGGAGGTCGAGATGGTTGCATCACTTGAGGTCAGGAGTTCAAGACCAGCCTGACTAACATGGCAAAATCCTGTCTCTCATTAGCCGGGTGTGATGGTGCATGCCTTTAATACCAGCTACTTGGGAGGCTGAGGCAGGAGAATTGCTTGAATCCGGGAGGTGGAGGCTGCAGTGAGCCAAGATTGTGTCATTGCACTCCAGCCTGGGCAACAAGAGTGAAACTCCACCTCAAAAAAACCAGAAAAGGAACAAACTGCTGATACAAGCGCTGACACAGATGAATCTTAAAGACATCGTGCTGAGTTACAGAAGGCAAATGGTGCATGCTGTATGATTCCAGCTGTGTGAGTCTGGGGATAAGGAAAACTAATCTGCAACAGAACAGGAGTGTGGTTAAAGGAGTGAACATTTGTCAAGCCTGATTAGACCGTATGCATTTAGATCTGTACATTTCATATGTAAATTATATCCCCCTTCTCCCTAAAACACAACAATAGTGATTAAAACTCTTGAGGTTAAGATTAAGGTGTTCAATCTAGCTTTTTAAATTCCGTAACAAATCAAATGTACAAGGTGGCCCATCTTGGGCAATAAATACAATACATGGCTATTTTTCATTTTTATCAATTCAAATTGACGTATGAGTTTAAAATGTATTTTTGATTAGTTTGCATCAGCAAACTAATCTTTCTCCCATCTATATTCATGTATGTCGGTGTCCATGGATTGATAGTTATTTCTTCTAACCATGTGTAAGCGTCTATGGACTGAGAACTATAATTCACTGTCTAACATTCTCTAAATGATCTTTATAACCCTTTAATACATTTTTATTCCAAACTGAGGTTAGCCGGAAAAGTTTAAGAGATTCAACAATGAGCATCTGTCCTTCATCTATACCACTACTAGAGAAAGGTATTAATTACCTCTTAGTTTTCATGTGAAAACAATAAAACATAACAATCTAATGTGATTTCCCAACTAAAACTACTTATACATTTTGCATATTTCATATGCAAATAGCTGGCAGCCATTAACAGATTTTGTTTGGCCTAATATTATGAAGGCTTTTCATGCTCGGTTTAACACATCTTATAAACCAAAAAATGCCAATTTACCTTTACAAGTATATTCTGAAGGACTTCTTAAAAAAGCATCCTATGACTCTATTTAAGGCACAACAGCAGCTAAGGATATGCAGCAAACTTAAGTGGCCGCCAACTAAAAACATTTTTCACAAACACAGCAATTAAATATTAAGTATTTTGAGCATAAAATGGTTTTGAAAAAACCCAAATGATTCTGATTTTAAAACCTGATGACAGATCCATCTCATCAAGTACAAACATGTCATTCATGGGGGGTATTTTTTCCTGGTCACCTCCTCCCTATTTTCTCAGAGAGATACTTATAGAAATTATACTGCGTTTTACTTCTTCCAAGACTTACCTGAGGCTCAACACTGTGTCCATGGGTATTCATAAAAACTCTTATCACTGTGGCACCATTTCTTCTGCTTTTTAGAGCTTGTTTAGAATGCTAGATTCCAAGAAACTGTGTAAGTAAAGCCAATTTAGTGAGAAAACAGTGAAACCTGGTTGTCTGAACTGCCTGAATTTCATCTAATGGTGGAATGAGCACTCCTCCCAGGTGCTTTGACAGGTTCACACAGCAGGGCTGGGTGAGATTACTGACTTTGTAAATGTCTATGACATTTACACACATTTGTGTATTTACTGCACATACTTTAAAATAGTGGTTAGGTGCTGTCATTTTCATGATTTTGACAGCTGAGAAACTATGCTAGGGAGAGAGCTTTGTACAACACCCTAATCAGAACATGAAGGGACAGGTCTGAGTTGTTCATAGCACAGAGCAAGGCATGGCTGTGGTACACAGCACACAGGTGACAGGCAAATATTTAATGCACTGAGCCTAATAAAAGATAAATAAGGACTCTCAGACTTTTGTGTGTGAGAAAGATATTTAGTTACTTTAAGGTGCTGGGCATATGCTTTTACATTTCCATTTTTTTTTTTTGAGACGGAGTTTCACTGTTGTTACCCAGACTGGAGTGCAATGGCACAATCTCGGCTCACTGCAACCTCTGCCTTCTGGGTTCAAGCAATTCTCCTGCCTCAGCCTCCTGAGTAGCTGGGACTACAGGCACACGCCACCATGCCCAGCTAATTTTTGTATTTTTTTTTTTAGTAGAGACGGGGTTTCACCTTGTTGACCAGGATGGTCTCGATCTCTTGACCTTGTGATCCACCTGCCTTGGCCTCCCAAAGTGCTGGGAT
Organism: Leontopithecus rosalia; assembly: GCA_028533165.1. Lineage (NCBI taxonomy): Eukaryota > Metazoa > Chordata > Mammalia > Primates > Cebidae > Leontopithecus > Leontopithecus rosalia. The sequence continues at coordinate 105,570,499 of CM052658.1, forward strand.
TATAGGCGTGAGCCACCGCGCCCGGCCAACATTTCCATTTTTTAATAGGACTTTACAGGTCACTGTGGGGCCTAGATACGACTGAACTGTTCAGTCCTAATCAAATGAAACTATTAGTACATTCTTATAAATCTTTTTGGGACAAAATACCTCCCTTACAAAATCCAGTGTAAATATTTTTTGGGCAAAGTAAATCTTTATAAATATTGGCATTTTATGACTTTTCCGAGCATAGCTTGAGGACTGATAAGAAACTCAACAGAAACAGAGGCTCAGTGGTCGGCATGAAGACTCTCTCTGCTCTAGGAGATTTTACTCACTTTGGGACAAAAACAATATAGTAGCATCTTTTCACTGACCAAGGTTACCAGAGTGTTGATCAGATCACACTGATATTAAATGAGAATCATGGTGTGTGTGTGCAAGGAAGTGGCAGGGGTACAGCATGTCACAGCAGATGAATGTGAGTGTGCTGTGATGAAGGAAGCAGCCGAAGAGCTGACAATGAAACAATAATTTCAGAGGTGAAAAATTACCACCTCTCTTACTAGAGACACAGAAGAGAAAAAAAATTAGGGTTTTTTTTCACTGATAGGTCACACATATTGAGGCAAAAACAGACAACAGAAGCCAAATCAAGTCAACATAAAGCAGTAAGAAAATATAAAAACAAGACATTATCGAACTTTAGTAAATGTTATTCCAGGTCTCGAAAATATATATGTCTATAGATATAGATTTGTTTTTGGCAAAACAAATCTAAAGTGAAAAAGTATCAATTTTAGTAAAGATATGAACATATATGCAGATATAGATAACACATGAATAATGCAGGAGATTTACAGAAATGTAGTTTTGGCACTTTTACTTGGATTTTTTGAAGAAAGTGAATACAAATATCATTGTACACAAATTCCCATTCTGGAGAAACGGGATGTAGAATTAAAAGGTGCAAACATCTGCCTTCTTAAAAATAACATTGAACGGGTAACTGTACCTGTTAAATCTCCTGGTTGGCAACTTTTAAAATCTGGCTTCCACCTAACTCCACAAATTTGACAGTTATTTTGTTTGTGTAAGTGATACTGGTTATCCACTTCCAGTATATGTACCATTTGGCCAGAGGTCTATAAATAATATTTTCAGTGTAGAAATCTTGAAGTACTGCTCAGTAGATAAATTCTCCTGGAATTTCTTGTAGCAAAGGTTCCTCAAATTTAAATCGTTTGGAAATGGCCTTTTGCTCCATTTTCTCTTTTTCAGACTGTCTGCATTGTCCTAGAGTATATGAAGTAACTACAATCAACTCTTCGGTTACAATGGATTCCTTGGTTTCTGGTTTGTCAGCATCTGAATTAATTTCAGGCATAGAATGACCTTCTTGGAGGGCATTTGCTTCTTCTTGTGCCTTTTCCATCCTGAAAGAAGCCTCCTGAATACTGCTCTGTGTCAACCAGGGGTGCTTTAGACATTCTTCAGCAGTGGCTCGATCTCTGTAAAGATACACGTGTTACAGTTAAGACATGTTAGAACTTCAATTAAAATTAGAGCATAAGGTACTATTATTTTGGGAAGTATGAAAAGCTGGCAAAAGTCTTAGTGTGATTCCTGAATAAAACGATTAGTTTGGGAGTTTGGGTATAATTTTCCAAAATGTTGAAATATTTTAAGTTATCCCTGAAATGCTCTTGAGAGACACCAAGAACAGATAAGTGTCTGCTAGAGTTTAGCTGTCAAAATTTCACTGTCAATTTCTACTGACCATGAATTATGTGCCATTTACTGTCATGACACATTTGCAATAATACAATTTGGCTAATTAATATTTAAATCCTGTTAAACAGAGGTATGGTTCACTTTTTTTTTTTAAGACGGAGTCTTGCTCTGTCGCCAGGATGGAGTGCAGTGGTGCAATCTCGGTTCACTGCAACCTCCACCTCCTGAGTTCAAGCAATTCTTCCGCCTCAGCCTCCCAGGTAGCTGGGACCACAGGTGCGTGCCACCATGCCCGGCTAATTTTTGTATTTTTAGTAGAGACAGGGTTTCCTCGTGTTGGCCAGGATGGTCTCGATCTCTTGACCTCATGATCCGCCCACTTTGGCCTCCCAAAGTGTTGGGATTACAGGCGTCAGCCACCGCACCCAGCCATGGTTCACATTTTCTAAAGATATTTTCATTTTTGCCCCCTTTTCTTTCAACAGATATATTAAACCAAGGGTCACCTAGTTTTATGTCAACATTTTTGTGTTTCCATTTTGGTGTTTTAGATGTTGAACTATTTTTGGTTGGAGCAGATTCAATAAAAAACTGACAAGATCAGTATTAAATAAAACTAATACTTACTCGGGTTTCTTAACTAAAAGTGTCCTGATGAAGTCAACAGCTGACTCAGACAAAATATCAAATTCTTCCTCAGAGTAACTTAAATTCATCTGTGAGATGTTTAAGAATGTTTCTTGTTTATTATTGCCTAAGAAAGGTGATATTCCTGTAAGCATGACATATGTTAACACTCCAATGCTCCTAAATTAGAAAGAAAATGTAAGAAAAATTAGTGCCATACTCATTTCTTGAAACTAGTTTGATCAATTTTTCATTAGTAACACTTACCACATATCTGTTGCCATGCTTATAGGGTCATAACTAAGAATTTCAGGAGCTAGTATCAGAAAGAGAAGATACCATTTAGCTTTGTGCAAAAAATTCCTAATTTCCTCTTAGAGATAAAGCATTATAAACTATGAAGCACATTTGGGCTAAAATGAAAGGTTACCATAAATTAATATGAATTAATATAGAACCTAACTAGATGTTTGTAATTAACTTGTTTACTTTTCACACTTTTACCCACCATTGTTGAGTCCTAGTGTTTTACAAATATTTAAATATTTTTAAAACATCAAATATAAACTGACAATTTCTGACACCTTCCTCTTTCACACCCTCTGTAATCAAACATTGTCTCTATCAGATTATGGCTTTTAAAGCTTTCTCATTGCCACTGACATTTCTGCCTCCCCACTGGCCCGCTGTTGTCCATGGTACTTTCTCCTCTTGCCTGGGCCTTTTCAACTACTTGTCCCACCCCTCTGATCTTTTCTTTACGTTGCAGTCAGAGTGAGCTTTTGAAAACATCTACCCATTAACAGAAAGTCAGCCAACAAAGTTAAAACAAAAATTGGGCATTCTGAGACTACAGGCATGGGTCAAAGTTAACTAAGTTGCATCTATAGGACTGAGAAAGATAATATGCTTTGAGGCTGGGTGCCCAGCACTTTGCAAGGCCAAGGCAGGAGGATCGCTTGAACCAGAAGTTCAAGACCAGCATGGGCAACATAGTGAGACCTTGTCTCTATAAAAAGTAAACAAAACTCAGCTGAGTGTCACGGTGCATGCCTGTAGACCCAGCTACTGGGGAGGCTGAGGTGGGTGGATTGCTTGAGCCTGGGAGGTTGAGGCTACAGTGAGCCAAGATAGTGCCACTGCACTCCAGCCTGGGTGACAGAGACCGTGTCTCAGAAAAAAAAGCTTTGATATAAAGTAAATTGCTGCCACACAAACAGAATAGAAAGACTGTCAAATATGCAAGGATTCAGGAAAAATATAAAAATCTACTCATAATCCAGTTAACTAAAGATGATCTTTTTCAAAACTATACAAATAAGGAGGATAAACTATTAAAAGGGAGTCAATGAGTACTGAATCCATGGGAAAACAGATCAAAGACTAAAACACGGTGGTAATTACGATGTAAGAAAAGGAATGAAAATGTTCTAGTTCTATGAAAAGACCAAATGCTCAAAGCCATGTATCTACTGCTTTGTGACAAACCCTCATAGAATAAATGAGTGGGAGGAAGAGGTTCGAAAGGAAATGCTAGGTATGCTAGTTTCTACATTTTGATTTCTAAAATGGTTGAGAAACACAAGTTGTGAATGTTACTTATAAGTTTTAAAAGAGATGACTAGGAAATTAAAAATGAAATGCATCCAAATTACTGGGGATGAAGCAGTAAAACAGACCACATAGAAGAATGTGGAAGGAGAGGTACAGGAAATACCAATAGCTTCCTTTATTGAGTGGTTATCATGTGCTGAATACTGGTTTAAGGGCTTTGTATAGCGAATCCAATTAAATCCTTACAAATTCCCTATGAGGTTGGTACTATTACTAGCCCCATTTTATGGACAGAGGAATCTGAGGTATAAAGAGATTTAAGGGCCACGGTCACACAGAAGGCAAATACAGGGGTAGAACTCACACCAGTTTCTGTATATACAAAATGATTATGGGAGAAAAGGTGAGTCAGGGAAAGAAAAAGAGGAAAGTCCCTTTGTTTTCCTGTATTATATACTTCTGAATTACTTTTAGTTTTTTTTCTTTTTGCATTGTGCTTGTACTTCCAATATATTTTGAGACAGGGAAAGGTACTTGGTAGAAAATTTAAAATTTACTAAGGAACAGAAAGCTCTAAAACAAAACACTAGCCTGGTCAACACAGTGAGATCCGTCTTTACCAAAAAAATGAACAAAACTGGGCCCACTGTGCTGGCGCGTGCCTGTGGTCCCGGCTACTCAGGAGGCTGAGGTAGGAGGATCTCAATTTGGGAGCTGTAGGAAGCTACGATGGAGCCACTGCACTTCAGCCTGGGTGACAGAGTGAGACTGTCTCAAACAACAAAGAAAGCCTTTAAACAAAACAAAATCCCACCTCTTTCAGGGCAGTGATTACTATTTTAATTTTTCAGCTCACAGACCTTTATTCTGCAGTCCTGTGTATTTGAACTTACAGTGGTACCCATTAAATTTGGCTAAAATACTCGGGTTGCTGCTTTCCCTAAAGAAACACTGTTAAGTCACATCACTAAAACTTAATGGTCATGATGCATGTTAGCATAATGAAAAGTATTCTGGTCCATTAAAATATATTTAAAAATTTAAAGGTTGTTTCTATGCCTGTGTCATCTTTTCTTACCTAATTAAGGATCTTTAAAAAATCTCTGAATTAATTTTTGGACTGTCATTGCCATGCAGCCTTGTTTTCTTCAACCCTATTCGCCCTCCTGAGTCTCTGTGCTTTGGAAAGTTCTTCTCTTGTAACATCCTCAGTCTTTCAAGGACTACTCACTCTTTTTACCCTCTTCTCCGAAAGGAGACCTGCTCTCCTCATTCCCCCTCTTCTAGCCTGTTTGCCCACTTCACATTCTACCCCCAGGCAGAGTCCTTCAGGCCCAGGCCACAGACTTCTCCATTCCTGCCACAGCTGTCCTCCTCTTCTCCCAGGTCTGCTGTCAGCTTAGGTGACTTCCACAATGATGTTCATGACCCAGACAGCTACCTTCACAGCTTCTTGATTTCGTGGTCTAAAGAACTGTCTTTCCAGCACTATATCCAAGGCCTCATAATTACAAAGCGCTATTTCACCACTAAATTTTGAATATTAATTTTTTTAAAAGACAGAATCTCGGTCTGTCACCCATGCTGGAATGCAGTGGCATGATCTCGCCTCACCACAACCTCTGCCTCCCAGGTTCAAGCGATTCTCCTGCCTTTCAAGTAGCTGGGAATATAAATGTGCACCACCATGCCCGGCTAATTTTTGTATTTTTAGTAGAGACATGTTGGCCAGGCTGGTCTCAAACTCCTGGCCTCAAGTGATCCGCCTGCCTTGGCCTCCCAATGCTGGGATCACAGGCATGAGCCACTGCGCCTCACCTAAATATTAATATTCTAATCTCTGGGCACCTCCTCTACATTTCGCAGCCTTATTATACTACAGATACTTTAAAACCCATCATTCAAACTGTTAATCTTACAAACTCCTATTCTTCTTCCCGTCTATTGAATAAAGTCATAGTTGACTTTTTTACCCAACCTAGACCCATGGTGTATCATCATTCAGCTGCTCTCTTGCTGCTATTTCAGTGTATAAGCTCCCTTTCTTTCTGCCAGAAGTACTCAACCATGGATCCAACCAAATGCCCTCTCTGCTCCACACTTCTGTGGAACCCTAGACTTGGCAATTCCTTTATCAATGCTTGTTATCAACCAGAGCATCTTTAAAGGTCCTTACTTGTTAAACATCCTCCCACCCTCAGATAAGCTAATATCCTACTTTGTTAAGAAAATCCTCTCCTATTCCTTTTAGAAGTAATCTCTTCAAATTCTCTTAGCCCTGTAGTAAAGAAAGAGTGAAAAGATTACCAATTTGGTACCTTTCTTTTGAAAGTTTTCCATTGTAAAATTTAATCCAAAGAAATAAATCTCTGATGGTAGAATTTCAATATAGCAGATAGCTGGCCCCATTCTGAGTCATACCACATGGACAAGTCTCCTAATGAAGGTGATGCCTGACCCCAGAGCAAAACTACTTTTATGAATACTTACCTACATACTCAGGGGTACCCATAATTTCTCGGAGCTCTTCACTGTTCTTCAATATTCTTGAAAGGCCAAAGTCAACGATCTTAATGTCACCCAATGGAGATTCACTTGTCAACAGAATATTCTGAGGCTAAAAAACAACCCCCCCACAGAAATCAACACAACTCTGATTAACTATGGGCTACACAAAACATGTAGCCCATAAAACATACATTTCACCTGTGAAACTGAGACTGAGGAATTTAACAGCAAACAGTCATTTATTAAAGAAATATTTTTACAATATACTTCCTATGTATAGGGCTGCAGGCCTAGTATTCCCTTATATTTTCAATATCGTCCCCTGCCCTGGCTTTTCCTCAGCATATACACATGTTTCTGTCCCTACCTTATGGAATCCATTTCCCATGACCCTGAGCCTCCTATCCAGGCAGCACACCCACTTCCTACTATTCCCTCAAAACTCAGCTTCTTGAAAGCATGATTTAGTACAATTGGTATCATTTCTCATTCCAACTAAATCTCCTTTACCCCCTTGACTGAATCTGTCTTCATTAAGGTCACAATAACTTTAATAATTGAAGACCCACCAAATCCTGTGTCTTTCAGGGACTATTTTGTATGCAATGATTTCTGTAGCACTGGGCACTGCCAAGCATCCTTATATTGTTGAAATTCCTCCCCGTTTTCTCCATGTTGGATCTCTCCTTTCTTCTACAGATCCCTCACTACTTCCTCTATGTTTTCCTTCTGTTGTCCTTTTAGATATTTGTTGTGTTCAAGATCTCTTGCTGCATGGCCCTCTTCCCTTGCCACTCTGCATTCTATTTTTGAGCCATTTCATTTTCTTCCAAAGCTTCAGCTGCCACTTATATGCTGATAACTTCTACCCTAAGTCCTCTCCAGACGTGTGAGTGGGGATATGTGGGGTGAGGACACATATAATAATGGGAAAGAGCTCCCCAGAACCACAGAATCAGTGAGGTTCATATCCCTAGAGTTATTTTTACCCAATGGAAAATAACCTAAGATACCTTCACTATAAAAAGACAAGCAAATATATTATGGACTAGAATGTAAAATTCATTAGATTTTTAAAACACGAAACGTGAAAGAAAAGTTTGTGTTTGCATTATAAAGCATCCTCACTTAGTTTCCTGCCATTAAGAATATTCCCAAAGGTAAGCCGAGAAACATTGGTAAATTACAAATACTTCACTACAGCACCCTGTGTTTTATGATTGGGCCCCTGCTTCCTTTTCAAGATTAATTTCCTGTCATGACTCCAAAGGCAATCTGGGCTCCAAATCAGTCTGTAATTGGTAAATAAGACAGCCACTCCCACATCTCATGCCTTTGCATGTGTACCGTCTTTGCTCAGGACACCCTCTCTCTTCCTCTCCCTGACAAATTTATTCTCATCCCTCACTCCATGCATGATGGGTCTCAATAAAGCACCAATTCTTGTGCAAAGCCTGCCCTGGCCTCCCCTGCTCCTTCCAGGGTGGGCTTGATGGCTGCCCCGTCCCTACTTCACAGCATGGTATACACAGCATGCTTAATCCATTGTTTTGTTAGCTGTTTATGTTTCTGTCTCCATGACATTGGTCCCCTAGATGTATAGAATGAATGTTCACATTTCCTTTCCTTCCATTCATATTCTGTACCTCCATCTGATGTTTGTCCTCTCCTTCTACTACAAATCACAAAATCCAGTGATATTTTTCAATGCTTTCTTCTGGACTACTCCCTTAGCAGTGTTTGACACACTTAACGACTCCTTCCTTGTTTACATATTATTTTTCTCTTGGCTCCCATGACAAAACACTGTCCTGGCTTTCTTCCTATCTCTGGCTGTGTCTTCCATCTCCTCTGATAGGCAGCCTTCTTTTATCTGGTCCACTGGATGCTGGGTTTCTCAAGGCTTGATCTTGAGACCTTTCCTCTTTTTACTGCACACTCTCACCTTGCATGATCTGCACCCAAGGCTTAAATATCACCTACAGCTTATGACTCACAAGTTTTTTCTCTCTTTTGGATCTTTTCAACCAGCTGCTTATCTATTATCTCCCCTTTGATGTCTCAAAGGTACCTCAAATTCAACATGACCAAAGCCAGACTCCTATTTTCCTTCCTAAATCAGATTCTCACTATGCCAATGACAGGTGTCTCAGTGAATGCTATGATCATACCTCCGAATAGGAGAGAACAATCATCTTGGCCATTCCTTTCCTCCCCTCTCTTCCATTTAGCTAACATGTCACCATAGTTGATTTTAAATACTAAATTCTAAGCATTTCTAGACTTTGCCTTTTCTCTCATCTACAGAAAATTAAAGCTACCTTTCTTGCTCTATTGCAATGGCCTCTTCAATGGTTTGCTGGGATCTGTTTCACCTACATTGCAGCTGGAAGGCTCTTTTGTATTATATAAATTGGAACTGTTATCCCCTTTCCTAAACCCTTCCACAGCTTCCTACTGCTCTTAGATAACCTCCAAACTCCTTCGCATGACGTGCATGTCCTGAGGTCCAGCTTCTGCCTAGCTAGCTCTCCAGACTCATCACATGCCACGATCCCCTTGGCTCCATGACACTGGGTCCCATAGGACATTTTCCAGTTTCTCATACTTGCCATGCGCTCTCTCACAAGAGTGAATCTGTTTATGTATTCTCTCGGTCTAGAACACTTTTTTCTGTTCTTCTTTGCCTAGTCTCAACTCGGTGAGAAAACCTAAGATGGTAGTGAGGCAGATTACAATTCCCATCGATGAGAAGGGCTGCAGTATGAAAGAGGAAACTGAGTCATAGATGGTCCCTCTTTTTACAAAGGGTCTTACCATCTACCCAACTGTCTATCCTACCGTTTCCTATTATGAAAATGCCTGTAGGTTTATCAGTCTACACCTTCATGAGGACAGAAGCCACGGTACTGATTACTCTTTTATCACTGTGATCAGTGCCTGCCACACATTAATATTTGTTGGGTGAATAAATGGAAGAAATATAACTATAAAAAAATTAAGAGGGTGTCTATTTTGTGTCAGGACAAGTGGTAGTATAATTATTAGCAATAAGAATGCCCTATTGTCAGAGTTTATAATCAAGAGAAAACAGATGGACCTGCCAGGCTCAACTCACTCTTCTGTGCCTTGCACCATGACAGCAATATATACAAAGTGCTCAGGCAATAAATATATCAGAGTGATTAATTCTGCCTTAGAAAATTACAGAGGAGATATTCGAGCAGACCCTGAAGGGTAAAAAGATTTCCTAATTTACTCAACAAATATTTACTGATTGTCTAATGAGCTAGGCCCTGGGGAAATAAGAGAAAACAAGACATGAGTCCTGTCTTTTGGAGCCTTACATTTTAATGGAGACAAATAAGTACATCTCAAGTCGCTTTAAGCACTAGGGGGAACTCAAAGCAGGGTGATGGGCAAGAGTGTTTGCTTGGGGTGTGTATATGGACATGATATCTTTAGGGGAGTCAGAGAAGGCCTCTCTAAGAAGGCAACCTGGAGGAAAGGACGATGCTAAAAAAGAGCCATTCATGGCTTTATTTTATCACATCTATGATACACTAATGTGAGAGACTTTCTGAAAATGAAGTTAAACCTCCTGAAGGGTTTGGGGTAAACAGGAGGCATTCCATGCAGAGGAAGGAGCAAGTAGAGGCCCTACTGCCATGGAGCATTTGCAGGAAATCCTGTGTGGCTGGAGGACAGCACAAGCCAACAGGGGTAGGAATGGTGGGAGGCATGAAGTTGGAAAGGAAATGGCTGGGGGATCACAGAGCTCTGTAGGCTATCCTGGAGTAAATGGCAGAAGGCAGGCCACATTTTCTTTGTTAATGAGCTTCTAGTTGATTCTTCAGGAACAAAACACCTATGTACCATCATGACTATGAGTCCTCAGACTTTTCAAGGCAATTTTAGTTTTAGTAAGTTAATAAAATACTATAGCACAACAAAGGGGCTGGGTGCAGTGGCTCATGTCTGTAGCCCCAGCAATTTGGGAGGCCGAGGTGAGTGGATTGTTTGAGCTCAGGAGTTCGAGACCAGCCAGGACAACATGATGAAAACCTGTCTCTACCAAAACCACAAAAAAATTAGCCATGCATGGTGCTACACACCTGTAGTCCCAGCTCCTTTGGAGGCCAAGGGAGGAGGATCACTTGAGCCTGGGAGGCAGAGATTGTAGTGAGCTGAGATAGTGCTACTGCACTCCAATCTGGGTAACAGAGTGAGGCCCTGTCTCAAGAAAAAACCAAACCAAACCAAAAACCGTAGTACAACAAAATGTCAGTTATTCTGGCAAACTCAATAGGAGGGGTTTGGTTCAGTGATACATATTTGTAATTGATTGTTTTGCCCTTTCTAGTACACACAAAATGCCAAGCAAAATACTGCTAGGGGAAATCTTCACCAAATCTTGAGATTTTCTTGTGATTAGTAAACATGTACATTCTATGAATGTTCTTAAATACCATTTGTTCCTTTAAAATATTTTAAATGTTTTCCCCTTTTATGTGTTTGCACTTTACATTCCCTGAGAAATGCTTTCTTTAGTTACTATGCAAAAACTAATTGGTTTGGTGGTAAAGTTGTAAATCCTAAATTAGCGTGATCAAATTATAAGAATTTTATTGTATGAGAAATCTAGGCCCAGTTATAAGCATCTATGATACACTAATGTGAGAGACTTTCTGAAAATGAAGTTACACAATTGAGAGAGAGGTTGCTAAAAACAACACATTTCTCATAAAATCAGAGTTATTTCAGGGGATTTCACAGTTAATATTTATTATGTGGCTTTTTCCAACTATGCCCTATTTTGACCACAGGCCTATTTTAAAAAATAGATCTTGCTTCTCTAAATAAAATGTAAGTACAATTACAGGACTATAATCTGTCAGTTCTTGGATGGTGAAATAGATCCACTTCCAATAAGCTGAAATATGATATCTTGAAAACTAAGCTAAGTACCTCAGCATTTAGCTCAGCAATTACAACACTTCCTTTCCAGGGAATCCAGTTCATGATAAAACAGCTGTGGCATACAAAATCTAGTTTTATTTAAAATGCATGAATACCAGGCAGTAAGGGAGAGAAAGAAGCAAGGTCAATCAATAGAGAGGTGATGAGAGTGGAATAAGCAGAGAAGCTTCAGATGGTCCTTAAAGAGACAGAGGCTGTAGGGAAGTCTTTTATTTATCTTGGTATCTTCATCTTTGTACATAATCCATTTAACAGTTACTAAATAATCACCACTGGAGAAGACTTAGTGGCTAAGATCATTGTAAAATTGAGGTTAACCTGCTCAATAAGGCTTAAGGTATCATACAGGGTTTTAAGAAACATTTTATCAGACAATTAAAGTTCCAGTACATTAACTATTAAAACCCAGTTTAGAGTAGAGAAATAGATTAATACTCCTGTCTAAATTAATTTGGGGGACTGTTTAGAAATGCTGTTGTTACCCCTGCTTTCAAGTAATATACTGATGCTTAAATTTAATACTCATATAGAAAGTCTCAGCTTCTGGCCACTTTTTTTGAAATTAATTTTTAAAAATTAATGTTTTAATAAAAAGTGTTTGAGACAGGGTCTCACTCTGTTCCCCAGGCTGGAATGCAGGGGTGCAATCATAGCTCACTGCACCCTCGAACTCCTGAGCTCAAGCAATCCTCCTGCCTCAGCTTCCTCTGTAGTTGGGACTACAGGTGTATGCCACCATGCCTAGCTAATTTATGTATTTTTAGTAGAGACGGGGTATCACCATTTTGGCCAGGGTGGTCTCGACCTCTTGACCTTGTGATCTGCCCACTTTGGCCTCCCCAAGTACTGGGATTACAGGTGTGAACCACTGCACTGGCCGATTTTTAAGTTTTTTGCAGAGATGAGGTCTCACTATGTTGCCTAGCCTAAACTCAAACTTCTGGGCTCAAGTGGTCCTTCTATTTCACCCTCCCCAAGTGCTGGGATTGCAGTTGTGAGCCACCACACCTGGCCTTTTTCTAGTTTACTTTTAACCATGAGCATAACTGGGTGGAAAAGTCAGTGATAGAATCTTACTATAGTTGTTCCTTGGTATCTGGAGGGGATTGGTTCAGGGACTCCTTGCAGATACACGATCTGCGATGGTATAGTCCCTGACATGAAATGGTGTTGTATTTGCATATAACCTGCACACACCCTCTTGTATACTTTAAATCATCTCTAAGTTACTCAGAATAGCTATTACAATGCCACACATCACCTCATTTGTGTGGATTTAATGGAGTACTTGGTGGGAGGCCAATTCAAGTTTAGCATTTTGGAACTTTGTGGAATTTTGTTCCCCCTGAATATTTGCAACCTGTGGTTGGTTGAATCCATGGATGCAGAGGGCTGACTGTACTGACACTGCTGAAATACTGAATCAGTACAACACCATTTGAAGAAAAAAGAGCATTGGCTTTTAAGACCAGATTTCTTTGTGCTATTTTTGGTCAGTCCTCCCTCCTCCTGACTGGAGTAAAACCAGGCCACTCTGCTGAATGACTAATTCACCAAATTATTGAGACTGTTTTGGTACTTTAAGTTGGTTTTGTTTTGACTTTGCTAGAGTTGTTTTTCTCAGATTTGCAATTCCTGCAACACTTTACATATTAAATGAATGGGCTTTCTTTTAATCAAGGTTTGTCTTTTCTATTTTTGTGGATTTATGGACTCATACTTTTATGGACTGCTACTCTGCATCTGCTATCTCCTCCCTGACCCCAAGAATTTTCCCAGTTCAATTTAAGATATTTGGCTGAGAGTCTTCAATGAATCAATCTTTTGACAAACTGATTATTCAGGCTCTGCACTGGAGTCAAACAGTGTATTTCCCATAGCATCAATTATATCCTTAATAGAAGTAAGTATAATAGTTTTTTTTTTTTTTTGAGACGGGAGTTTCGCTTGTTACCCAGGCTGGAGTGCAATGGCGCGATCTCGGCTCACCGCAACCTCTGCCTTCTGGGTTCAGGCAATTCTCCTGCCTTAGCCTCCCAAGTAGCTGGGATTACAGGCACGCACCACCATGCCCAGCCAATTTTTTATATATATATATTTTTTAGTGGAGACAGGGTTTCACCATGTTGACTAGGATGGTCTCGATCTTTTGACCTCATGATCCGCCTCGGCCTCCCAAAGTGCTGGGATTACAGGCGTGAGCCACCGCGCCCGGCCCCCTACAGTAGTTATTTTACCTTCCAATTAACTTCTGTCACTGGGACAGGAATTTACCATTTTAACCAGCATGGAGACTAAATAGTCTAATAATTCGAATTACCATATATATTGGGATTATAAATTTTCAGAAAATGAAAACATATTTAGCTTTGAAGCAATGTGGGAAAATAATTTTTTAAAAAATAGTCTAGTTTTTCAAGCTCTTCTAGAGACCAAGAGTCAACATTATAAGCACACACTGTTGAAGGCAGAGGATAGCAGACTCACTTCGTCCAGACTCACAGAAGCCACTGGAAATGACCTTTTGGTAGAAATCACTCCCACCTGCATGGCTGCCTCACCAACCCCACCTCTATCCTCTCCCTCCAATAGCTGACTCAGAGACATGTCTAACTACACATGGAGGGGCATGAGGGCAGAAGGAAGGCTGAGAACCCTTTGGACCACTCTGTCTTCTAGTTCCTCTGGGTTGAGGAAAGGTGGAAAGTTCAGTTTCCAACATCAAAGCCCCATCATCATCATCATCATCATCAAGACCTCCTCTACTAAATATGGAAAGAATTCTACACCAAGTGTATTAGAGAGAAAGGAATATGACTGATACTGAATGTAGTGGGGAGAAAGGGATGTAATTTCCTTGTGCAAATACACAGTTAAACTTGGTATTCAAGAACTTAAGTCACCTCTGATGCTCTCAAGTAACATCAAAGATCCATGACACATGGTGTTGACAACCTGTTTGACTTGCTACTTAATTAGTTCTTGAATAGTCACAGGTTGAACTCTCATAAGCTGAAAGCTCATTTCCTGTAGATGCAATGCTATTTAAATTGGGGTTCTGTTCCTGGAAGTCCATCATAAGACTAGTAAAACATCATTAAAAAATAAAACAGATATATGGTTTTGCAAAGTTAAGAGTGTAAAACCAAACATATAAGAAGCTATAGTATAAACATTTCTTTTGGGAATTCTTCTGCATGGCTAATACTGAGGCTTCTTAAAGTATCAGCCCAGTGAAAGTCTGGACTGCAGAGATGATCTCTTTCTTGAAAATGTTCCCAAGAGAAGCAGGGAAAATTTCTTGCAGCAAGGATCTTTGAACTTCTTATGCATATGACAGACTGAAGGAGAAAAGCAAAGCCCCATCCAAGCCAGGAAAGGTTTTAACTAGGAAACCTTCAGCATTAGCATCAGGTCACCTCAGCATTAACATCCCTGGGCTACATGTGGGTTTGCACATGTCTACACTCACTTTCAAAAAATAGCACTGTGTACCATGTGGCTACTGGGTCTTGAGTGTCCATTTTAGCCATGGTATTAAGGTATTAAAAATTAATACCTTTGAGAAAAGATAAATGTGTATAAAATGAATTTACATTGGCATATTTCAAAAGAGAACAAGAAAACTTCCACATTGTTTTCTTTTCCCTGTATTTTTCTGTAGGAAACTCATACATTTTTTAGTAGGAAACTAGTATTTAAAAAGAAACTACCCTTCCACCTAAATTCAAATGGGACATTAACAAGTTTGCTTTAGAAGTCAACCTCGAGATCACACACACTGTTCACCACTCTTTTTTTTTTTTTGATACAGTCTCTCGTTCTGTCACCCAGGCTGCAGTGCAGTGGCACAATCTCAGCTGACTGCAACTGTCACCTCCCAGGTTCAAGTGATTCTCCTGCCTCAGTCTTCTGAGTAGCTGGGATTACAGGCGCCTGTTAATTTTTGTATTTTTAGTAGAGATGGGGTTTCAGCATACTAGCCAGGCTGGTCTCGAACTCCTGAACAAGTAATCTGCCCTCCTTGGCCTCCCAAAGTGCTGGGATTACAGACATGAGCCACCGTGCCCAGCCTGTACACTCTTTCTGAGAGTGTGCCTTCATGCAATAAAAATTAAGCATTTATACAGTATTAAATATATACATGAATGAATTTATATTTATACGGTATGACTAAATAAACAAAGGCATTATGAAATGTGCCATACAGCAATTTTTTTTTTTTGAGATGAAGTCTTATTTCGTTGCCCAGGCTGGAGTGCAATGGTGTTATCTCGGCTCACTGCAACTTCCACCTCCCAGGTTCAAGCAATTCTCCCACCTCAGCTTCTGGAGTAGTTGGGACTATAGGCGTGCACCAACATGCTGGCTAATTTTTTGTATTTTTAGTAAAGATGGGATTTCACCATATCGGGCAGGCTGGTCTTGAACTCCTGACCTCAAGTGATCTGCCTGCCTTGGCCTCCCAAAGTGCTGGGATTACGGGCATGAGCCACCACACCTGGCCATATAGCAGTTCTTAAAGTGGCCTCTGGCCTGAAGTGTCAGCATCACCCGGCTCTATCCTGAATCAGAAACTTTAGGGTCGTGGCCTAGCAATTTGTTTTAACAAGCCCTTCCAGGTGATTCTGACTCATTCTGAGTCAGAGAACCACTGCAATAAAGCATTAGAATGAGTCAGAGAACCACTGCCATAAAGCATTTACTTTCTGCTAGAGGGGATATTACAGTAGAGGTCAAGATAGATTAGTTGATGATTGTGGTGTGAGATGACACTGCAGTTCAGGATGGGAAAGTTTTTTCTGGTGAAGGGAGGAGGATCCAGAGGCTTTGGGCTTCTCAGGTTACCTTCCTTCCTAACCCTATTTCCTTTTAGGCCATTTTTTAACTGGAATAAATAATAGGAACTAGGGTTGCTGTGGCACATTCTCTGTTTGAGGACTGTTTCATTTTCCCACAGTTGCACCTGGACTTGATATGAAAGTAACCATTAGAAAATTAACAGAGAGCTTAAACTTGCCTACCATAGACACCTGCATCCTTTCCCCACTCAGTCCACATAAAGGTTGGAATGGCAAAAGGGTTATACCTCTCCCCCAGAGTCGGAGCCTATGACACTGATGACACTGGCATGGCAAGTCAAAGTCCTACACCCACCAGCACACTTATTAATTAATTCGTTCCAGATTTGTCTACGCTGGTGTAATCAGAGTGAATCTCAGAATTTTGGAAAGAGTTGTGAGTAGAGACTGACTTTCCTGCTGAGTCTCTAGGTAGCTGTGAGGCTGAACAGCAGCATCTACTTTATTACCATCTTATTGTCATTTTCTCCAGCTGAATGCTGGAGAAAAACTAGCAACAGTTTTTTTGTTGCTGTTGTTTTTTTGAGGTGGAGTCTCACTCTATTGCCCAGGCTGGAGCACAATGGTTCACTATAACCTCTGCCTCCCGGGTTCAAGCAATTCTCCTGCCTCAGCCTCCTAAGTAGCTGGGATTACAGGTGTGTGCCACCACACCTGGCTAATTTTTGTATATTTAATAGAGACTGAGTTTCACCATGTTGGGCAGGCTGGTCTTCAACTCCTGAAGTGCCTCCCAAAGTGCTAGGATTACAGGCGTAAGCCACTGTGCTGGGCCCTAGCAACAGTTTTTGAGCCCTGAATATTGTCATAACTGAAGCTAGAATTATCCCTGGACTTGTTTGCCACTAAAATTTCCTTGTTTTGCTTATCCTGGTTTCAGCTGGCATCTTGATCACTTGAAAGGAACATAACTGATATACTGTTCTTTTTCTTTCCTTCCTCTTCTCTGCCTTTGACAATTTTAAATTAGAAATCTACCTGCCTCTAATCTCTTTCTCTCATTTATTTACTGCTGCCTATTTTCCAAAACACTGCTTCTCGAATATTCCTGGCTCAAAAATCATCTATGTCTTCATGACATATGAAACCCCTAGAATCCAGCCTTTCCAGAGCTTTTACTATCTCCTAATTGATCTCTCAATTCCAGTGAAATGATTCCACTTATTTTTATCCCAAATGCATCACAAATATTCCTAACTCTTGAGGTAATTTTCTCTGACTCTTCTCAACTTCTCTAAATCCTAACTTTTTAAAATTTCTACCTCAAGTTGTGTCTTCTCATATTCTGAGTTCCTTTTTTTGGCATTCTATTATTATATAGCCTTCCATATACACACGTGTGCATTATCTCCCTGATAAAACTAACTGGCTAGAGGATAGGAATAAAGACTCAATTCTAATATCCTTGTTCCCTAATAATACACAAACGTGATACATGTTTGAATAAATCACTGTTAAATATTTTATGTCTTGAGTGTCATTCTTTAGCAATCTCAAAGTTGTAAAGTAATTTGAATCTTACCTTCAAATCAAGATGAACTACATCATGAGTGTGTAAAAAGTGAACACCTTCTAGAATCTGTCGCATAAGTCTTTGAACGTCTTTTTCTTTAAAGGCTTCTTCTCTGTCTGCAACACACTGGTCAAAGATTTCACCCCCAGCAGCACTAGAGAACGGTAAAATTAAAGTAATATATAACTCATAAGAAATGGCAAACACACTAAAATTACAGAGCGAATTAATTACAGTCTGGCAGTAACTGTATACTTTTTAAAAAATTTATTTTTATTTAAAAAAATAGAGATGAGACCTCACTATGTTGCCCAGGCTGTTCTCAAACTTCTGTGATCCAGCAGTTCTCCCACCTTGGCCTCCCAAGGTGTTGGGATTACAGGTTTAAGCCACTGTACTCAGCCTGTATGATTGTTAACATGGATTTGACAATCTGAATCAAAACACAGTATAAGCTGAGCCAACTCAGTCCCAAGCAGCTCAAGATGCACCACAACATAACGTATGGTTTACTAAACCCTCTGTGCATATAGGCCACAACTGGCTGGCAATAGAACTGTGTTCCTCAACTGAAATAAAGAACTGCATTTTGGCTGAAACAGTTTCTTAATCTCAGTTTTTTGTCATATGAGTCCTTCAGCCCAGGATTATCAATTTACATAAATACAAGGATTTCGTTACCTAAATTTTAAGACCAATTAGTCCCTTTACACTATAAAGTTACCCATTCTTGCTTTATTTTATTTATTTATTTTTGAGATGGAGTCTTGCTCTGTTGCCAGGCTGGAGTACAATGGCCCAATCTCAGCTCACTGCAACCTCTGCCTCCTGGGTTCGAGCAATTCCCCTGCCTCAGCCTCCCGAGTAGCCAGGATTACAGGCATGCGCCACCACTCCTGGCTAATTTTTCTTGTATTTTAGTAGAGATAGGGTTTCACCATGTTGGCCAGGATAATCTTGATCTCATGATCCACCCTACCTTGGCCTCCCAAAGTGCTGGGATTATAGGAGTGAGCCACTGTGCCCGGCCCCATTCTTGCTTTAACAAATGGTTCCTTCTTGGTTTTCTCAACAATTTAAATAGTTTACATAAGCACAAAATATACTGCTAACTACAGTTTTAAGAAAATGTTCAAGGATGTATTTCAAATACAGACTATTCTAAGAAAATAAAGGCAACATGGAGAAACTCCATCTCTATTAAAAATATAAAATTATAGGCCTTCATGGAGAAGAAAGTAAAAAAAATTAAGGAAAAAGACCACAAAAAAACAAAAATATAAAATTAGCTGGGTGTGGTGGTGCTTGCCTGTAATCCCAGCTACTCGGAGGCTGAGGCAGGAGAATCACTTGAACTCGGGAGACAGAGGTTGCGGTGAGCCAAGATCATGCCATTGCACTGCAGCCTGGGCAACAAGAGGAAAACTCCGTCTCAAAAAAAAAAAAAAAAAAAATCACAAGAAAATTGAAAAGCTAGATTGAGTAACCATTAAGATGACATTCCTCTCAAAAAAAAAGAAAAAAAAAGACTACATTCCTCTCAGTACAACATAATCATATAACCCTGTTTAACTGGATTTTACCCATTAACTAATTACCATATTAACTAATATCACTAAATGTGATCTCACTAAAGAACAATCTGAGATGTTAAAAGCATCTCAAGTATAGTAACAGAAAATATTAATTATTTTACACAAAATACTTTCCTTCACATAGAAATTAGAAAAAGCCCTATAATAGCTTTGCTTTATCTTTAACTACAGCAAGATTACTTTTTAACCAAAAAATTTTACTGGGAATTTAATTTAAAAACTGTTGACAAAGTTTTATAAAAAACTACTTTTACAAAAAACGTTTAGAATTTAAAATTTTCAACTTTCTAGTGGTCCTTGGAAAGTTATAAGATGATTATCTTTGACCAACATTATTCAGAGCCATATAACTGATGTTTAGAAGCTAAGAGGAACTGAGTTTCCTTAGCTGTCTGCACCTTAGCTATGTCATAGCTCCCAGCCTCAGGCACCAAACACTTTTTTCTATCTAAACTAGCATTTCCATTTCTGTCCGGCTTTGAGGCCCAGTTTGGATCTTTACTTTCCACTACTGAAATCCAACAAAGCATCAAATATGTTAGGCCCTATGCTCTGTCCTAGAGATAGAAAGATAATTACAAATAAGTATGTCTGGTCCTTCAAGCACTAGTGGGGAAGACAAAAATGAAATATATTTAAATAATACATACGCATTAATATATGTGTGAATTTATATATTAAACGATAACTTAGAAACTGAGCAATTTATTGGAAAGGAAGTAGAAAAAAATCTAAGAAAGATGACATTTATTCTGAACCTTGAAGGATTACTAGGAGTCCACTAGATGAAATGGTAACAGCACATCCCAGGCAGAGGGAGCACACGTGTGAGGGCACATTGTGTGAAAAATACATGGCACACTCATTAAAGGGCAAGTGTCTACTTCCCCATCCAACCAAATGGTATGGCACTTGCCTTCTGGCTATAAACAACTAGAAAATTAAAGCATATGAACCAACTGCTTCAGGCATTAGCACAACAGGTGTAAGACCATGAGCTGTGAGAAGAAGTAAGCCTCCCAATCTTCCCACTTGGTAACAATTTATGGACAGTGGTACAGAGTAAGGGAGGAACCCAAGCAGAAGCAGAATGTAGCAGCCTTGCTAAGCTGAGAAGACAGACTGGGAGTTTGGCAAGGCTAAGGCAGCTGGAATTTGGCAAGTGAATACCAGAGAGGAGGGAGCTGCACAATATAGATCTACTCAATAGTATTTTGAAGTCTTAGACAAAATAACTCTGGGAAATTATAAGGCTGAGAAATTCCCAGTGTTCAGACAGAACAAGGTAAGACATTTGCATTTTGTCAAGCTGAAGTAGAAAAACCACTCTAAACAATGGGGCAATGAACAGATCCCTTTGGGAGGGCCATCCTTTGTATCAAGGCTAACCCACTTCTAGGTCTGTCCTAACCTAGATGATCTACAAGTAATTTAAACGACTGCCAAAACAAACGCCATCATTCTTTAATGGAATAAAATCTACTAAATCCTGCAACATTCCAAATATATGTCATTTTACCAAAAATTTCTAGATAACTGAAAATGCCACAAATTACAATTCATAACCAATAAGAAAAATAAAAGCAGACCCAGAAATGACAGAGATGATGGAATTGGCAGATAAGTACCTTAAAACAGGCATTATAAGGGATGCTCAAGGATTTAAACTAAAACATGAACATAATCATATAAGAGATGGAGGTTATGAAAGAAACCAAAAGGAATTTTCACAGGTGAAAAATACAGTACCTGGAATGAAAAACCCTTTGGGTAGTCTTTATGGCAGATCAGACACTGCAGAAGAATCAGTGAATTTAAGACACAGCAAAATAACCTGTCTATGTGAAGCGGAGAGAGAGGGAGGGAGGGAAAAAAGACTGAACAAAACAAACAGGACCCCAGGGACCTATGGGATAGCATCAAGCCATTTAATACACTGTATTAGAAACACAATGGCTGAAAATTTCCAAATCTGATAAAAACTATAAAGAAAAAGATTTAAGGAGCTCAGAAACTGAGGTTGGAAACAAAGATTTGGAAATAATCAGCATGTAAATGATAGCTGAAGCCACGAAAATAGATTGTTATCATCCAGGGTAAATCTATCAGACATAAATGTATAATCCCAGCAACACTGATAGAACTATGGGGAACACTTCAATTTATATAGTAGAAAAGTTTAAAAGGCTCTGAGAGGAGAAGGAGATTTTTAAAAATAGGGCTGTGAAAGCCAAGAAGAACATAATTTCAAGAAAGAAGGGATAATGTCAAGTCTTTAAAAAGAGTAAGAACTAGAATGAATACTAAAATAAGGAGGCTGATTTTGGCACACAGGACTGGTGACCTCATCAAAGTATTAGAAGAGCAGATGGCATTAAATTAAAAAGTGAATGGAGTATTGGCTCATGAACAGATGGATGGATCAATGAAGTAGAACAAAACTGACTGGAAGGTAAGGAATGCTATAAATTCAGGCTATTCTTTTAAAAAGTATAGCAGTAAAGAGAAAGGTAAGACATAAGAGTCAAAGCCGAGGAAGGAATTTTAGCACAGAAGAGACTGAAATTCTAGAAGACAAAGGGAAAAGAACCACCACAGGAGGAAGGACTAAAACTGTAGAAGAGGTTACATAACTTCCTCCTAGAAGAGGAAGAATGAAAAATTAAAGAACTTAGATAAGGGTTTTAGCCTTGGAAATGATTAGCTGAAACTCTTCCATCGAACAGCAGGGAAGAGCATGAGAACAAAGTCAGATATTAGAGGAAGAGAGGAGGGATGCTTGAGGAGTGTCTGATGGCTTTGATTTCTCCATGTGGGGGAGAAAAGACTAGGTATCTCATGAAAGGTGGGAAGTAGGCGACCCAGAAGTGTGGTAAAGATATTGATTAGCTCAGCGGGTGGGGGTGTTAAAAGGACATAAAAGATTAGGTACAGGTTTGCCAAGCTATACCATGAGCCCACCTGAGGATGAAATGCTTACATTTGTACTAAGTAAATGAAAAATGATCCAAGTCCTTCCAAGAATGTGTGACAGCACAGGAGGGACACATTGCATGCATTCTGGGTTTCAAATGGGCAAATGAGTTGCAGAGGATGACCAAGAGGAAGATGGAAATAACGTGAGGTGCTGGTAAGAGAGGAGCTGAATTAACTACCAAAGAGAAGGAAAGAAAAAGGACGAAAAAAGTCAGGAGCTGGCCAAAAGACTGGAAGAACTGAGAAGGGTCTGAGAATGAAAGGCTGAAGAGCAGATTTTGCAAGAATGAGAAGGAGATTTTGGAAAGAGAATAATATTTCAGATGTTTTTTTCTGGATCAATTTCCAATTCTACCTTGATCCTTTCTGAAATAAACAGAAAAAAAAAACCAAAAACCTTGGTAAGCAGCAGGCTTCTATGAGATTCCTAAATTTATTTTTTAAAAAAACTTTTAACCATTCTGCCATTTTTAGATATTTCTACTATCATAAATTTAAAATAGAGTGTGATGGGACACTTTTGTGCTTCTCGTGTTCTTATTATTTCTTTAGAAGGGATTCCTACGAGCAAAATTATTGAATTAAAATATATGAACACAATATTTTTGAATTACACTATCAAGAGTAACATGCTTAATATTTTAGCCATCCAGAATTTACCCTCTATAAACTTTTAAATAAAAACAACATAATGCCATACACATTATTTTGTGACATGCTTTTTTAAACTTAATATTTTAAATATTTGACATATTTAGAGTTACCTTAGCTTGTTAATGACTGCCCAGTAATCTGCTTTGTGATATTATCACTTATTAAGGAAACCATTTTCTAACAAACATTTTGATTATTTCTGCCTTTTTGCTACATAGAGAATGCCATAAGGAACATTTTGGTAACATAGCTTTGCAAAACTGCCTAATATTTCCTTGTGAAAAAATTAATAAAAATAAAATTAGGCCATGTGTGGTGGTTCATGTTTATAATCCCAGCATTTTGGGAGGCCGAGGCAGGAGGATTGCTTGAGGCCAGGAGTTTGAGACAAGCCTCGTAAACATAGTGAAACTCCATTATGTACCATAAAAAAAAATTTTAAGTAAAATTGCTGAGTTAAACAGTATTTTTTCAGGCTTTTGATACATACTTCAGATTGTCCTCCAGAAAAATTATACTAAAATGGCTCAATCAATGAATATCACTTTTGTTTAAAAGCATTGCATATATGATGGGGGAAATTCAGAACTTATTTTAAAATTTACATTATAAAAAATATTTTTCATGTGTATATAGGCAATTTACATTCATGTGTGTCTGTAAAAAGTTCTCTTACATCATTTGTTCATTTTTTTAAACCAGAGCTGATCATAATCCTGAAAGACACAATCTCAGATGCCATGATCCAGAATGTCAAAATCCCAAAACATCAAAATCCTGAAAGATGAAAAAAATCCCTGAAGTCTAAAATCCCCAGATCGCAATCTTGAACAATTAAAATCTTGAATGTTGAAATCCTGAAAGCTGAATTCTGGGGAAGGGATTTCCAGTGTGTTTTCAGTTGATGCAGACTAGGTGCAACATGGTAGGTGCATCACATTAGGTGGAACTATTACTGTCTTTATTTGGAAATTAAGTACAGTTTAAAGGAGATGCATTATGGGTGACAAACTGACAAGGGGTAGATTTATGATCTTAATTTCAGTTGTTGACTTGACTGGATTAAGGAATACCTAGAAATTTAGTAAATTATTATTTAGAGAGTGTCTGTGAGGGTGTTTCCAGAGGAGATTAGTGTGTGAGTCTGAATGGACTAGGTAGGAAAGATCTGCCTTCCATGCTGGCAGGCACCATCTGATCAGAGAGAAGAAATACAGAAGGCAAGCCGGTCTCCCTCTGAGAGTGGGGAACAATTTTTCTCTTGCTGCCATGGACATCAGCACTCCAGCCTTTAAATGCCAGGACTTACACCAGACCACCCCTACTCCATACACTCCCATTCCCTGGGGTTCTGAGGCTTTTGGCCTTGGATTGAAAGTTAAACATTGGTTTCCCTGGTTCTGAGGCCTTTGCACTTGGACTGAGCCATGCTACCAGCATCCCAGGGTGTCCAACTTGCAGGCCTGTTGTGGAACTTCTCAGTCACCATTAGCACATGAGCCAGTTTTCCTAATAAATCCCTTCTCATATTTATACACATGTCCTATTGGTTCTGTCTCTCTGGAGAAGCCTGACTAATAAATAATAAATATTTGGTACTGGGGAAGCCCCATATCATTCCTTCTCACTGTATTCCTTAGAATACAATGGAAGAGATCTGTGAAATCGTTCCTTCCCAAAAGGCTGTGATTAAGTTAAGCGTACAAGGCTACCTAGTGGTTTAAAAGCTAATTATTATTGGTGCTTTGAAAGCAGAAAATAATTGCAATGGCTTAGCAATAACCAGGCTTTCAGGTGAACATACACTTACGAAATTTGTAGATCACAACCACTCTCCAAATACAAGTGCAGCAGGTGTTTCAAAGGTTATACAAAACACAGGTGAAAAATGTAAAAAACCTCCCCTGACAAATTATTCAATCCTGTACAACTTCTGCCCCTTCATATATAACACCAATTCACTATGCTATGCATTTTATCTTCACATTATTTTCATTACTGGAGATACGAATTGGACAAAAGCTTGGAGAGTTTTAATTCATTTTATGAATATTTTGCAAATTTGACTCCAAGAAAATACATTATCACAATGTTGATTGTGTGTACGTGAAAACATTGGGCTTGGTGGCTGATGCCTGTAATCCCAGCACTTCGGGAGGCCAAGGTGGGTGGATCACCTGAGGTCAGGAGCTCAAGACCAGCCTGGCCAACATGGTGAAACCCCGTCTCTACTAAAAATACAAAAAAAAAATAGCTGGGTGTGGTGGTGCATGACTGTAATCCCAGCTACTCAGGAGGCTGAGGCAGGAGAATTGCTTGAACTGGGAGGTGAAGGTTGCAGTGAGCCGAGATCACACCACTGCTCTCCAGCCTGGGTAACAGAGGGAGACTCCCTTAAAAAACAACAAAACAACAACAAAAACATTAAAACTTTCTTAATAAATGAAGAGATGTCCTTTTTGTACCTCTGCATTTGTGAAACAAAATTTCTTGAGATCTTGGCTTTTTGGGCAACTGCATATGTGGTGATGACTCACTGAGGTTTTTGATCAATATTGTCAAGACTTACACTGTCTGTCATGGTATTTCAAATAACCATATTTATCAATCTAGGTGTACAGAATTACCAACTATGGGGGTATAGGTTTATATATTTCACTTTTTGACCTATTTCTTTTATGAATATGGCTTATTTGCTCATAACTGTTACTGTTATTTGTGTGACTGTTAGTATATCTGAGTGTTATGCCTGTAAAAGCACGTTATTACTGCCTGTTTTAGCATGAAAATAAAGTGGCCTATGAAATGTCATGTATTACAATTTTATTTTTAATTGACATATAATTGGACAATTTATGGTATATATAGTTATTTTTGCGTTTCCTAAATAAATCCCCTTTTAAAATGTAAATAAATGTCTTTTTGGTTTTTGAGACAGAGTCTCACTCTGTCACCCAGGCTGAAGTGCAGTGGTGCTATCTTGGCTCACTGCAGCCTTTACGTCCTGGGGTCAGGTGATCCTTCCACCTCACCCTTCCAAGTAGCTGGGATTACATGCTCAGCTAATTTTTGTATTTTTTGTAGAGATAGGGTTTTGCTATGTGGCCCAAGGTGGTCTCCAACTCCTGGGCTCAAGCAATCCTCCCACTTCAGCTTCCCAAAGTGCTGGGATTTGGCCAGCCTCGGTGGCTTACACCTGTAATCCCAGCATTTTGGGAGGCTGAGGTGGGTGGATCATCTGAAGTCAGGAGTTTGAAACCAGCCTGACCAACATAGTGAAACCCTGTCTCTAATAAAAAATACACAAAATTAGACAGGCATGGAGGTGGATGCCTGTAATCCCAGCTACTCGGGAGGCTGAGGCAGGAGAATCACTTGAATCCAGGAGGTGGAGGCTGCAGTGAGCTGAGATTGCACCATTGCACTCCAGCCTGGGCAACAAGAGCAAAACTCCATCTCAAAATAACAACAACAACAACAACAACAACAACAACAACAAAGTGTTGGGACCACAGGCATGAGCCACTGCACCTAGCCAAATAAATGTCTTTTAGAGAATTTTTTAGATTTTTTCCATAATTATATTTTCAGGATTTTGATCTTTTGGGATTGTGATTTTTGAAATTTTAGACCTTAGGGATTTTGATCTTTTGAGATTTCAACATTTGGGATTGCACCTTTTGGGATTATGGTTCAAACCCTTTTGAAACTGGGAGGTTCATGTGTTTGTGTATATTTGTAAGATCTGGTTATATATTCAAGCAACTTTAATCGCTTTGGCTAGACAAATACTAGAGATATTTTTCTGAGTTTGTCTTTTCATTTTGTTTGGATTTATTGATGTACAAAGCCTTTTTCTTCTTTTTAAATTAATTATTATTTTTTAAAAGATAAAGGGTCTAGGTATGTTGCTCAGGCTGGTCTCAAACTCCTGGGCTCAAGTAATCCTTCCTGCTTTGGCCTCCCAAAGTGCTGGGATTATAGGTGGGAATATTAAGGCTTTTAATGTATTCAGATTTATCAATCTTCTCCTTTGGTAGGAAAAGCAGAGCAAAAACCACGATTGCTTTTTTTTTTTTTTTGAGACAGTTTTGCTCTTGTTGCCTGGGCTGGAGTGCAATGGCACGACCTTGGCTCAGGGCAACCTCTGCCTTCCGGATTCAAGCAATGCTTCTGCCTCAGCCTCCAGAAGAGCTGAGATTACAGGTGGGTGCCACCATGCCTGGCTAATTTTTTATATTTTTAGTAGAGACAGGTTTTCACCAGGTTGGCCAGGCTGGTCTCGAACTCCTGACCTCAGATGATCCACCCACCTAGGCCTCCCAAAGTGCTAGGATTACAGGCATGAGCAACCATGTCTGGCCTGAAACCAGGATTTCTTTTTTTTTTTTTTTTTGAGACGGAGTTTTGCTGTTACCCAGACTGGAGTGCAATGGCACAATCTCAGCTCACCGCAACCTCCACCTCCTGGGTTCAAGCAATTCTCCTGCCTCAGCCTCCCAAGTAGCTGGGACTACAGGCGCTCACCACCATGCTCAGCTAATTTTTATATTTTTTAGTAGAGATGGGGTTTCACCATGTTGACCAGGTTGGTCTTGATCTCTTGACCTCGTGATCCACCTGCCTCGGCCTCCCAAAGTGCTGGGATTATAGGCGTGAGCCACCGCGCCCGGCCAAAACCAGGATTTCTTAAGGAGAAAGAACAGTCCTTCATTTTCAAAGCTGTTTTCTGTGCTGTATCTATCTATTTAAACTGAAAACATAGTAAGAATCAAGACTACTGTTTCTAAAAGAAAGGAGATTAACTCAGACTATAAGAACATGTAAGGATTATAAAATGCCTTTTATTTTAGTATTAGTTTGGTATTACTTTGTTAAGAATGTTTCTAATAAAATCATAAGATAACCTTATGTCCTATTATGAGAATTTCATTAAAGAATGAAAATATAAAAGCTAATATACATGTATCCTTGCAAATTTGGAACACGTAAAATTAGTAAGAGGAATGCTTGAAGATGATCTAGAAAATTCTGAGATTTCCAGAGAACCAGGCCTGGCAATATAATCACAGATGAGTGGCATCCCATAAAGGAAGTGTAGACAAACAAACAATCTTAATATAAGAAAGACAATACTTACTATTCCAGAACTAAGATCATTTCTGACGGAGTCTCATAAACTTCATGTAAATTAATGACCCAAGGATTATCCTGTGCTAGTTCAAGTACAGCAATCTCATGAATTATTTCCATCCGACAATCTTGGCCTTTTCTTCTTTTTCTCATGAACTTTGCAGCAAATTCTTTCCCAGAATCTTTCTTTATACATTTTCTCACCACTGCAAATTTCCCCCTAGAATTAAAAATATTCACTGTTAAAATTGACAACTTTCCAGAGATGGCAGATTTTAATGAAATTTCCAAATACCCATTGGTGGATATTTAAATTTAGCTCATATACAAGTAGAAATATCACTTAGAAATTTATATAGGCTACATCTCTAGATTTGTAGATTTATCAAATAAAATAAAATGTGTAAATCTGCAAAATTCACTTTCTAAATAAAAACAAATATTAAAGTCCATATTTGTTGCAGTTACACATAACTTAATTTTTTGCACATTTATACATAAAATGACTTAAGTCTTTAAAAAAACCATTTGAGGCCAGGCACAGTGGGTCACCTTTGTAATCTTAGCACTTTGGGAGGCTGAGGCAGGTGGATCATGTGAGGTCAGGAGTTCTGGACCAACCTGGCCAACATGGTGAAACCCCATCTCTACTAAAAATATAAAAATTAGCCAGGTGTGGTAGTGCATGCCTGTAATCTCAGCCACTCAGGAGGCTGAGGCATGGGAATCACTTAAACCTGGGAGACTGCAGTGAGCTGAGATCATGCCACTGCACTCCAGCCTGGGGGACAGAGCGAGACTCTATCTCCAAGAAAAAAAAAAAAGAATAACAAAAGTCATTTGATCTTTTAACAGAAACTGGTCACCAGAATCCCTAATATGATGAATTTCACTGCTGCTAATTGACTCTAAAGAGCACTATCACTTTGTAAATGTAAGGATCTCACTCATCTATCATTTTAACTACAGCATCAGCTAGAAATGTTGCATTTTCCCATAAAGACAGATACAGCAAAATGTTATCTTGATACATCACTATTTGTCATAAAACTAATAAGCAGGTAAACTGGGGACTCAGTATAGCATACTGATTAAAGGTATGAGCTCTGGAATTAGACCTATGTGGATTTGAACCCTACAAGTGGCACCTGATAATAAACTTAGGTGGTTTATTTAACCTCTTTTAGTTTCATTTTTCTTTTCTTTTTCCTTTCTTTCTTTTTTTTTTTTAAAGAAACTGGGTCTCTCGATGTTGCTCAGGCTAGTATTGAACTCCTGGCCTTAAGTGATCCTGCCACCTCAGCCTCCTGAGTAGCTATGAGTAAAGGCATGAGCCTCCATGCCCTAAGTCTCATTTTTCTAATCAGTATAATAGAGATACAAATGGCATCTACTTCCCAAGGTTGTGAGAATTAAAGCATATAATAGATTTAAATTGCTTAGCATGGCACTTGCTACATAGTAAGTGCTCAATAAAATATTACTAATCACACAAACATCCTTAACGTCTGATAGTCATCACCCACAAATATCCACTGAATCCTTAGGGTGAAAGGCAACTTAGAAATCATATAGTATTTTACCTAATGCCAAATCCCAATGTCTTATTTGAAACTGTGAGGTAATCTGTTCTACTATGGGGTACACATTATTTTAATAAGGTTATCATTACAAGCCTAAACCTGACTTCAGCTGAAGAGATAAGTCAGGGTCCTCTGCTGAGCCGTATAGACTAGACCACACTCTCTTTTCCACATGGTAGCCTATCAGATAGTGAACACAGCAAACACCATCTGTTAGTTGCCACTCTCTCTTCCCTTTCCCAGTATGCAGTCAATCCTCATCCCCATAGGTTTTTTTTTTTTTAATTTAAGAGATGGGGTCTCACTCTGCCCAGGCTGGAGTGCAGTGGCACCATCATGGCTCACTGCAGCCTTGGACTTCTGGGCTCAAGTAATCCTCCCACCTCAGCCTCCAGTGTAGCTGGGATTACAGGCGCATGCCACCATGCCCAGCTCCTCATAAGGTTTTTCTGACCCCTTATTATGGCTCATCAGAAAATGTGCCAACCAAATCTGAAGCAACTATTCCAGGTATAATCAATCAAAGCATTGCATCATTATTGCTTTTGTTGCTTTTGGAACAATACAACCTAAGATTGCTTGTTAAAAATATTTGACATGTTTTTCATATATAACATTGGTTTGATAAACTACCAAGATTTTTTCTCCCTTGAATTTTTCAAATCAGTATCCTCATACTATATTTTAAAAATATTTCTAAAAAATTGGAATAATCAACAGCATAAACAGACAACCTATAGAATGGGGAAAAATATTTTGCAAACTATGCCTCCAACAAAGGGTTATATCCAGAATCTACAAGGAACTCAAAGTGGGCAAAAGACATGGACAGACATTTTTTCAAAAGATGACATACAAGCAGCAAACATGTAAAAAAAAAAAAGTTCAACATCACTAATCATCAGAGAAATGCAAATTAAAACCAAAATGAGGTACTGTCTTATACCAGTTGGAATGGCTATTAGTAAAAAGTCAAAACACAACAAATGTTGGTGAACATACAGAGAAAAAGGAATGCTTATATGCTGTTGGTAGAAATGTAAATTTGTTCAGCCACCATGGAAAGCAGTTTGGAGATTTCTCACAGAACTACTGTTTAACTCAACTATCCCATTACTGGGTATCTGCACAAAGGAAAAGAAATTATCATATGAAAAAGACACCTGCACGCAAATGTTTATTGCAGCCCTATTCACAATAGCAAAGAT
Source organism: Leontopithecus rosalia (assembly GCA_028533165.1). NCBI lineage: Eukaryota > Metazoa > Chordata > Mammalia > Primates > Cebidae > Leontopithecus > Leontopithecus rosalia. The sequence goes on from CM052658.1 coordinate 105,601,408, forward strand.
ATGGAATCAACCTAAGTGTCCATCAATGGATGACTGAACTAGAAATATGGTGTGTATATATATCATGGACTACTACACAGCCATAAAAATAAAAGAATGTTTTCTGCAGTAACTAGATGTCATCCTAAGTGAGATGACTTAAGCAGGAAGTAAAAAAAATGCCTGTTTTTACTTTTAAGTGGGAACTAAATGGATACACAGGCATACAGTAGAAAAACAGACCAAAAGGTGAAAGAGTGGCAAGGGGGTGAGGAATGAAATACTACCTACTGGGTACAATGTACACTATTTAGGTAATGGATACACTAAAAGTCCAGACTTCACCATGACGCAACATAGCCATGTGACACAAATGCACTGGTATTCCTAAATCTATTTTTTTAAAAAAGCTTTCTAAAAAATTAAATGCAAGGCTTTAATTACCCTGTTAAATTCTTTTTTGTTGTTTTTGAGAGACAGTGTCCCTCTATCACCCAGGCTGGAGTGCAGTGGCGTGATCTCAGTTCACTGCAATCTCTGCCTCCTGGATTCAAGAAATTCTCATGCCTCAGCCACCCAAGTAGCTGGAATTACAAGCACATGCCACCGTGCTTGGCTAGTTTTAATTTTTTTTTTTTTTTTTTTTTTTTTTTTTTTTAGTAAAGACAGGGTTTCGTCATGTTGGCCAGGCTGGTCTCGAACACCTGGCCTCAAGTGATCTGTCCACCCCGGACTCCCAAAGTGCTGGGATTATAGGCATGAGCCAACACGCCTAGCCTGCCCTGTTAAATTCTAACTTCTAGGCTTGGATCTGGCATTCTAGACTGCTGACCTAATTTTGAGTAGTAATTCTTCCTTGCCAGCTATTGTTAACTGTAAATATGATTCTCATGTCCTCCATGTTTTTACTATCATTAGTAATACAAATGTGGGATGACAAATCCTTAGGTATAGCCCTATGGCTGTTCAATTTGGTAACAACCTACCTAACAGCACCCTTATTTAGATCAAAGTTCTTTTATTCACAGAAATATGAAAGACTTCTACAGATATGGGAGAGAGTAACTATAAATGAATTCCTCAAAGACGAATACCTTTAATTTTATCCCACAAAATCATTAGGCTAACATCCCCAGCAAGTTTTAAAAGGTTCCCAATGATCTCTGGAAAGAAAACAATTATTAATAATTTGATGTTTTCATACCTACATATCTGGAAGTTTCAAGAGAAGAGAAAGTTTAATTTGGGAAAAATCTGTCTGAAATGAAGCCTCAACATATAATTGGCAGCAAGCACGTTCTTGGTAAATTAGAAATGACTCACTAGAATGGCCCTCAAACACACATACACAAATGTTGATTGCTGCCACACCTGACATTCAAAGCAATAAAGTACCATGCAGTAAGTAAAAAAAGTACTTATTACATAGCCTGAAAGTATATTTTTAAAGACCACATAGGAAGACAGCTAATTCAGCAAACAGAATTGGAACTCAAAATTATGTCAGTAGTCTAAAATGCTAGATGAAAACCTAGAAGTTAGAATTTAACAGGGCAAATTAAACATGGACTCACACACATTGCTAACCTGTGAACTCTGAGACCCTGTTACAGAACAGCCATTGCTAAATTCTGGGGCCTCTTCCCTATACTTACTCATCTGCTGCTCACGCTCCTCACCCATTCCTTTAGGTCCCAGAATGTAGTTCCCACAGCTCTCCTTTCATACCAATGACTACTCTGACACCACCTTTGTTTTTCTGGAAACATTCCTCACAGTTCTAGGTTTATTCTTTTCTTTCCTCCATATCGTGTACTATACTGGGGGGTCAGCAAATTTTTCTGTAAAGGGAAAGCAAGATAGTAAATATTTTTGGCTTTGCGGACAAGGGGGTCTCTGCAGCAATGACTCAAGTCCACTGTTGTAGAATGAAAGCAGCCATACGAGAAAGGTAAATGAATGGGTGTGTTTGGCTTCCAATGAAACTTTATGGATACTGAAATGTGAATTTCCTAAGATTTTCATGTTATTAAATATTACTCTTATTCTCATTTTTTCAACTATTAAAAAATGTAAAACATAAAAACAGCTTGCGAGACTTACAAAAATAGGTGGCTGGCTGTAGTCTGCTGACCCCTGCTATATCCCATGCTGAATAAAACTCTTCCATCATTTAATACCACATACCACTGAAACTGACATGACAGCAGGTCGCAATGCTTTGAGGAAGCACGCATCCCTTCATCTCTAAATGACTGGTGCAATGGGAGGAGAACTCTTCAAACCACCCAAGGAGGAGTTAGAGGAGATAATAACAGATTTCTGGGAATTGTTCTATACAGCCACACTGTATAAAGAAACATGAGATTCAGCATTCAAGCTGCGAAGTCCCAGTGTATAGGCTCAGAATTATATTGAGAGTTCCCTAAATTCCATACCCCAAAAGGGCTCCAACATGCATATTTTACCATGACTTTATGGTAAAATTTGTGACAGTATCTCCCCCTTTAACTTTAGGTTATTGAATCCTCTACAAAACATTTTAAAAATGATGTTTCTCAGCCGGGCACAGTGGCTCATGCCTGTAATCCCAGCACTTTGGGAGGCTGAGACGGGCGGATCACAGGTCAGGAGTTCAAGACCAGTCTGACCAACATGGTGAAATCCCATCTCTACTAAAAATACAAAAATTAGCTGGGCGTGGTGGCGCACGCCTGTGATCCCAGCTACTCAGGAGGCTAAAGCAGGAGAATTGCCTGAACCTGGGAGACAGAGGTTGCAGTGAGCCAAGATTGTGCCACTGCACTCCAGCCTGGGCGACAGGGCGAGACTTTGTCTGCAAAAAACAAAACAAAACAAAACAAAACAAAACAAAACAAAACAAAACAATGATGTTTCTCTGATACCAGGGGCCACAGTTATATGCAGCTGACTTGGGGCTGACGAGGTCCAAAGGGCATAAGATGTTTGTGGCATATCTACTTTTTTTTTGCTGACTCAAAAGCCAAACTTCTTCCTGGAATACCCAGTTGTCATAATTTTCAGGGTTTTTTCATTTCAAAAACATCTGTATTTCACTAATAGGTACAAAACTGAGAACTCAGGTTTTCATTAAATTTTGGGATAAATATCAGAAATGAACACATTTCAGAACTACCGATTGAAAACATATTCCAGACAGGTGGGAAAGGCAAGACACATAAACAATTATAACAAGAGGAGGTGACATTTCAGTGAGACCCACCAGTCCAAGCTCTCTAAGAACTCTGCATTAACAGTGCCTAAAAACAGTGCTTAGGAAGACAGGGTGAGTATCTTTAGGTAGGTATGTTTGCTAAGGAGTTTGGGTTTCATCAGGCTTTACATTGGAACCTATTAGAATTCTGAAAGTAATTGTTTCAAAAAGATAATTCTGGCTGGGCACAGTGGCTCATACCTGTAATACCAGCATTTTGAGACCAGCCTGAGCAACATGGTGAAACCCTGTCTCTACAAAAACTACAAAAATTAGATGGACATGGTTGTGCGCACCAGTAGTCTAGGCACTTGGGAGGCTGGGATGGGAGGATCACTTGAGCCTGGGACATCTAGGCTGCCAAGATCATGTAAGTGCGCTCCAGCCTGGGCAACAGGATGAGACCCTGTCTCGAATAAAAATGAGATAGATAATTCTAATAGTGTTGTGAAGAGTGGATTGCCAAGTGATAACTTGGAACAGAGAGGACAATAAAATAATTTAAAGCAGTAGGCCTGCACTCCAGTAGCAGCAGTAGAGGCTGGGAAAAGAGAATACGTTTAAAAGCCAATCAAAGTCAAGATTTATTAGCACTCACTGAAAGATTTGAGTTGCTGGCAGAGATGAGAGGAGAAGGGAAAGGTGAAAGTTGAGGATGACTTTTAGATTTTTAATATAGGTACTGTGTAAATGTGGTACCAGTTATAGTACCAGAGATAAAGATGATGAAAAGAGTAAGAGATTTTTTGGGAAAGATCATATGCTAGGTTTTGGACAGAAGTTTGAGCTGCCTTACCAAGATTCTCTTGATAAAGAGAATCCCATTTATTGAAGGGATTCCAAACATAAATTCAACTGTTGGATTATAGGCAAAGGTGAAGAGATAATACAATATATAAGGTTTAAACATCAGAAAATGCAGATGCTAATTTGAGCAGTACACAGGGGAAGTAAAATAATCTCCAAGGTCCTGTTTTATTCTAGGCTAAAGTGCTTTGTTTATCCCTTTATAATATTTATGTCAATCTTACATATTAAAACTTGTTGTATTATTTCTCCCAGCTGAACTGTTTCAGAGACCTCTTATTATTCATCTTTTTATCTCCATAGTGCGCTGCACATGGCAGGTGTGCAAATATAATCAGCACACCTAGTATATATACTGCTCTTATTATTTTGTTAAATAAAAGTTTTATGGCAACTTAACCTCATAACATTTAATATACTGGACTACTTGCCATTCTCTCATCACTGCATTTTTCTACAGCTGTGACTTAATGTTTTATTGACAATGGTAACTACTACTAAAATTCCATCCATTCTTTACAGCCCAACTGAAATGTTATTTCCCACCATAAGACCTTCCAGTGGTATATCATCTTGCCTATAAAGGGGACAGTGGTTGATCTGTTACATTTCGGAATAGCTTCCAGAGCCTAGGGAAGTGTCTTTATGTACTTAACATGTAATTTTTTGTTTCTGAGACTGAGTTTTGCTCTTGTTGCCCAGGCTGGAGTGCAATGACCTGATCTTGGCTCTCTGCAACCTCTGCCTCCCGAGTTCAAGTGATTCTCCTGCCTCAGTGTCCTAAGCAGCTGGGATTACAGATGCCCACCACCATGCCTGGCTAATTTTTCTGTATTTTTAGTAGAAATGGGGTTTCTCCATGTTGGTCAAGCAGGAGACACAAGTTTCTCCATATTGGTCAGGCTGGTCTTGAACTCTTGACCTCAAGTGATCCACCCACCTTGGCCTCTCAAAATGCTGGGATTACAGGTGTAAGCCACCGTGCCCAGCCCGTCTCACTTTTTGTTTTGAGACAGAGTCCCGCTCTGTCGCCCTGGCTGGAGTACAGTGGCACTATCTGTACTCACTGCAACCTCCGCCTCCCAATCAAGCAATTCTCCTGCCTCAGCCTCCCGAGTCGCTGGTACTACAGGTACATGCCCTGCTAATTTTTGTATTTTTGGTAGAAATGAGGTTTCATCAGGTTGGCCAGGCTGCTTTCAAGTGATCTGCCCTCCTCGGCATCCCAAAGTGCAGGGATTACAGGCATGAGCCACCACCGCCAGCCAGAGATGTCTTAAAGATAAAGAAGTTCCATTCGATAAAAACCTAGAA
>CM052658.1:105613563-105703895 GCA_028533165.1 Leontopithecus rosalia
CCAGCACTTTGGGAGGCCGAGGCGGGTGGATCACGAGGTCAAGAGATCGAGACCATCCTGGTCAACATGGTGAAACCCCGTCTCTACTAAAAATACAAAAAATTAGCTGGGCATGGTGGTGCGTGCCTGTAATCCCAGCTACTCGGGAGGCTGAGGCAGGAGAATTGCCTGAACCCAGGAGGCGGAGGTTGCGGTGAGCAGAGATTGCGCCATTGCACTCCAGCCTGGGTAACAAGAGCGAAACTCCGTCTCAAAAAAAAAAAAAAAAGTTGAAACCAAATCATGTCACTGCTCTGCTCAAACTGTCTCAGTAGAGTTTTGCTTCTGGCACTGATATACTAGCTTATTTGTGATCAACAGTCTTACTAAGAAAAATTAGAGAAGTTGGCAAAAGTTAAGAAATTCCTCTCCCAGCAAGGAGTTGGATTACTGAAATCCTGGAAAGATAGGCAGCTCTGAAAGCCACCACTTTTCCCATGAAGTATTTGATGATTTTAAAGCAATGGCTGAAAGAGTGAGAAAGTAAGCAGAGCTTTCAGCCATCTCATGGAGTTGGGAAGACAAAAAACTGGACTCTAGGACCTATTTAGGATGAGGGGCTGGTAAGCAACTAGGCTTCCAGCTGGGACTCTGAAGGGCCATACCCTAGGGGCATGGATAAAAGGGAAGTAGACCTGGGGGCTGAAGACCAGCTTCAAACGGCAACAGTAAATATTCTCTCTGGGAAAAAAGAGCATCATGCAAAGCCACACATTATCCATATAATATTTTACACACCATGTCTGAAACTTAATTTAAACAAAGGACACAGAGATAATTGTCTTAAAAATGAAGGAAAAAAGAAAACAGAAATAAACAAACAGAAAATCCAGATACTAAAATTTAAACACAGATTTTAAAATAATTCTATTTACTATCTTCAAGAAATTCAATGACAAGATGAAGAGTTTTCAGCAGAGAACTGGAAACTCCAAAGAAGAATACAATGGAATTTTGAAACTGGAGGAAAAAAAACACTAAAACTACCACAGACTTATGGGTTTAATAACAGATGAGATACACCTTAGCAAGAATTAGTGAACCTGATAAGCAAAACAAAATATGCAAAATGAAATACAAGAGATAAAAGAACTTTATATAAAAGATACAAGGTTTCAGAAAGGAGACTAAAACACGTGACATATAGTAAAACATTCTAACACACGTGTAATTGGAATATCAGGAAGAGAAGTAAAAAAGGAAAAGAAGTAATATTTGAAAAGAGAGGGGCTGGAAACTTTTTAAAACTAATAAACAACAACTCTCAGGGTCAAGAAACATGAACATAGAGCAGGATTTCAAGCAAAGACTATCAGATGTAGGCAGGCCGTAAACTACTGAGAAACAAAGACAAAGTTTAAAATCAGCAAAGAAAACAGAGATATAATCTGCAAATGAGCAACAATAAAATTCTCAAAGAACCAGTGGAAGCCTAAACACCTTGAAATGTCTTCACAGCACTAGGAGAAATTACCTGTCAACCTGTATTATATACCCAGTAAAAATACTCTTCAAAATGGAAAATAAAATACAGACAATTTTATAACCAAGAAACACTATCAGCTCATCTACAGTAAAGGAAATTCCAAAAGGAGTTTTTCAGGCAGATGGATAATAATACAAAAAGGAATGAAGGGCAATCAAAGGGTTAATACCTGGGTAGATGTAAATAAACACAAATTGTATAAAACAGTGAAAACAGTGTCATGTGAGGGTTAAATATATGTAGAGTGAAAATATACACAACAATAGCACAAAAAGTGAGATGTGAATGTATTAAAATGATCGGAGAGTTCATGAAAAACATCCAAATGAGTGTAGCTAGAATGTTTTTCATAACACAGTTGTAAGGAGAGAATTGTCCGAACATATTAAAATATAGTATGAAATAAGATAACTCAGGATAACAGTTTTGAAATAGAGTTGTAATATTTAAGAAACCACAATAAGCTCCAAAACTTCTAATCATTAAATGTTAAAAAAAAGACCACCAAATCTAGAAAGAAATAACATATAACAATTAGCTGACTCTTTTTGAGACGGTGAGCCCAGATAGTGCCATCTCAGCTCACTGCAACCTCTGCCTCCTGGATTGAAGGGATTGTCCTGCCTCAATCTCCTGAATAGCTGGGATTACAGGCATGTGCCACCATGCTTGGCTAATTTTGGTATTTTTAGTAGACACAGGGTTTTTGCCGTGTTGGTCAGGCTGGTCTTGAACTCCTGGCCTCAAATGATCCAGCCTCCTTGGCCTCCCAAAATGCTGGAATTACAGGTGTTAGCCATTGCGCCCGGCCTTGACAATTAGCTGATTTCTGAAGGAAGAAGTAACTTCTAAGAAATAAAGCAGTGGAAAAAAACTCCAGGAAAAATATTTGACTACCTAATAATTTTAAAAATGTGGCATATCAAAAAATGTTATATGCAAAATTAGAAGGCAAAAACCTGGGAATATATTTGCAAAAAGCATTATAGACGAAACTTATACCCTAAATGAAGGACATAATAAGAGGTGTGTCAACACTGTGTTAGAAAGAGGTCAAAGAAAATAAAAGATGTTTTTTATAATGAAATGTTCAAATTTAATTTGTATTTCCTTCAGAAATATAAATGGGGTTTCATTTTTCCCAGTAAAATTGGAAAAGATTTTTAGGGTAATTCAATTCCCATTGTTTGTGTTAAGGGAGAGAAAGACTGGAAAGATAGAAACGCAAGTTCTTTCTGTTTCCTTGTGTTGTTCTGATCTGTATTTTTCCGTATAGAGTACTATACCTGATTCTATCAGAGATTCTTACCTGGATCACCTGTTTTATTTTATTTTTTGAAACGAAGTCTTACTCTGTCATCCAGGCTGGAGTTCGATGTTGGCTCATTGCAACCTCTGCTTCCAGGTTCAAATGATTCTCCTGGCTCAGCCTTTTGAGTAGCTGGGATTACAGGCACACATCACCACGTGTGGCTAATTTTTGTATTTTAGTAGAGACTCGGTTTCACCATGTTAGCCAGGATGGTCTTGAACTCCTGACCTCGTGATCCACCCACCTCGGCCTCCCAAAGTGCTGGGATTACAGGTGTGAGCCACCGTATCTGGCCCACCTGTTTTAATATCAACCTGAGTTTATCTTTATCAGATTGCATTCTAAGTGTATACTTTCTTCCTAGTTAGATCAGAAGAGACCATTTATTCTATATCCTCAGTGTGTATAAGTATCGCTCTGTACATATTGATGAATAAATGTGGTTGAATTGAATAAGCAACGCTCTTACTGTCTGTGTAAGACGATGGTTAAATGAATTTTGATACATTTACCTGATAGGTTATTATCAATACTTTCAAAGGAATTTAAGAACACTGGACAACATTGATATCGCAATAACTACAAAAAAGAATGATTTGAAATCATTTTTACTACACTTTGTTGAGTAATTTTTATTTTCTGTACTTTCCAAATTTCCTTAAATGATTACATATTACTTTTATTGTAGAAGTAAAACATTTTTTAAATTGTTTTTAAATACAAGTACTCCATAGTCCAGCCAGCCAGGCATGGACTGTGGTTATTTTAAACACAACTCACACCTACCTAGCTACTCTCAATCCCTCCATTTATTGGTGGAGGCTTAAGTCATAGCCTCTTTTCTCCACATCAAGTTGAAAGTTTGCCTTATGTCCAAACCTCTATTATTTTTAAATAACATAGTACTGTTCTGGGAAAGTATGTGCAAGTTACAGATCTAAGCCCTTCAAGGATAAATATGCCTTTGAGATCAGCAGTTCAGCTAAAAAACATTATTTCCTTTGACATCTGCTGTCAGAGAAATAAAGTTGATTTGTACTTCTCATTCTCCTGGTAAAATCAGTATTTATGTCCAATGTAAGACTGGACTATAATCTTTCAGTAACGATTTTTCAGAATTTAGGTAAGAAAGAGGTTGCTTACTCTGGTCATCTCCTCTCTAATTTTCCTTGCCATTTAGCCTTTCTGAAAACAGAGAGCATTTGAAAGAATATACAGAAATCCTGGTGAGGAGATTTGTTGTGAAACTCAAATCAAATAAAAATCCACAAACATTTGAGGGTCATGATTTGAAGGCATAGGGATCTGGGACATTAAGTAGTGAAGCAGCTACACAATGTCACGTGATAGCTGTTCAGAGAATGTCGTAGAATCTAGTGAAATGATAAACCAACATCTATCAACTTTGAAAGACTGATAAATGTGTGACTCAGTTCCCAGGTTAAAATATAATACATGACTTCTGATATGTTTATTGATTTAAAAAATGAAATAATACATGTAGAAGAGTTATATACACTTTTGGAGAAATAAGTGAATTGTTATATAAATCAATATTTTTGGTGGAGAAGAAAGTGAGATGAAGTTAATAATACTAGCAGTTATTTAAAAAGTCTAGGTTGTTATCATGCTGGCTAACACCTGGCTTAAAATGTTGACTAGAAGCGGTGGTAGGTATTCTCGTCTCGTTCCTAATTTCGACAGGGATTTAAACATTTCATCTCTAAGCATGATGTTTGTAGTTCATTTTTTTGTACATAGCTATTACCAGGTTAAGAAAATTCTCTTCTTTTTTGAAAAAAATAGATTTTGAATTTTGCCAAATGATTGTTTCCATTTATCAGTATGATCACATGATTATTCTCCTTTATTATGATGAATGACATTGATTTTCATATGTAAACCCAATGTAATGTTCTTGGTATAAACCCAGCTTAGTCATGATGTTTGTGTGTGTCTATCATTTTGGTTTCTTTTACTAATATTTTTGCATCTATTCTTATGATTTTTGCATCTGTGCTTAGATTTTTGCACCTATGCTTGTGAGTAAGGTTGATATGTTTTTTTTTTTCTCTTTTAATGACCTTTTCAGGTTTTGGTGTCAGGATTATGCTGACTCCATTACATGACTTGGAAAGTGTTTCTTTTCTTCCAAATCTCTGGGCGAATTCACTGATAACGTTACCTAGATCTGTTATTTACCTGGTAGTTAATTAATAATTGATTCAATTGTTTTCATAAATACTAGACAAATCAAATTTTTTATATCTTATTGAGTAAATTTTGGAAGTTATGTTATTGTAGAATTTGTTTACTTTATCTAAATTATCAAATTGATTGGCCTAAATGCCACTTTATTATCTTTTTTATTTTTTCATATTGGTAATTTGTGCCGCTATTTTTTTTCTTAGTTACTCTTACCAGAGCCTTATAAATTTTACAAGTTTTTTCAAAATCTAACTTTTGGATTTGGGAATGCTCATATTCTACTTAATTTCTGCTTTTATCTTTATAATGTCCTTCCTTCTTTTTGCGGTTTAACTTGCTGCTTATTTTATTCCTTTTTTTTTTCTCTCACCAGGCTGGAGTATAATCAGGCTGCAGTGCAGTAGCGCGATCTCAGCTCACTGCAACCTCCGCCTCCTGGGTTCAAGGGATTCTCTTGCCTCAGCCTCCGGAATAGCTGGGATTACAGGTGTTCGCCACCACACCCAGCTAATTTTTTTTTTTCTATTTTTAGTAGAGACGGGGTTTCACCATGCTGGCCAGGCTGGTTTCCAACTCCTTTTCCCAAGTGATCCACATGCCTCGGTCTCCCAGAGGTGCTGGGATTATAGGCATCAACCACCGCACCCGGCCTATTTTAATATTTTTTGAGGATGCTTAGATCATTAAATTAGTCTTTCTTCTTTTCTATTTATGCATTTAAGGCTATGTATTTCTATGGATGGCTTTCATGGCATGCCACAAGTTTTTATATATTTTCATTATTATTTAGTTTAAATGATTTCCTAACTTCTATTGTGTAGGTTTTTGAGAGATAGAACTTACTAAGTTTAGGAAATACTTTTCTATTCCTAGGTTAATTTATGTATGTATGTGTGTATATATGTATGTATGTATATATGTATGTATGTGTATATATATGTGTGTGTATATATATACTTTTCTATTCTTAGGTTAATTTATGTATGTATGTGTGTATATATGTAGGTATGTATATATGTATGTATGTGTGTATATATATACTTTTCTATTCTTAGGTTAATTTATGTATGTATGTGTGTATATATGTATGTATGTGTATACATGTGTGTATATACATGTATACACGTATACATGTATGTGTATATATGTATGCATGTGTATATATGTATGTATGTATGTATATATATGTGTATATATACATACACACATATATATACATACATACATATATGCACATATACATACATAAATTAACCCCAAGAATAGAAAAGTATTTCCTTTCTACACATATATAAATTTGTCTATAAATTTATTATAGAAAAATTTTTATTGTATATAATGATATATTATATATAAATTATATATATTACATATAACTTTTTTTGAGATATGGTTTCACTCTGTCACCTAGGATGGAGTGCAGTGGCGGGATTACGGCTCACTGTGGCTTCGTTGACCTTCTAGGCTCAAGTGATCCTCCTGCCTCAGCCTCCCATGTAGCTGGGACCACAGGTGCATGCCACCATGCCTGGCTAATTTTTTAATATTTTTTGTAGAAATGAGGTCTCACTTTGTTGCCCAGGCTGGTCTCAAACTCCTGGGATCAAGTGATACTCTCACCTTGGCCTCCCAAACTGCCCGGCCAGGTTACCACATTTAAAAAATTAACCGTGATTGGGTATTGAATACTATAAAATATTTCCCCCGGTGTGTACTAAGTTGATACTATTACTTTTTTACCTCTCATCTGAACATGTAGTGAACATCTTTGCATTCGTGGATAAAATCTGCTCTGTTATAATTTCTGTATGGCAGAAATTTTGAAAAATTGAGGTATAATTCACTGATCTCAACCAGTTTTGAAAATGCATACACCCATGGCAGCCACACCTTATGAAGAAAGAACATTCTGTCTCCTCAGAAAATCCTCTAGTGCTCCTCAGTCAATCCCCTCCACCCTCAAATCAACCCATGTTTTGATTCCTATCACCTGATCTAGACCTTTACATATATCATCATTACTGTGCTCTTTCGTATCTGGTTTACTCAGCAGAATGTTTTTAAGATTCACCCATGTGGTTGTGTAGATCAGAAGTTCCTTCTGTTCTATGTGCAGAACATAACATACACACAACATATTTATCCATTCTTCTGTTGATGGATACCTGGATTGTTTCCAGTTTTGAGCTATTATGAATAAAGCAAAAATTCTTCTACACAGCTTTGTGTGGACATGTTTTCCTCTCTCTTGGGAAATACCTAGAAGTGGAATTGCTGGGTCATAGGGTAGATATATAATTATATTCTTAAGACACTGCAAAAGGGTTTCAAAAGTAATTATAACATTTAACACTCTTGCCAACAATGTATGAGACTTCCAGATCCTTGCCAATATTTAGTATTCTCTAAGTTTTAACATTTTAGCTATTCTGGTGAGTGTATAACAGCCCCATATTATTGTTTTAATTTGTATTTTGCTGATGACTAATGCTGTTGAGTACTTTCTGATATGCTTCTTAGCTATTTGTATATCTTTTTCATGAAGTATGTGTTCAAGACTTTTGCTCTTTAAATTTTTTTTCTGAATTGTTTATATATTTGATATGTAAATCTTTTGGAAGATTCATGTGTTGTAAATATTCTCATCTAGTCTGTTGCTTGTGTATTCATTTTTTAAAGCAGTATCTTTGGATGAGCTTTAAATTTGAATAATGTTTACCTATTTGAACTTCCATGGTAGTGCTTTCTATGTGCTTTTCAGGGTATATTTGTCTACCCTATGGTTGCAAAGGTATTCTCCTGTTATCCTTTAGGCTTTTTAGTTCTAGCTTTTAGACTTATGCGTAGGATCCATCTCAAGTTAATTTTTGCAAATGGTGTGAGATAGTTGCTTCTTTTTTTTTTTTTTTTTTTAAATCACTATTCAGTTTTTCAGCACCATTTGTTGAAGAAGTCTTTCTTTTCATGAAAAAATGCTTTGGCATCTTGATTATAAACCATTTCACCATGTATTTATAGATCTATTTCAGGACTGTCTATTCCTGTACTGTTCAGTATGGTAGCCACTAGCTACATGTGATTTTTTTTTGAGATGGAGTTTTGCTCTTGTTGCCCAGGCTGGAATGCAATGGTACAATCTTGGCTCACTGCAACATTTGTCTCCTGGATTCAAGCAATTCTCCTGCCTCAACCTCCCCAATGGCTGAGATTACAGGCATCTACCATGCCTGGCTAATTTTGTATTTTTAGTAGAGATGGGGTTTCTCCATGTTGGTCAGGCTGGTCTCGAACTCTCCACCTCAGGAGATCCATCTGCCTTGGCCTCCCAAAGTTCTGGGATTACAGGTGTGAGCCACTGCACCTGGCTGATATATTTATTAAGCACTTACGTATCAATTTTTTGAAAAAAATTTTTAGGGTAGAAGTTCAGTTTTCTTAGGTCAATCTGATGGAAGTTTAAACCAATCAACTGGGCAATATTTTAAAACATACAATTATAATAAAACTATACTTTGCAAATACATGCATATGAAAAATATGGATTCACTTATTTTAGAAGCTAGGTCTTTCAAGTGCTGTAAGCTGCTAACATTCTCATTTACATTAAATACTTATAGGTTTTAAGGGGCTTATTCTAGCAAACAAAAAAAGAAGTAGGCTAGGTGTGGGGACTCACACCTGTAATCTCAACCCTATGGGAGGCCAAGGCAGGCAGATGGCTTGAGGTCAGGAGTCCGAGACTGGCCTGACCAACATGGTGAAACCCTGTCTCTAGTAAAAAATTGAAAAAAATTAGCTGGGTGTGCCTGTAGTCCCAGCTACTTGGGAGGCTGAAGCAGGAAAATTGCTTGAGGCAGAGGTTGCAGTGAGTGGAGATCGCCGCACTGCACTCCAGCCTGGGCTACAGAGTGAGACCCTCTCTCAAAAATAAAAAGAAACACTGTGTTTCTCAAACCTGCCTTTTCATGGTTTATAATCTTTCATCACTGATTCATATATTTGAATCTTTATTGATCTGGACATTTAAAAGTACTTACGTTGTGGCTTTTTAGAGTGCAGTACTATTTCAAGTTCTTTTGGCTCATTCTATCTGTGGATTCTCTTTCCTAGCAGTGGAGTTCCTCATATATTTTATTCTTTTTGATGATGAGCTCCTATTTTAACTGTAATTTTGTGTTTTGGAGGATTCTAAATGGGGCCTGAGTTGGGAAAGAATCTCTGAGATGTGGTTCCTAAATGACCTCTGCCCTGACTGCAGAGTTTGTTGGTTGGGAGACAAATTTCTGGCTTAATTTCTCAGGGGAGCTTTGGGGTTCTGAAGCATTTGGATGATATGAATTTGTGTTCTGCACTGTCATGAGCCATGAGTCAGGATTCAGGATCTGTGGTTCATACCACTTCCTCCATCAGGCAACTTACTGCTTGCTAAGACCCTGTGCCAGCAGTGGAGGTTTTTACAACCCACTCATGAAGAGGTCAGCACTTTTCCGATTTCAGGTTCAATGCCAAGAATTCATTTTCAGTTCCTTGCTCTACAAGGAGACTGAGGGCTCAAGTCCTGACCCAGAGGAAAACCCATGTCCTTGGAATGTTTAGCCAACTCTCACTAACCACCGTAGCTGTAGGTTTCTTTTTCTTTCTAGCTTCTTTTTTTTTTTTTTTTTTTTTGAGACGGAGTTTCGCTCTTGTTACCCAGGCTGGAGTGCAATGGCGCGATCTCGGCTCACCGCAACCTCCACCTCCTGGGTTCAGGCAATTCTCCCGCCTCAGCCTTCCGAGTAGCTGGGATTACAGGCACGCGCCACCGGGCCCAGCTAATTTTTTTATCTTTAGTAGAGACGGGGTTTCACTATGTTGAACAGGATGGTCTCGATCTGTTGACCTCGTGATCCACCCGCCTCGGCCTCCCAAAGTGCTGGGATTACAGGCTTGAGCCACCGCGCCCGGCCATTTCTTTCTAGCTTCTTAGCTTCACTGCGTATTACATTAAAAACAATAATCCTTTATCCATCCTTTCTATACATTTTGAGCATGAGAGTGGTGGTCGTTTTCAAGTCAGCTTCATGTTCCATCTTAATTAGAAGTCTGCTATTGTTTGCCTGTTTTTGGTTTTCGTTTATTGTTCAGTCAATTCAGCTTTCTTTTATGTGTTTTGCTTCTATTTCTTAGGGATCATATCTTTTTGCTATCTATTCAGAATGCCAATTAGAAAATAATTTTTTTTTTGAGCCAGAGTCTTGCTCTGTTGCCTAGGCTGGAGTGCAGTGGCACGATCATAGCCCATTGCAGCTTTGAACTCTCAGGCTCAAGGGATCCTCCCACTGCAGTCTCCTGAGTCGCTGGGACTATAGCTGTGTACCACCACATCTGGCTAATTAATTTTTTTTTATAGAGATGAGGTCTCACTATGTTGCCCAGGCTGATGTTACTCTTGACCAAACCAGAAATTCTTCAGTTTCTAAGGCATTTGCATTTGCTGTTGCCTTTGACTGAGCCGCTCTTCCTCCAGAGAGTGTCGAAGCTCGTTCCCTTATCTCTTAAGACTTTGCCCAAACACGATCTTTTGTCAGCACCTTCCTTAAAAATCTTTTTATATTTGTAATCCCTTTTTATTTCAACCCTCTTCGTTTCCTTTGTTTTATTGTTCCCCATCACACTTACCACCTCTCAACATACTATATTATTTACTCATTTATTCTTTGTTTTGTTTACTGATGCAACCCCAGTGCCTAAAACAATGGCCAGCACAGTGTAGATGTTCAATAAACATTTATTGATAAATTGAATGAATACATGCTCTGCCACTAGGGTTCTTCTTTCTCCTACCCTCCCCTACAGAATTTGTGTTCGGGGACTTCATCTTGAAATGAGTAACACGATGTAATTTTCCTTTAGTTCCTGCTGTCTACATAGAGTTGCAATCCTGAGTGAACATAGAGAGTGACTGATGATGGGGTGGGAAGAGCACCTAAGAAAAGTTTAGTGTCGGACCTGAATGAAAGGTGAAATGAAAGATGAAAAATGTCTCCTCCGGATCCACCAGCAAGATGCAATTTTGAACCATAACTTGGGCCATGGATATTTTAAAACTCTTGATACATATCATCAAATTATATTTGGAAAAGTTATGCCAACATGCCAATTCTCTTCTCTCTGCAGTCTCATTATTAATTAATTTTTATTTTTGTAGACAAGGTCTCACTGTGTTGCCTAGGCTGGTCTCGAGCTCCAAGCCTCAAGAGGTCCTCCTGCCTTAGCCTCCTGAGTAGTTGAGATTACAGGTGTGAGCTACCAGACCTGGCCATTGTCAGTTTAAACCAAACGGTAGCTACCATGCATAATGAATGCACTCCTAAGGTTATACCGTTATTCTTCTCAAAAGTAATCCTAAAAAGGAAAGAATGTCAAACAATCTTTGAATCAATTATCTATTGCCACAAAAAAAGTGCAGCGATCACAAAATTTCACTGCTATCTATCTTACCATGCACTTTTAGTGTTGATGTCTCTGGGATCCACTGGTGGTTGGCTGGGTGGCTCTAATGATCCTGGCTGGGTTTGCTCAAGTACCTGGTGGTCATCTGGCTGTTGGTTGGTCTAGCCTGGCTCAGTTTTGCCCCCAACGTCTCTCATCCTCCTCTTTTTAAAAAAAAATTTATTTATTTATTTATTTTTATTGCATTTTAGGTTTTGGGTACATGTGAAGAACATGCAAGATAGTTGCATAGGTACACACGTGGCAGTGTGATTTGCTGCCTTCCTCCCCTTCACCTATATCTGGCATTTCTCCCCATGTTATCTCTCCCTAACTCCCCACCCCCCGCTGTCCCTCCCCTATTCCCCCCAACAGACCCCAGTGTGTAGTGCTCCCCTCCCTGTGTCCATGTGTTCTCATTGTTCAACACCCGTCTATGAGTGAGAACATGCAGTATTTCATTTTCTGTTCTTGTGTCAGTTTGCTGACAATGATGTGCCATATTTTCCCTGTCCAGTCTATCATTGATGGGCATTTGGGTTGATTCCAGGTCTTTGCTATTGTAAACAGTGCTGCATCTCATCCTCCTCTTACCCCAGGCCTGCTCTCATGGTCATAGCACAAAAGCAAGAGAGAGAGGTCAAGGTGAGTCGTGCAAGTAAGTACTTTACATGCCTCTGCTTGTGTTATGCTGGTGGGTGGATCAGGGAGGAGTCAGAATGCCCACCCACAGATGGAGGTGACTGCAAAGTTACAGGGTAAAGTGTGGCTTCAGGAGGGGCTGAAGGATTGAGGCCCTTTAATGTGGGCCTCCACCACAATCTTAGAAAACAGTTACTTCCTGTTGTCATTTAATATTTCCTACTGAAAGAATAAGGTTGGATAAAGGGAAGAAGCTCTTTTTATGAGTGAATGTAAAACTCTGGATAGGATAAAAGCCAGGATCCAGTTTTTATTACATCTAAAAAGTAATAGGAATTATGTAACAATCCCTATTGTAAGAAAAAAAGAAAACTCTAGAGGATGTGCTCTTTGGAATAAAATGGAAAGAAATACAAGTTCTTGGGGATATATAACTTGCCCAGTTATTTGAACAAATTAATTCTTTTTTTTTTTTGAGATGGAGTTTCACTCTTGTTACCCAGGCTGGAGTGCAATGGTGCGATCTCGGCTCACCGCAACCTCCGCCTCCTGGGTTCAAGCAATTCTCCTGCGTCAGCCTCCTGAGTAGCTGGGATTACAGGCATGAGCCACCATGCCCAGCTAACTTTTTATGTTTTTAGTAGAGATGGGGTTTCACCATGTTGACCAGGATGGTCTTGATCTCTTGACCTCGTGATCCATCCGCCTCGGCCTCTCAAAGTGCTTGGATTATAGGCGTGAGCCACTGCTCCCGGCCTGAACAAATTAATTCTAATCTGAACAAGTTTTAATGCTAATTCAATCAAAAGTTCCAGACATTAAAAAAAAATCTCTTTGTAGCTATATTCTCCTAGCTTTTAAGATATGAAGTTTCTTAGGCTGATTGAGTCACCTCTGCTCATTTCTCTGTTTACTGTCAGAAAAAAAGTTTCCCTCTTTCTTACATAATACATCTAAATAATTTTTCCAATTTTTATACATGTTCAAATTCTTTCTCTGAGTTAATTCCATCCTTCCTCACCAGCAGAGACAATTGCTCCTGTTCCCTTTTCCTGTAGCACTTTGCTTATTTATTTATTTATTTTATTTTTTTCTTTTTAAGGCTGAGACACCAAGCATTTTTCTTTTCTTATTTATTATTTTTTAATGGCATCATATTGTACTCAGGAGCCAGGGTTGGGGAGCTGGGGTGGAGAGACTACTCTCACTGGAATCAGGGGCCAAATCTTAACTGGAGGAGAAGAATGCATCATTATATTGTTAGACCATAAGCTCCCTGAGGGCAAGGACTGCCACTGGTGCTTCTATCTGGCACAAGACCCAACATGTAACAAGTATTCAGTAAATGGCCACTTGAATGAGGTGGTGTGTGGTTGAGTGCTTGGGCCCTGGGCTGGCTCCTTGTTCTCAAATCTTGGCTGTCAGTTACTAATTGGGTGTCTTTGGGCAAGTTAGTTAACCGCTTTATATGTTTTTTCTTTTTTTGCTTAAAAAAGGGATATAAAGGTAGCTGTTTCATAAGATGATACATACAAGGTATGTCAGAATTTACGATTATTATTATTACCGCTAGAGGCTCTTAAGGTGGCAGGTGGGAGGATGTTACAGATTGAATCATGTGCTCCAGAGAAGACGTACTGGAGCCCTAATTCCTCTCAGTACCTCAAATGTGATTCTATTTCCTTATTTGGAGTAAGGTCTTTAGAGAACTAATCAAGTTAAAGTGAGGTCATTAGGGTTACCCCAATCCAATATGATGGTGTCCTTATAAAAAGGAAAAATTCGGACACACACACACACACACACACACACACACAATGTCAAACAAAGATGAAGACTGAGTTGATTTTTTTTTTTTGAGACGGAGTTTCACTCTTGTTGCCCAGGCTGGAGTGCAATGGCACGATCTTGGCTCACTGCAACCTCTGCCTCCCAGATTCAAGTGATTCTCCTGCCTCAGCCTCCCAAGTAGCTGGGATTACAGGCATGCGCCACCACACCCGGCTAATTTTGTATTTTTAGTAGAGACGGTAGAGACGGGGTTTCTCCATGTTGGCCAGGCTGGTCTTGAACTCCTGACCTTCTGATCTGATTGCCTCAGCCTCCCAAAGTGCTGGGATTACAGGCATGAGCCTCTGCGCCCAGCTGAAGGCAGAGATCTTCAAGCCACGGAATGCCAAATACTGCCAGCAAACCACTGCAAACTTGGAGAGCATGGTGGAACAGATGCTTTCTCACAGCCCTCAGAAGGAACCAGCCCCCAACACCTTGATCTCAAACTGCTAGCCTTGTTTAAGCCACCCAACTTGCGATTCTTTGTTCTGGTAGCCCTAGCAAACTCGTACAGAGGGGCCATGGGAACCAGCAGCCCACCTCCTTCTTTGGGGACTGCGCACTGACTGTGGATTCCTGGCATCCAGGTGTACTCTTTCAGCTTCGATCTCTTCTGCATACCTCATGCTCCTGGCACATTTTTGAATGGTTATGCCAGGTCCAGAAGCCCAGGACCCCACAGGATATTTTGTGACAGGCCATTTGCCTTCAAGATAAAACTCAGTGGCCTTGACATCAACTCTTCTGGTCTCAGATCTCCAAGGTAAACTAGCTGGACAAAAGTATCTAAGTCTATTCCCAGCCATAAATGTGATATGTAATTCCTACAGCACTGATAAAAGTTAGTCTAATCTTCCATAACTTCCTTCACTTATTCTGTTAGAGAGCCTCCTCCATAAACACATCTAAACCGTGTCTGGAGTACAAGCTGTGTATGTCACTTTTCCCCTTACAGTATATCATTAATGCGTTGTCAGCACATGAATTGGAAAAATATGGCCCCAGAAATTAGGAGACCTGAAGTCCAAGCTTGACTTCAGAATAATGGTAAGATTAAAGCAGAATACTATAATCTGCACCCCACTATACATGATGATCTAGTCCAGGTTTTCATGCCTTAGAAGAAAAGTGATTTTCAGTTAGAATGAATCTGAAGTCAGCCCAGGACGTGTGGAGAAATGCAGTGTTAAGATGCCTTTCTGTCTCCAAATCAGTCCTCAGGTTTTTCCTTCTCCCAGTCCTCCACACACTTTTTTCTAACAATAGAATATTTTCTCTTTAAAGAATAAATCAGCTTTCAACCACCCAGTAAGAGCCACATGGTTTGCCTTTTTTTTTTTTTTTTTGAGACGGAGTTTTGCTCTTGTTGCCCAGGCTGGAGTGCAATGGCGTGACCTCGGCTCACTGCAACCTCCGCCTCCTGGGTTCAGGCAATTCTCCTGCCTCAGCCTCCCGAGTAGCTGGGATTACAGGCACGCGCCACCATGCCCAGCTAATTTTTTGTATTTTTGGTAGAGACGGGGTTTCACCATGTTGACCAGGATGGTCTCGATCTCTTGACCTCGTGATCCACCCGCCTCAGCCTCCCAAAGTGCTGGGATTACAGGCTTGAGCCACCGCGTCCGGCCGTGGTTTGTCTTTTAGAGATTTGGAAGGAGATCATGCTGTTTCCATCTTGGGAGTTTGTGATACGAGTCATAGGACACAACATGTTTGCCTAGTGGGAACCTTTGTCCTGAGGTGATACTGCGTGTTAGGCTGTAGCCTGAAGCTTTCGTAGAGGCATCTCCATAGCTAGGAATTCATATAAGCCAGTGCCCAACTGGTTTACATAAAGGACACTAAAAAACTGAAACCTGTGTGGTTTGTGTAGGGTTCTTATAGGCATACACAAGGAACTTGTTACAAAAGCTCTCCTCTTTATTCCTGGATTTGTGAGCACATACTATGCTTTTTTTGATAAATATTTTTTTCTTGGGACTTTTGAAAAATCATAGCAGCTGGTAGCCTTCTGTGTTGTTTTATTGCTTACATCCAGCAAGAGCATAAGGCAGGATACAAATTGTTATGTGTTGTCCTAGACTTCCGTTTGCAATAAGGAGCATACACAATGCCATACCAAAGTGAGTTTATTGACATTCCTTGAAGACGGTGTGATGGAAGAGAAAGCGCGGCCTGAGTGTCACGTGACATTTCTCTTGTTGATGTAAGCAAAATCAGCCCAATAACGTGGACTTCTCCCGCTATGGACTGGAACAGACTTTTGAACAAAATTGTTATAGACATTTCCTTAGATAAATCGGAAGCTGCAGGAAGTAGGCTAAAGGAACAATATTTACTCTATATACTACCTCTAGGCACCTTTTTTCCTACTAGAACAAAGAGACTACATGTCACTAACAGGAAAATAACACTTTCTCTTTTGGACCCTATGATGGCTGGAACATCCATCCCAGATTTTTATGATATAGTATTGCACTAGTTTTAATAATGAACACTGAAGTACGTAATAATAATAATAATAAAGCACCACATTTGTTATGTAAAGTTCTAACTACTTTCATTTGAAAGTGTTTCACCTTGCCTGGGAAAATAATTGTGGCAATTGAGAAATTTTTGAACCCAAATTTTGGACACATGGTTTGACATATGGACTGACAATACGATGGATGTAATATTAAAACTATCCTGGAAAGCTCAGCCATTGGCTTGCCACACAAATATGCTTACTGTTAAAGGACATATGGTCATGTATGAAAAGAAAATTTAGATCTTGCGTGTTTCAAGCCTGCTCCCCCGAATCGTATGTCTCTTTCTCTGAATTTTTTCACCACTCTCTCGGCATCTTCACAACCCCCACTAATTTATAAACATAGGAAATTACAAAGAGTTCAGTAGATTTAGAATACTTCTGTCCCCGTAGAGTCAATTTCTATGTTTAGGATTATCATCTTCACAGTATAGAATAGAACATTTCTTATATCCATGAAATTATCATAACACTTTATAGCATTTTAAAAGCATTTTTCAAAGTTGTAACATAAATATTCTCTTTATTTATTGTTCTTGTTTGTCCCCTGATTCAGGCATCACCCTCTTAGTAAAACCAAATCTGAAAGATCTTGTTTTAGGGAGGTTGTGGCTTATAAATTTATAAGCGATTGATTTTGCAGTTTGCCTTCACGGAGAAAACTCATGCTTAAAAAAAAAGTTCCAGGTGGCACAAATAGATCTTTTCACCGAACTATATAACTTAGGGTGGTTTACACCTCCACCTAAGTGAAATTTAGTTCCATAGCTATTTCATTTAATGTACGTATCAAATGAAAAATTATATATAATTTAAAAATCAGCCTTGTAAATAAGGTAAACATGATCTTTCCATAGCTTGTTTCTGTGTTCCTCTTCTCTTTTTCTTCCTTAAGGATTCTATGCAAGGTTGCAATGAAATATTGAAGCCCTGTGAGGCAAGCTTCATCTTCTTTCAGGTGATGTGACATCAGCATTTCTTTATGAAATGTTGTACTTCTGTGAAATATTGTTCCTGTTATGCTTTATGGGATAGATCTACAGCTATGACATCAGAAGTGCTGGTGGAAAAGGAAAAGTTAGTTGAAAAATCATGTGTGTCAACATTACCTATCTGTATATAATTTCTGAGATACTGCATTCCTTTTGTATATGGGTAGAATAGATATTAATTAATCTAATTAATAGATTAATTATTTAATAAATTGTAAAGCTCTCCGGGAGCTGATCCATCTAGTAAACAGCTTTCTCCCTTTCCAATGCCTGACAAATAATGTAAGTACTAGAGAGTTGAGTGTTTGAAGTAATGAGTATTTACATATGCATAACACGAAGTTCTAAAGATAAAAGATGCCCCTATATTAGAGATGCTGTTGTGAGAGTTAGAATAAGGATATGGTTCAATGATTTGCATAGTCCTCATGTTCTGATGTCATAAATAATAGCTCCATTGGAATCCATTATTTTTCAGATGCTGAACTGTGTACTGAATTTTACATAACCCTCAAATTCTATATCATATAACTTACACATTCCATCCCGTCTCAGTAAATATTCTTTTTAGGCAATAAAAGGCTAAATTTCTATAATGTATACTCCTTGATTGACCATGGACACATAGCTGCAAGCGGTGCTGGGCATTGTAGATAATTCCTACTAAAATAATGCTTTATTTTATTTTTGTTTTGAGATGGAGTCCCACTCAGGCTGGAGTGCAGTGGCACAATCTTGGCTCACTGTAACCTTTGCCTCCAGGATTCAAGCGCTTCTGCCTCAGCCTCCCAAGTAGGTAGGATTACAGGTGGGTGCCACCACACCCAGCTAATTTTTTTGTATTTTTAGTAGAGATGGGATTTCACCATATTGGCCATGTTGGTTACGGGGTTTCACAATGTTGGCCACGTTGGTCTCGAACTCCTGACCTCAAGTGATCTCCCCACCTTGGCCCCCCGAAGTGCTGAGATTACAGGCATGAGCCACTATGCCCAGCCAGAATGCTTTAGAGTGTAGAAACACAAACAACACACTGTCCAGACACAAACTGGTATAATGAGCCACCAGGCATGACTTCATATGAAATTAACTTAGTCTTACATTTCTCCCCATTTTAATATGGAAAACAATAATGGGACATTTAAATAGTGGGGTCTCTTGAGTGCTTCTTTTTCCCAGTGAAGAAAAACACTTTCATTTATGACATATTTCAGACAACTTGGATAACAACGTTAGAAAAATAGCGAATGACCATTATGGTTGGGTTTATTTCAAATGTAATTGGGAGGTTAGGCTGTCTTTGGAGGCTGCAATTGTTTTTCTGACAACAGGAAGTTTTCTGAGTTATGTTTTTACTGAATGCTAAAAGAAACTGGATATTGATTTTGATACAAGTCGATGTGCCTTTGGGGTGTTCTGTTTCTGCCCCGGGAGGATTGCTACGGGTGAGGGAAAAGTACTACGTTGCCCTTGATCCCTAACAAGCACCATCACGCTCTGCAGCTTCCTAGTGTGGTCCCAACGGACAATCGAATGAGAGGAACTTGAACGCCATGATTAAGAAAGGAAAAGGAAAAAAAAAGGTGAAAAAACCAGTATCAAAGTTTAAAAAAAAAGGGTTTGTCTGCCAAGCAAATGAAAGTCATGGCATCATCTACACGTTTTTTTTTCCTTTGTGAAGCACTGTGGCTAAACAGAACAGAACAGTACAGAATTCAGGGACGGAAACCAAGGGCATATGTCCTTCTTCCCCTTCTGCTGCCACATTCTACACAAGACAAGGGGGGTTGAAGCCTCATCCTTCATGCTACATCAATCAAGAAGGTTTCTTTCTTGGACAGGTGCACACGTTTGTGCTTCTTGTGGTGTGAGTATTCGCTAGGGGTGCTCCCCCCCAAACTTCTCTGAGTGGAGCCCACGATCCCCACAACCATCGGGACGCACTGCATCGCATCAGCAACAGGTGTCTTCTTTCCGTTTTAATCGTTAGAAGTGTCATATTTGCACCGTTTATGTCTGGGCTAGGTCTGGCTGATGGGACCGATGCCACATGTGAATCATGAGTTGAATGTATAAAAATGTCAGCTTTGCCACTGTTGTCCTTTGGATGGATATTATGCACAAGGAAAAGTAGAGAGTGAGGAAAACAAAGAGTTGATCAGCTCCTAGTTCTGGAGTTGGTTGTTAGAAATTATAAAAAATGGTGGCTCTGCTCAGAAGACATGGGCATATAAAAGCTTGGAGTGCTTAATGCTCAATTTTCCCTTAAATGATAGAAATGGAAGTAAACATTTATTACCATTTGGTCAAGTGTAGCTTAACTTGCATTCATATTTCATTGTTAGTAATGGAGGTATGTGGAGATATACACAGACCTTGAGACAGCTGCTTTTTAATATTGCATACAGGCTAGCAGTTCATTGAAAACAGAGGAGAGAAGCCTGAAGGTTAGATCTTAGAAGAAGGCAGTTCTTCATGCACAGCTTTTGTCAATCCTGATTTGGTTTGAAAATAAAAATCATGGAATACCAAAATCAAAGGAGAGTTGATTAAGGGAAAGGGAAAAGGGGATCATCCCAGGAAGGGTGATGTCACTGGCCGGGAAAATGTCAGGCGAGGTTCCATGTCCTCACTCAAGTCCAAAGGTGCTGGTTTCCTCTACTGCTGTTAACAGCTTTTCATACAACATGGAGTACGAGGGATACGGTGGAAGATCCAGTCGGTTGAAGCATGTGTGTGCCCTGAATGGGGAGAAGAGATCGGTGAAAGTGTTTGTTTCAATGATACAACTGGTTCTGGATCTGTGACTTAGTCTGAAGTTGTGATTCAAAAGGGAATCAAAAGTGAGCAGGACCATGATTTACGACCACCATAAAACATTGCAAACTAAGAGCCATATTCCTCTAGAATGAATAGACCGATGGAAGGAATGGAGTAACTAGAAATGGGTTGTTTGCATTTGTAAGCAAACCATACTACACTAGAATGACACTAGCAAATGGATTATAAACTCTATGGTATCAACCTGATTTGCAACTGAGTTATAAACTCTGATGTGGTCAATGAAGGAGGCAGAAATATAATTAGTATTGAAGGATTATATTCCTAAGTCTTGTCCAGCTCTGATTTCTGAGCCTCTGTGAACCGCATGCATCTAGAGGAACCTGAGATGGCCTGGAATTCTGAGATCCAGTTCTCCATTCAAGTCAAGTGTGCTCTGGAAACAAGTCTGACTTCCCTACCCCAGCAGAACCCACGGAACCTAAAGCCAAAGTGCTGCATTTCCAAGAGAAGCTGCCCCTGTGAGCCAGTCCTCCTGGATGCCTGGAGTGTCCCGGCGCCCAGCGTTCTGCTTTGCTTCATGTGCTTCCTCCTGCATTGCCAGTGTCTGCCTTGGACAAGGAATGTCTTCCTCGCCGGTGGCTAACCCCTGGACCTGGAAGACTCATGCAGGCCTCCAGCAGAGGGTACAAGAAGCCCAGCATGCATAGATTCTCTGCTGTGGAGCCTTGAATCACCTGACTGGCTACTCCCTGCCAGAAGTTTTTTGTTTTTACAGAATCTTTGGCTGATGCCAAGTCCTGTACCATACATAGTAGGGAGAAAGGTGGATGGGTGCAGGTGAAAGTTCATTTCCTGCCTTTTCCTCCCTGAGTGTGTGTTGAAATGGTGAGACACCAACTAGCACAGAAAAGGGCACTCTAAAATCAAACCAAACCAAATCAAATCAAATCACAAAACAAACATACAAAGAAACAAACAAAACTAAACTCTCTTCATTAGAGTTTTATTTGGGATATTAAACTCTTCTTTTCATTACAAGATCCCTAGGGGACTTGTGTATTATTTACACCCTTGTTTTAAAGTATATAAATCAGAGTATCAGATCACAGCCCAGGCTGATGCAGCACTCAGGTTATGGGAGGAGATCATTTTGGGGATGAGGAGGGTGGGAAGAGGAAAGAGGGAAGGTGGGGTTTCCTGCCCAGCGAGAATCTAAGGAGGATGCTGGTGTTTTCGTCTGCCCAGCACCCATTCTTCCTCCTGGCAGTCCTTGGAACTATGGAACTATTCCTAACCCCTACCTCCCTCCTCCCTGTCCCCTTTCCCACTCAAGCTCCAAAGGCAGGCACAGGACAGTAGAGTGTCTGGTCTTAGGCCTTAAAGACGTAACTGGGAAGAAACATACAAATAGAGATAGAGATTAAACAGGCCTACCTTCACTTTAAAAGAAAATAATTGAAATATTTTACTTAGTTGTAAATATGTGAGTGAAAGGGAACTCAGTAAATTGAGGATGATTACAGTGATTCCTATCTAGGTTAAAAAGATTGTGACAAAACTAGAACATACATTGGGTGATGGCTAAACAGGCGAAGTAGGGCAGAAAAGTCCCAAGCGTGCTTTTGAAACTAGCTGAATTAGCCAGGGGCGAGGTAGGAGCAGGCATCATCTTCATAGATTTCTTCTTCTGGTCATTTTAACTGGCACTCATGAGTGGAAATATTACAGGAAAAAAGACCATCTTTACAAATTAGTTGGAACCAAATTAATTCTGTAAAAGATCATTTCTGGGAGTAAACAGAAAGCATTGACGAATAGCACCTAGTCTGAACACCCATGGTTTCCTTACTAGTTGCTTTTATTGCATTCATTTAGAGCCTTGGTGAACTCCCTTAGTCTGTCATCTAGAATGAATGAACACAATCAAATTATGATACAACTCAGCACTGCTAAGAGCTCACCACCCTCCAGGTGTGGTTCTGACGGCACCGCGTGCCTGCTTACCTCATTCCCCGTGCACCAAACCAAGCACTGCCCAGTGGTATGGGGCAGTGGATAGCAAGAAACCAGGGCTTGGAAGACCTCTATGCTGACCCCAGTCTAGCCACTTACCAGCTTTATGACCCTGGGAAAGTCAATGAATCTTCCAGAGCCTCGGTTTTCTCACTTGTAAAGTGGGGATAATAATATATGCTGCGTGCACTTCGGAAGGTTATGGGGAGGACCGATGCTAGAACACATGTAAATGCGTTTTGTAACCTGTGAATCATCATTTAAACATGAGATTCTCTTGACAATGCAACCGTAATTGTGATAATGATTTGGGGAACCATGTCATACTTGTGGCAACTGAAGCCTCTGGGGTTTTGCATGTGACCTACTGGCAGGTGACACATTTTCTTCTCACACTTGGTGCGACGGGTGTTTTGGAGATCTGCACGGGTCTTTCAGCTGGGTCGAATTCCACGCCGTTGGTGTCAAGCTAGAGTTCCAGCATTTTGAGATAATTTTGGATTGGGTTGTGCCAATCCCTATATTGTTTATCCTTTTAACTGTGTCATCTACACAGTTGATCTCCCTGTCTCCTCTATTTTTCCAAGTTACAGATTGAAATGTTAACCAATACAGGGCCAAAGAAAGTCTTGCTCCTCTCTACTAGAGACCACTTTAAGGTTGGCTAGAAACACACAAAAGAGGCAGCAGTCACTACTCTTCACTGCCAGCTGTTCAGCCGGTTGGGTAAGCTGTGTCTTCCCTTCATGCCAGTCTTCTTCCTCTGCCTAACTACAGTCTTGTTCTCTTCAGATAGGCCTTGCCCTCTTCCCCACTAAATCTTGTCTTTTTAAATTTGTCAATAACCTCTTGATCCCTAAATCCAGACGCCCATACTCTCCTCCCACTTGCTCCAGCTCTTTAAAAGCATTTGACAGCTCTTCCTCCGGAACATCTCCCTCCCCTGGCTTCTCTTTGGTTTCTCAATGGCTTCCATTTTCTCTGCTGAGCTCCTTGATGGCGCCCTCCAGCCTCCTTTGTAGGTCCTCTTCTGGTCTTAGGTACTGCAGAGAAGCACTTCTCCTTGGCACTATTCACTTTTTGAACTTGATAACTCTCTGTTGTGGGAGCTGTTTTGTGCATTGTGAGGTGTTTAGCAGCATCCTTGGCTTCTACTCAACAGGCACCAGGAGCACCCCTTCCCTCAACCAAAACTTCTCCAGAAAATGCCAACTGCCTTGGGGAAGAGAGGCAAAGTCGCCTTCCCCAGCCCCACCTTGAGAACCACTGCTACAGAGTAAGCCAATGACTAATTTGACTGGGCCTCCTTTCACTACCGGCTGGGATCAGTTTACATCGCAGTAAAACATGTTCATATTAGAATTTCATTTGCAACTTTTAGGCCGGTTAATTGCTGATGACTCAGAGCTTTGATATTCCTGGTCCCTGCCCCAAATGTAAACCCAAGATTCTCTCTGCTTTATTCCGTCTCCACACTGCCCAGTACTATTTTGACTCTGACTTAGCTTCTGTGCTTCTCTTTCCTTCCAAGCCTTTCCTCTGTTCTCCTTTGAGCTCTTGTTCAAAGTAAAGAAATGTTGCCACCTCCTTAAGCTCTTGGCAGATGCTGCCTCTGGATCCCAGTGTCCCCTCTCCAGTCCTCATGGGTAGAAACTGCTCATTGCCCCACATGCTGTGACATGGACGGACGTTCTTTGCGCTCCCCGCTGTCAATTCCACGAGATGACTTTGCAATCTTTGATCAGTTTCCATTCCTTTGAATCTCATGCCATTTAGATAACTTATTTTTAAAACCATAGGCCTTGGCTGATTTCATTTTAATGAAATAGGATAGAGCAGAAAATAGATTTTATTGCAGACAATAAGGGTAAAGTGCTGTTCTGAGGAACTTGTGTTTCAGATATACACACAACTGTGCAAATGAGCACACGTGCATGTCCTGAGTTGTGACACAAAAGGCATTTCTTTTTGTGGGCTATGGTTTAAGAAGCTTGAAAATCAGCGATCTAGGTAGACCTTTGGTTTCTTCTGACCCTTCGAGCTTCTACCTTATTACAATTATTGATACTCTGGCACTTCGCTGAAGTCTTCCTCCCACCAGACTGTGTGGCAACCAAGTCCACATGGCCAACAGGTTGAACACGCCAGCCCCCAGTTCCTTGACCTCAACCCAGTGACAGTCCTGCCTCTCATTTACTTTAGCTACGGTGTCATATGACGTTTCCTCACAGGCACTATGAAATTATATCCTGGAAACCCCCACCCTCAAAGTCCCTTCTCCTGGTCCTCACACATCTTTTGGCAGGCAGGGATCTGCACTGGTACAAAGGTCCTACGTAGCCTAGGCTATCACTGGTTTTGGCCGTGGCAGTGTCTGGCGCTCTCATCTGGGAAGCCAGTTGCTTTTCTTTTCTGCAGAGGGCAGACCTGAAGAAAGAGCTGTGGGCCGCCTCTCCCAGGGTGCTGGCCAGGGGCACTGTGATTCACAGTATCTGGGAAGCCCATGCCACCTTGGGTCTGCTTTGCTTCTTGCCTGCTCAGGGCTTCCTGCCACCTGCCATGGCCGAGCCAGGTCTTCCCGAACAACAGTTTCTGGAAGTCAGAGGTTTTTTCCTTCTATCCACATGCAGACGACATTTTTTTTTAAGGTTCTTGGATCTTCAGACACCATCCAAGGGAAACTAGACAGGGGTCACTCTTTACGGCATTATTTTCAGTGTCCTCTTAGAGGCATTTGCTTTTTGGGGTCCTCTTGCCCCAGGAAGAGACCGCCGTTTCCCCAGGAAACCATCTCTGGGGCTTGTGGTACAGCAGTGCTCTTAGGGGTGCCTTGGTCCAGATATGAAGGAGCTGTTCATAAGTCCAATGTCCGGCTTAGAAGCTCTCTGTGTGGGTTAATAATATTATTGTATATTTCAAAGCTTCCAAAGCAAACATAGAAATTATGTTCAATCTGTGACCCCAGATGACGGAAGCAATGATTCTCATTTCCTAAAGAATAGAGACTCCTCAGCATGGTCTTTTCTTTGTTCCTTTTAATTTGAGACAGGCTCTCACTCTGCTGCCCAGGGTAGAGTGCGGCGGTGCAATCACAGCTCACTGCAGCCTCAGCCTCCTGGGCTCAAGTGATCCTCCTGCCTCAGCCTCCCATGTAGCTGGGACTAAGGTGCATGACACCATGCCTGGCTAATTTTTTTAATTTTTTTTGTAGAGATGAGGTCTCGTCACATTACCCAGGTTGGTCTTGAACTCCTGGGCTCAAGTGATCCGCCTGCCTTAGCCTCCCACAGTGCTAGGATTACAGATGTGAACCACTGTGCCCAGACAGCAGGGTCTTTTGTTTGTGGCTCACCAAATTCTTTCTCAGCTGCATCCCCTTGATGTTGCTCGGGGCATCTTACCCTCTGCACTGGCTGGCTGCACCTTCGAAGGAACACGTGCTGCCATTTCCTGCTCCCAGCGCTTGCTCATGCTGTTGCTTCAGCCTGGAAGGCCCCTTCTCCCTATTCCTTGTCTCCCGATGCTCCCCTAAATTGCCAGTTTCTTTGTGGCATCTTCTCTGGGCAACTTGATTGGGAATGTGTTTCACACTCTCACAGCACGGGGCTCTTACCTGCTGTGCTCCTCTGATTCTACCTTGTGCTGTAATTAGTTACTATTGGGCTGTGTTCTCCCTAGATTGCAGGCTCCCATGGGCAGGTGTGTTCTTGTAGCTCAGCCCCTCCTCAAGCTGCAGGCTGCAGGGGCAGGCTATCATTAGTCAGAACTCAAGCGGCATTTCTCTAAAATAAAAGCAAGATCTTTCCAAATGACTATATTCTTGAAATCTATCATTCAACTTAACAAATGGAAATTCTGCCTTTTTAGTCTTCTTTTCTTGACAGACTTGACTATGTTTAGCTGCTGGTAGAGCCATGCAATTAAGAAAGACCCTTGGAGCTGAGGATCTGCTGAACTGAGTGCATGAAGTCAGGGCTGAAGCCTATGCCAGGGTGTTCAGCTGTGGTTAACCAGCTGGGCATGCCCATGAATGCTTATCGACACCAGGTGAATGGTCCTCGGGAAAAATCCAGAAAAGCTAGGTGAAAGCTACAGTCCAGTAAATCCTTCTGCAATAAGGATTTAGCAGAGGTATTTGGGGGGCCATGTAGGAACAGAGCTGAGTTAAATGCAAAGCTTCTTTATAATTAGAATGTATCCTATTAGCAAAAGATAATAGGGGTGGATCTTTTCTTCTGTCTGTTGCAGCAGCATTTCTTACCATTGCACCTATGCACAACTGTCTCTTCAGTGCTTCCTGATCAGGAACGCACTACCCAGAGTGCATAGGAAGGACTCAGGAGGTGCTAGGATTAAAACTCACAGCGCAGGGAATTTCTTCTGTAAAACTGCCTGGAGCCCCAGCGTCTCCTTTTCAACATTTATCCCACAATAAATGTGCTTTTTAAATAGAAGTCACCATACAGACTCGGGGATACATGTGGTCTCATCCCCATGTTTTAAAACTTGGTGGGAAAAATCCGACACATCATGAATATATAATGATCCTATGAAGTATCAAGTGATACAATGTTAGAAATACAGATATGATGCTCAAGGGGTTACTTCCAGGTTCCGGCATCTTTATATTAATGTCCTTGCCTCCGCCCTCTCCTGTGTTAGACATTCATCTATAAATTAAGTTGGGCTATGAGAGCATCCCATGACTGACACACAGACCAAGATACGACAGCTCAAATGCCATCGGTCATCAAAACCTCCCTAAGAATAATATAGTTTCAATCCAAGTCTCAGAGCCACCTCACCTTCACCTTTCCCTAAGAACTCAATGACAATACTTTGGGTGACAGGAAAGAATTCCATCCCAAAGATGGTCACTCAAAATCAAATAGCAAAGTATACTTTGCCCTCTTCAGCAGGTTTCCCCGAAGGCTGGCAGGAGCTCTGTACCTGGGGAGAGAGGTAATTTTCCCCCATTTCTCTATGCAGAAGCGCCGAAGCCCATTGCTCCCCCGGAGGGCTGCGAAGCCTTCGTAGGGCACGCTGGATGTTCCCGTGACAAACTGCAGTAATCTCAGCCTCTGCTCATTATTGAAGCGCTCCACCGCGGCCCAGAACCAGCGGATCACAAGATGCCCATCGTGGTAACCTGCATAAGACGAAGGGAGGGAGGAAGAGAGAATGCCGAGAAAGGAGGAAGGGGTGAGGGGGAGAGAGATCAAACACACATCAGGTATGATAGGAACAGAAGCGCTGCTTTTGATCCGATTTATCTCATAATTGCCTTTAGAGTGGTCTAAAATAATGTGTGTAACTAGGTCAAGTTTTAGAACAAGAGCAGATTTAGAAAATAGTCATTTTATAAAAGGACTTTATGTTCTGTGGGACATTCCTAGAGATGTCTGCTTTCTATTTAAACAATGGGACTCCACTCGAAATGTCCCTGCCTCACGTAGGTATAGATAAGGACTAGAAGGGCCTGGCAGAGACCAAACCCCTATGAACACAGTATTGCATCACGTTTCCTTTGTTCTGCTGTCTTAGCTCTTGGCCACAACATACCAGGGGAGAGTCTGGGACTTACAAGTCTAGGCTGAAGGTGAACAGCCAGTTTGGTGAACAGGAGATCCCAGGCTCTCCCGCTGGGCAGCTGCTCTCAGGCCAGCCCTTCGTGGAGACATGCTGGGCCCATGGGTCCCTCTCACAATAAGCTGGGGAGACCATGATTGGACGAATCAGTTAAATGATTTGCCACTGACTGCAAATGCAAGAGGCCTTCGGAGAGGGAAGAAATCCACGTGTGCCAAGGCAGAAGCAAGAAAAGCTTCAGAAAGAAAGTGAAGCTATGTGCAGTGTGAGAAGGGTTTGTGCAAGTGGAGGGAAGAAGGAGGACATTCCTGGTAGGAAAAATAAAGGATAACAAGATTGAGGAGGAAATATGCAGGCAACAGTAAGCCACTAGGGCAGAGGGGTTTCTGGTAAAGGCAGGAAGAAATATTTCTGGGGGTGTTATGGGGCCTTAACAGACAGGCAGAGATTTTTTTTTTTTTGAGACAGAATCTTGCTCTGTCGGCCAGGCTGGAGTGCAGTGGTGTGATCTCGGCTCACTGCAACCTCTGCCTCCTGGGTTCAAGGGATCCTCCCACATCAGCCTCCTGAGTAGCTGGGACTACAGACCTGTGCCATCAGGCCTGGCTAATTTTTGTATTTTTTTTTTTTAGAGGAAAGGGTTTCACCAGGCTGGTCTCGAACTCGTGAGTTCAAGCAATCTGCCTGCCTCGGCCTTCCAAAGTGCTGGGATTATAAGCATGAGCCACCATGCCCAGCCAGGCACACAGCGGTTTTCATACTATACCAGAAGGGCCTAGGGGTTTATACCAGAGGCTTTGCAGGGCCGAAAGTTCAGGTTGGGATTTAGAAAAAGGCATGTACAAGCTCCTGCTTTGTACTAAAATATGGCCAAGCTTTTTGTAGTCTTCAAAAAGTGACGAATTTTATATACATGCAATGAAATGTTATTCAGCCATAAAAAGGAATAAAATACTGAAACATGCTACACACAACATGGGCGGACCTCAAAACAGTAGGCTACGGTAAAGAAGCCAGACACAAAGACCACATTTTCTATGATTGCATTTCTATGACATATCCAGAATAGGCAAATCCATCGAAACAGAAGGCAGATTGATGGTTGCCAGGGGTTGGGGGAAAGGGGCGAGGGAGTGAGAGCAACTGCTTGATGGGTACGGGGTTTCCTTTGGGGGCACTGAAAATATTCTGGAAGTAGCTAGAGGCAATGGTTGCACAACACTGACTGTACTAAACACCACTGACTTGTTCGCTTTATGTTACATCAGTTTCACCTCAACAAGACAATCGTTTGGAAAGTGCTGAGTTCTGTTTGCGATCATCGCATCATCACAGCTCCTGCCCACTCACCTCCCCGGTACTCCGTGTTATTCCGCCAGTCATTCAGGTCAATTTCTGCAGTGCCAGCAATCACCAGCTCCAGCTCCCTGGCATCAAACACGGACACCAGCCTTGAGTCTACAACCTGAAATGCAGGTTAGGCTTCAGCATCCAGGTCCAAACACACAGAAAGGATATATGCATGGTCATATTTGTGTGAGTTAAACCGGGAAACTGACCATCACTGGCAGTACTTTTTTTCAGTTTGCAATCATTTTTAACTTGAAAATTATTGCTGTGATCTGAATGTTTATATATCCCTTTCCTTCCCCAAATTCATACGTTGAAATCTTCACCCCTGAGGCCATCGTATTAGGAGGTGGGGCCTTTGGGGGGGTGATTAAATTACGTGGGCTTCATGTTTTTATTAAAGAGTCTCAAAAGAGACCTCTCGTCCTTTCCGTCACACGAGGACACAGGAAGAAGAACCAGAAGGTGGCCCCTTGCCAGACACCAAATCTGCTGGTGTCTTGATCTTGGACTTCCCAGCCTCCAAAACCGTGAGAAATAAATGTCTGTTGCTGTAAGCCACCCATCCCGTAATATTTTGTTATAGCAGCTTAAACAATGACCGTTGACTTAGACGTTTCAGAACACAAGCTTTCATGAGTGGGGGACAGAAAAGAGAATTCCATGCTCCACCCCAATGCTTCTTCTCAGAATGATTTCGTAAACAAATCTGACTCGACTTTCTGAAGTCACATTGAAGTTTTCAAATAACATTTCATTTTAAAAGCAAAAAGTCCACATCACTCTGAAGGACTTAATAGTTATTAGTATTACCATTTCACTTAAAATGTAATCTTTCACATGGAATTATGACTTATATCCTAAATTGGGCATTTGTATTAAAACGACTGTGTTTTCCATCCCTTCTCAAACTATGACCCTAAGATTAAGAGCCTCATGCTTGCCAGACTGAGCTAGCTGGGTGTAAATCTGTCTTTTCCTTCCCTTCTTCTCTAACTTCCTTCCTCCCTCCTTAGGGATCTGGGAAGACATGTTCTGTTAGGGTTCTGCATTCTGGCTTTGCATCTTGTGCCAAATGGACCAGGTACAACGGAGCTCCTGTGATGGTACCTCCTTCAATCAAACCAGCAGAGGACAAGATCATGGCCAGTGCACTTCTCCATTCTGGCAGGGAAGGAGAGCCTTCCATCATTCAAGACCTGAGAAAACGTTTATAGCCTCTGGTTTTTAAACTGGAGAAGTTTTAGGATGTCTAGCGGCCCTCCCTGTCTTCTTCGTTTACCCCTCAGCATAGAGTATGTGGCACAACATGACGCTATAACAAAATTAAAATCTAGCTCCAGTGGACAATATGTCCCAATGCCTTCATTTCACTTATTTTTGTTTTGTTGAATAAAAGGAAACACCACGCGCACAGATCGTGACAAGAAATGCTGGATGTTTTCATGTCTAGCACATCAGGGTCACATACCAGTTGCCTGAAAGCATTTTTCACCCATAAGAGTTGAGTTTCCCAGAGAACTCTGACCCCTCAGCCCTCTACCCTAAGAAGGTCCTCAGTGCTCCCTGGTGAGGAGCACTCGCTGAGCCCACTGCCTAGCTTGGTTCTTCCTCTCTGTTCTCATCACCTGAGCTGCTGCTTCCCCAGGGAGCCTGGAGGAGTGAGGGCCCGTGAAGCAGTGCCCTGGCCACAGCTTGCCTTCCCCAGGCCACTGGGCCTCACCTCGTAGAAGCCGCGCACCAGTGCCTCGGTCTGCTGCACCACGCCGCGCTCCACCCGCCACTTCACCATGCGCTCAATATACTCCTTCTTGTTCTTCTCCGTCACCTGTGTGTTGGCTCCTCCAGACTTCAACTCCCTTTCCGTGACCTTGTAGGAAAACAGAAAGATTGCAATGCTTGTCGGTTCAGCTTATCTCTCTGGGATGCACACTGATTTGAGGGGGATGACTATAGGCAAAAAAGGCCTCCATGGGGCATTATTCAGCATTATCACCCTCGAAGTCTTTTTTCCTTGCTAAAGGTCACTAAAAAGGGTTTGACTGTTCTAAGCAGACTGGAGCGCAGTAGTGCTGTCATAGCTCACTGCAGCCCTGAATTCCTGGGGGAAAGTGATCCTCCTCCCTCAGCCTCCTGGGTAGCTGGGACTACAGATGGGTGCCACTCTGCCTAGTTAATTTTTTTTTCTTCTTTTTTTTATTTTTATTTTTGTAGAATGTGGTGTATGTTGCCGAGGCTAGTCTTCAACTCCTGGCCTCAAGTGATCCTCCCAACTCCAGAGTATTGGGATTACAGGCATGAGCCGTTGCACCTGGCCTCCAAGCAGATTGTTAAGCACCTTGGGAGGGCTACAGTTTTTGTTTTAGACAGAGAAAATAAGTTTCCTATACTCAAGAGGCATAATGGAAATAAAAGGAAAATGTCCTCGGTTGTCCCTAATATTGAAGCTGAATGTGTCAACACTACAATCACATAGTTGATGCCCCCAAATCTCAATTACAGCAAATTCTTAACAGCCATCAGTTTCCATTCCCACAGTTGACCAGAAGACAGTGGTCTTCTGGTGGAGAGTGGGGCATAATATTACACAGCCAGGGCAGCCTGACCCTGGGAAGGGAAGCAGAAGCACGTAGGCACACAGTAAACGACACTGCCACTTGTGTGATGATGCATGTTGTTAGGACATGCTTGAGTCATCGGGGAAGGCTATGATTCATCTTTTAACAGGCAAGAAGGTAGATAACACACTAGACAGTTTTGAAAAAATCAAAATGTGTTAGTGTTTGGAGGGGATCATCTTCAGTCACGTTGAATTCACTTAAGGGTTCGCTGCAATGCTCAATGCTGCAAGACAAATGAGGCATCACTGGACTTAGTAACTGGTTTAAAGAAAAATTACGTATGTGTTTGGCACTTGTGGACACAGGTACCTAAACAAAACAGTCCATAAATAGTCTGATGGTTACCTTTTCTTCTACCACTCAGGCGACCCGTGCAACTTACAAAATACTGGCTAACGATACAAGACTTGTTATCACCAAGCACACATATTCTTTTTTTTTTTTTGAGACGGAGTTTCACTCTTGTTGCCCAGGCTGGAGTGCAATGGCGCGATCTTGGCTCACCACAACCTCCGCCTCCCGGGTTCAGGCAATTCTCCTGCCTCAGCCTCCCGAGTAGCTGGGCACCCATATTCTTTGGAATGTCTGATTTTTAGCTGCCCAGTTAAAGACTTTATTTTTCAACCTCCCTCACAGCTAGGTGTGGCATGTAACTAAATTCTGTCCAATGGGATGTAAGCAAAAGTGTTGTGTGGCACCGTCAGGGGGTCTTCTTGAAGGGATGGGCTGTGTGTTCCTTTGTCCTGCTGCTTTGAACACAGTTATGATGGCTGGGATGCTGTACTCATCTGGGCTAAGAGGGCAGGGGGCCTATCCTAGCCAGCTGGTCTCCAATACCTGGCCTCAAGCGAACCACCCGCCTTGGCCTCCCGAAGTGCTAGGATTACAGTGTGGACCACCACAGCAGCTTAAACGGGACTTTTATGTGAGAAAAAAAAGCTTCTGTTAATTTCAGTCAGGTCATTTTTGGCATCTTTACTTACTAGTAGCTGAATCTAAACCAAAAACTTATGGTGTCTTTCACCTGCGTCTCTCTGCTCTCCACCATCTAACAACTTGACAAAAGAAGGTCTGGAAGTTAATCTTCCAAAACCACTCATTGTTCTTGGTGGCCTCCTTTTGAAGAGAAATAGGATAAACTTTAAACAGATATACAGGTGACCCTTGAGCAACATGGGTTTGAGCTGCATGAATCCACTTGTACGTGGATATTTTTCTATAAATATATTGGAAATTTTTTTTTGAGATTTGCAACAATTTGAAAAAACTCGCAGATGACCTGCATACTTAGAAATATTTTTTAAAATTAAGAAAAAGTT
Organism: Leontopithecus rosalia; assembly: GCA_028533165.1. Classification (NCBI taxonomy): domain Eukaryota; kingdom Metazoa; phylum Chordata; class Mammalia; order Primates; family Cebidae; genus Leontopithecus; species Leontopithecus rosalia. The sequence continues at coordinate 105,646,756 of CM052658.1, forward strand.
TGGAATGTCATGAGTCTATAAAATGTATGTAGATATGAGTCTATTTTATCATTTACTAACATAAAATATATACAAATCTATTCTTAAAATATTAAAAGGTATGAAAACAACACACACAAACACTTACCAAACTGTACATGGTGCCACTAGCAGTTGAGAGAAACTAACATAAAAATGCAGTATTAAATTATAACTGCATAGAATTAACTGCAGTAATACTGTATTATTGTATAATTTTGCAGCAACCTCCTGTTGCTATTGCAATGAGCTCAAGTGTTGCTGATGAACAGCCTCTCTCCAGTAAACTGTGTATCACAGTAAAAAGTGATCTCTCTTGTTTATTGCTTATTTTCCACCGTGTTTAAGTGCAGTACCATAAACTTTGAACAATATCGTGGACCCACACAAAGGGCCACTTTTGATGCTGGAAATGCTCCCAGGAAACAGAGAAAAGTCCTGATATTACAAGGGAAAACTGAATTGCTTGACAGGAACCGTAGGTTGAGGTCTGCAGATGTGGTTACCTACTTTTTCAAAATAAATGAATCCAGCATAGGGACCGTTGTAAAAAAAGAAAAGGAAATTCATGAAGCCATCACTGCAGCCATGCCAGCAGGTGTGAAAAGCTGGACATTCTGTGAAATATCTTTTTATCTCATATTGAAAACACAGCTTTTATGTGAGCGCAGGATTGCTAGAACAATGGCATACCTATAGACTCTAACATGATTCTAGAAAAAGCAAAGTCATTATAATGGTAACTTAAAGCAAAGGAAGATGAAGGACCTAAAGTTGGAAAATTTAAAGCCTGCAAAGGATGGTTTGATAATTTTAGAAACAGGTTTGGCTAAAAAATATCAAGATAACAAGAGAAGCAGCTTGTGCTGACCAAGAGGCACCAGATGAGTTCCTAAACACTGTTAAGAAAATCACTGAGAAGAAAGGATACCTCCCTGTACAGGTTTTTAATGCAGATGAAAGTGTCCTATTCTGGATACAAAAGCACCACAGAGGTCCTTTATTAGTAAGGAAGAGAAGTGAGCACCAGGATTTAAGGCAGGAAGTGACAGGCTAACTCTACTGTTGTGTGCCAACACATTTGGGTTTGTGATCAGGATTGCCCTTATCCATTAAGGCTTTAACCCCCGAGCCTTGAAGAGAAAAGAAAACACCAGCTGCCAACAAGAAGGCCTGGATAATGAGAACCTCTTCTCTGGATTGGTTCCATCAGTGCTTTGTTCTTGAAGTTAGGAAGCACCTTTGCCAGTAAGGGACTGACTTTTCAAGGTTTTTTTTTTTTTTTTTTTGATATTGGACAATGCCCTTGTCCACCCAGAACCCCCCGAGTTCAACACCGAGGAATCAAAGTGGTCTACTTGGCCCCCAAAACGTCTCTAATTCAGCCTTTAGATCAGGAGTCATAGGACCTTTAAGGCTCATTACACACGGTACTCTATGGAAAGGATGACTTCAATAGAGAGAACACTGTGAAATCCTAGAAAAGTTATGCCGCTGAAGATGCCATCATTGTTATACAAAAAGCCGTGAAAGTCATCAAGCCCCAAACAATACATTTCTGCTGGAGAAAACTGTGTCCAAATTTTGTGCATAACGTTCTCTTTTCTCTAGCTTTCCTTATTGTAAGAATACAGTTTATAATACCTATAACCTACAAAATATTTGTTAATTGATCATTTTTGTTATTAATAAGACTTCTAGGCTGGGCGCGGTGGCTCACGCCTGTTATCCCAGCACTTTGGGAGGCTGAGGCGGGTGGATCACGAGGTCAAGAGATCGAGACCATCCTGGTCAACAAGGTGAAATCCCGTCTCTACCAAAAATACAAAAATTTAGCTGGGTATGGTGGCGCGTGCCTGTAATCCCAGCTACTCAGGAGGCTGAGGCAGGAGAATAGTCTGAACCCAGGAGGCGGAGGTTTCGGTGAGCCGAGATCACGCCATTACACTCCAGCCTGGGTAAAAAGAGCGAAACTCCGTCTCAAAAAAAATTAAAAAAAAAATAAAAAGAAAGAAAGAAAGAAAGAAAGAAAGAAAGAAAGAAAGAAAGAAAGAAAGAAAGAAAGAAAGAAAGAAAGAAAGAGACTTCTAGTCAACAGTAGGCTATTAGTAGTTAAGTTTTTGGAGAATCAAAAGTTATGCATGAATTTTCAACTGCAGGAGTCAGCACCCTAACCCTTGCATTTTGAAGGGTCAGCTGTACATTATTCAAGATCTACAACACAACCTTATTTTTGTCACTGGGAACATTTAGGCTTTTTTCTAAGTTGTTCAGTGCCTACACTTTACACTAGAGGATTGTTCTTTCGTATATTCAACCGTATTCTTTCCTCTAATTTTATGCATTCAGTTATTTGTAGCTGACTTCATTTTCTTGAATAGATAGTATGTGACCATGGAATAACATTCAAATGGTGTAGAAGGCCATAAAATGAAAAGTCAGTTTTTCTCCCACCTAATCTCCCCGCCATGCATTCTCCCTTTCTGGAGACAGCCATCTCTACTTCCCTTCCAGGGAGATTCTATGCATATGCTGGGTAATGTATATATATTATCTTTAAAAATTTTTAGGGATGGGGTCTTGCTATGTTGCCCAGGCTGGTCTCCAACTCCTGACCTCAAGCGATCCTCCCACCTCTGCCTCCCAAAGTGCTGGAATTACAGGCATGAACCACTGTGCCTGGCCAATATAAACTTTTTTTCCCCTGTAAACAGTAGTGTGTTTTATACACTGTTCTTCACTATCTTTTTTTCTCTTAAAAATATATCTTAGAAATTTTTCATGCCAATTTAAACCTGTGTTTTTATTGTTGTTAGTGTACCCCGTTTATTGCTTATGATTATATGTGAATTGAGAGGCTGGGGTGTCCTCGTGCTTTTTAATAACTGCACATGATTTCACTACTCCAGAGCGTCACAGATATTTTGCAACTATCAACAAGGCTATGATGAAGATCCTAACATATTAGTAATTTGAATTAGGTGTTAATGTATCGGTAGGACAAACTCCTGGACACGCATGCTGAGTCAAAGGCATTGATTTAAAATATGGACCGATATCACCAAGGTGCCTTTCACAGAGAGTGAATCAAACTTCCACCTACAATGGATAGGAGGATCTGTTTCTCTACACCATTCCAAAATACTGCTAAATTTTCTGGTTCTTGACATTCTAATAAGGGAAAATGGTATCTCACTATAGCTTTACTTTTTAAAATTGTGAATGAGATTATCTCCTTGTCTTTCCCTTTCTGGGAGCTAACTATATTCTTTGTGAATTTTCTATCAGCTTGTTGACTGATCATTTCATATTGATCTGTGGGATCTCTTCTGATATTGAAAGAAATAGTCTTTATGTTCTGTGTTAAATGTCCTGTCACTTTCAGTTTGTTTATAGTATAGTTTACCATGTAGAAATTTAAAATTAATATTTGACTATATCAGATGACTCTTATGACTCTGAGAGTTTGTACCATATCTGTATCAGCATTCTTTTTTTTAATTTTTAAGACAGAGTCTTGCTCTGTTGCCCAGGCTAGAGTGCAGTGGCGCGATCTCGGCTTACTGCAACCTCTTCCTCCTGGGTTCAAGCGATTCTCCTGCCTCAGCCTCCTGAGTAGCTGCGATTACAGGCGCCAACAACCACACATGGCTAAGTTTTGTATTTTTAGTAGAGATGAGGTTTCACTATCTTGGACAGGCTGGTCTCAAACTCCTGAACTCATGATCCACTTGCCTAAGCCTCCCAAAGTGCTGGGATTACAGGCACGAGCCATTGCGTCCAGCCTCTGTATCAGCATTCTTTAGTGCAAGATTAAAAATAAAAACTCTTTTTTTCTTTTTTCTTTCTTTCTTTCTCCTCTCTCTCTCTATCTCCTCTCCTCTTCTTCTTCTCTCTCTCCCTCCCTCCCTCCCTCTCTCTCTCTCTCTCTCTCTCTCTCTCTCTCTCTCTCTCTCTCCCTCTCTTTCTCCTTTCCCTGTCTTTCTTTCTCATTCAGGTTTCTGATATAGCTGGAGTTTATTTAGTGTAATGAGTGAGGTTAGGGATCTAACTTAAAACTTTCACAGATGGCGACCCATTTGTCTTAATATAATGTATTAAATAATATTGTGTATATTTTACATACAAATTTACCCTCTACAATAGGGCATATGTGAAAGATGGGTAGTCATGCACAGAGAATGGTGTATTTTGCCTGCTCAATGAGTACAAGGCAGGAAAGTTAAATGAGTAGCATATTCTTGAACATATATAAATGTGCTCTTTAGTGTTTTAGGAAGAAATTTTTTTTCTCAACTATGTAAGAAAACATTCTTCACAGGCATGTTTTTACAGAGGAAATACAACAGAATGTTGATATTTTCTAGGACCTACCCGATATTCTTGACTGGGGTGCGGGTGCTCGGTGGCCTGCAGCATTCATTCACGCTCATGCAGCAACCCAGAACACTGTCCACATTCAAGCGAAGTGTCTCTAAAGCATTCTGACTTGACTATCACAACAACCCTGTTACAAGTTACTGTATGTCACAGGCTTTGGGGATCTCTAGAAAATGGGTTTCCCAAACCTTGATTGTTAAATATACTCAGGCTATGGCTATTTCTGTTAAAACTGTAATGCATTTGATTGGAAGATTTGATGTTATATAAAAGCTAGTAGAAAACAGATGGGAACCTTTATCTTATTATTTAGTGTTGAGATCTATGTGTTTTAGAGGAATAGATAACTGGATGTGATAAAAAGAATCATTTCTGCAGTGGCACAGATAACGGAAATACCTGACGTATGTACGGCATACTTTATAAAAATGCTTTCTGGTCCATTATCACATTGTCTTTTCTTTTCTTTTTTTTTTACAGCCTGGTCAATGAGTGTTTTTTTTAATATCACATTTGATTTTCAAAAAGCTCCATAAAGTAGATCCATGTTGTAACAAGAAAAAGAAGAAACAGCGCATGGGCAGATTTACTAAAGGAGGTAGTTCCCCAGGAATTGTTTTGAATGAATGAGATCCTTTATTCACTAATTTAAAAACAAAATCCCATTGCCACATGATCCAGCAATCCCACTTCTGTGTATAGATTCAAAATGATTGAAAGCAGGGACCTGAACAGATATTTGTACACTCATGCTCACAGCAGCATGATTCACAATAGCCAAAAGGTGGGATAAATCCAGGTGTTCATCAACAGACAAATGGATAAATTGATAAACAAAATATGGCATATATATATATATGTATATACATCATATTTGTTTATCTGTATAATATACACATAATGAAATATTCAGCCTTAAAAAGGAATATTATATATATAAAAGAATACTATATATATTTGTATACCTATGTGTGTGTGTTGTATATATTATATAAATATATAATATATAATACATTATATAAATATATAATATATAATACATTAAATATATAATATTTATATAATATATAATACATTATATAAATATATAATATTTATATAATATATAATACATTATATAAATATATAATATTTATATAATATATAATACATTATATAAATATATAATATTTATATAATATATATTTATAAGATATATATTTAATTGTGTGTATATATATGTATGTATGTGTATATATATATATATATACACATACACACACACACACACACACACACATAATGAAATATTATTTAGCCTTAAAAAGAAAGGAAATTCTGACACATGGTACAACATGGATGAGCCTTGAGGACACTACGCTAAGTGAAATAAGTCAGCCACAAAAAGACAAATATTGTATAATTCCACTTATATGAGTATCTAGAGTAGTCAAATTCATAGAAACAGAAAACAGAATGGTAGTTGCCCAGAGTTGTGGGTGGGAGAAATTGAAAGTTTCTGTTTAATGGGCAGAGTTTCAGTTTTGCAAGAAGAAAAAGTTCTAGAGATTGGATGCCCAACAACGTGGATATACTTAACAGCAACAAAGTGTACACATAAAAATGATTAAATGATAAATTGTATGTTATGTGCATTTTCACAGTAAAAAACCAAATCCCTTTTCCAAGCCCGATATCACACAAACCTGTCCAAAAACCTCTTCATTAACAGTGAAAGTGAGGTCTAGGATGTCTGTGATGTTGTTGTCCTTCATCCACTGCAAGCTCTGATGGAATTCCTCATCCAAATATTCCAGGTCACTCAAATCACAGGGCCTGGGTGGATTCAGTGAGAAAGGCAAACAGAATTACCGAACAAATGGATGCCCAAACCTCACTTCAAAACGTGGTTGTATCATTCCTGGCTAAAACATCACAGACTTAGCCTAACAATTTGATGCTTTTGAATATGCTGATGAATCAGCTCATTCAGTCATTTTAGTTCATTCAGTAATTTTCCTTTGAAAAGGAAATGTGAAATTATTTACAATAACAAACATGAAATAATTATTGGCTCATGGACTCTTTGCATGAAAATTGGAGAAAGCTATAATTTTAAAACAACTAAGTTATAAACAGATCAGTTCTACTGAATAGTTTAACACAATGTTTGTAATATTATTATTATTATTTATTATTATTATTTTTTGAGACGGAGTTTCGCTCTTGTTACCCAGGCTGGAGTGCAATGGCACGATCTCGGCTCACCGCAACCTCCGCCTCCTGGGTTCAGGCAATTCTGCTGCCTCAGCCTCCTGAGTAGCTGGGATTACAGGCACGCGCCACCATGCCTAGCTAATTTTTTGTATTTTTAGTAGAGATGGGGTTTCACCATGTTGACCAGGATGGTCTCGATTTCTTGACCTCGTGATCCACCCGCCTTGGCCTCCCAAAGTGCTGGGATTACAGGCATGAGCCACTACGCCCAGCCATGTAATATTATTATAATTTTTATATAAAGTGATTCATCTCCATGATATGACATTTTGATAACAGAATCCTATACCAACAGAAAAATCCCCAAATGCCTTTTTATTGCACTAAAAGCTGTATGTGATATCTAAGCACTCAGGACAAAAAGGTGCCATAACACTAACAGGAATGGTTAGGGCAAAACAGGGACAAAACGGTCAGTGGCACCAGAGAGGCTGATGTCCTTGCCCTGCAGATGGGGCCGGGATGGAAGTGTGGTCTGCAAAGCACTTACAGTCTCAGGAGTGCCTTATAGAAGGGCCTCGTGAAGAAAGCGTCAAGAAGGTACTGATGGATCAGAGCCAGGCCCAGGATGCGACCACTAAACCTGAACCTGGAACACAGACAAAGCAGAGAAATGGGCAGGTGGAAATTTACATTGTTAAATATTTTAATTTACATTTTTATCTGATGTGTTTGTTTAGAGTATTCATCTTAAGCTGCTTAAGGAATCTCCCCATTGATGATGCCAGGGAGGCGCCCGTTCTCCTCCTCCTTATGCTTTACCATGAGCAATGCCTGCGTGCTTGCTAGGTATTAAAGGAAGCCTCCTCTCCCCGCCACGTAGCAGACTGGAGTCATTTTACCAGAACCTTTTTCAGACCTGGGAGAATGAGGAGCCAAGAAGAGGAAAGCACTGGGAAGGGGAATTCGGGAATCTTAGAAAATTAGCCCACACTGAACTGCAGGCAGACCTGGATCCAACAACGCTGAGGCCTTTCGGGATGTGTGTCCTTATCCATTCAAGCATTTTATCTGCATTACTTACGGTCCATGCTGGCAGGTGGGGATTTGAGTATGGAGCCCATATGGCAGTTGTGCTTGCAGACGGTGGGGAAGAGTTACACAGAATCACAACATGGTAAGAGAGAAGCTCAGTGGGCATCGTTCTTTAAAATTGCCAGCCACGTAAAAGCCAGAATGAGGTCACTGCTAGGAAGAACTGGCCATACAGACCTGGCCACCTCCAGATGTAAGTGCCTTTACTGATTTAAATCCTTGTCCGAGCATTCACTTCCTGAACATTTTGCTAGTGACCTGCTTAGCAAAACGCTGAGGCTACCTGGGCTTGATCCCATTGTTGCCTGCTCCTAAACCAGCTTCTTGCCTGCCTGTTCTAGCACCCTGTGCTTTCCCCACCACATGGGCCTTGCCTGTCTCCGGCACTTACTTTTCTTTTCTCTTTTCATTTCTTTTCTTTTTTTTTGAGATGGAGTCTCACTCCGTTGCCCAGGCTGGTCTGCAGTGGCACGATCTTGGCTCACTGCAACCTCCACTTCCTGGGTTCAAGTGATTCTTCTGCCTCAGTCCCCTGAGTAGCTGGGACTACAGGCACCTGCCACCACGCCCGGCGAATTTTTGTATTTTTAGTAGAGAGGGGGTTTCACCATATTGGCCGGGCTGGGATTATAGGTGTGAGCCACCGCACCCGGCCAGTGGCACCTACTTTCACAACTGGGGTCTCCCTGGTGTCCACTCTAACTAGGTTTTCACCTAACCATTGCTTTAGTTGTGAATGTTCTCAGATTCTCCCTGTCAGATTTTTCAACTAACCTATCTCCAATGCCTTTTGTGTGGCTCTTTTTGGACTCCGAGGGTTTCCTTCTCTATCACTGCTATAAAAATGTTAAAATGAATAGATTATCTGATTCCATAGAATAAGCATATTTATAAAAACACTTCAAACTGGTATGTTTGAAGTAGCTGATTCTTTTTCTATGAAATAACATGCTAGTGTTATTGACTCTGAGAGACCAGAGGCAAACGGAATCTCAGCGAAGGTGCTTTGGGGCCTGTGGATAGGGGGCTTCTGGGATAGTGGGTCCTTGAGACTGGGTACCCCACCCGTGCCTCATTCCTCACTGCCCTTTCCTGACCACCCTAATAACTGACTGGTCCTCAAGACAGTAACCACATCCTGTGTATAAAAACAGTTATTTTCTACTCTAAGAGAAGGTAGGCCCACCTACTCTAAATAGACTCTAGGGCACTGTAACCGATGCTTCTAGCATGATAGTAGGGGTGTGGCCATCTAGGTCAAGAGGACCGAGATGATCCAAACCAGGAAAAGAGCAAAGGTCCGCACAAAGGTGCCGGGCCTGGGCTTCCCCACTTAGATGGGGCCCCTGAGGATCCCATAAAGAGAGTTGGGAATCATAGCAGGTAGTAAATACATGTAGATATGGAATAAATGATAACATAAAATGAATTATTATTTTCAGCTTAGTGCTAAAAAATTGAGTATCTCAATGAATTAAAAATTTTCTAGCAAAATAAAAATTATTCAAATTTATTCAGGAAGATGTAGAAAACTTAAATAGACCGATAACTATAGTGCCAAGCAGAAAACTTTGAAGAAGAAGGACTATCTCCAAAATTGATACTGGGACTGGATATATATTTTTAAAGATGTGTTCTTTCAAAGACTCAAGGACAGAAAACCTTTCTGCTATTTAAACAGTTTCAGAAATCAGAAAGGGGTGGAAAAATCTCTTAAATCATCATTATGAGCTACCATAACCACAGAGGGGAACCTGGAAATGATAAAACAAGACAGACAACTAGAGAAAATGTCACTTGTACATAAATCCTAAATAAACACAAGAGAATTGCACCTACTAGTTCATTCCCAGAACAATGCAAAATGATTAAGGATGTTTAATTAGAATTAGGATAGTTCAATATTAAGAATATTGTATAAGTATAAGGTCAAAAGACAAAAATCATATGACTTTTTTTGGGGATATAAGCTAGAAAGTTACTTGAAAATATCACCAATTTCTTTTTTTAATTACATGTTAGATTTTGGGGTACATGTAAAGAACATGCAAGATAGTTGCATAGGTACACACGTGGCAGTGTGATTTGCTGCCTTCCTCTCCTTCACCAATATCTGGCATTTCTCCCCATGCTATCTCTCCCCAACTCCCCACCCCCCGCTGTCCCTCCCCTATTCCCCCCAACAGACCCCAGTGTGTGGGGCTCCCCTCCCTGTGTCCATGTGTTCTCATTGTTCAACACCGGCCTATGAGTGAGAACATGCGGTATTTCATTTTCTGTTCTTGTGTCACTTTGCTGACAATGATGGTCTCCAGGTTCATCCATGTCCCTACAAAGGACACAAACTCATTGTTTTTGAGTGCTGCATAATATTCCATGGTGTATATGTGCAACATTTTCCCAGTCCAGTCTATCATCGATGGGCATTTGGGTTGGTTCCAGGTCTTTGCTATTGTAAACAGTGCTGCAATGAACATTCGTGTGCATGTGTCCTTATAGTAGAATGATTTATAGTCCTTTGGATATATACCTCGTAATGGGATTACTGGGTCAAATGGAATTTCTATTTCTAGGTCCTTGAGGAATCGCCACACTGTCTTCCACAATGGTTGAACTAACTTACACTCCCAAGGCATGTTATTTACAATGTCTTAATGACCCTTGCAACAGTCCTATTTTATGGTTTTGGTCATCTCCATTTTGCAGATTAAGAAACCGAGGGTCAATAAGTAGCCCCAGGCAAGTGGGACAGTGAAGAAACTGACTCATCTGCCTGACACCAGATCAGGCCTTTTCCCTTGTGTCTGTTTTGAGATGTGAGCGATGGAGAGGTTGCTAGGCTGGGCTCAGGGGCCAGGCTGCCTGCTGTGTGACCTTGTGTGAGGGTTTAACCTCCTCCTTCTCAGTTTCCTCTTTGGAAAACTTTACTCTTTAAATGTTAACTATTTTTGCTATTAGTATTTTATGTTGGCTACCAACATCTCTTGTGCTAATTAGACGTATTTTGGTTCAAGTAACCGTCAACCAGCTTAAGCCCTCTAAGCCACGGTGGTGTCTCTAGGAATCCAGGGTCAGGAATGCAGATGGGCCTCAGGAACACCAGGGAGGTGAGCGATGTTGCCCCTTGTCCAGTTTCTTGCCTCGGCTCCTCTAAGCTTGTTTCTCCTCTCACCGCCAGCACCTCCCATGGTTTACATCCCAGAGTTCAACACAAGAGAGACCAACTTGACTCCCTCTGATCCGGGTCTAAATTGTCAGCATGATTCTCTAGCTATTCTAACCCGGATCAGAGGGAGTCTGATCAGTTATGACCAACCAGGGAGGAAATCTCAGTCTCAGTACTCAATCTCAGTACTTTGCAGTGAGAACCACTGTTGCTTATAACCCGGATCAGTTATGACCAACCAGGGAGGAAATCTCAGTCTCAGTACTCAATCTCAGTACTTTGCAGTGAGAACCACTGTTGCTTGCCTCTCACCAGGAGGTGGGATCCGATGGAGTGCAGGAGAAGGGGTTTCTTAGAACAAGGGGCTGCAGCGCAGACTGCCAACAGAGAATTGTAGATTTGCTTTGAACTGGGTAGACAATAAGGTGGAATTTCTAAAGGCAGAATTACACTAGTTTCATGGACTGACATGGGTAACCAATATGCCCCAGATGTTTTAAAATAATTGTGCAACAAAGCTAGGATAATGTGGTTTGGCTTTCTACAACCACAAATGTGAGGGCTCTAAGCCAGTCCCATATATACCATAAAATATATTCCAGAGCCATGAACTATGATCTGGGACATCTTAGTATAAAGCAAAATACAGCAACTGCACAATTCAAACCTAAAACAATAGCTGATGGAAAAAAACCACCAGCACTTTGGGAGGCCGAGGCGGGTGGATCACTAGGTCAAGAGATGGAGACCATCCTGGTCAACATGGTGAAACCCCGTCTCTACTAAAAATACAAAAAATTAGCTGGGCATGGTGGCGCGTGCCTGTAATCCCAGCTACTTGGGAGGCTGAGGCAGGAGAATTGCCTGAACCCAGGAGGCGGAGGTTGCGGTGAGCCGAGATCGTGCCATTGCACTCCAGCCTGGGTAACAAGAGCGAAACTCCGTCTCAAATTAAAAAAAACAAACAAACAAAAAAACCCACCAAACCAATAGCTGATGAATTGCTGTATGTGCAATTCTATGAATGAGAAAACACCTTCTAGTAATGGTGCATCTCCTTTATTCATCACTGTACTGATCTCCCCTGGCATAAGCAATTGCTTGTGGGGAAGTTGATTACATTTGCTGTTAACACAGGTTACAAACGTGGAGGAAGTATGAGACAGAAAGAAAATACCTTTCCCTAGTCTGAGTCTAAGACGGCGTGTCTAGGTATGAAGAAACTATCCAATGATTTAAGCAAAATAAAGTGCTGAGGTTTTGAGCTAAGTTACTTGGCATAAACCAAGTTCTGAGGAAAAATTAAAATAAGACCCTAGAGAAGTAGCGGAGCCCCTCCCCCTGCCTGTGGGTGTGAGTCTGTGTTACTTAAATAACCTGGCCCAGTGCAGTGGCTCACACCTGTAATCCCAGCACTTTGAGAGGCTGAGGCAGGCAGATCACCTGAGGTCAGGAGTTTGACACCGGACTGACCAACATGGAGAAATCTACTAAAATACAAAATTAGCCAGGTGTGGTGGCACATGCCTGTAATCCCAGCTACTCAGGAGGCTGAGGCAGGAGAATCACTTGAACCTGGGAGGCAGAGGTTGTGTGAGCCAAGATTGTACCATTGCACTCCAGCCTGGACAAGAGTGAAACTCTGTCTCAAAAAAAAAAAACCTGCCCCGTTTGAGAGCCCATGTGTGCGTGCGTGTGTGTGTGTGTGTGTGTGCCTGTGTGTGTGTGTGTGTGTGTGCCTGTGTGTGTGTGTGTGTGTGCCTGTGTGTGTGTGTGTGTGTGTGCCTGTGTGTGTGTGTGTGTGCCTGTGTGTGTGTGTGTGTGTGTGTGTGTGTGCGTGCTTTGCTCAATTTTTTCTCTCCACGGATCTCAGCAGTCTTGTTGGTTACTGCAGGCCAGCCCTGCTCCTGGAGTGTAGCACTGCTGCCCGCTTCTTCTGTGCTGACATTCTGGAGGCCATGGGTGAACGCAACTTCTACCGTCTCAGCCTCTGCAACTCAGCATGTCGCAGACGTGTGGTTCATGCCGTGCCTGTGCTGGTGCTGCCACTGCCTGCCCAGGCTGCAGCCCCACTTCTGTTCCTTTTCCTGGCCTGTGCTCACTTTTACTTTGCTGGTAGGGAGTGGCTCCTCCGTGTCGTCCTGCTTCCTCGCAGAGGAGTTTCCTGGGCCCTGAGAGTTTACGGAGACTGCTTTTGAAGTTTGCTCACGGTCCTTTAGCCCTGAGGGCAGCCAGGGTCTGGTGGGTGGAGGGAACAGCTGCCATGTTCACCTCTACCCCTCAGGCCATGTTGGGCACCCCGGATCCCTGGGCCATTCTTCTGCTTCTCCTGGGGGCTATTGTATCTGAAGGGCCCTCAGGTTCCCTGCTCAGAATCTGCTTTCTGCCATTTCCCACGTGTGTCTAAGTTTCAATGATGGGCATCCTTCAGCTCCTCTTCACAAGAGAGGCCTCAGACCCTGGTCCCCGGCAGGTGCACGTGCACACCACTTGCAGGCGGCTGAGAAGAGGAGGCAAGGCAGGTCAGCCCATGCAGCCTCCCAGCAGAGGATGGTGGGTCCCAGCCTTTTCCCCCTTCTAGCCACAGTGGGATTGGTCAGGAATGGAGACTCCTGGGCAGTGGAGTGGGAAGAGTCTCTCCTTCTGGCTCTGTTTTCCATGTAATTTGAAACCTCCCAGGAGTTTCTGAGGTACCATCACCATAAGACATATTTCTGACTTTTAAGAAACACATAAAGCATATTTTCCTATTGATTTACCAATTAGAGATGTGTTTCCAGCCATTTAGACCTGGGACCACAGAAAGATTAGCAACGTAGCAAAATACCAAGAACCCACATTTAACAACAACAACAAAATCCTTTCTGTTGAGGCTCAGTGAACTCCAAGTCTCCTTGGTGAGGAAGGCACGGTCTGTTTTCCTTCAGATGAAGAGCACAGACAGTTCACGGTTAGATTCCTCGATCCAAACCATAAGCCCGTGGTTTACGGAGACATTCCTGGACTCCGATATAAATTATTTTCATACCCTTGGTTTTAGTATGTTGCAAGTTTTTGTTTTCAGTATCATCAACCCCTTCCCCCTTGCCAAAGAAAAAGAACAGAATTGGGTATTTTTTAGTGTAAAGTAAAACACAGTGATATATAAAATACATTTTTTAAATGAGTCAACTCTATTCCCGGAGGCAACATTTGCGACACTGAGAGGACTCTTTCCTGATTGGCAGTTGGTTGAGAGCAGGGGCACGCATATGTCGATGGGACCTCTGTGCCATCATGTTTCCACCACGGTACAGTACAGACACCCTCAGTACATGCAAATGGCAGTTTTCATTATCCTTTAATACACTGCAAGATATTTCTTTTTAAGAATGCTCTATGCTTGGTTCAGCCCTTTCCCCTCTGATGGAAACAAACATGCTTTTCATCTTTATCTGTCCGCTCATAGATCCTGGGGGGAAGCCTGGACCCAGTGTGCACTGGGACTGTGGGGTAACTTTGGGAAAGGGCAGATGTCGCTCTTGGTGCACACACATCAGCACCTCCCCAGATGTCTGGGAGATGAACTTGACCTACACTGAAGAGAACAACTACAGACACTCTGACCTTTCAAAAAGACGCGGAGGGCTCTTACGGCAGGAGATCTGAAGGGAGCCAATGCTATTGGCAAGGATTTCTCAAGGTTCCATCTGGGTTTTACACATTTTACTGAGAGTTCAAAAGGTAATGGAGTTTCACACATTTCCAGCACATCTTGCCAAGTGGCTTAAAGGCCCCCAAAAGACTCAATCCTCCCTTTGAGTGCATTACTGTTTGTTGACTTGACTTCTCTTCAGGACATTTGCCAATAATCCAAGAAAGGCAATGTGCTGTGGAGGATGACATCACAAGGTCTAATGTTAAGCTGCTTTGGTTTGAATCTTCTGACCTGCACGACCTTGGAAGACCTGTTTAACATCCGTGGGTCTCAGTTAACTCATCTGCAAAATGGGAATCATAACGGCGTCTACTAGACAGCTGCTAAGATGCTAAAAGTCATTCATACAAGGATGAGTGAAGGTCAGTCCGCCTGAGAGCCTAATAAATTCCTATCCATAGACTGACACGTCTAGCTTCTTACACCACACTCAGAACCCTAGTCCTAAATACTCATTCTGGATCGCAGAGTGAAAATGTGGATCGGGCTGACAGTGGCTAGCCTGCAATTTCCTGCTGCAAACTTCTGCTCCGTTTATAAACAGATTTATGTATCATGGTGCTTGGCACAGGTAAGGTCTCAGTCAAGATTTGTTGAATGGAATTAAGTTGAAAATCATCATCTGGTTATCCCCGTGGAGCACAACTATACAAACCCACAGAAAATGTCTGAAATGTCATATATCATTTGAACCCTGTTTGACTAGGTTAATTGCTCAAATTTCCAATGTCTGCAGTAGGTCTCCATCCAGGAAGATGGACAGAAACAGCAAACTGCAGAGGAAAGTTTAGGGGCTGAATTAATGTATGGGAAGATGCAGAAATGTTTTACATCAAGGGGCTGAAATAGCAGGTCTCTCTCTCCCTTCCTTCTCTCCCTCTTCAGTCTCTCTGAACCACTGCAGGGGAATATGTTTTAGCAGGAATTAGTATACAATGATTTCAGTGTATTTTTCGACAGAGGCTTTAAATGAAAGCAGTTTCTGTAATGACAAAAAAATGCAGATGGGAAGTTTGCAAGAGTTTGTGTCTTATTTACAGGCCATGATTTCTGGAAGAAGCAGGATAGCTCACCAGGCAAAGAAAATAAAAGACCTAATGATACTCTGGAAGGACACTTTGGACAGTGAAAGAAAAGACTTTAAAAGGTTTCTAGTTAATCCTTTTAAATGAAAGTGTTATGAAACTTGAGTGAAACCCTCAGTGCAGCCCCTGGGCAATATGCCAAGTCTGAAAAGGCTCTCTAGGGCAGTTCTGGCAGTTTGATTTCCTGGCATTAAGCTTAGGCTGCTAAGGATTGATCCAAGGGGTCTCCTGGTTTTGGTGACCTTGAGTCTCTTCTTGACCTGTTGCCTCGACAGGTCTGGCTACTCATCCCGTCTGCTTAATTCTTGGCTGCTGCATCTTTTGATGCCTCACAATTCAGTAGGAAAAATACTCCCTGATAAGCTTCAGACTCGGGGGACCCGAAGCAGGCCCTTCCTGCCTGGAGAGGTGATCACATGGCGTACTAGGCACTGTATAGAGGCTGGGCATGTGGTGATAATGGGCTTGGCTCTTGGGCCTTTGGTGAGGAGATGGGGGCTGAGGCAGATGCAGGAACACTTGGCAGGACACAGGTCTGCTGAAAATCCTGCACGGTCGTTAGTCTCCCAAGGCCTCTTCTAACCACTATGGCATCTTCTGGAGCACAAATGTCTGTTGAAACGAACACTGTACTGGCAGTTTTAGGGGTTCACACATTTTGTTGCATCAGTGAATGAGGCCAGAGGGTTGCTGTAACTGCACGCATGCCTGGATGCCCCCAAGACACCATCGCAACGGCCTGTTTCCCAAGCTATGACTCTGGGGACTGCATGCACCTACGCGCTGTGCTGCCTACCTCTTGCAGGTTGACAACCAAGTGGTTGGTGTCAGCTGAGGTCTAGAAGATTCTCTCTGTAGCAGTCATGTGTTCTATTTCTGATGCTTCCTGGATCTTTCTCAGACACTGCTTCCCTGGTAATGGACCAGGACCTGTGTTAAGTTCCTTTAAGGAGTCTTTTGCAGTTTTCAAAAGAATGGAGCTGGTTCCTCAGCCTCGGCACTATTGATGTTTGCTGCCCTGTGTGTTATAGGATGTTTAACAGCATCTCTGACCTCTACCTACTAGATGCCAGTAATACTGGCCTCTCAAGTTGTAACAACCCAAACTATCTCCTGACATTGCCAATGTCCACTGGTGGAGTGATGGCGGAAAATGAATCTCTCTTGAGAACCACTGGAATGGAGCATAGGGTGCAGGAAAATATATCTAAACAGGTGATGAGAGACTTCTTTCTAATTGACACATAGGCATCACTTGCCTTTCCTGAAATCTCCAGGAAGGCTGCTTGGGCCCTCTGAGGCAATGCGGGTTATACCCCCACGGCTTTGTGCCTCACTCTGCACATCTGAGCAGCTTTTTCATCGCCCTCTGAATCTGTAAGTATCCTTCCTACCACACCAAATATCATCTCAAACGCCCACCAAGAATTTGGGTTGCAGGTTTCTTTGGGGGAAGAGATGAATGGGGAGAATAATTCCTTCTGAATCCGCCCGGGAGCATCAACATTTCTGAGGGGATGATGCAGGATCTGAGTAGGGAAAAAGAGTGAGCTCCTGGAGAATGAGCATCGCAAGCTGGGGGACAGCTTAGGGATCTATGGTAGGAAGGTATGTGGTTTATTTGAGCAATGAAAAGAGGCCGGTGGCCCTGGACCCCAGAGAGAGAAGGGGGAAATGGCAGAACATGAGTCTGGAGAGGCACCCAGGGGATAGATCATGCCAAACTTGGCAGGCCATGGGAAAGACTTTAGATTTCATTCTAAGTACGATGGGAATCCACTGGAAGCTTCATGTAGGGTCTTTGGAATGAACCGATGTGTTAAAATGATCACTTTCAATGCTTCATGGACAGAGGTGAGTCTGGCGAGAGTGGAGGCAGAGGCTGTCTGGAGGCTTCTGCATCCAGATGGGAGGTGATGATGGTGGCTTCTACCGCGGTGGTAGTGGAGGTGATGAGGTCAAAGTCTGCACGTATTTTCACGATAGAAACAAGGGGATTTACTGATGTATTTACGGGAGGAGATGAGAAAAAGAGAGACACCGAGAACAGTCCATGGCCTTGGGCCAGAGCAACTGGGTGCCATTCACTGAGATGGGAAACACCAGAACAAAGGGTTTGGAGGAGGAAATGGAGGGTCGTCTTTCAGACATATTTTGTCTGTGCTGCCTGTTAATATCTGAGTGGAGCTGTGGAGCAGGCAGTTGTACAGAGTCAGTATCTCTGGGCACAGGGCTGTGCTACAGATGTCACTGTGGGGCCGTCAGGATGCAGATGGCATTTGAAGCCAGGCATATGGACAAGATCACGGAGGAAGTTTGTGCAGACGGAGAGGTGGACCCAGGGCTGAATGTTAACTGATGCAGCATTTAGGGATCTGGAAGATGAGAGGCAACGATAAAGTACATGGGAAGGAACAGGCAGCAGGACTGGAGGAACCGAGGGCTGTGGAGCTCGTGGTACCAGAGGGAGGCAGAGGCCGACTGTGTCAAGTGCCTCTGAGATCAGGCAGTAAGCGGTCTGAGAGTCACCAGATGGCACTGGCAACCTTCGTGACAGGTGCAGGGGAAGAAGCTGGCTGGAGAGAATGGAAGGAGAGGCAGTGGAGAAAGCCAGCACAGATAACCCTTTCTAGGAATGCACTTCTAAAGGGGAGCAGTGGAGTGGTCATTGGAGGAGGGCGTGACATCAATGGAGGTTTGGGTTTCTGTTGTTTCAGTGTGAGGGAAATTGCAGTGTGTTCATACATTTCCAATATCAACAAAGTCATCAAGTGCCTACCATGTCCTAGGCACATAGAAAGATCCTAAGGTACCCATTCATTTTGAATTTCCAAGATAGGAAGGGAGATAGACACAGCAATGCAGCATCTCATCACCATGAGCAAGTGTGTAGAAGAGGAGTGCACGGTGTTCTGTTAGAACTCAGGGAGGAAGCATAGCTTGGCTCTGGGGAGAATAAATCCAGGCAGGCCTCCTGAAGGAGGTGACAACTGAGGTAAACCTGAGAATTAGCCTGGAAGAATGAATAGAAATTAACCTGCTTAAGAAGACAGGGAAAGGCCTTCCAAGAAAATAAAATCACATCGGGTAAGAGTCAGGAGATACAATGGGATGTGTTTAGAACAGTGTGCAATTCATGATTACTAGAGCATACAGAATGAGGAAGGACAAGATTTGAGATAAAGTTGTGGAGAGAAGAAGCAGGAGATCCTGGAAGGTCTTTTTTTCCATGCCAACAAGTTTACCCTTTAAACTGTAGACGGTGAGGACCCATCGACAGGTTTAAACTTGGGAGTGAAATGCTTGTTTTGGCATTTTTAGGGTAATTGCTTTGCAGCCAAAGGAAGGATATAGATTTTAGGAGGGGGCAGATTTAGAGGATATTATGTCAAGGGGATCCTGCTGAATATTTTAGGGGTAAATCGGCAGGACAGTGAGCTTTCTGTGAGCAGCAGTGGAAGAGGAGGATGACAGGAAGAAGTGGCTAGGTGGGAGAGATTAATTGTTAACCTGGAGGAGGGTCCAAGTGGAGATGTCTAGTTGGTATTTTGATAATACAGTTTGAAGCTCAACAGACAGGTCAGAGCTGAAAATATAAATTTAGAATTCATATGTTAGTATGGAGAGAAGTTTATGAAGCAGTAATTTTGATTACATTACTATATTTTATATAGAACTATATCTGTCTTTTCATCCATCCATCCATCCATCCATCCATGCATCCATCCATCCATCCATGCATCCATCCATCCATCCATGCATCCATCCATCCATCCATCCAACTATAAAAAATATGGAAAAACTTAGGTCAGAATAATTATGGCATTTATTTCTGTACGAAGATATTTTCTTATGTATGTTAATTTTTTTCATAATGAGTGTACCTTACTGATGTGATAAAACTATGTTTATTTATTTATAATAAAGATATTATAAAAACTAGGTGATATGGCATGTCAGAATCTAACGAGGTAGAATTTCCTATAGGAGTCTGCGTCCACTGCAGTAAAGTGTCCATTAAAGTAAAGAGTGGGCCGGGTATGGTGGCTCACGCCTGTAATCCCAGCACTCTGGGAGGCCAAGGTGGGTGGATCACCTGAGGTCAAGACTTCGAGACCAGCCTGGCCAATAGGTGAAACCCCATCTCTACTAAAAATACAAAAAAAAAAAATTAGCTGGGTGTGGTGGCACAGGCCTTTAATGCCAGCTACGTGGGAGACTGAGGCAGGAGAATCACTTGAACCCGGGAGGCGGAGGTTACAGTGAGCTGAGATTGCACCACTGCACTCCAGCATGGGTGACACAGTGAGACTCTGTCTCAAAATAAATAAACAAACAAATAAAAGTGGTAAGAGTTCACTGGCCCTGTTGATTAGATGGTCTTTGCTGCTCCTGGAAAGGACAGTGCTGGTGATGACGACAGAAATCAGACTTCAGTAAGTGAGGAATTGAGCAAGGGAAAGGAGCAGAAGCAGGGGGAGAGCATGAAGTGTGAAGATCCGTGAGAAAGGGATGACTGGGGAGTGGCATGGAGATGGGGACCGGTGACTCCACAGCTCGAGTGGATGGGTCCACCTTGAGTACAGGAAGGGACTCCAGACTCTGAGGAGGGTGTTAAGGTTGGGTAGCATTTGTATTTGGGGTGAGAAAGTGTTTCCATTTCAGTAGGGTCTGAAGAACTCTCACATGGAGGCGATTTTGGTTGGTGGAGGCTTTTGGGACAGTGAAATGGAAGATGCCCCCGTAACAGGACTGGTGAGCTTTGCTGTGGAACTTTCTGAGGTCAGAGAGTATGATTCAGAATCATACCCTTTCTTGGAATTATTTCATTTTCTCCAGAGCTAGAGGTTTAGAAAACTACCCTGGCACGGAATGTGGAAGAGTGAGTTGCAATATTGATGCACAGAGGTGTTTTGTCTGCCAGCTGGGGTGCCAGCACGAAGCAGGGATGGAACTGGGTATGCAGGGAACAAAGGCACTCAGGAGGCCTGGGATGAAGGAAGCCATGCCAGACTACGAGAAGACAGAGAATCCAAGGTGAGAACGAGCCTGGCAAGGAGCGGTGGCAGGAGGAGGAGCTGGGAACGCCGGCTGCAGAATGATTGACAGTGAGATTTCAGAGTTTTCAGTTTCTGACATGGCACAGTTCTGGGTGATAATGAGGTTGGGAGGGCCACTGTGGGAGCAGGTGGCTGGAGTGGAATCTAGGTCACCGCCACAGGGGTTAGGTAGGTTTGGTCTATTCTCTACAACCACCTTTATTCAGATAATGTTTTGGGGAATGTGTAAGAAATCCCCTCCCCAATGCCCGCAAACATTGTTTAAATAGTGCAAGGCATGATTTATATTTGGTTTTCATAGCTTTCCTGTGTGTGGAAACGGTTTTACAAATTAGCCCAGAAAACTTGAAATGTTCTTCATCTGCTGTGAAAGAGACTCCACCCACACAAGATAATGACAGGATATTATCTTCCGATTGCTAATTAGCAACCGAATGAATGTCTAGCCTTGGTGCCGCCAAGTCCTCTCCATTAATGTGTGCCCTGCAGGGGACAGAGGAGTGAGACCAGAGCTGCTTCCCCTCAATGTGGCTGGCCAAGCATGTGGTGCGCCTCCTTTTTAGAGAAAGCACTTTAAGAGTACCTTGTGCAGACTCTAACATACACTCTGACTGTATAGAATCGGCAAACAACATATTTAGTATTGCTCCTCAATTCAGTGAAAAAATAGTTGCAGTAAAATTGAACATTTGCAAGTGTGGGTATTTTTGACCCATCATTCTGGTTACCTTGTATTAATCCTGAATGAATTAATCACATTTTCACAGATTATAAGGATTAAGTTAGGTTAACGTGGAAAGGAGTTGAGGAACAAAGATCTAGGAAAAGAAACCTTCCCATAAATACAGAGAACATGACCCCACTTTTGATTTCCTGCTGTGTCTAGACGTGTCTAGGTATGTTACCACTCTGGCCCTGGCCAGAAAATCATAATGAAAAACACTCGAAGATGCTTTCATTGACCTCAAGGGCTCGTTTCCTCCTTAACCTCCAAGTATTCTTTATTGAGAGAGTTCAAATATTTTGTTCTGCAATATCATGGATGCTCATGACTGAGATTATGTCTGCAAGTCACAAAAGTGACATACATTTAGTTATCCAGGCCAGCAGCCTTTCATGGTCAAATGACTGAACAATTCATTGGATAAAATTAATCAAAGTAGTTAATCGATGGACCAAAATAGCTCAGCTCTCAGTTTCACTACTAACATTAGCGAATAGTTCAGCTTTTGCTTATTTAATTTTCTAGCTATTTTTTTTTTTTTTTTTTGAGACGGAGTTTCGCTCTTGTTACCCAGGCTGGAGTGCAATGGCGCGATCTCGGCTCACCGCAACCTCCGCCTCCTGGGTTCAGGCAATTCTCCCGCCTCAGCCTCCCGAGTAGCTGGGATTACAGGCACGCGCCACCAGGCCCAGCTAATTTTTTTATGTTTAGTAGAGACGGGGTTTCACTATGTTGACCAGGATGGTCTCGATCTGTTGACCTCGTGATCCACCCGCCTCGGCCTCCCAAAGTGCTGGGATTACAGGCTTGAGCCACCGCGCCCGGCCAATTTTCTAGCTATTTTACCATTGTCTGAGCCTCAGTCAGTAGTTCTCGAGGTTGACTTTTTTTGTGAATTTGCTTTATGAGCTCAGGCAAACAGTTGAAATCTTTTTCTCCTGTTTCCCTGTTTGGGAGAATACTACCAATTTCTTCTCAGAGGCTTTTGGGGGCTGTTGGGAAGATTGGTGGATTTTCTATCAAAATCTGGTATATTCTTCAGACAGACACTCCAAAGTTCACAGTGAAATATGATACTGCATTATTAAATTTGGAGGTTTCCATGATGGGAGGTATCTGAATGGGTTGAATGTTGGCCCCCACAAAACATGCCCATGTCTTAAACCCTGGAACCTGTGAAC
This sequence comes from Leontopithecus rosalia, assembly GCA_028533165.1. Taxonomy (NCBI): domain Eukaryota; kingdom Metazoa; phylum Chordata; class Mammalia; order Primates; family Cebidae; genus Leontopithecus; species Leontopithecus rosalia. The sequence goes on from CM052658.1 coordinate 105,669,358, forward strand.
GTGATATTATTTAGAAAAAGTCTTTGAAGATATAATTAAGTAAAGGATCTCAAGACAAGATGATCTTGGATTACCCAGGTGGGCCCTAATCCATTGACAAGCATCCTTCGATAGAGAGGAGAGGACACAGGAACGGATGAGAGGGCCATGTGAGACAGAGGCAGAGACTGCAGTGATGCAGCCACAAGCCAAGGAACTCCTGAAACCCCAGAAGCTGAAAAAGGCAAAAAACGTTCTCCTCTGGAGCCTTCGGAGGGAGTGTGGCCTTGCCAACACTTGATTTTGGCCTTCTGGCTTCCAGAACTGAGAAGGGCCAGTTTGTGGTAATTTGCTATGGTAGCCTTAGGAACGTGAGGGACTGCCCACCTGAAGCACATCCCTCCTCCCTGCTTGTCTGGAACACTTTTCACTGAGCATAGGGTCTTGTAATTTGGAGGTTGTTCCACTAAAGTAATGTATTTAATTTCATGCAAGAGGAGAATTTATTAAGTTTTAGAATGAGATACGGTGTCTAGTTCCAAGCCCAGAATTATATAGAAAATTTAACCATAAAAGCCTGCTTGCCTGGATAACTAAAGTGCTCTGAAAGCTGCTGTATATTCATCTAATTTTTTTCTTTTTGAGACAGAGTCTCACTCTGTTGCCCAGGATGAACGCAGTGATGCGATCACGGCTCACTGCAACCTTGACCTCCTGGGCTCCAGCAATACTCTCGCCTTATCCCCCAAGTAGCTGGGACCACGGGTGCACACCACCACATCTGGCTAATTTATTTTTTGTAGAGACAGGTCTTGCTGTGTTGCCCAGGCTGGTCTCAAACTCCTGGACACAAGCAATCTTCCTGCCTTGGCCTCCGAAACTGTTGAGATTACGGGCATGAGCCGCTGCACCTGGCCTCGCTATATCTTCATCTAATTGGATAATCCAGGAAGGTGAAGGTTTAGAAGTCTTAATTACTTGAGCTGCGCAGACCGGAGAACACAGGAATGGCCATGCCATCGTGTTCCAGACAGAACCCAGACTGCCTTATTGACCCTTTAAATGCCATTATCTCTCTTTTACCTGTGATACATTAATCGATGTACAATATTTCAATAAATCTGAGTCAGGTTAAAAAAAAGTCTACTTTGGGTATGTCAAACAATGTTTAGAATTTCCATTCATTCAATCTTTCTACAAATCATAAGTTACATTTCATATGCAAGGTACTGTGCTAACTGCTGGAACGCTTAGTGAGCATAATAGACAAGGCCCTCCCGCTCCCATGGAGTGTACAATCTAGTGACATGCTTCAGGAAGATGTTATAATTATTTAAATATGACCTAAGTCTAAACTGATGTAGCATAATTTTCACATGACTGGCAAAATAGCAACGGCTCTGACAACATTAACTTGCCATGCCACACAAGATCTATGCACTGATACAATCGGTACCAGAAGTACTTGAAGCTATCTAAGTAATTGGTTCTGAATTAATTGCATAGAGGGAAAATACGGAATGCGTAAGCCAAACCGTATACTAAATCAGCATAGTATTGAGGTTTGTGACCGTGTTCTATGATGCTTTATTGTTTTGAAGATTTAGCTACTGATGATATTTTTCTTTAGATAACAGAATTAATTGATATTCTTTAAAATTAGATGATAAAGAGAAAGTCCCTAGAAGTCTGGACAGTAGGGACAGCCAGTGAAGCCTCTGTTTGCTATTCATCATCTGAAAGCGGGAAGCCTCCCCTCTCCTCTGTACCCCTACAGGACCCAAGGCTGATCTGTTCTTGCCTAGGGTGGAGGATCCATCTCCTGGATTACATCACACACTTTCCTAGAGATCTGCAGTGATTCCCAATATCATTTCACAGTGATCTTCCTGATCCCTGGTCATACACATCTCCACCAACCATTCCCCTTCTCAGATCCTGAGATCACTGGGCTACCTTGGTTCTCTATCTGATTACGGCTGCACTTCTGTCCCTGGTCCACCTCTGCCAATGCCATTTCAGTACATTTTTCAGCTGTGTTATTCTTAATTGAGAAAAACCCACGCGAGGCGGTTTACACTGGGCCCCACCCTCCTGTCACTCCAGTTTCTGTTGCTGTCAAACTCTCTACCCTCCACCCCGCTGAATGCATCCCTTCTCTCATGAAATCGGGCTGGACAGAAAGACGTCTCTATAGTTTCATGTAATTTGCTTTTTAAACCTCTCCCAACAGACAAAAAGACTTCTGCATGCAATATGTTGATTCTGTTCATTCTATTTGGCATTTAAATAATCGGGAAATGAACTGATTTTGTGGAAAGTACATTTTCAGTAATTTAAATAATAGTTCCAATTTTGTTAATTTTTATACTTAGAGTCAAGCCTAAAAATTTCTCAGCCACAAATGCTGACCCCATATTCCAACTGATTCTTGGGCTCGATATTGCTACTAGAGGGCTATACTTTCCTTTGTCCTCAAAGCAAATTTCTTGAACTCCCGACCTCAGGTGATCTGCCGGCCTTGGCCTCCAAAGTGCTTGGATTACAGGTGTGAGCCACCACGCCTGGCCGAAAGCAAATTTCTAAGGCAGGCAGCATCGATGTTCATTTGTGCAATCAAGCCATAATCTATTCATAAAAAAGAGTTTTGAATCAACAAATAAAGCCTAATTTTTCAGTCCCATTTTATATTAAGATGATGAAATAAGATAATGTAAAGAGTCTGCTGAAGTTAATTAACTCTGAGTCTTGTGAAAACTTCCTCAGTTTAAATCCTAATATACCAGGGAAATTTGGAGACTTGTAAACAGCATTTCCTCTCCTTGTACAGGACACAGATGCTCTTTCCACCTCCCACTAATGGTTGCTTTACATAATTTTGTGGTAGCTTCTTTTCCAAATATTATAAGCACACAGGAGAGCTAGAGGTGAAGCAATAACCCCAAACCTGGATCTCCACAGTCTCCAGTAGGAACGTGTGAAGAAAAAGTTCTTTCAATTTTAGCTCTGCATGGGCATGTCAAAGCCTCTCTACTCCTCTCTTCCCATCTACAAATAAGGGATAATAATGTTAATATTTGCTTACTTACCTCACAGGAGAATGAAAAGAAAGAATAATTTAATGTTAATAAGTTCTTTGAAGATGAAAAGTACTTCATAATTGCTAAGTTCTATTACATTTTTTGAAATCCATCTCAAAGATACCCCTCCTACCTTATCCTCCTTTGATTAATTAAAAATAATTATCCTTTCTCAACTTCGTTATTTAAGTACATTAGGACCTTCATGACGTTCCCACACAATGTATGTTTCCAGGCTTTACCCAGTGTTACTGCCTTCAGGTTTGGGCCTTTCATATTTTCTAACTTCTTATGTATGAGAAAATCTAGTGAAAACCTGTTGTGTCTGCCTGGGGTAGATTTCATTTCAGAGTGTGAAAATTGCATCAACAGCCAGCTTTCTTCTCGCACACTTTGAAAGGCTCTTGACGCTGCTAGCATCTAAGGCAGAATTTCTCAAAGGTGGGGGTGACCCTTCCATTGGTATCTGAATCCCTGGGTGCTTGCTAAGATCTAGGTGCCTGAAGATCAGACTCTATGGGGTGGGTTATGGAAATCTGCATTTAAAATAAATTCTGCAGTTGTCAACTAAAATTTGAGAACCACCCACTCCAGGTCCCTCATCCTTTTTTTTGAGACGGAGTTTCGCTCTTGTTACCCAGGCTGGAGTGCAATGGTGTGATCTCGGCTCACCGCAACCTCCGCCTCCTGGGTTCAGGCAATTCTCCTGCCTCAGCCTCCTGAGTAGCTGGGACTACAGGCATGCGCCACTATGCCCAGCTAATTTTTTGTACTTTTAGTAGAGACGGGGTTTCACCATGTTGACCAGGATGGTCTCGATCTTTCGACCTCGTGAACCACCCGCCTCGGCCTCCCAAAGTGCTGGGATTACAGGCGTGAGCCACCGCGCCCGGCCCCTCATCCTTTTTTTTTTAAAGATGAAAAACACAGTCTGGAGGTCAAAAGTGAAGTTTTTTGCCTTAGGCCTCACACGTTGCATTTTCTGCTCGGATACTGGAAGAAGGGACAGAGGACAAGGGCTTTGTCTCTTCTAGAAGCTGAGGTATGAAGGGCTCTACTTAGCCTCCTTTCACATCACCACCTGCAGGCACATGCATCCTTGCCTCCTCACACCCCACTAATTAGGGGGGTCTTCCTTTTATGTAATCTCCCTCATGTCACCAGCTCTCCCTCCCTCTGGCTGTTGCTTTTGGAGCCTTTCTCATGAGTAAATACATCTGCAATCCCCACTTGCCATTTATTTCCCTCGGTCCCAAGGAAAAAGAGGCTGACTTTTTTCTTTTTTTTTTTTGAGATGAAGTTTCCCTCTTGTTGCTCAGGCTGGAGTTCAATGGTGAGATCTCTGCTCGATGCAACCTCCGCCACCCAGGTTCAAGCGATTCTTCTCCTGCTGAGGCTGATTTTCAAAGTTAATCTCTCCACTTGGGCTATCCATCCCTTTCCCTGCCTACTCTGGGCTCTCGTTCCATCCACTGTTCGCTCTCTCTTATAATTCAAGACTTTCTCTCTCTTCCGACATTGTCTCCTCAAAAGCCATGCATCCTTCTAGTGGCTCCACACAGCAGAGCTCCTAGAAAGAGCAGTTTTCAGGGCTGTTTGTTGCTGGTATTAAAAAATATGAGGAAGGCTAGGTGTGCTGGCTCACCTCCCAGAGTGTCTGTAATCCCAGCACTCTGGGAGGCCGAGCAGGTGAATCACCTGAGGTCAGGAGTTCAAGACCAGCCTGGCCAACATGGTGAAACCCCCTCTCTACTAAAAATACAAAAATTAGCCAGGCCTGGTGGCTAACACCTGTAATCCCAGCTACTTGGGAGGCTGAGGCGGGAGAATCGCTTGAACCCAGGAGGAGGAGGTTGCAGTGAGCCGAGATCACGCCACTGCACTCCAGCCTGGGCGACAAGAGTGAAACTCTGTCTCCAAACAAAAACAAACAAACTGAGCAGAATTACCTTTGGAAAGTAAACACACAGTACAAAGAGTAAGGGGAAGCACCAACATCATCATCCCCACCGTGGGGCTGTTTTTGGAATAAGTATTGGGGAAGCGGCGTTTTGATTCTTTGTAGATTGCTGTCCTCCTGGCAGAATCCCATTTCCCTGCTCCAGGCTTTTACACCAGGCCAGCATTGCTTTCATTCCCTGTGCTCCATGCACATTCTTGTGGGCTGAGTTCAGGGTTTGGCCGTAGGCGAGTCTCCTGTCTCCACAGCTAATAGTGGGTTTGGTGTGGGCCCTGGCATGCCCACCAGCGGTTTGCTTTGTAATTTTTCCCTCTTGGCCTGTGGGAGGACTGAGGTTTGGCATCTGGAACTCCTGCATTACAGCTGCAGGCCTGCTTGGAAGGTGAAGTGGCTGTTGCAGGGCAGGTGACAGCACCCTGGGGCCACAGCTAACCTCCCACCTTCATGAAGAGCCACAGCAACTGTGTGGGAATCCTTCCAGAAGCCCACTTACGGCTGGAGGCAGAGGCATGGCTTCTGTCTGAGCGTTTCCCTCTGACTAGGTCCAGGAGGCAACTGTCTTGGGAAGCAAATGGTGACAGCATGTGGGGAACTCTCTTCTGGATGGACTAACAGGGACTCAGAACATGAACTCAGTGGACTGACTGCACTGAGGCGCTCACCTGGCCATTACTTGAAGGTCATTACTTAAAGTAAGTTCTTCACTTGCCAAGTAGATTTGAGAACTAAAGTCTGTGGCTCAGTGACGCTGGTTCAGTAGCCAGAGAGGTCTAATATATGCCTTAGTCCATTCCTGTGGCTATAACAAAATACCACGGCCTGAGTAATTGACAAATAATAGAAATTTATTTCTCACAGCTCAGAAGGCTGAGAAATCCAGGATAAAGGTGCCAAAAGATTTAGTGTATGGTAAGGGCTTTTCTCTGCTTCTAAGATGGACACTTTGCTGTATCCTCAAATGGCAGAATGGGAAGAGCAAAAGGGACTAGGGCACACCCTTCAACCTCTTTCATAAGGGCACTGATCTCATTCACAAGGGTGAAGCCCTCCTGACTTAATCACTTTCCCAAAGGCCTCACTTATTCTTCCAATTTTTTTTTTTTTTTGAGATTGAGTTTCACTCTTGTTGCCCAGGCTGGAGTGCAATGGTGCGATCTTGGCTCACTGCAACCTCCACCTCTCAGGTTTAAGCGATTCTCATGCCTCAGCCTTCTCAGTAGCTGGGATTACAGGCACGTACCACCATGTCCAGCTAGGTTTTGTGTTTTTAGTAGAGACAGGGTTTCACCGTGTTGATCAGGCTGGTCTTGAACTTCTGACCTCAGGTGATGCACCTGCCTTGGCCTCCCAAAGTGCTGAGATTACAGGCATGAGCCACGGCGCCCAGCCAAGGCCTCACTTTTTAATACCATCACCTTAGGGGCTAAGTTCCAACCTATGAATTTTGGAAAAGCACATACATTCAAGCCACAGCAAAAACGTATTCCAAGATTGAAAACGTTTTCCTAAAACTCTAGGTTTGCAGAAATACTTTTAGTCCTGCAAAAATTTTTCCATAACCTTTTCTTTTTCCAGTCTTCCATCATGAAACCAGTGGTTCTAAACAGAGTGATTTCGCCTCCTAGGAGAATTACGGCAATGGAAACATTTTTAGTTGTGACAACTGGGGGTGGTCGCGGTGGTGGTAATGTACCTAGTGGGTAAACTCACTCTCTGAAGGCCTGTCATAAGGACCCTACTCCCATTCACGAGGACTCTGTCCTCATTGTTTAATCACTTCTTAAAGGCCCCACCTCTTAATATCATCACATTGGTGATTAAGTTTAAACATCTGAATTCTGGGGGACACATCATTCAAACACAGCAGGCACTCTTATGTCCTTTTAATGAACTAGGAAGCTGAGACTCAGGTTAAGAAAGCTGCCAAGGGTCTACTGAGAGTTGGAGCAGGCATGAAACCTGGGTTTGCCTTCTGCTGTGTGGCACGTGCCTCAAGACCTGAAGGGTGCTGCCTCCAGGCCAGAAACCACGCTGGCTGCGGAGGGCAAACCTGAACATGCCCTGATCCAGTTTCAAAGCTAACACAAATCCTTATATCACAAAGTGGCCAGGGAGGAATGGAAGGAGAGATGCAGACAGTAGATCAGAGCAGTGCTTTCTCAAGTTATTTTGCACAGAAGCATAGAGATGGGGAGAAGAAAGAGCCCGAGGGCTCAGTGGACCAGCTGCCTCTCTCCTCGCCGGGGCCTGGCTCCACTTTCATCTGTTCTAGATGGGAGAACAAGGTTCCAGCTAAAAGGGTTTGAAAACCTTTGTTTCTTAAAAGAACTCAAGAGAAGGTGAACATATTTGCCTTGAGAAGGTTCAGGATATCCTGAAGAAATCATGAAGGAACCACGCAGTATTTTAGGTGGATTTTCAGGGTGGGAAATTTGGGCCCATGTAAATGAGAGAAGAGAAATGGAAGAAACAATGCCGCATATGTGGGTGTAGAGCGAAGCCCAGGGAGTGGGGAGGGCAGAGGAGGAGCTGCCTGGGAGAGGCAGATGGTGTCTCAAGGCAGGTGGTCTTCACGCTTGGCTGTCTTGAGAATCCGAGGAATCAAGACTCCATTTTATAGACAGTGGGGAATTAGTAAAGATTTCTGTGCCGAGTAAAGGGGGGATAAATGGCAAAATGAGATAAAGACGGGAAGAGCCCAGGGACAGGGTGAGCACAGTCATATCATGCACACGAGGCAATTACAATATGCCAGGAGCTCAAGTGTGGAACAGTTTGTAGAACGCAGCATCCAGTCCTCAGGCGATAAGGATAGTGCATTGATGAATGCCTATCTAAGACATTTGTTTCCCACTAATAATTAAGCTAAGACATTTGTACCAAATGGCATCTTAGCTGTAAGAGATTTATTTATTTTTTAGACATGGATGTAATTTTTATTCAGATTTTGGCTTCTTCTGGCTTGGCTGGCTCCTTGTCACCTTGGCTTATCTCCTGCGACTCATACTGATAACCTAAAATGTGCCCTTCCATATTTTTCATCTGAATCATATAATTGCATACTAATATATTTATATTGACGTATCTCTAGCTATACACACGCAGGTTTGGGGTTACTATTTTTCAGTTTTTGAATTGCATTCTTCATGCTTTTCTGCTTTTCTTCTCTCAACAGTATCTTGAAGAAATCTCTCTCCATCACCTGGTAGGGTTCTAATTCAGTCCTTTTAATGTCCCACATGACTGCGCAGCATGGATCTGCTCTATGAATGTAACCATTCCCTGCTGATGGACATCTGCATTGCTTCTAGGTTTGTGTCTTTACAAACAACGCTGAAATAAACACACCTGTGTGTTTTGTGAGGCAGTCCAGCATAGCTTTTAAAGGTCTGCACTCCAGAGTCAGACTCTGTGTGTTTGTTACCTACCTCTGCCACGTACTAGCTGTTATTTTGGGCAGGTTTAAACCTCTCTGGGTATCAGTTTCCTCATTTGTAAAATAGAGGATTATAACAGGATATGTAATTCATGTAGAGCCTTTGCAAAAATACCTGGCCTGAAGTAAGGACTCAATAAATATTACTTGTTATTATAAAAGTCCTGAATACCAGAGCTTGAGTTTCTATGAGCTAACTTTTCTTTTTTTTGAGGTGGAGTCTTGCTCTGCCGCCAGGCTGGAGAACAGCGGCACAATCTTGGCTCACTGCAATTTCCACCTCCAAGGTTCAAGTGATTCCCCCACCTTAGTCTCCCAAGTAGCTGGGACTATAGGCATGTACCACCAGGCCCAGCGAATTTTCTGTATTTTAATAGAAACAGGGTTTCACCATGTTGGCCAGGATGGTCTCAAACTCTTGCTCCATGTGATCCACCCTCCTTGGCCTCCCAAAGTGCTGGGATTACAGGTGTGAGCCACTGTGCCCAGCCTATCTTTTCTTTTGTAGATTCTAGTTGTTGATTAAAAAGATTGATTGCTGATTATAAAGGTGTCTACCATTCAAGGTTTCTTGAGTTCGTTTTACGTTCTCAATATGTTTATGTTCTAGTGTATGCATAAATTCACCTAGATTTTCCTAAAGAAATTTTGTTCCTTTTTTTCATGTTTTCAAAGTAGAGAGGAATCTAACATCATTTTCCTTTGGTCACATATCCAGTTACAGTACTGGCATCATTAACTAAATACTTAATTCTTTTCCTACGGGAAGTTTCTCACAAGTTCTGAAGAAAGCTGGGTTCAGAAACAGCACAGGCAGAGTCCCAACCAAAACTGCACATTCCGTGGTGACTTCTCATCTAATTTTTGCCCCATGGCTTCTTTGAGCCATGAAAGGGAGGCTGCTGAGATCCAGCCAGAGATGGGGTCTGCAAAACTCTTGCAGGTTTTCATGAGAGAACCCAGGAAGCGTTGTTAGGGGCAGGGCTGGAGCTGGTGCTTACCTGATCTTAAACTCAGATCAAAAGTCCACACTGAGCTCTTCTGTCAGGAGGGCCCTGGGAGGGAGCTTGAAGGGCCATGAGACACCCAGTGGGATCTCATAATATTGTGGTTTCTACCTACTAATTCAAGACTCTGCAGATGTAGCAAGGGATATTTAAAGTGTGTTATCCAGGACTACTTAAGTTCCATAAAACTCTACAATTACACTTAATACCCACTTGGCCAAACTCTAAACATGCACAAAAGAGCTTCCCTCCTCCCCCACTTCCCCTTGCTAAAGGCCTGAAAACAGATTTTTACCACCCAGGTAGTATCTGCTTGGGAAGGGAGAGAGGTCAGGTCTGGGGCAGGAGGGGGCGGGGGAGTCTATTTATTTTGCAATTAGCAAAGGACCTTGGGACCATCTTGGAAATTTTGGTTTGAGAGGTGGTAAAATGTCTGATTGTGACACCCACAAGGTTAGATTTGTCATTACCACAGAGTTAAATGAGCACATAGACCTTCTGGTGGCTGCAGAGAAACTGATGAACAGCATTGGGTCTGAAATCTGGCTATGAAAATGCTTCTTACACTGACAATTATGTAAAGAGTGACCCAGAACGTAGTCACTTCTTAAAAATGATACATGTTAGCGCAGGCATGTGCCACATAACCACATTTCAGTTAACGATGGACCACATATACAACGGTGGTCTCAAAAGATTATAACAGAGCTGCCCCATACAGCTGTACCATTCCTTATCTTTTATACAATAATTTTACCTTACCTTCTCTTTGTTTAGCTATGTTGAGACGCACAAATACTTGCTATTGTGTTACAGTTGCCTACAGTATTCAGTATAGTACATGTCGTGCAGGCTGGTTCCCCAAGAGCAATAGGCTGTATCATAGAGCATAGGTGTGCGGTAGGCTCTCCCATTTAGGTTTTTGTAATTCCATTCTGCATGTTCACAAAATTATAAAAGTGCTTAGTGATGCATTTCTCAGAAGAAACCCTGTTGTTAACCGAAACATGACTGTATGTAAGACAAACAAAATGTGTCTGAGGCTCTGGTAATTCTTCCTAGAAATAGAGAAGAAATTCACCTCTTTCAACTGTTTCGACTTTAGGGCATCTTAGATTTGCTCCGGGAAAAGTGACATTCAGAAAGATTGGGACATACAAATAATTTTCAGTGGTGATTTCAGAGAGAATAGTTGGTAGAAGCGTAAATGACACTCAGCAACGAGTGAAAAGCTTCAAATTTACTTTTTTTTTTTACTATTTTTACTTCTTTTTAGTTCACATATTCTGAATTAAAAATTGAAATGAGATTAAAAAAAAACCTCTCATTAACCAAGAAGTTTTACCTGAGAAGTATCCCATTCATTCATCCATCCTTCCATTCAACCGTCCACCGATCTGTCCATCCTCCCTTCTTCCCTCACTCCTCACTCCTTTCTTTTTTTCCTTCCTTTCTTCCACACATATTTACTGAGTGCCAAGTTTGTGACTAGGAAAGCTACAGGGAAGACTCTGGTCCCACTCAGCTTACATTTTCAGGAAGAAATGACAACAAATCACACACACACACACACACACTTATATATTTATATTTATTTATTTATTTTTGAGATGGAGTCTTGCTCTCTCGCTCAGGCTGGAGTGCAGTGGCGCAATCTCGGCTCACTGCAGCCTCTGCCTCCTAGGTTCACGTGATTCTCCTGCCTCAGCCTCCCAAGTAGCTGGGACTACAGGTACATGCCACCACACCCAGCTAATTTTTTTGTGTTTTTAGTAGAGATGGGGTTTCACTGTGTTAGCCAGGATGGTCTCGATCTCCTGACCTCATGATCCTCCTGCCTCAGCCTCCCAAAGTGCTGGGATTAAAGGTGTGAGCCACCGCGCCCGGCCTAAGCATATTATTACTTTATTTATATGGTGATAAATTCAGTCAACATATTAAAGTAAGATGATAAGTTGGAAAGTTATAAATGGATGCACTATTTTAAATTGAGTGCTCAGGAAAGACCGTTAGAGAAGGGAATGTTTGAATTTAAATGTGAATCTTTCCTATCTAAACATAATAGTTTGAAACTATAAGCATTTGCAACATTCATGTATTGGGTTAGACATAAAAATAAATTTGGACCTCTCACAATTCATTTACAGTTTTGTTTTTTATGCCTCCATTCAAAATATGCAAGCATTTTTACTTGATACTTTCTTATATATAATTTTGTAGCAAGTAAGTGAAGAGTTTCCAATGACACGAAGTTTAGATAAATATTAAAAATGTTGAAATAGGCCATGCGGTGGCTCAAGCCTGTAATCCCAGCACTTTGGGAGGCCAAGACGGGTGGATCACGAGGTCAAGAGATCGAGACCATCCTGGTCAACATGGTGAAACCCCATCTCTATTAAAAATACAAAAAATTAGCTGGGCATGGTGGTGCGTGCCTGTAATCCCAGCTACTCGGGAGGCTGAGGCAGGAGAATTGCCTGAACCCAGGAGGTGGAGGTTGTGGTGAGCTGAGATTGCGCCATTGCACTCCAGCCTGGGTAACAAGAGCGAAACTCCGTCTCAAAAAAAAAAAAAAATAAAAAATGTGAAATAACAAATCTCACAGCATCTGGGAGTATACTACTATAATCTGGCTGATTCAGATTATAAAGAAGTATCATTTAAAATAGAAAGTACTACATAAAGAAGGAATGGTAGATTGATTTTTAAAAAGGCATCTTTGTACTCGTAAGTATTTGGTAGAACTTCAGGTGATCACTAGTGTCATTTTAAGCTACTTAGCTTGTCATATACTTAACCTCCCATCATTTATAATCTATCACCAAGTTTTGTTCATTCAGTTGTTCATGCTCCTTCAGAAAAATCTTTCTGTTTCTACTGCTTCTGCCCTATTGATTCTTTAATCTCTCCTCCAACAACTATTTCAATAGCCTCTTAAATGACAACCCTATTACCCACTGCAGTTCATCTTCCACCTATCACCAGAGTTGACTTTCTGATTTTAAATGCAGATCTGATCAGGTGCCTCTATGACGCTTAACGGCATGCCTGGCTCCCTGTCATTGTCATCTTCCTGACCAAACCCAAACTCCCTGGAATGCTGTCAAATGCTTTTCCCTATCCAACACCAGGATGCCTTTCCAGCCTCTTTCTCTCTTCTGAGGCCACACCACACCGACATCGTGTGAACGCTGGGTCTTCCATCTAAAATTCCCTGCTCCTCTTTTCTGCCGGCCAATTTTTCCAAAGTTCCTTGTACCTAATGATTATAATACAAAGTGATAAGGACTATACTAGAGGTATGCACAGTGTGGTCACACCATATTTTAATTTGCCCAATTTTATATAAGCCTTTGCCTTTGTATGGGGGCTGGATTCTGATGCTAGAGCCAGGATACCTGGGTTCCATTTCCTGCCTGGTCCTCAGCTATCTCTGTGGCTTTGCTGATGTCTGTACCTCATTTTCCTCATCTGTTAAAGTTAGATCACTCAGCAGCTGGGTTATAATGTTGTTAGACAAATGTGTCTAGAATAGTGTCTGGTATATTAGTAAGTTTTCAATGGATCCTTCATTATTTAGCTTAATTATTAACTTCTGTATCCCTAAAGATAGAAAATCAGGATATAATAACTATGGAAAGGATAAAAAGAGTGGCATATGAGTGCCTCATCAAGATTCAAGTGACATCATCAGAAACAAAGAATTAATGTATGAAATTTGGAATAGGCCAGGCGCATTGGCTCACGCCTGTAATCCCAGCCCTTTGGGAAGCCAAGGTGGGTGGATCACCTGAAGTCAGGAGTTCGAGACCAGCCTGCCAACATGGTGAAACCCCATCTCTACTAAAAATGCAAAAATTAGCTGGGCGTGAAATCCAGCTACTCCACAATCTGAGGCAGAAGAATTGCTTGAACCGGGAAGGTGGAGGTTGCAGTGAGCCGGCCTTGTACCACTGCACTCTATCCTGGGGGACAAGAGCAAAACTCCGTCTCAAAGGAAAAAAAAGAAAAAAGAAATTTTGAATAGTATTTCAAGACTTCTGTTATCAAAGACACATAGAACAGACACATACTGTTTTGTAAATTGTAAGATTTCTGGTGGATGCTTTGAGTATCCTGAGTTGTACAGACTCTTGTGGTTATTGTCGATTCTCGGCTCTCTCACCCCCACCAATTCCCCATCTTTTTTCTGCCCTGCTCTGTGACCTGGGGACTGGCCACTGTGGGTTGCAGTGTCTGGAGAGCCTGTGTCCTCTAGTTTATGGTTGGGTTTGGCTGATGGGACTGGCAGGTGGAAGAGGAGTGTTGACTCAAAGTGTTATTTCCAGCTTTGTCCGGCTGTGGCCAGGTCTGGCAGGGTCTGTGTCCACTAGTGACCACAGTGTCCATGAGTGGTCCCTTATAGGTTCCAGCTTTGAAGGAGCTCTTCTGATTCCACCTCCTCTCTCTCCTTGGCCTGAATATTATCACTGCTGACTTTGACAGGGTCCTTTCAGTTTGGAAGTCAGTTGTACAAATAAGCAACGAAACAGCAATTGCAGAAAGTCTCTTTAGGCCAAAGGCAGCAAAACAAAATGAAAAAGAAACAAACAAAAAAAGAAAAACACACAAACTTTTTTTCCCCCTGTTTGTTCAACGTGTGTAACACAGAATTTTCTCTCTATTTATTCATAGTGGTATCTCTCAACGCTGGACTAGAAAGAAAGGAAGTGGGGGAATCATGATGTCCTGCTAGGGCTTCTGATAAAGCTGGCTCTATTCCAATGGATACAAAGCCCACACACAATGAGCAGGAAGCCCAGAATGTCAAATACCTATTCTCGAAGGGGAGCTTTCAGGGGCAAGACACAGTGTCAGGGGCTTCTCCATTGATGTCTTCGGGCAGTGGCTAGCCTGGAAGTGGCTGCTGCAGGAGCAGGTGCAGTGTGAGAAGGAGGAGGAGGCCTTCCTTGAGTAACAAGCAGCATTCAGGCATCGTGCAGAGCAGGTTCCCAGAGTGTAAAGCTCTTAAGGGACATGTGCATTTATCACTGACTTTGCAAGGGCTTTGAAACCACAGACAATCCAGGAAAGTGTGAACTTTGAGCAATTAATTGCATATGGCAGGAAGGAGCACTCTATTAACCTTAACCCTGGTACAAGGAAGAGACTGGTGTGACTTGTGGACTAATACTCATTTGTGCACCCAGGGCTCAGGGAGATGTTCTGAACACCTGAAAGTGCCAGGCATTGTGCTAGAGTAAAATAAGACGGAAGTATCTCTGCTCCGATAGAGCTTATTTTTGAGAGGGAACTCAGACAAAATGTGTAAGAGTATAGGACACAGAAGGCGGTCAGCGAAGGATAAAGAAGCAGAATAACGGAAAAAGATAAAATTGACCACTGCAAAGATGCTGCCTCCCGCCACAGCTGAGTACCGTGGTCAATCCTGAGTGATGTCTAATCCTTTGAAGCCTTATAATGGATTGCTGCCAGGCATTAAAAAATATAATCATGTAAGAGCAGCTGTGTTAAAACATTAGTTAGTGCATTTGATTTCTCAGTTATTCCTCTATGGCAAATCAAGCGGTATTAAATGTATGTATGTTAAGTGGTAATAATTCTTCCAGTTAAGGGAAAATTCCAGTCATTTCACTATTTCACTAGCCTACAAGCAACTGACTTGTAAATTCATCTAATTTTTATTAATGATTATGATAAGATATAAAATTATGCTCCATGGTACAAAATAGATTCGTTTAGCTCATCAGCATTTTATACATTTTATAAAATATAAGTACCAATTTCACACCATTTTCTGATATGTCTTACTAGAGAATAAAATTTCTATTTTTGGAAAAACAACAACAACGTTTGAAGCTGACCTGTGTTTGCCATATTTATTTCGGGTCTGTGGTCATGCTTATCTCTGATTCCAGAGTGAAGGGAGGTGGGCAGGGCGTCGGTGTCCATGAAGACACCTCTGTACCCCACAATCCTTCCCTGGCTTGTCCTGTGTCAAGGGACGATGTTCTGCTTTACAAAGTCAAGGCTATGCCCATAAAAAGCCTTGTAATCTGTTGGTCCCTCCATTTCCTCATGAGTGATACATAAGCTATGATGATTATCATCCCCTTCACGGCCCCCAAGAATCTCCTGATGAACTCCCTGGGAGGGAGGAAGGAGCACCTGACACCCATCCCAGATCAGCGGCAGCCACGCCCACCCTGTATGTGGTTAAGAGGCAGCCAGTGGCACTGGTCATGGGCAATCAGATCTGAGGACTCAGGAGTCTGGTTTCCTGAATGTCATGGGACCTGCAGCCTGCAGGAATGACAGTGACAGGTCTTCAGGCGGGTGTCACAGCACCCACACACTGCCAGCATTTTGTGCAAAATACCCACAGCCACATCACCAGATCTGGGCTCTCCTAGCCTCCTTTTGCTAAAATGCTGGGCAGAGAGCTTAACGAGACACTCAGGGGCACAAGATAGAAACCTGCACGTTTTGTTTGTTAATCTATTTGCCACATGGCACAAGGATGGCTTATGATATAAAGTAAACAAAAGGAATAACTGTGCCATCATGGTTTTGTTAAAATGTTCCAAAACTGATCAGAGCTTCCTGTTCAAAACGAAATGAGATTCTACCCAGGTGGCTTACGTTCAGTCAGATGTGGCTCTGTGCAAAGAAAACCAGTTTCCCTTGCTCAGGAATTTGGAGTCACTGATAAGAGAAGAAAAGTATGACTCCACATGGCGGGTCATGATACAATCTGATCTCTGACCCCGTGGAGGTGTGGGGGTTGTTTTGCATGCCAGGCTGAGGACTCTCGGGACTGAGGCATTCAGAGTTAGAGCTTTAAATCAGAGGGGAGTTCCCTGCCCATTTCATCACAAGTCAGCTGCATCCAGAGTGGCGACAAAGGAAATCTCATCACCACAGGCTCAGGTTAGATTGCTAGTCGGCTCAGAAAGCGACCTGCAATTGTGTTTCCAGGACGTGTTGCAAATACTCTCCACATGAATGGGAACATCAGCGGATGAAAGTCAGCACACTTAGTGCGGGGCCAAGTCCGCTAGCAAAGGACACAGCGGTTAACCTGCATCTCGAGGGCAGGCACTGCCAAGCCCTCATCAGGCATCCATCCAGACAACTTTGGTAATTCTTGCAAAATCCCTGTATCACACAATTTCCTTCCTCAATTCGATAAAGAGTAACAGACACATCCACAGAGCCTCTTCAGCCCTGCAATGCATGAATGAGCAGAAGGCCACAAAGCCAGTTTGATTGCAGGGACTGGGCAGCAGGCGAGGCACAGTCATTGTGAAAAACAAAGGAGGCCATTCTCAGCAGGCAGTCCAGCCACGTGTGGGCCACAAGTATCATCTGTGCTTCCCATCAGGCCTTCGCCTATGGCCTTATTTTGTGGCTGCACTGAAACGTGCTTGACCAAGGTTTTCTTCATCCCACCGTAGTGCTTGTCCCTGTTGTCCTATGCCACTGTCCCCTCTTTTTGTAAGATTCACAGACTCCACTCCCCACTCCCTGACCCCCTACCTTGGACAGAGAGAGATATTTTTCCCTTGTGATTGAATACAATTCTCAGGCTTATCTATGTACCTCAGGCAAACACATGCCCACATATGCATATGTGTGTATAACTGAGCATTTAAGCTATTGTATTGTAATTGTTGGCTGACTCCTGTGTTCCTCACGCCAGTCTCTTTGAGGGATGAGACCTTGCTCATTTCATGTTTGTATCCTCCCAGCACACAGTATGTGCTTAATTTATAACTGTTAAATTAGTGAAGGTATTCACACTACCTAACATAGTCTTATATGGTAAGATATTTGATGAAAATATTTCTCTGTTGATTGCCAATTCCAATTCATGACCTCTAAGACACCACCCTCAATGTCCTGCTCACGAACTAAGGGAGAGTTGAGGGACTGTATTAGGTATAATCTGTATGCATGTATATTCCTCTGTTATAGGTCATAGCACTCTCTACCATCAGAATGGAGCCTGCCTGAATGTGAGCTCAGTGAGAGGCAGATTCCATTTTCGAGCCCTTCCGCAGTGACTTGCCTGCTCTGCTCCACCATCCATTTATTCACACATTCTGGGCCTGCAAAGGACACATTTTGTTTCATCCTGTGCCAGACTCTCAATGTGCACTCACTCTACGTCAGCTCAAGAACTTCAGGGCTGGGAATGCATCTGGAGAGAAGGCATGTGCCGTGTCCGGAAGCCTTAGCACAGGTCGGTTATACTGATGCTCTACAGCCAAACTATAGGAGCTTGGGCTCTAAGACCGGCCGCCCCAGACGTCACCCCAATGATTCCCTTCAACAGCAGCATAAATAAGCCATGTCAGAGAAGAACCCAAATCAGCCGTCTCCTGGACTCATTTCCCTCTCGACAGCAGGAGCTCCTGCAGTCAGAGCAGGGGTAACTTTCAAATCAGGTATGTGGTGATGCAGCAGGAAAGCTGCCTGAATCCAGATATCCCAGCAGCTTTCTGGAGACCTCTAATACCTACATCTGCACCCACAAAACTGCACAGCGCTGACTGATACCAGTCTTCTTACACATATCACTAAGTGGTAATAGAACACCTAAACAGCAGACAACCCAGGAACTAAAGACATACTGGATTTTCAAGTCAGAAGACTGCATAGAGATCACCTGACCTAACAGCCGTATTTTACAGTAAGATGCAGAAGCCAGTGTCCACAGTGTTAAAGTCATTGGTCCAAGGTCAAGGAATTTCAAACCCATAAATACCTTCAGGAAGCCTCCGCTGGGGACCTTATAATTTTAGTAAAATTATCAACATTCACGACCTATGTCTACTGATCTTAGAGTCTTCTCAGTAGACAGTTATTCTTTCTCACATCATTTTGCAGTTGACATATCATCAGTATCCTTGGCAAATTCATCATGTGTTCTCGGTGAAGACTAACAGAGTCTTCCTGCTTGGGCTCTGTCATTCACCCTCATCATCCTTCATAACATCTGGCTACGGCTCTACACACAGTGGCCTTTGAGAAATGCTGTTGAATTCTGACTCAGAAAGAGGAGAACTTTCAAACACAAGAAAGTGAACATTATAGAGCTTACCACTCAAGATGGTTTTCTACAAATGCGGACATGGGGCTGATCTGCACTGTGTAAGTATCATTTGCTGAGTACTCAAAGAGTCCATAGTAAGGATTGAAGAGCTCCTGAGACAGAAGGAAGAAGAACTCCCGCGAGGGACCACTGTAGTCCAGGCTGCAAAGAAAGCAGAGGTCCAGGAAGCTCATTCCGTGCTCGGAGGTGGGGGGACCTGTTCTCACCCAGATTCTAGTGGGCCCTTTCAGAGTCGGGTGCTGGGGAAAGCAGAGAACAACCTCTACTCTTTGGAGTGAATCCAATGGAAGTATTAACTTGCTTTAGAAAATGAGGATGCAGTAATTGGCTTGGAGAGGTTTCTTAACCAGATGTCCATGAATAAACTCTTAAGGCTGCTTTCCTTAATGTTTTCTTTTGATCATCTAACACCTCTGAGCTGAAACACACAGCTGGCCCATGGAAAACAAGGCCTTTGTGTGGGACACATAAAAGAATTTCCTGTAATTGTGTGTGTGTGTGTGTGTGTGTGTGTGTGTGTGTGTGTATGTGTGTGTGAGATGTGGATGGACTGAAAAGGTTTCCAATTTTATTTTGATACACCCCCTACATGGGCTTGCCCTTCACGGTTGAGGTAGTTTCCCATGAAATGTCTGAAATGGTATGAAAAGTATGGCATGAAGTTGTATTGCATACATGTACTTTAAGAGAAAGAGTTTTTTAAATTAGATACTCAGAAGGATACACCACTTAAAAAGAAAAGATCCAGTGCCCTGGGATTGTATCTTTGGCTTATTCTTTGACCATGTGATCTCAGACTCTTGTGCACGTGAATAATCTTAGGTTTTTGAAGAATATGACATTTAAAGCTTGGCAATATCTGAAAAGAATGACCTCCTGGGAGGATGCGATCAGAATCACCTTGGGGTGAAGGCTGACAGCTACTCTACTCCCTCCTGAGAAAAATCACCCTGATTCTGAGGCTCTGGCCCACCCACACTTAGGTGTCTGCATAAAACTCCTGGCGCCTCACCCCTCCTCTCCAACAAAGGTGACGTAGAGCTTGTTTCGCTGGAGCTCTTTCCGTGAATAGGCCATCACCTGATTGAAGGTTCCTTCCAACAAGTGATCCCGGCGAATAATGAGCCTGCGAAGGAGAAGAGGTGGTGAGCGGTGTCCCTGAAGTCAGGACACTGGACAGGGTTCTAAGTGAGCTGTGAGTGCCCAGGTTTAGGCTCTCTCTCCCCAGTCTCTCCAACGATAGAGGAAGAGCAGGACGCAGGTTCCATCAGTTCAGCGAGGGATTATCCAAACACGCTTTTCAAAACATAAGGAGCAAAAGAAAAATGTGTACACTGCTCCTGCATTCCATCATACTGAACTACTTTCAAGTTAGTTCATTTTGATCAACTCATAGGATATTGCCCAAGATTCCTGAGTTTGGGTTCCGCTTTTTAAGATGAAAATAATAAACCCGGAAGGGAAAATATAAACAACATTTTACTCAGACTTCAATTACAAAGTTACCAAGAGTCTTTAAATTTGACTAATGAGTTAAATTTCTTCCCCAAGAATAAGTGAAGGGAAAGGTGAGATTTTTAAATTTAGTTCAAGATTCCTTGTTTTCTGAAAAGGTCTACCCTGTGATTTCCTGCATGCCTTTGTCTAAAATTTTTTGTTCTTTCTCATTCTCTTTCCCTCTCTTTCCTTCTCTTCCTGCCTCTCTTCCAATTTCTTTTTTTTTTTTTTTGAGACGGAGTTTCGCTCTTGTTACCCAGGCTGGAGTGCAATGGCGCAATCTCGGCTCACCGCAACCTCCGCCTCCTGGGATCAGGCAATTCTCCTGCCTCAGCCTCCCGAGTAGCTGGGATCACAGGCACGCGCCACCATGCCCACCTAATTTTTTGTATTTTTAGTAGAGAAGGGGTTTCACCACGTTGACCGAGATGGTCTTGATCTCTTGACCTCATGATCCACCCGCCCCGGCCTCCCAAAGTGCTGGGATTACAGGCGTGAGCCACCGCGCCTGGCCTCTTCCAATTTCTTAATGTCTTTTCTTTTTCCCTTCCAGCTTCCCAACTTCCTTCTTTCTGTACCCCCCATAACCTCTACCATACCCGAGTATCCAGTCTCAAAAACAATATTACAAGAATATAGGGGAAAAAGGGACAGAAAAATCTCCTGTCTGAATTCAGTACCAAGCACTGGTGCACTCACTTAATTTTCCCTGGACCCTGACCAAATCCTTTGGCTTCCAGTTTTCTGTAGAAATTGCGGAGCTTGGCCTCAAAGTCTCTCCGGTAGGGGGAAGGGGCTCTTGCGCTGGCTCTCTGTAAACCTGCAGAGAGAAGCACACAGAGGTCATCACTTTCTTTCCTTCTTTTTTTTATTCAAGATGGAGTCTCGCTCTGTTGCCCACGCTGGAGTGCAATGGTGAGATCTCAGCTCACTGCAACCTCCACCTCCTGGGCTCAAGAGATTCTCCTGCCTCAGCTTCCCGAGTGGCTGGGATTACAGGTGCATGCTACCGCGCCTGGCTGACTTTTTTTTTTGTATTCTTAGTAGAGATGGGGTTTCACCATGTTGACCAGGTTGGTCTCAAACTCCTGACCGCAGGTGATTCAAACCTGCCTTGGTCTCCCAAAGTGCTGATATTACAGGCACGTGCTACCATGCCCAGCTCATTTTTGTATTTTTAGTAGAGATGGAGTTTCACCATGTTGGCTAGGCTTGTCTGGAACTCCTGGCCTCAAGTGTTCCACCCGCCTAGGCCTCCCAAAGTGCTGGGATTACAGGTGTGAGGTCATCACTTTCTGTGGAAGAACACACACGCAAAGTAACAGGAGAGCAAGAGCTCGACAGAGGCACATCTGGCATCTCCAGATTTTCCTTCTCCAAGAAGTCCCTTGATTTCTATCAGTCTCTCAGTGACTTTTATAATAAATAGAAATAATATACTAAAATATAAAAATATTTTGCTAAATTCATTTATGAGTTCTAATGAGAATAAATATTTATGTCTTCCTCTCTAATTCTTTCAAGTTGTATTTCTCTTACCAGGTCCTGGATGAGCATTTTTCTAGGCTTAATTGCACTTGCATAATCTAAAATAATTAAACTGAACTAGACTAAACTTTTCATGTAAGTTGCTACAAGAAGTGATTGAATCTACAATGAGGTAAGTAGGACTTTAATATAGTCTGTCATGCTCCTGTATTGATATTGATGCTGAAATAAAAATACCTGTACACAAAAGCTCAGAGCATTTAGGAGTTTATATTAGATTAGAGTTTATGTTAGATGACCTTGCATCATAAGAGTAAAGTTTACAATAATAATAATAATTCATTAACTCTTTCTTTTTTTTTTTGAGACAGAGTTTTGCTCTTGTTACCCAGGCTGGAGGGCAATGGCGCGATCTCGGCTCACCGTAACCTCTGCCTCCTGGGTTCAGGCAATTCTCCTGCCTCAGCCTCTTGAGTAGCTGGGATTACAGGCATGGGCCACTATGTCCAGCTAATTTTTTGTATTTTTAGTAGAGACGGGGTTTCACCATGTTGACCAGGATGGTCTTGATCTCTTGACCTCATGATCCGCTCGCCTCGGCCTCCCAAAGTGCTGGGATTACAGGCTTGAGCCACTGCGCCCGGCCACCACATTAACTCTTTATAGAGAACTTTTGTCTCATTTAGAGTGCTTCGTAAATACTTTACTATGTATACTTTTTAATTTAAAAAAGAATGGAAAATTAACATTCTTATCCAAGTTTTACAGGTGGCCAGAATCACGGTTTGCCCATTCAATAACCATGTATTAGTTACTATTATATTCCAGGTACTAAGCTTACAATTTAGAGAAGACTGATGCTGGTAAACTGTCAGAAATGAGTATATAATGCAAGTTATGATGACTGGATTGCTATCCATGACGGAAAGAAACCCAGTTCTTTGAGATCACAGAATCTGCAGGCTAAATCTGAGAAGGCTTCTCTGGGGACGATCTGAAGAATAAATATGTGCAAATTCGATTGCAGGGGTCAAGAAAGGCTTTGCTGTAAGACAGGAGATGAGCTGGGAGAAGAAGGGCATTCCAGGTGAAAGGTCAGCATGTGCTAAGGTCCTGTGGCAGAATGGAGAGTGGTTTTCTAGTTTGTCTGGAGCACAAGGTACAAGGACCAAAGTGATACAAAAACAAGGCCTGAGAGGTGGGCAGGAGCTGCACCAAAGAGGACAGAGTACCTCGTGAAAAATTCTGTTTTATGCTGAGTGTAGTAGGAAGCCATTGCATAGTGGCTGGCATGATATCATTGAGTCATAAAAACATCAGTCTTCCTGCAAAAAAGAACAAAACCCCAGAGGACCAAGGAGGATTTAAAGAGCTCAAATGGGACTAGGCTGGTGTCAGTGGAGATGAAGAGAAGTGGGCAGAAGATGTATTTAAGAGGCAATGAATTGAATATAAGTAGTGAGGGAGAGGTAGGTGTTAGATTTGGTAACTGAATGTGCTGCGGCGGCATTCACTGAGATGGGGTGCAGCAGAAAAAAACACATTTGTTGGGGAAGAGCATGAACTCGGCCTTTGATGATGGTCCCTTTGTCTGGAGAGAGACACAGTTTGAGAGGAGAAAAAAGTCTGGGTTTGAGCTGCAAGGATAATAGAAAGAGGAGAATGAGGCTGCAGGAATGGTCAGAGTTCTCGTAGATGAGATGTTTGCAGTGGTGTCCCAGAAGCAAATTGGGGAGGGGATGTCGGAGGGCAGCAGCTGGTCATGTTACAAGCTGCCGAAGATTAGGAAGGCGCAGAACTGCCTTCCTAATTGGACTGGGTGGCCAGAGTTCCTGGCGACCTTAGCAAAGACACCGCCTTTCATGTACAGGTGTGACAGAGAAGATGTGTCCTGGTTTGCTAGCCTGTGGGTCTGACGGCAGGCCTTTGAGAAAGTTTCTGCTGTATGGCTTCAACTTCTCAGTGAGGTAAAACAGGACGTCATCTGCTAGGAGACAGAAGGGGTGCTGAGGGTTGGAGGCTTTAGGGGAAATGTTTGAAATAATGGTAGAGAAGATCGGTGTTCAAGGTTCATGTGAGATAAGGGATGACTAATTCAGAATTGTTAATCTGCCTTGTGAGGTGAATTTTCCCTACAAAATTCACCATTCCAACCTTGACCCTAGAGCTTGCGAGATGGGATGTTCCTAGATGTTTCAAATGAATCCCTTTTACTTTAAATGGTACAACCACAGAAACCTACAATGTGATAATGCCAGTAAAACACGAATGGAAAACTTCTTCAATATCTGGATCCAGTCTGGAGGTATGGATTTGACCTAAGCTCTCTATCTTGATGAATCCAGAAAATATCTTTTTTTGTTGTTGTTTGTTTGTTTTTTGAAACAGGGTCTCGCTCTGTCACCTAGGGCGTGGAGTGCAGTGGCACAGTCTCAGTTCACTGCAATCTCTGCCTCCTGGGTTCAGGAGATCCTGCCTTAGCCTCCTGAGTAGCTAATACTAAAGACGTGCACCAACACACCTGACTAATTAAAAACAATTTTTTTTGGTAGAGATGGGGTCTTACTATATTGCTCAGGCTGTTCTTGAACTCCCGGGCTCAAGTGAAATGCCCGCTTCAGAGTCCCAAAGTGTTAGGAATACAGGCAAGAGCCACCGTGCCTGGTGAAAATATCTTTTATTCACTAAATGGTTTAACATATATATTCCCTCACTTGGAGTGGAAAATACATACAAAGAAGTTTTGTATCATAAGTTCATTCTCATACATAAAGAAAACAGGGGAAATAATTTTGAAATGTGTTAGAAAATTCTTTGGAATCTTTGTGGAGATATAACAATAGTTCCTAGTAGCCGTATCACCAAAAGTGGTGTGCAATCGAATTCTGAGTCACGAGGCAGAATGTTTCAGAAAGGGCACTTCCCTTTGAAATGCTTTAGAATGACTTTGGAATGCAATAGTCATTTAAAGCAGTGACAGTACCCTTTTCCTGCAAAGGACCAGAGAATAAATATTTTAGGCTTTGCAGACCATGTGGCTTCTGTTGCTGTTTCTCATGTCTGGTGTGAAAGCTGACCTAGAACAGGCATGACTGCGTTCCAATTACACTGTACTTATGGACACTGCAGTTTACATTTCATGTAGTGTTCATGTGTCATAAAATACTATCTTAAAATTTTTTTCTTTTCGATCTTTCTTTTTTTTTTTTTTTGAAATAGGGTCTCACTCTGTTGTCCAGGCAGGAGTGCAGTGGTGAAATCATAGCTCACTGCAGCCTCAATCTCCTGGGCGCAAGGAATCCTCTTGCTTCAGCATCCCTAGTAGCTGGGACTACAGGCACATGCTACCTCACTTGGCTTATTTTTGAAGTTTTTGTA
Organism: Leontopithecus rosalia; assembly: GCA_028533165.1. Lineage (NCBI taxonomy): Eukaryota > Metazoa > Chordata > Mammalia > Primates > Cebidae > Leontopithecus > Leontopithecus rosalia. The sequence continues at coordinate 105,694,301 of CM052658.1, forward strand.
GAGAAGGGGACCTTGCTACATTGCCCAGACTGGTCTTGAATTCCTGGGCTCAAATGATCCTCCTGGCTTGGCTTCCCAAAGCACTGGGATTACAGGCATGAGCCACCTGTCCAGCAAAACATTTTTTTCCCAAACACTTCAAACTGTAAACCCATTCTAGCTTGGGGGGACATTATAAAAAACAGGCAGCAGTTTGTCAAAACCTGATAGAGTGCATTTTCAGTTAGGGAACTGGAAATGTCAAGAGAAAGAACACACACACGGTTGCTTCCATTCACCTTCACCTGGGGAAACAGACATGGCCACTTAACAGGAGTTATTAGGCCAGATTCCCGTTACCTGGGGAGTTCTGAGGTGAGGAACAGGGCGAACAGCGGGGAGAGAAGCTATACCCAGGGTGGAAGGCAGCCTGCAGGGGCACGTAGGACATAATCTCTTCTTCAAAGAGACTGCAAATGAAAACAAGAATAAGAGTCAGTTTTACATCCCCACGAATTGGGGTAACAGCAGTTACAGTTCTCACAGAGCAACAAAAGCAATCAGATTAAATGTAGTATAGAAAGACAGGTACATCCTGGCTGCAAATTCTCAGTGTTGTTTAAACCCTGATTACTCCTACAACAAAGTTTCCATCAAGTACTTTACGCAGCTCTTGGTACCTCAGTTGTAAATCTAAGGACTGTGATCTAAGGACACAGGTGTACAAGGGTGGGGTCCCACTTCCGTTGCAGCTACTAGAATCCTCTAGAACAAGCAGTGAGTGTTTCAGTCTAGGCCATTTTCCCGGTGGGCATGATGGAGGAGAACCGCCCAGGGAAGCTTTTCCAGAACGGTTTCAGGCCTAGCTCCTTACCTAAGCAAAATGACCAGGTCTGCATCACAGGACAACTTCTCAAGCCCGTGATTACCCTCAGTCCGAATGTAATGGATTTTCTCCCTGAAACATGTGAGAAAGACGAGGAAAATTAGACACATTGGCTCAGGAATACATCTTCTGATATCTTTTCTTCCTCTTCCAATACTGCTGCATAGAGAAGCCCTAACATCCTGTGTATTTTGCAGTATTCTAAGCTCACATTACAGGCTTGCAGGATGCTCTCTAAGGGATGGCCTTTCCACAGACTTGCACAGATACAGAAGCTGAAGAACACAGCAAAGTTAGGCCTTCAGGTAGCTTAGACAGCCAGGAGTGGTGCTGGGTAAGAGAGGATTCCTGAAAGACTGTTCTGGGCTCATGTCGTGTTGGAAGCCATGGGAGGAAAGAGTTAGTGGGGTGGGTGTCTCCTGAGAAATCTTGTCCTGATGGAGAGTTTATAATGCCAATGCCATGCTGGGCACAGAGGGGGCCTGGCCCCCAGAACCAAGAACAGTCTCCCAGGTCAGGCAAAGCACAGACATCTGTTTTGTCTCTGTAAGCTACAACTCGTCTACTGGCCCTTTTAGACAACCTCCAACTCCAACCGGGAAAATTATTTCAAGTAAGTCTATGGATAAGTAGAATTGTTTTTGGATCAAATTAACTTTGTAATTTGCTTCCCTGATGTCATTCAAATAATACAAACAGCATATCCATGCTTCAAAGGAGTTAATATTTTTTGCCTTTTTTGAAGAGATACAGAAAAATCGGGGAAAATTAAGGATCTTTAAAAAAATCTTTAACTTTTTTAAGTTTAATTTTTATTTTGATATAATGTAGAGTCATGTGTAATTGTAAGAAATAAACTGACAGATCCTGTATACTCTCACTTAGTTTCTCCCAGTCGTAAAAGATGGATGGTTTTCTTCTCTTTTCTTTTTTCTTGTGACAGAATCTTGCTCTGTTGTCCAGGTTGGAAGGTAATGGTGCCATCTCAACTCACTGCAACCTCCGCCTCCTGGGTCCAAGTGATTCTCATGCCTCAGCCTCCTGAGTAGCTGGGATTATAGGTGTGTGCCACCACACCTGGTTAGTTTTTGTATTTTCTTAAAAAAAATTTATTTTGAGACAGGATCTCACTCTGTCGCTCAGGCTGCAGTGCAGTGGCCTGATCACGGCTCGCTGCAGCCTCAACCTCCCAAGGCTCCAGTGATCCTCTGGCCTCAGTCCCCCAATGTAGCTGGGACTACAGACGTGCACCACCGCACTCAGCTAATTTTTGTGTTTTTAGTAGAGATGAGGTTTCACCATGTTGCCCAGGCTGGTCTTGAACTCCTGGGCTTGAGAGATCCGCCCACCTCAACCTCAGCCTTCCAAAGTGCTGGGATTAAAGGCTTTAGCCACCATGCCTGGCCCAAAAGATGAATGATTTAAAAAAAAAAATCTATTTTCCAAAATACTGCAGATACAACTTTTTTTCCTCTTTGATTACATTAATATAAATCCAAATCTTTATCATAACTTGTGTATTTTCTGGAAAAATATAATCAATTTTACCTTTTTGTATGAAGATCTTTTTATAAAGGCAAGGGAAGATTTTGAGCCTCTACAAAGATAGACAGAATGGGATTAAACAGTGAGATGCACTGTGATCCAACTTCAGTGCGGGTGAAGCACCACTGAAGGAAATGGCATCACCAGAACCTGGGGGGGCAGTGTTTACAGTGGCTTCACTGGGGTTTGAAAAAGGGAGCAGCACTGCCCACATGTCATTCTGCAGGGAACATGTGGAAGCCCGGCCAAGAGAACAGAATATCCCCACCCGCCTCATCACCTGCTTCTCCCACTGCCTATATTCTTGACCCCATCCTTGGGCTTTTTAATCCAAATCCTGACACTAACTCACAGCCCTGTTGTTTGAAAGATGCTCTTGAATCTTCTCCTCTAGGTTAATGATGTTGGCCTTATGAATGACCTCAAATTTATATGCTCTCTCAATGATAAAGTCCCCTCGGTCAGGTCATTCTGCTGCCCCAAGGGATCCACATCTGGTGAAGCCCCTGGCCTCCCTGCCTGGAGAAAAAGAAGCCCAGAGAGGGCCATCTCCACTAGGGCAGTGAAGTGCTGTCCCCAGTTTAGAAAGTGCCACCCAGTGCAGCAGTTCTATCGTGGCACCACCATATGGACAGTGCATCCAGGTGTCGGAATGCTAAGCACAATTGAGAGAGTTTTGGTGGCTCTCCATCAGATATTATACCCTCTGTCACGTCTAGCAATATTTCATGCAGAGCCAGTGGTGCAAGGGACCTCCAGATGCCCCGGGACTCCATCCCTAAGTGCATTGAGAACTGGGGAAGACATCCGGGGGTGAGACCGCCAGCTGTCTCTCCTGCAACCATCTCTTGGCCATTGGGAAAACTCCAGAGCAGGCTTTCTTTAGAGCTCAGGACAGGGCAGTTGCCTGCCTCCTTGACATCTTGACATCTCCACTTGTGGCTTCAAAGACCTTCAAACTCAATATACGAAATGAAATCCTTGACATTCTTTCTCTCCTCAGGCCAGTCCTCCATTCTTTCCCATCTCAGTAAATGACACCCTTATCCACTCACCTGTGCAAGCCCCATACTTGGCTGTCACTCTTAATTGGTCTCTTCTCCTCACCCACTACGTTCAAGCTGTCATCAGCTCCTGTTGTTTCTGTATCCACAGTATCACCCCAAACTGCTCCCTCCTCTTCATCCATATTTTACCATGATCCACACGGCCATCATCTCTCACGTGGCTTAATATAATAGTTGCCTGCATAGCCCCTCTTCCATCTCATGTCCCTCTCCAGCCTATCTTCTTTCCACAGAGCTGCCCAAACATTGCATCTGTGTTTTTAATGACCACAGATGCAATCATATTTCATCTTTCATCTGTGGTCATTAAAAACACAGATGCAATCAAATTTCTTTCCAGCTGAAAACATTTCAATTACTTCTCAAACAGAATTGCACTTCAAATACAATTTTTCCCTATTGGTGATAGGGCCTCCCTCTCCAACTTGACCACGGTAGGTCTCGCCCACCCTCCCAATCTACCCCTGGGCCACACTAGCTTTCTGTCATTCTTCACTTACGTCTGAGCTTTTCCTGCCTCAGGGCTTTTGCATACTCTCTCCCTGACCTCTACTTTGCATCTCAAGGCACAACTCCTCATCTTTCAGGTTTCAGCTTAAGTACCACCTACTTGGAAAAGCCTTCCCCACCTTCTGCTTAGGACGTAAGTCTTCTTCCTCTGCACCAGCATATTATCCACTACTGCTGAATTCTAATCATGTTCTTCATGGCAGTTAACATAGTATGTAGCTATATACTTAGCTTAAAAAAACAAACCCCAAGCTTGTCTATTATCTGTCTCCCTTACTACATTGTAAATTCATTTTGAATTCACATGTCTGTTTGGTTTACTACTGCATAGAGTCCTGAGACAATCCTGATTCAGATGAACTACACAGTCAAAGCACTAGTTGAAGGACCGCCTCCATACCCCTTAAAGACAACAGATGCCATTAGCCTCTGGGTTTTCTGGCTCCATCCCCTTCTCTACATGTGGCTTCCTGCTTTTCACTGCAAGTCACTGCTGTTGCCTGGACAGTTTTCTAAATACTCAAACCTAGCAACTGGCTTCCCGGACCCAAGACGTAGACTCCATGACTCCTGGAGAACAGCAATGGCTGAACAGGGGTCACGGTCTGCTCTTGAAGACCACAGAGGAAGCCGTGAGTTTTTCTGGCTGGGGTCCTGAGGAGAGTGGTAATCTTTTCAATTTCTGAATCTTCAAAGTGGATCTGACTCACCCTGACATGGCACTCAGGGGCAGGTGGAGGCCTCATCATGGAGAGCAGGGCTCGGCTTCCTGCATCTCTTAGGCTTGACCTCCTGAAGAACATGTTCTTGCTCTTTTCTTCCTGCTGTTTCAGTTCTATTGTCTCATAGTCTAGTTTCTGATAGTCATTGTGAGCCTTCTGTTTTTGATGAAATATTTGGGTTCTCAACCTGGGTCCACAGTTTCTTTACGGTCCATTAACTATTTGAAATTATATTCAGAGTTTATACTTATATAGAGAGGAGAGTCCATAGGAGCCTCCATCAGCATCTCAGAGGAGTTCATAACCTCCAAATAGGTTATTAGTTTCTACATTAGATAATTTCCAAGTTTTTTTCATTTCCAATGTGTCCTGATTTCAAGTTCTCTCAGCTCTGCAAAATCATAATTGTACAATCCCATACTGCAACAAAACATTTAAAGTTGCTGGATTTTGTTATAATGATATATAATGAGGCTGAAAACAGTTTACTGCCCTTTGGAAATATATTCCACTCATTTACATAGGGAATTATTTAAAAAAGAAAACTTTTCTAATTACCAAAATGAGGCTTCAGTGTCTTCGGTGAGTTGAAATTCTTCCAAAAAGCGAACAGTGAATTCATTACTTAGCGGTAGAATCAGTAACGTAAAGAATGTTCGAGAGCGATCATGAGTCAAAAACCCTTAAGATAATACAACTCCCCCGGAAATCCCTTGAAAATTCCCTTAGGTTGTTAGGTGAGTTGAAGAGCAGTCCAGGAATGAGTGACCCATGTGGCTGAGTATGACCTGCCTTCTGCGGCAGGTGCAGTAATGAAACTTGGGCAGAGAATTCTTAAGAGCTGAACATAAATGAAAGTAACCTTCAACATGCTAAGGTTCATTTGTTCATGCTAAAGATCTTTCATTCACTCTAAAAGTAATTGGTGTTTCCTGCTTTTAAAATCCCATACTGCATGGTGTTTCCTATTTTCAATCCCATACATACCCAGCTATCAGCCTGATTCACAAGACTGCACCAAATGGGCAGGGAATAATGAAAGGCAGCCATTGATGGGATTCCGGCTCACCCTGCCTTATCCTTTACACATCCTCATGTAAGTATACACAATCAAAGCACTAGTTGAAGGACCGCCTCCATACCCCTTAAAGACAACAGATGCCATTAACCTCTGGTCACAATGCCCACATTGTGACCCCCATTTCAGGTTCTAAGGGGCAGAGTGGACACAAAGACAAGGAAGAGAAAGACCTTGCTCTAAAGAGCTTAAAGTACTGTAGGGAGACACAAGTAAACGACAGAATATGAGAGATCTAAAAATATCTTCGAGGCACAAAAGCATGCTATCAAAGCAAGACAAAAGAAATACTAAAGCCTGCCTAGATCACTGAATTTTTGCATTTGATCTGAGCCTTTAAAATGGGAATAGATATCCTTAACAGGGAAGTCATTCCAGGAAAGACAAAGGCAGGAGACATAGCCTGTGTGGTGGAGGTGGAATACCCTGGAAGGATGAGCTTAGCACAGGATGGAGAGCTAGGTTAGGGCTGACTTTGGAGGCCAAGGACATTGTGCTTAGAAATACTGACATTAGCCCGAATAAGGCAGCTCACACCTGCAATTCCAGCACTTTGGCAGGCTAAGTTGGGTGGATATCCTGAGGTCGGGTGTTTGAGACCAGCCTGACCAACATGGAGAAACCCCATCTCTACAAAAAATACAAAATTAGCTGGGCATGGTGGTTCATGCCTGTAATCCCAGCTACTCAGGAGGCTGAGGCAGGAGAATTGCTTGAACCCAGGAGGTGGAGTATGCGGTGAGCTGAGACGATGCATTGTACTCCAGCCTGGGTAACAAGAGCGAAACTCCATCTCAAAAAGAAAAAAATCTTGACTTTGACTCTAACCCCGGTGAGGTGGCTAATACCTGTAAGCCCAGCATTTTGGGAGGCCGAGGTGGGTAGATCACTTGAGGTCAGGATGAGACCAGCCTGGCCAACATGGTGAAACCTCATCTCTACCGAAAATACAAAATTTAGCAAAAATTTGCTGGGTGTGGTGGTGCGTGCCTGTAGTACTACTTACTCAGGAGGCTGAGGCTCAGGAATTGTTTGAACCCGGGAGGTGGAGGTCACAGTGAGCTGAGATTGCACCACTGCACTTCAGCCCAGGCAACAGAACAAGATTCTGTCTCAAAAAAAAAAAAAAAAAAAGAAATCATGAAAGCTTTTTTGAAGGGTAAGGAGGATATGATTTAGTCTATGCTTTAAGTAGGCAACTCTGCTTATCATAGAGTGACAGGGAATATTTTAGGAGAGACCCCTGTATGGTCCAGAAGAGAAATGATGAGCACCTAAACTTGAACCATGGCAGGGAGCAGAGAAAAGGAGGCTGGACGAAGAGGGAGGAGGAGATGAGATGAAGAACAACTGGGAGGGTGGTGGCTCTAATTTACAGAGTGAAAATACAGAGAACCGAGGTGTCAATGAGGGAGTGTTGGAGGGAAAGAATAGTGAATGATCCATTCTGGTGGGAGTGGCAAGGACTGCAAGGCAAAGAGGCTACTTGAAGTTGCTGGTGATTCACTGAGGAAGTCAGAGTAATGCAGGTATCAGCCCGATTCACAAGACTGCACCAAATGGGCAGGGAAGACTGAACGGTGGCCATTGATGGGATTCTCGCTCACCCTGCCTCATCCTTTAACGCATCCTCATGTAAGTGTCGCAACCACACCCACATTGCAACCCCCATTTCAGTGACGAGGAGACTAAGGGCAGAGGATTGAATAACGTACCTCCATCAATAGTCCCTATATGTTAGAGTAAAAATTCAAGCGTCAAAGGATGTGCTCTTAACCCCCATGCCTCTCCAGCTTTTGGAAGGCTGGAGAGTAAACCAAACGAAAGAGATGTTTGAATATCTTGGTGACAAAGCAGGATTTACGTTCAGGGAGCATTTTCTCCTTTTATAATTTTAGATTGCTATCCCTTCCACATGAAGGGATTCAGAGTTTCAGCAGCACTTGTTCAAAAATGACCCCAATGAAGAGTAAGATGTAAGTAGTTAGAACACACAGTAAACCTTCTGTTTGTTTATTTTCGAACATGGTCACTCAGTATTTGGTTTACCATTCAACAATTATATTTCAAAACTAAAAGTAATTTATACGGTGCTTTACATAAATAATTTTTTAATGGAAGCTATTTTGTTTCCTCCAAATCAATGTGCTTCCTCCCAACTCAATGGAAATCATTTCAGGACCATGTAAATGATATCTAATCTGATAGTATGACTGTCTCTCATTATGCCATTTCCCAGAAATAGGAACTCCCAAACCCTTCACCTTGAGGATTCAAGTTCTCATTTAAATGCACAAATAAAATGCACGATAAGCTTCTGCTTTTTCTTCACAGAGGTGTTTCCCACCAGGAAAAATGGCTGGTAAGACCTAGAGTTCCAGGGAGTGAGGGGTGAGCCTTACCTGAGTGCGTGGTTTCTTGCTAAGCTTGGCTGACGCTCTTGCAGCATTTCAAAAATGTTTGGCTGGCGAAGAAATGCCACAATCTTGTCATTATATGCTGAAACAGACAAAAGCACAGAGCTGCGGTTGGGTCTGCAGCCCAGAGATATCACGCTGATGATTGGAAAATGGCTGCTTGATACCTGGATTAATGAAGGAGTTTGAAGGGCAGGCAGCATACTCATCAAAAAAATGCAAGCTCTCCAGAGTTTTTAAAAGGTGACATAATAGCATTATAATTTTTTAAGGGATCAAACTAAAAGTGAGCCGGATCTATGTTAATCGTCCTTAACATTTCAGGATCTTTATGGGGTATGAATGCATCTCTGCATGAACAGGTAAAGGAGAACAAAATAGCTCTCCCATGAGAGTTCTCTCTTCCTTCTCATTTTTCTTGGTCATTTTGCCATAGTTATGGTAAAAGATTCTTTATGAGTGCAAAGAAATCCATGTGTTGATTTCCCAGTAGTGATGATGGAAATGCCATTTAGATGCTCTCACTTGGTTTTCCTTGATACAAGCGGCATATGTTTTGGAAAAAGGTGGCAGAAGTTAGGAATGGAGACTGTAAACTTTATGCCATACATACATGGAAAGAGAGGGATACATTAAACACTGTGTCTGGCAACAGTAACATTCACCTCCTCATTTAAACCATACTCTTGTGTACTGGGTCAACAAATCACTGAATAGAATAAGAAAGAAGAGACCCAGGAGTCTGGGAAAGAATAGAAAAGAGAGGGAGGGGAACAGAGAAGTGAGGAGAAAGGAGGAGGGGAAAGGGCAGAGGGGAGGATGGGAGCAGGGGTGCGGAGTGCACTGTATCCTAAAACAGGAGAAAGAAAACACAGAATGTTGAGGATTAAAGGGTTCTTGACAAAAACCAGAAAAACAAACAGAAAACCAAGGCTAGGTACTGGTATTATTTGAGCCAGGGGCTCAAAGAAGCATGATACATACCCAGTGGCAATGACTCATGTTGATGTTGGCTTCGAATAGCGGCTACTAGGCTGTGTCCTGGCCTGGCCAGTAAAGAGGCTCCTCTGTTTCTAGAGACTTCTGAGGCCTAATTTTAGAATAAAAGCGTAAGCATTAGAAATTTCTATTAATTTCACATGTCTTTTGATACCAGTTTTTCAACCTAAGGGGTAAAAGATTCTGAAGTCACCTAAGTTGAAAAAGTAATAAAGTAGAACCTTTAAAGTGATAGAAAAGAGAGCTTACAAAAATGTCTAAGTAGAGTTGACGATGTGCTATATTACGGTTAAGAAAGCAATCTGGCTCGCTCCTGTAATCCTAGCACTTGGGGAAGCTGAGGGGGGGTGTAGATCACAAGGTCAGGAGTTCAAGACCAGCCTGGCCAACAT
>CM052658.1:105703995-105756268 GCA_028533165.1 Leontopithecus rosalia
CGATCTGGGCAATAGAGCAAGACTCCATCTCAAAAAAAAAAAAAAAAAAGAATGTAATCATGCCAAAATCTGAATATTAATCAAATTATCGAATAGCCCAAGAAACATTTCTCATCATACATTTGTTAAAGAGAGATAAATCCTAGATAAGTATTATTGGTAAGGTAGGTAGCATTGAACTTCAGTACTGAATGTATAATGGACTTCTTGTTTAAACAGTATCAGTTACACCTGAGGTCATTCTTTGTTGAATGCCCATTATTCCATTCACTGTGTTGGCTTCTGTTCACATAGCATCTTATATCCTAATGAATTCCGCAAGATAAGCATTATTATCCAAAATTTACAAATAGGGAATCTGAGGATCCAAGAAAAGTAAGGTTTCCCCAAATTTTCAACCGTAAGAGAGAGAACCAGGATTCTAACGCTTGACTGCTAATCACTTGTTTACTCCTTCTACGTTGCCAGCCTGCTTCCAATATCTTGGTTTTACTTGGGCATTTTGACAAAACTTCATGAGATAAATTACTTGCTTAGCCTAAAGTTGATACTTGCGATGATTAACTTTAAACTAACTTAGCTCAATTTTGCCGGTGCAGCCGGGTGTGGTGGCTCACACCTATAATCCCAGCACTTTGGGAGGCTGAGGCGGGAGGATCACCTGAGGTCAGGAGTTCGAGACCAGCCTGACTAACATGGAGAAACCCTGTCTCTACTAAAAATACAAAAAAATTAGGTGGGCTTGGTAGTGCATGCTTGTAATCCCAGCTACGCGGGAGGCTGAGGCAGAAGAATTGCTTGAACCAAAGAGGGGGAGGTTGTTGCGGTGAGCTGAGATTGTGCCATTGCACTCCAGCTCCGGCAACCAGAGCGAAACTCTGCCTCAAAAAAAAAATAAAATAAAATTTTGCCAGTTTGGTGGTTCACATCTGTAATCCCAGCACTTTGGGAGGCTGAGGCAGGCGGATCACTTGAGGACAGGAGTTTGAGACAAGCCTGGCCAACATGCTGAAACCCCGTTTCCATTAAATATACAAAAATTAGCCGGACATGGCGGCACATGCCTGTATTCCCAGCTACTCTGGAGGCTGAGGCACAAGAACTCCTTGAACCAGGGAGGCAGAGGTTGAAGTGAACTGAGATCGCGCTACTACACTTCAGTTTGGGTGACACAGTGACACTCTGTCTCAAAAACAAAACAAAACAGAAAAACTAACTTAACTCAATTTTAAATTTTGTAAATCCTGTAAGTTCTAGAGCATGATAATGGACATTCTCACTGTGATTCTACATACATTTTGTTTATTAAGGCCTTTGCAGGGTAAGATGTTAAAAATTGAGGCACTGTAGATTTTCTGCTTTGCAGTACATTTACCAGACATATGGGATTTAATGTAGAGTGTAACTCATCCTATGATATTTGGCAAAGTATGCTAAAATAGGTTTTAAAATATTTAAGAATTTTAAAGTGTTAAAATAAAGACTTTAGACAAAGTAAATGTACAGTTTAATTGAGCAAAGAACAGCGTGAGAATGGGGTGGTTCTTACTCAGAAGCAGAACCAGAAAGGGCAGAGAGAGCTCTGTTCTGCAGCCGTGGGCAGGCAGCATTTATGGGTGGGGAATGGGAGGGTGGCACAGAAGCAGCTGGACTGGTTACAGCTCAGCGTGTGCTTTATTTGAACATGGTCTGATCAGTTGGCCGCCTGCGATTGACCGAAGCTTGGCTGTTGTGATTGGCTGAGACTCAACTCTTTGTTGCAAAAGTATACTCCCAAATTAGGCTTTCAGTTAACTCATGTCCCAAGTGAGGTGGCAATTCATTACATAATGACTCAAAAGTACGAAGGCATCTTCAAGCCAAGTTTAATTTAATGTAACAGATGATAATTTTGTAAGACACTTAGAAAGAGTTCAAACACCCAGATTAAAAAAAAAAAAGGCAAGACAATTCTCCCTCCGAGACCAGCATTAAACTCACTCACATGGAATTCAGGAGAGGTGATGAGGACCTATGCTACAGAGTCTAAACAAGTCAGTTCCAAAATGGCCACTTAAGAAAAGGCCATGTGCGATATTGCAGATCATAACGAAAAACCAGGTCATTGCTGATTTTCCTTTGGGTCACACTTCCATACTCCACACCGAAGGACAACATCCTTTGTATGCAGACAGGGGCCACCAGTTCACTCTCTGTATGTGGTAGTCTTTGCTGCTCTTCTGGAAGTTGTAGGGATGCAGATGCATCTGTCTTCTCTCCTGGTCCTTCTAATTGCCCATGGCCTATCTTGAAGGACAAGGACATAGATCCTGCGCCACTTTGGTGGGCTTCTCACTTTGATGTCATTAGCCCTCAGCTCTGCTCAGCTGGCAAAGCCAGGCACCAGGGCTTAGAAGCTGGTACTTCTGTAGCAACACGTTCCAGTCTCAAATGTTTACAAAGCAAAAGATGAAAAGTTTGCTGATCAATAAACTAGGCAGTACTGAATCCTCATACTTCTCTTTTTTTTTCTCCATGAATAAATAAATAAATAAATACGTGAAGGCTTTCTGGGACTGAAACTATAAGCCTCTTTTTCTTGGAGGGAATCATGTCAGTTTTCCTTAACATGTATTTAAAATATTATTGATCTTGTAAAGACAAGAGTCTCAGAGACCCACCAGCGGAAGCTTATCTAAGTGATAAATTACAGAGAGAAACTGGGGAAGCAGCAGGTTTGCTAGCTGAACTCGGAAAGGCTTGGCTGTGCACTGAACTCAGGAGACATTTGCTGTTTCACCCTGAGTGAAAGTGTCTAACTGTCAGGGTATCACCCAGAAATGAATAAGGCTTTGAAACAGAAGAGGTTCACTTCTGTTCCTGGCACTCGCAGGAAATTCGTTAATGGTGCCTACTTCTGAGGTCACCCACTCATGGGCAAAACTAAGCAGGCTGAGTAACTTCAGAAACCAGCTGAAGTCCAGCTAGCCCAAATGCAGATGACTGACGAACATTCTTCAGGCCTACTAGGAGTATGATAGAGGAAATAACACAGGGGGAGATAGGGCTTGTTGGGCCCCTGAGCCATAGGAACGTCTGCAAAGGGTTATTGGTACTGGATGGCCCATAGACCAGAGCCTAGAGGACCGGAGGGTTGGATAGAAACGCCGTTCTCCAACAAGGGGCCCTGGAAGGGACAGAGATGAAGACGGTTTCAGGCAGGGATGGAGGAAATCCTGAGGGTCTAAGTTTGAACTAGGATTTAGTATGTGCTAGGATCCTTGAAGCCCTGCAGTGATACTAAACAATCCATCCTGGGGGGCGTCTGACAGCAATTGAGTGACTGATTTGAATCTCACTGCAAACATGACGCCAACATTGCTTTCTTTATTTCTTCTCCTCCTCCTCCTTCCTTCTTCCTTCTTCTCATTCTCCTTCTTCTTCGATGGAGTCTTGCTCTGTTACCTAGGCTGAAGTATAGTGGTGCAGTGCTATCTCGGCTCAATGCAACCTCTGTCTCCCAGGTTCAAGTGATTCTCATGTCTCAGTCTCCTGAGTAGCTGGGATTATAGGCGCTCACCACCATGCCTGGCTAATTTTTGTATTTTTAGTAGAGATGGGGCTTTGCCATGTTGGCCAGGTTGGTTTTGAACTCCTGACCTCAGGTGATCTGCCCGGCTTGGCCTCCCAAAGTATTGGGATTATAGGCATTAGCCACCATGCCTGGTTTTTTTGGACTCAGATTCTCTGTTATCTAGGCTGGAATGTAGTGGTACAATCACAACTCACTACAAGCTAAAACTCCTGAGTCCAAGCCATCTTCCTGCCTCAGCCCCCTGAGTAGCAGGGACTACAGGTGCACACCACTGTACCTAGCTAATTTTTAAAATGTTTTTGTAGAGACGGGTTCTTGCTATGTTGCCCAGGCTGGTCTTGAATTCCTAGCTTAAGAGATCTTCCTGTCCTGGCCTCCCAGAGTGCTGGGATTATAGGGGTGAGCCACTATGCCCGGCCTGCTTCGTTTTTCTAAGATCAGAAAATGACTACTGATTTTCCATTTAAAACCAAAATTACATGACTATAATTTCCTGGCATTTGACCCCTTCGGTCTTATTAAGTTTCTCAGGGGTGTGTGAGCTCGTGCACATGCGGTAAGGGAAGAGGGAGCGGAGAAGAGCCCCTGGTGGCCTGCCTCTCCCCAGACATGCTGAGACAATTCTATAATTGGGTAAAATCCACTTTGTAGTAGGGACTACTTTTAGGATTTCTTTTTCTTTTCATACCGATAGCTTTCATCATAATTGTAAAAGTGAAAACTTCAAACATTTAGCTCTCCAGACAAAACGAAATAGTTATCTGCAGAAAATAGTTTTCAGCAACTGGTAAACAAGCTGCTCTTCAGTGTTGCAATTTGGGAATGCACACTGGTGGGTTTCCTTAAAGCAGTGATTGAAAATTGCATGTTTTAGACTGAATTTGGGTTAATAATCAGCTAACGCTCTCTCTGCAAACACTGGAGACCTGATGATAAAAAAATGTAGCAAGTTCACAGGAAGGGCTCAAAGGATGAATTTACATTCCTCTCTAGACTCCCTCTGTGTTCTGAAAATATATCATCAACAAGGTTGCCAGAATTATCTTAAGGAAACAAAAGAGAGGTATTTGAGTTATTCAATATTTTTATAGTAATTAAAAGCGGGCAATAAACATCATGTGCAAGAAAAGCTTGAGTTAAATGATGGTAGACCCAAGTGATAAAATATAGAAACATTTTAATGGTGTGGAAATTGTCTAGGAGGCACTGTAGTGGTAAAGTGGGATACAGAACCGTAGACAACACAGTCTAATGTCTCTATTTTCATGTGTACCAGTGTCTCCAGATGGGAATTATGCTTTTCCATCTGTGTCTGCGTTCTGCATGCATTACATGTTGTTTACACAGTGATGTGCTGCATGACGATGTTTCAGTCAACAATGGATGCATACACAACGGTCTTCCCCTAAACTTAGATTAGAGCTGAAAAAGTCCTGTCACCTGGTCATGTCATGGCTGCCATCACGCTGTGGTGTAATTGCTTTAAAAAATAAATGCACAGTGTTTATAGTCTACAGTAGTGTATAAGAATGTACTTGGCCTCATACTCACTCACTGACTCACTCACTCACCCAGAGCAACTTCCAGTCCTTCCAGCTCCATTCACTGTATAAGTGTCCTATACAGGTGTACTATTTTTTAAATCTTTTATACTGATATTTTTGCTGTACCTTTTCTATGTTTAGCTATGTTTAGAGGCACAAATACCATTGTGTTCTAACTGCCTACAGGGTTCTGTACAGTTAACACGCTGTACAGGTGTGCAGCCCAGGAGCCACAGGCTATACGGTACAGCCTGGGTGAGTAGCAGGCTGCACCACCTACGTTTGTGTAAGTATTCTCTAGGATGTCCGCAATGACAAGACTGCCTAACGACAGCATTTTGAGAGTGTGTCCCTGCTGTTAAGTGATGTGTGACTGTCATTAAAAAGTTTATTTTCAAAGTTGTCTGAATTTTACAAACTTCCAACCAAACCTGTGATCAAGTGCAGGTTACGTTGAATCAAGAGAACACATGGACACAGGTAGGGGAGCACTACACACTGGGGTCTGCTAGGGGGAATAGGGGAGGGACAGCAGGGGTTGGGGAGTAGGGGAGAGATAGCCTGGGGAGAAATGCCAGATACAAGTGAAGGGGAGGAAGGCAGCAAATCACACTGCCACATGTGTACCTATGCAACTATCTTGAATGTTCTTCACATGTACCCCAAAACCTAAAATGCAATTTAAAAAGGATTTTATTAAAAATAAATAAATAAATAAAGAGGAAAACAACCAGTTTTAAGAAGCAATGCAGCAATTACTCTCCCCAAAGGTAAACTTCCTGAATGAAGACTCCTTCATGTCACCAGAGCCAATGAAATGACTTAAGCCATCAAAGAAGCTCACTGCAAAGAATGACTAAGAGTGACTTCTGCTTTTAAAGTGAGAAGCAAGTTTCTCTTCCCTGTCAGACTGGCCCTTTCCTGGGTCAGGAAAAGTCACCATCAAGGTCAGGCAGTCACCATCAAGCTTTTTTTGGGTACATACTTTCCAGAAATTCTCTATACCTAAGGATTTTTAAACCTGACCAAGATGGCAAAAGAAATGAAAATTATGTGCTCTGCTATCCTTCCTTATTGATGTCGACATGTATTAGGAACTGCAGTGTAAACAAGGCAAGTGTGTTAGCTTTTAGCAGTGCCCTTGCTAGGATGTGATTCACATCAATCTTGCTAAGATTCCAGTATTCACAGCACTCCACTTATCTGTGACCTACTGGGGTTGCACATTCTGAGGGGAGATAAGGCCTACTTGGCTGTTGCTTGAACACATTGCAGACAGATGTGCCTCCGCATTAAAATTCAAGTCAAGGTGTCAAATCATGATCTTTTTATGTATAAATTCTATATTCGTAATAACTGCTTTCAGGAATCTGTCTGAAAATTTTCCAGGTGAGGAAGGACAATCCAAAAGACATTTAACAATGTTTCTATTAATAATCTGCCATTGGGATTTTGAGAAAAAAGGTTACCATTTAGGATTCTTAATATAGAAACTCATTTTAATTCTGTCCTTACATGTAATTTATAAAAAATCAACTGCTGAATAACACTCCAGGCTTATGTAGGTGAACAGAAAATACCCACACTTGTAAGTTGTAGTCTAAGAAATATCTATAGCTTAATTTCTCATTGCCTGTGACATAGGACACAGAAAAATAATGGATTATGGAAATAATCCATTGATGATTCCTGAGTCTCACATTTCCATCTGTTTAACTGTCATATCTAATCAGATATCTTGCTGTTTTCACACACATTATCAACTTGCCTAAAGACAAATGCCATCCTCCCCACCTGCCTTTCCTGCTCCTCTTAGCTCTGTGCTGTTAATGGCTCTCTTAGTTATGCAGTGTTGGAACTTGGCATCAAGCCCCACAGATTCTGAGAATCACAGGGCTGGAACCCACCTTAGTGATCACCACTCATTTGCAGATGAAGTCCCTGACAGGGGAGGAATGAACAATGATTGATACCCAGCTCCTCTGTGGACACGCTGGAGCTGGAACGCCCATCTGCACACAAGTCCCAGTGACTTTTTCTAACACACTCCTTGACTTCCCTGAGGCTTCTCCCTCATAAGCTGCCCTTTGTTTTCACTCTTTATCACTTTAACTCGGCCTCATCTCCTTCCATCTGACTGTGGCAGTGGTCTCCCACAGGCCTCTCTTAAATCCCTCGTCTTGGCCTTCTATTAAAAATACGAGTTTGTGACCAGGTGCGGTGGATCACGTCTGTAATCCCAGCACTTTGGGAAGTTGAGGCAGGCGGATTGCTTGAAGTCAAGAGTTCGAGACCAGCCTGGACAACATGATGAAACCCCATCTCAACCGAAAATACTAAAGTTAGTGGGTGTGGTGGTACACGCCTGTAGTCCCAGCTACTCTGGAGGCTGAGGCAGGAGACTTGCTTGAACCCAGGAGGTGGAGGTTGCAGTGAGCCGAGATCTCACCACTGCACTCCAGCCTGGGTGACAGTGAGAGTCTGTCTCAAAATCTCAAAACAAACAAACAAAAAAGAGTTTGCACAGACACTGTTAGGAAACTAGAGCTGTGGTCCTGAACTCCCTGTGTGAAGTGAGCAAGATCTTGGCATTTCAGTTTACTGGACTGTAAAATAATGGTTCTTTACAGGGCTAACACTACCATCTAGGGGTGGGTGGAAATGCTGGGGGGCTGTTCTCTTTTGTTTTGACATAATTACTAGGGAAATGGGGGCAATCCTGACATTTAATGAATGGGGTCAGGAAAAAAAGGGCCTGCAATAAAATGGGACGATTGTGCACATCAGAGAATTGTCCTTCCCAAATGCCAAGAGTCTTTCCCCATCTCTCACAATGTGTTTTGGAGACGATTTCGCCCTGAAACAATGGGTGACACCATTACTTTCCTCAGATTCATTCAGTGGTCCATTAAAAAGTTCCAACTCCTTCATGCAGCACCAATGTTTTCTGAAAACCAAGAAACAGCAAGTGGGAACCTGCTGCTTGGCTCAGACTGAACTAGCCACTGTCTCTCTGTGAGCCTTTCTTCATCTGACCTCTGCACCTTTGCTTAGTGCTCTGCAAGGCTGCCCTTCCCTATCCTTTGTACCTAGCTAGATTCTACCAGTTTTCAAGTTCTAGTCAGGTACCTTATTTTATTATTTGTTTTGTTTTGTTGAGATAGAGTCTTGCACAGCTGCCTACGCTGGAGTGCAGTGGTGTGAACACATTTCACTTTACCCCTACCTTTCAGGCTCAAGCCATCCTCCCACTTCAGCCTCCTGAGTAGCTGGGACAACAGGTACACACCACCACGCCCAACTAATTCTCAAATTTTTTGTAGAGAAAGGGGCTCACCATGATGTCCAGGCTGGTCGCAAACTCCTAGGCTCAAGCGATCCTCCCATCTCGGCTTCCCCAAGTGTTTACATGACAGGCATGAGTCACTGTGCCAGGCCAGGTACCTTATTTTAAAAGACACTTTTCCTTGGTTTCTTTTGAACTTCTGTGGCACTTATCCTAACATCTCTCTTGCCACTCAACCAAATTCTGATTTCTCTTGTCACTTCACTCTGTATGTATTTTTGGCTTGGCTTCAAAAATGGAATACAAACTTCTCCAATTTGCATTCAAGTAGGGTTGGCAGGGATTGTCTCATACTTTGCCTTCCATGGTGTTCATAGCAAGCCATGCATGGAATCAATGTTTGCTGAGCAAAATTACATCACAGCAAACGCAGCCAACATTTCCCACCACCCACTCCCCTCTATTTTGATACCAGAGTCCCTCTATCTCCTTGTCCCTAGGCTGAGGGCTCTTGCAGTGGGAGGAACCATATATTTATTTTCTTAGAGGCTGAGTCTTTATTTTCTCTGGTGCGCTGCCTGTGGATCAGATACCCTCTGCCTCTCAGCTTCTCTCTGTTGTTTTTCTTAGTATCCCCTTGTGTCAGTCCAAAGTTACGAGAAGAGAGAGGATGGGCAGAGGGATGGGTGAGGTTTGGAAATGTGATGAACAGTCAGGGTGGACACATTAGGAAGCAGAGAGATGGCTGGTGCACAGCAACACCCTTTCACTGTATGCGTTAGAGTCTTCCAGCCAGTTCTCAACTGATGCAGATGGCACTTTGCCAGACATGTTATGGCAAATCATATTAATGATTTAAATAATATTAAATTAACGCTATTTGGGCTATTCAATTACATCAAACACATGTTTTCAAACAGGTAATGCAAGCAGTGTCCATGGTTTCAGTCTTCTTTCAGTTGGAAAGATTTTAAACATTTACACTTCAGATTAATTTCTTGCGATTGTAAGCGATCTGTATCTTTAGGGAATTCATCTTGCGCAACTCAACTTTTTATTGACAGTGAATCTGTCTGCAGTACTCAGCTACTTTACCACCTGTAGTTAGTTACCCTATGTTGATACTGAAATTGTCTCAATGAGATTAAAGAGCTTGGATGTTTTAAGTAAATTTAAATGGCATATTCAAGTTCATGAAGAATTTTGAATTTATTCCCTATAATCTGAAGACAATACACCTTATACCTTGTGAAGTGTTATAGGAATGCCACCAGGGAAGGAGGGACTATGCATGTTGAACTGGGAAGCAGGGGCATTGCTTTCTGCAGTCTGTGAACACGTCTGCATCTAGCAAATCCTGACACCCACGGAATGCTCCGGGATGTATAGTACTCCCTCCCTGCCTGGGCACATGCACTTTTTGTATATGAAGAAAGAAAGATTTAGCATGCTTTTAACAGTCTCCTGAAACAATGATACTTAAGACGACTCCACGAAAAAAAATTCATTTTATCACACCGGCATTAAGCCATGAGTGCTGTTGGTTGGAAATAGTAATGTCTCCGAGTATATAGAGGACTCCTGAAAAGGTGGTAAGTGACTGGTGCTCATACATCAACAATAGGCTTTTCCCTTGAGACTTTTGTTTGCTATCTGGAGGAGGTGGCTGCAGGGTGAATGTTACCTTCCCGGGTTCTCCGGAGAGAAACTCCCAGGCTCTCCCTGGAATGACTCACTGTGGAATACACACACACACACACCCACACACCCCTACATATACATATATTTCTTTCCTTCCTGTACCACATTTTTTATTTTTTAACCTTATTATAATCCAATTCTAAAAGCGGTTTTATGGGAAATCGTTCTCAGAGGCCACATCTCTTGAGATCCTGGTGGTTTCTACAAAGACAAGGCACAGATACTTGGGAAATGTCAGTTAGGACATAAAAAGTTTGCTCATGATATCGTCGGGAACTGATCAGGAGGAAAAAAGGGCTATGTTTTCAGTTTTGGCTCGAGAAAGAAGGACAGGAAGAGTGTAGGTTATGGAAACTAGTTCAGAAAAGCAATGAAGTGATGCTTAGCCCTTCATGGTAGCCCGGAAGGACTACCATCTTCCCGATGAAAGAGAATATAAAACCAAGGAAGAGCACGTGGTAGAGTGGGAATAGAGCATTCCTGTGGCCTGGTTAATTTCCCCTAGTTTCTAGTCCATGGATACGTTATTGAAGTATTTTCTAGGATGTTATGGAGAGGTAGAAGTTTAGTTAGTCATACACAACACAGCAGTTCCATGTGGTCACACATGACAGGCCTCAGGAGGCACAGCTCCAGTCATAAGTGTCGGGATCTCCTGACACTGCATTTCCATTTCCTTTCAACTAGACAGGTTTTTAGTAGTGCTGTTTTTAGTGTTTTTAGTAGTGGCTCTTTTGGCAAGGCAGAAGAGGTGACTGAAGACTGGTCTGGGGCGTCAAGTAGGTATCCCGGTCATCATTCTTCCACAGAGCAGGGTGCATATGGCTTAGTTCCTTCCAGCACAGGCAACCCTAGATCCTGGCCACTAAGGAACTGTTCTGTCCCCATGGAAGAGGCAGAGACTGTGACCGGGGAACAGTAGGGGAGTGGGGTGTAGGGGGCGTTACCTCTCCAGCGCTGTAACTTCGGAGCCTCTGGAGGTGCTGTCTATGAGTCAGATGATTGGGAAGACGACCGTTCTGAAGAGGGATTCGGGGGTCAATGAAAGTGGTAGCTCGACTGTTGTGGTCCACAAAAAAGGACTGCAGACAGACCAGTGAAAAAAACACCATGTGAGAATAGGCCAAAATGGAGTCAGTCATATACAGGCGTGCTGCAGGGCCCAGGCCTCAGGCTTATTTCTGCCCAGCCTCCCCTATTCCCCTGCTTCCTTTTTAAATCTACTCAAAACTCATCTGCCTAGTTCAGGCATGCTAGGAAGCCGGCCGGACAGCAGGAGGTGAGCTGCGACCCAGCGAGCACTTCCACCTGAGCTCCACCTCCCTTCAGACCAGCGGCGGCATTAGGTTCTCACAGGAGCGCAAACCCCACTGTGAACTGCGCATGTGTGGGATCTAGGTCGTGCACTCCTTATGAGACTCTAATGTCTGATGATCTGTCACCGTTTCTCATTACCCCCAGAGGGCAGCATCTAGTCAAAGAAAAACCAGCTCAGGGTTCCCACTGACTACATTACAGTGAGCTGTAGGATTATTTCACTATATATTACAATGTAATAATACAAATAAAGTGCACAATCAATGTAACGTGCTTGAGTCATCCTAAAACTATCCCCTACCCTCCCATCTGTGGAAGAACTGTCTTCCACAAAACTGGTTCCTGGTGTCAAAAAGGATGGGGACCATTGATCTGGATGGAGGACAGGACACTGCCTGTTTGCTCAGTAGCTGAATGAAGCAGTATCAGTCATAGAGAAACACTCTACACTATTCGTGGAGTTCATAGGCAGTGACTGTAATAATTTATTCAACATGGAAAGTAAGAGCAATACCCGAAATTATAAGCTCAAACCTTCCAAGAATAATTTCTAAATCTGCATAAAATGTTTTAACTACTTTTGTCAGCTAAATCTAAAAATATCTAAAACTAGCATTGATTGAGGTCATTTGAAGCTGATATGATTTCACCAAATGTTACTGTTCATTGAAAAGAGAGTAATTTAAAAAATTGTCTTATACTACAAAGGGTTTTGTTGAAAAAAAAAGGTAATAACTTTCTCTTTTATGAGAGATAATTTTAAATTTAAAGAACAATGTTACCATATATTGGAATATATACAGTAATCAGACATGGCACAAGGATTTATATTCAAGAGTGTTCATTGAAGCATTGTTTTGAAACTGTAAAAAAGTCAAATGTCCAGCAATTAAGGGCACTAACATTAATTGTTATACTTTCATCAAACAATATCATATAGTCATTAAAATTATCTAACAACTTAGGGAAATACTGACAAAATAATAAGTGAAAAACCTTATAACAAAATTATAGATCTTTGGCAAACAAGCAGTTTAAAGAGCTCTATAAAAGTTCACACAGGAAGTGGTTTCATGATTGAGATAAAAATATACCCCACAGGAAAAAGGCAAACAACAATACTCCTAATTTCATGCGAATCAGTATTTGTGACTTGCTGTAAAATTTTCCAAAATAGCATCTCACATACATTCAAAAAAGAGCTGTATGTTCAATTAGAACTGAAGACAACATATCCTTGAAAAATTGGTAGATGACCTCAAAAAACGACACCAGGATGCCAAAATACATGTAAAGAAATGGAGTAAGACTGAAATGGGAATGGGAAAAACAAAACACATCAACATGCGTTTTAAACACACAAGTGTAAGCGAAACTAATAAATACTAAAAATAGACTTTTCATTATTCAAATACATGCTGAGATGTTTATAAATTAAATTAAATAGGTCCCTTATATTTGTGTATCTGTGGCAATTGTTTAGTATACATTTCTAAACGTTGAATTAATTACTTGGTTATATTCTAATACACTGCATTTTTAATATTTCTATGTATTCAAATCTCTAATCATTTCTCTGTAGAGGTCAGTTAAGTGTTTACTATATTTTTCTAGCTTTAGTTTTGGTGGGTTAATCGTCATCACTGAATCTTTTACCTTTCCGAAACGTATTTTGCTATGATGTGAAGTTGTAGTTTGACATTTTTCTCAGAGAGCCCATTTTTCCAAGTCATTCATTTCCTATTTTATTATAAACAAATTTCTTATAAATACTACTGTCTGTTTCATGATATTTTATTTGTTCCAATGGTCTGAGGCTTTTCACTGGGACCACACTATTCCAATTATTAACATCTGTAGGGGCAAGTTTCCTCTTTCTTTTCCAAGATTTTCTTATGTATTCTTGTCTGTTTGTGTTCATTCTTCCAGAGGAGCTAATATTAATTTTATTAAGTTCCAAAAATAGTTCTACTGGGATTTTGTTTAGAATCACTTTGAAACTGCAAATTATTTTGGAGATAATGCATTCCTATGATAGTTGGTGTAACCATTTCCCATTTCTGAACATGTATACTAAAGAACCTTTTTCTTGATATAGTTTTATAGTTGTTTTACGGAAAGATGCATATTTCTGGGTAAGATCATTCACAGGTATTTAATACTGTCCGTTGCTGAGCGCATCTTTTCCTATAATGTTTTACAACCCTTCATTACTGGTACTCAGCAAAGTTATTATTTATGTATTTACTTTTTGTCAGCTCATCATATTAAATGGTTCCATATAATAAACTACTCTTTTAAGTATATCCTCTTTGATTTTTAATTGCAAATAATGTTAACTTTGTTTCCTTCTTTAGGAGGGCTCTTTTGTTTTTACCGCCTTTCTTGTAACATTGGTGAGTACTTCTAGAACAACATTAAATAAGAAGTAGTAGTTGCAATCTGTTCTTATTCTTGATTTTTAAGGGAAAACTACTAGACCCAATTGCACAATAAGATGTTCATTGTTTCAAGGGAAGCTTTATTAGGTCATGAAAACATATTTACATTCTTAGTTTGCCAAGAGTACTTTTTGTTTTTAAAATATAAATGTGTATTCATTACACCTGTAATCTCAGCACTTTGCGGGGGCCAAAGCAGGTGGATCACTTGAGCTTAGGAGTTTGAGACTAGCCTGGGCAACATGGTGAAAACCTGTCTCTATCAAAAAGAAATACGAAAATACACCAACAAAGCCAGTCTTAGTGGTGTGCACCTGTGGTCCCAGCTACTTGGAGACTGAGGTGGAAAGATTGCTGGAGCACAGGAAGTCGAGGTTGCAGTGAGCTGTGATCATGCCACTGCACTACAGCCTGGGTGACACAGTGAGACCCAGTCTCAATAAATAAGTAAATATTGAATTTGTATCAAGTAATTTAAAAATATTTCTTAATCAACTGAAATTCCTTAATGCTACTAAGTCTTTGAGTAGATCCTTTCTGTATTTTATTAAGTATTGTTCACATGTATTTTCAACAATTTCTCAATGGTTTCTAAGTCTTTATTTCATTTTAAACCCAAGTGTCATCTAGAACATTGCTTTTACTTTCCAGCTGGCAAAGATTTTGTTTTATGACTGTGCTTAAATTTACTTACAATTCGGTTTGATCGCTTTATGGCCATAGGATGTGACCTGATTAGTTTCCGCTTTTTTGTTTTCTTTGCAGTATAGAACATCACCACTTACAAAAATAATCATGAAAAGAAGTTGTCAACTCTATTTTTTAGGCCTTTTTTCCAGTTTGTTGTTGTGGCAAAACATACATAAAACAAGAACTTTTTTTTTTTTTTTGAGACGGAGGTTCGCTCTTGTTACCCAGGCTGGAGCGCAATGGCGCGATCTCGGCTCACCGCAACCTCCGCCTCCTGGGTTCAGGCAATTCTCCCGCCTCAGCCTTCCGAGTAGCTGGGACTACAGGCACGCGCCACCATGCCCAGCTAATTTTTTGTATCTTTAGTAGAGACGGGGTTTCATCATGTTGACCTGGATGGTCTCGATCTCAACCTTGTGATCCACCCGCCTCGGCCTCCCAAAGAACAATAACCATTTTTAAGTGTACAGTTCAGTGGCATTAAATATAAGAAATTCTCACGGTTGTGCAACCATCGCCACTCTCCTTCCCAGCACTTTTTCACCTTCCCAAATTGAAACACTGTATCCACGAAACAGTAACTCCTCATTTTCTCCTACAAGCCCCTGATGACCTCTGATCTACTTTCCATCGGTATAAATTTGACTATTCTAGGTTCTCATATGAGTGGAATCATATAATTCTTGTTCTTTTGTGTCTTGCTTATTTCACTTGGGATAATGCCTTCAAGGTTCATTCATGCAGCATGTTTAGGAATTCCACTTCTTTGTAAGGACAAACATTTCATTGCAGGTATATACCACATTTAGTTTATCCATCATGTAAACTCTATTTCTAATAGAAGAATTAATTTGTTTCATTCACATAAAGTTATATTATTTAAATCCTAAATTATTTTGTCTATTTAATCTGTCAAACTGATGGATATAAAACACATTTTTCTACTACGACCGTACTTTTTCATCTCCTTCCATTTCTCCTTGATTTTTAAATTTAATATATGTTATTATTTGGCTCATAAGGTACATGATGATTATATCTTTATCTTAATTTTGCCATTAATATTAAATATTTCTTTGACCCCATTTAAGAATTATGACTGGAATTCTCCTTTGTATCATATTAACACACCATGACTGGTTTTTCTGTTCACACTATATTAATATTTATTCTTTTATTTCTGAACTTTCTAAACCACCTCTTAGGTATGTGTTTTTGTAAACTGGATCTGTTTGTTACCAAAGCTGAGAGTGTTTTCCTTTTGGGACATAAGTTTATCATGTTTCCACCTTTTGCCGTAACTGTTGTACTTGGCCTTCCTGTTGTTCCCTAACTTGTATTATTTCCATCTCATTTGCCATTTTTTGTATGTTTTGTCATACAAACTCTATTTTGTTTGATTTTATCTTTTGAAGGACTTTGGAAAAGAAAAATTCTGTTTTAAATGGTACAAACAGTTGCCTTTTAAGCTTGTCAAATTACTATATTTAGTCTTTGTAAAATTATCCAGTTTTACTCCCCTTGAGCCCAACTAGTAACTCAGCATAACTTTCCTTCCCCTGCTTATCTTCCCTCTTCTCACTTTTTAAAATTCCAGTCTGGTGATGTTGATCCAGACTGTTATTATACAACGATTCCATTTGTATTATACAACTTTTTCGTATTTTATTTAGGCTTTTCCAATATGTTTTAAAGCATTCTAAGAACAATTGCTTTTATTTATATTTATGTCTTTGATTGATTTAATTGCTCTGTGGATTTCTCTAGTCCTTTTTATATTATCGTTTTCTCACTGTTAATGTTGTGCTTTGATTTGTTACTGAGCCATCTGGAGAATGGCTTTTGGTGTTTCATCAGTGTCTCAGTCTGTTCGTGTTTCTCTACAGGAATACCCGAGACCAGGACATTTATAAAGCCGAAAAGTTTATTGGGTTCATGATCCTACTGGTTGGAAGACTGGGTGTCTGGTGAAAGCCTCAGGCTGCTTCCTTCCACTCATGGTGGAGGGTGAAGGGGAGCATGTGCAGAGATTCCACGGTGAGAGAGGAAGCCAGAGAGAGCGGGGGTAGGGGGTGGGTGCCAGGTTCGTTTTAACAACTAGCTCTTGAGAGAACTAGTAAGGTGAGAACTCACTGATTCCTGCAAGGATGGCACTAGTCCTTCATGAGGGATCTAGACCCAAGCACCTTCCACTAGGCCCACTCCAACACTGCCACAGTAGAGACTAAATTCCAGCAGGAGATTTGAAGGGGTCAAACAAACCATATTAACTATCAAACTATAATAATGAGGATGGGTAAAAGAGTAGGGTAAGCTCTGATTTGCACATGAGGTTGTTTTCTGTCTTCACCCACGAATGGCAATCATTGGCTGTATTTAGGACTATTGGGCTACAATCTTTTCTCATCAATATCTTGGAGTCATTGCTCTGTGCATTTCTCTGCTTTCAGTTTTTGGATGGGAAGTTTGAAGCTTGTCTGATTTTTATTCTTTTTTTTTTTGAGATGGAGTTTCTCTCTGTCACCCAGTCTGGATTGCAGTGGTGTGATCTTGGCTCACTGCAACCTCTGACTCCTAGGTTCCAGCGATTCTCCTGCCTCAGCCTCCTGAGCAGCTGGAACTACAGGCACCCATGACCATGCCCAGCTAATTTTTGTATTTTAAGTAGAGACGGGGTTTCACCATATTGGCCAGGATAGTCTCCATCCCCTGACCTTGTGATCCACCCTCCTCAGCCTCCCAAAGTGCTGGGATTACAGGCATGAGCCACCATGCCTGGCCTGATTTTTATTCTTTTGTAGGTAACTTTTATATTATAACGGCTGCATATTGATAAGATTTTTAAAGAATTTCTATTTAAAGATATTCCGGTACATGTGTAGATATATAATATGTTTCAATTACCTTTACTGTAATTTAGTGAGCCCAATTAATCTGCATACCTAAATAATTTATTTTAGATCAGCAAAGTTTTAATATTTAATATTTATTTAATATAATTAATATTAATATTTAATTTTTCATACTGTACCTAGTTTCTGGTTCCTTTCTTCAAGTTACTGTACAAGTCATTAGTGCAACTGAGATTTATTGAGTGCCAACTATCTATCAGACACTATTCTTGGCCCTTGATGTTATATTAATGAGCAAAACAAAGATTTCTGTTCTCAGAAAGCTTAAAATCCTGCCATAAGAAACAGACAATAAGCAATAAACCTAATAAATGTGTAAGTGACATGGGGGAGCACATGACCTAGGGGTCGGGGAAGGCTGTGGTATTAACTTGGATGGTTAGGGTAGGCATAGAGAAGATAAATTTTTTCTTTTTTCAGTTTTTGCATTTTTTTTCTTTTTACTTTCTCTGCCACTGATTGAAATCTGGTCCCTTCCTTCTGTTTTAGGGGCTGTTTCCATGTTCATGTGCCATATCAGTGATGAGATTTCACATGGTATCAGTGCGGCTCTGTTCTATCCCTATGCTATTATTACCTTTTGCTTTTCCCTGCAATCTTAAAACAGCTATTTCCAGACTACTTTCTTATGTCTGTTTCCTCTCAGCTTGTTTTCTGTTTGTGGCTTCTTCCTCTTGGTTAATAACAGAAGTCATGTGCCTCTGTACCATTTCATGGATGATGAATAGATGTCTGTTAAACAGTTCTATTTTCCAAAGAAAATTATACTTTCTGAGAAAAAATATACTTTCCAAAAAAAAAGACATGCTTTTTGTCAGACCAAGATTCTGTTTCCTTTCTGCAGTAGTGTCTCTTCCTAGGCCCCTTCTCATTTTATTTATTCATTCCTCAGCAGAGGCCACCTTGGTCTCATGTCTGCCACAAGATAGGACCCCTGGGGCCCACTGCCCTACCTCTCTGATGGTGACTGTCCTTAGCTCAGACTGGGAATGAGGTGTGAGGGACACATGCAATCTCTATTAAATTGGGCAGAAGGCTCTGTCCTCTTTTTTCAGACTCTGAAGATGGCAGAAGAGTCAGAGGCCAGTGTGTTTACTGCGCTGGTTCTTCTGAAGCAGCAGAGCTCTGAGCCCCTTACCTCTGTCCCCTTTGTAGAGCTGACCATGCATTCAAAGACACCAAACAGTGCTGCCCAGACCTTCTACTTCCTACCATGGTGCATAAAGAAAGCAACGGTTACCCTCTTTGAATGTGTACATAAAGCAAGAAGCAGATTGGCCGGGGTGAGGGGCACGGACCTGCTCTGGCAGGTGACGAAGGTAGCTTTTGCATAGTGAGCTATGGCCACCTCACTTTATAGTGAGTCGTATTCCTAATTTTCGGTCTCCTGTGCAGCATATCCTATCCAAGTTAGAAGGCGAAGCCTGTAAGACACAGTCCAAACATGTTTTTCTCAATCTATTCCCATCAACGGGCTTTGGCAATGAGATATTCTTTTATTTCCCACACTTACCAATCTTGATCTTAGATTATTAATGGTAGATACTACTAATCTGTCATGATATTATCAAGCACTCCTTCATTAACTTGGTAACTTATTTATCTGATTGTAAAATCATGAAAGCAACATAGACATTACTGTTGCTATTTTAAGGCTCAGGAAGGTAAAGCGACTTGCACAGGGTCATGTATTTAGACTGAGATGGACTGGTCCACGTATTGTTCCCACTTTCCTCCTTTGTTCCCCTCTGACCACCCTACGGACTGTGACAATACATTTCAAGTCTAAGGCTACTGTCCCCGGCAATTCACCACATGGTATGCCTCTTAGACATTCTGCCACGATGAGTGTGTATGTGTGTGTTCAATTAAGAAATCGGTAAGACCATTTGTGTGTGTGCGTGCATGTGTGTGTAGGCACGCAGCTAGTTTGTGTCATAACTGAAAGTAGAATACACATCTTTGATTCCAAATTCAGATTTTTTCTTTCTCATGTATAATATCTTCTTGCTAAAGAGAATTAGGGGGAAGAGCTCTTTCCAGAAATTTCCTCATACGCATTCCCAAATGGAACGAAACTCTCAGAATGCATCTCAGCCTCTGTGCTTCCCTGCTGGTGTGATCACCAGGAGATGTCACATCATCTGTGTGTGTACCATGGAGAACCAGGGCTTATGGCATTGGGAAGCCTCTCTGTCATCCCACTGGGCTCCCTGTCATCCCTAAACTGGTACAAAAGCTGCAGTCATGGAAATCTAAGGCTCAGCAAGCTGTTCACACTGGTGTGTGCTGTCTGCATGATGAATATGGTG
Source organism: Leontopithecus rosalia (assembly GCA_028533165.1). Lineage (NCBI taxonomy): Eukaryota > Metazoa > Chordata > Mammalia > Primates > Cebidae > Leontopithecus > Leontopithecus rosalia. The sequence goes on from CM052658.1 coordinate 105,723,773, forward strand.
GTGCCCTATTGGCATCCTGGTTAAGCAATAAATGTAAACGTGGCTACCCATACCCAGCTCTGATAAGCTGCTCCTTTACTTTCTGTTCTGGCTCAAGGCTTCATTTCCCACCCTAATACACATCACCAAGTCCCCAAATACAAATCATTGTCACTCTTCCAACAGAGGCCAGGTCCGGTCAATGAGAAAGTCCCAGGGAACAGATCCTGGTTACAGTGGTTTCTACTACACAAGGCATACTCTTTCCCCTCCCCTAATTCATCCCTGGTTACAGAGGAGCTGGTCCTAGAGATTCACTTTATGAATGGACTTGTAAGGAGTCCCCCATTCTTTCCCCACACACTCCAGAGAGTCCATGTTCTGAGGCACACTAGGGGTTTGCAGGAGAGAAACTCATGGCTTCGAGGGGACACTGGTGCCCCATCAGCTCTCTTTGGGGAACATGGCTTTGCCAGGTTCACATTCACAGAGGAAAGGACATGTCACAGACACAACTGCAGGCAAAGCTCCTGGTTCCTTGGACGTAAAAGAGGGAGTGATTCTCTCTAGTAAATTTCATAGTAGGTTACACAGGTTCAGTTCTAGTAAATTACTTGGCCTGTGCTTTGAATACATTGAGATAGCTGATGAAGATTAGGAAAAAACCTTCTTACTTTCAGACTCAGCTGGTCTTCTAAAGCATGGCAGGGAAGGCCCAGTTTGGGCTAAGTTTACACAGAAGCAAAACGTAATCCAAGACGATCACATAGGCCCAGCACACCCCCACCCTGCTTGTTAGGCTGTTTTAACTTAAGGTGTATTAGGGAAATCACAACAAATAATCTAACAATGTACTGCATTTAACCAATGAGTTGAGAGTTAGCTGCCTAAGGAGGCAAAAAACAGAAAGGTCAATGGACGGAATCTGGTTCCATGTTCCAAAACTAAATTTAAAAAGACACAGACAGTGGTTCTTAACCAGGTGTCACTTTGCTCCCGTGGCGACACAGCAATGTCACCGTGGTTGGCATCTAGTGGTGTGAGGGATAGGAATGCTGCTAATGTCCTGTAAAGCACAGGGTATTCCCCTGGCCTGGCCCCCTTCTCCCCAACCCAGATGTGGATGATTATCACCCCCTTTCCTGCTGGCGGTCGATAGCGCATCTCCTGGACACAACTCCTCCCCACATTCTCCTCCTTACATCCTCATTAGTTTTCTTTTTGGGGAAGGAGCCTGTTTGATGAAAGCTCCGCACGTGAGTCACACTTACCTTTCCCTGCTGGTCCGTTTTGATCTCCCAGCCCCGGGGCAGTTCCAGCCGAGTGTCTGCGAACATGTTGATGAAATTCACCAAGTCCCGGTTGTGCTGGTAGCGTTCAAAATTGCGAGCATCCCGCCGGACTTTCAGAATCATGTGCTTTAAGCAGGTGCTACTGGTGAAGACTCGGTAGGCACTCTGAGATGGGTCAGGGCGGATGGGGGTAGGTGGTGGGGAAGTAGGGAAAACACAGAGCAAGCACACTGTGAGCACCCTAACACTGCTAAGTGTGAATGTGACACAGTGGTTTATTGTGAACATGAGGTGGAGGCCTCAGAAAATGAGCTCTTGCTCAAGAACTAAACACCCAGGAATTTGAGACCAGCTTGTGCAAGACAGTAAGACCCCATCTCTACAAAAAATTTAAAAAATGAGCTGGGCATGGTGGTGTATGCTGGTGGTCCCAGCTACTTGGGAGGCTGAGGTGGGAGGATCACCTGAGTCTGAGAATAGAGGCTGTAGTGAGCTGTGATTGTGCTGTTGTATTCTAGCCTGGGCAACAGAGCAAGGCCCTGTCTCAAAAAAACAAAAAGAAAAGAAAAGAAAAAGAAGTCAATGTGCATTGAAACACACCCCCTTGGCTCACATGGACCTATCTGTGACACCTGTTCCACCTGAGTGCTGGGCAGCTCGGGACATGGCCCACCTCTCTGTGTGACTCCACACGGTCTTCCCGCTGTCTCAGCCATGCCTGGTTCTCCTTGGCCTCCCTCTACCTGCCTGAGTCCTCAGTCCTCCCTCTCTTCCACGGTCCCTTCTCTGACTGCTGAGGTCTGCCTGTGGTCCTCCTACCTGTCTAAAAGGGGGAGCATTAATTTAGAGCCCCTGGATTGAAGGCTGGACATGAGAGGTCTGTCATTTTTTAGAACACTATGTAAAAACGTGTGTGTGTGTGTGTGTGCAGGTGTTGGGGGAAGGGAAGACATGAAGAAAGAAATGACAGTGTGAGGGTACATAGAACTGGTGTGTGTGTGGGAGGGCGGGGCCGTTGAAAGGACAGACCGTGTATAGGCAGGAGGTTGGGCCAGTGGCTCCTGCTGGCCCAGGGCCACCTGCACCAGGGCTGGGGCATGGCCATGTGCCATGTGCATTTTCCCTGTGGCTCCCACTGCACCTCTGGGGAGTTGCTTGGAATCTAGCCACTGGGAATCCAACAGGCTTCTCAGAAATAACCTGTTAAAAACTGATCCCTGCCTCTGCAGCCACGCCCTCCATCACCCAGTCAAACTCCAGCTCCAGCTTAGTGGGGTCACTGCCTCACCCAGGTGCCCAAAGCAGAAACTACGCTGTCTTTCTGGAGTTCTCATCTTGCACTCATCTGTGATCACAATGGACCCAGGTGCTGATGAATCCATGAGAAATATCCCTGAATGGAGCTATTCCTTGCCACGCTCCCGTCCCTTCATTAGGTCAGAACCAGATCATCTCTCACTCAGCAGTTGAATCAGCCTGTATCTTAACGGCTTCAGCTCAGTCTCTCCCGGATACTCTGCCAGAGAAAATGCATCATCAACTCCCTGGTCAGGTAGCCTCAGTGTTACTGTTGGTTCCTGTGACCTGCTGTTGTAGATCCAGGCTCCTGTGCATGACTTACCAGGTGTTCTGCTGCCCAATCTCCAGCCTCTCCTCTCCTCTCCCTCCTACTAGCCACCCACACTCACCACCCTGGAGTTATTTCCCAGGCCTCCTCACGGGTGCATCCTTTTTTCTTTTTCTTTTTTGAGACAGAGTCTCACTCTGTCGCCCAGGCTGGAGTGCAATGGCGTGATCTGGGCACACTTCAATCTCCATCTCCTGGGTTCAAGCGATTCTCCTGCCTCAGCTTCCCAAATAGCTGTGATTACAGGCGTGTGCCACCATGCCTAGCTTATTTTTTGTATTTTTAGTAGAGACAGGGTTTCACCATGTTGGCCAGGATAGTCTCAGTCTCCTGACCTCGTGATCTGCCTGCCTCGGCCTCCCAAAATGCTGGGATGGATTCCGGGAGTGAGCCACCACACCCGGCACGGGTACATCCTTTCTACAGATGTCCCTCTGCCTGGACCTCTTCTTGTCCACTTTCAACCTCCAGGACTCAATTCAGCTGCCTCCCCAGGAATGCTCCCTGGCACCCCCAGAGCATTCTGTCCTCCCTCAGTTCGCCTGGTCCTGTTACATTGAGCTGATTTGTTTCATGTCATTGCTCCACAAAATGGAAGCTCCTATTGTTTAGATGTCACCCTAATCTGTCTTTGTGACTCCAGCACCTAGATCTGAGCCTGAACCACAGAAAATGTTTGTTGAATGGAAAAATTAGTGAATATAGTGATAACATGACATTGCTTTCTTGAAAATACAAAAGAAATGCAATGAAAAAACTACATAGGTAAAATCACATCAAATTTAACTTCAGCATGACATTTGAAAAACCGTATCCAAAAGAAACCTTGTTGTTTACCTAGAAGACCTCTGCTTTAAAATTTCATCAGTGAAAATGATTTTATAAAATGATAAGGCTGAAGGGAATCTGGCCACTTCATAATCTTGCTCCGTTAAAGTTTTAATAATAATGAAAACAGGTTTGTTTCCAAAGCACTTTCACTGACATTAACACATTTGAGCCTAACAAAAGCCCACAGAGGCAACGGCATTTCCAAATCCAGTCTTTTTTTTTTTTTTGGGAGACTCACAGACAGTCAAAAGAGTGGACTGAGCTGTCTTTGTTTTTTGTTGCTTATGTTATAAGTTTAGCCTTTTAGAGCTATCAGATGACTTTACAAAGCTGTGTTTTGGGTCTTGCTGAGCCAGGCTGCCCCCTCCGCCTTTTAGGGCACTCACATAATTGGCGTGCAGCACAGTGAAGAACTCCGGGTTGGTGATGAACTTGACCGCTGGGGACTGCAGCAGCAAGGTGATTTTTTGCGAATTCACCGGAGAAAGTGACCCTTCTCTCCTTAGATCTACAAAAAGTGAAGGAAAGCAACAGAACACATTGGGAAAAGGGCATTTCAACCTCTGTGGTTCCCTCCTGACGGCAGCAACACACATGCCTTCACCCACACAGCAGACTGTTGGATTTACGCCAAGTGCCATTACGTTATGTATGTCAGTTAAGAATCATCACTTCCTAGTAGTGTTTCTATATAACTTCAATACGGCTCAAGTCTTCTAACATCTGTCCCCTTTTATCACAATGATTTTTCTCCCTCCCTCCTTCCCTCTCTCCCTCCCTCCCTCCTTCCTTCCCTCCTTTTTTTCTTTCGCTCATTCATTCATTTGTTCATACTTTCTTTCCTTTCTTCCTCTCTCTCTCTCTTTCTTGAGACAGGGTCTTGCTCTGTTGCCCAGGCTGGAGTGCAGCCAGGCGATCACAGCTCCCTGCAGCCTTGACCTCCTGGGCTCAAGCCATCTTCCCATAGACTCAGCATCCTGACTAGCAGGGACTGCAGGCATATACCACCATGCCTGCCTATTTTTTCTTATTTCCTTTACAAGTTGCAAACCATAGCTGTGATAGATTGTTTGCAGAAAGGACCACAGTTCCTCTCTTCCTTATATCCACACCCAGTTGCATTGGGACTTCGCTGCTCTTCCCCTTGGTGAATTGGGGACTGGCCTTGCGCCTTGTTTCAACCAACAGAACATGTCAGAAGTGACGATTGGTCAGTTCTGCATCAGGGTTTCAAGAGACCTGTGTCTCCACTCTGGTATTCCTGCCACCACCATGAGAACAAGCTTGGGCGAGCCTGCTGCAAGATGAGAAGCCACAGGGCCACAGGAACAGTCACAAGCCACCCTCCTGGCAACCATCTCAGGTCAGCCCATGGCCAACCTCACAGCTGACCCAAGACGGACAGGTGAGCCCAGCAGCGTCCCGAGGAGCCATCCAGCTGAGCTCCTCTCAAATAGCCAGCCTGCAGAACTGTGGGGTAGATGCATGCTTGTGAGTTTCAGTCACTAATCGTGGGATTTTTTTAATACAGTAAATGCCAACTGATTTAATATCAAATTCAGAAATGAACTTTCTGTTGCTTTTTCTTCGTTTTTCTAATTACTTAGCTGTTGTACCGTATCTCTCTCAGAAGGTTGAACAAAGAAATTTATAACAGGCCAGGTGCAGCAACTCATGCCTGTAATCCTAGCACTTTGTGAGGCTGAGGCTGGAGGATCGCATGAGGCCAGGAATTTGAGACCAGCCTGGGTAACATAGCAAGACTCTGTCTCTACAAAAAAAAAAAAAAGAAAAAATTAGCCAGGCATGGTGGTAGATGCCTGAGGTCCCAGCTACTCAGGAGGCTGAGTTGGAAGGACTACCTGAGCCCAGGAGTTTGAGGCTGCAGTGAGCTATGATAGCACCATAATAACGCATTCCAGCCTGGGTGACAAAGAGAGACTCTGTTTTCAAAAATAAAATAAAATAAAATAAAATAAATTATAATAGAAAAACTTAAACTAGTCAGTTTAGTTAGCATATTTGGTAAAATGAATAACAGAAAGGAAGGAGTTAAAATTGGTGGTGGAATTGTGGACGTGCGTTTTAAAAATCACATGAAAATGTCCAAGATTCTGCATTGTCATAGACGGCTGAGACCTGGCAGGATTGGAATCCCAGTGCTGCCGGCCCAGACGGTTCTCTAAGCCTTCTTTTGGCAAATAAATCTGGCATCATTTACCCAGTTTATAAAGAAAGTGGATTAATAGAATGTCACTGTGATAATCTTATCTCATTACAGGTTAAAAAAAAGAAGTGGAAGCCAGTCTCATGCCTTTTGATTATCCTTGTCTGAGTTCCACCAGGGTAAATTCAAAGAAATGAAAACCAGACCAACCAGGCCCCGGGTGAATGCCTTGTGCAGTCGGTAAAAATTCCCTCCTGTGGCATGCTGGGAAACCTCTTCTTCCAGGTTCCTCTCTTGGGAGAATTGAATTTTATTTTACGTGCAAACAAGTGATTATTCCTAGTGTTGTCACATGGCTCCTTCAAAATAGATTGTGAAGTTTTATTGCATGTTTTATTTACAAGTGGAAAAATCCTTAGGACACCAACAAATACATTTACTTAACAATACGTGATTGAGCCACTGACAAAGTTGCCTTGCTTCACAAGCACGATAGCAAACTCAGCTCCATCCCCAGAATTCATTTGTTTTCCTGTCTCCAGATCCCTGTGCCGGGGTGACAGTGTTTCCTTCACCATGATCACTTCTCCTGTTTCCTGGTGGGAAGTTCGTTCTGACTGCTTTCCCCTGTGGGCACCAGGCATGCCTCTCTCCTCCACCCTGGCCTTCCACTCTCTTCACTCTGGGCACCTTGTTCCCCACGAGGCAGGGTGAGTGACTTGCAGTCCTCTGTCACACAGCCCCTGGAAGCCATCACAGGCTGTGGGGACCCCTCCTCCAATACCTAAGCTGGACTGGGAAGATTCGGCTTCCGAGTCACTCCCTCCACCGCCGCCGCCTCCTGCTGGGGCTTGCTCACAGCTTTGGCTGCCAGAATCTTCTTCCGGCCTCTCTGTTGCAATAGTTCGCTGAATATTTTGATACCTTTGCATTAGAAAATGGAAAGACAAGAGTTAACTTTGGTTTGCTCACTGGGGTCCAATACTCTGAATCAGATAATTGGAGAAATGTGTAAAGAACTGTCTTGAATGTCAGGAAAGAAATGCTTAAAATTCCCACAAGGTAGCCAGAGCAATCAGCAAGACAAGTATCTCTAAGATGATACAAGTTCTTTTTGTTTTATAAGCTATGATGATTTTCAGTATGGTGACTTTAAAAAAAATCAATACAAATAACTAATTATGCAAAACAGCCTGTGCCCCAAATTAAACAAAATCAGCCTAAGTCTAAAATAAGGGTATGGGAATAAATTCAAATGCTACAACTAAGATATCAAATTACCTCAACATTATTGTAATGAGTCTACAAACTGGACTAGCAGTTCTACTCACTTACTTTTTTTTTTTTGTTGAGACGGAGTTTCGCTCTTGTTTCCCAGGCTGGAGTGCAATGGCGTGATCTTGGCTCACCGCAACCTCCCCCTCCTGGGTTCAGGCAATTCTCCTGCCTCAGCCTCCCGAGTAGCTGGGATTACAGGCATGCGCCACCATGCCCAGCTAATTTTTTTTCTTGTATTTTTAGTAGAGATGGGGTTTCACCATGTTGACCAGGATGGTCTCAATCTCTTAACCTCGTGATCCACCCGCCTTGGCCTCCCAAAGTGCTGGGATTACAGGCGTGAGCCACCGTGCCCAGCCCTCACTTTATTTGATAGGTAATTGATACGATGGGGCAAGGTTGTGGAAATATTATACCTAAAAGCATTCTGGCAAATAAATAAATGTTTTCTGCTTATTCAAAAGCTTATTTTATTTTTCTTCCCAAGTTGGGGATTTAGTCATTTGGCCAGCCAGCTAGCCACCTTGCCAAGTACTAAATATTTCCTAACCCTCCCAGTTTGTGTAGGCTCTGTGTTGGACTTTCAGATCGAAGAGAGGATTAGAATATGACATTGCCCTCTAAACACGCACAGTCCAGATGTAACAAAAGGGGAATGGGATGGAAGCCATAACTCCAGCCAGGGAAAAGGCTGTCGTAGGCAGGCAAGAGGTGTGTGGGACACAGATGAGGAGACTCCCAAGGTTTGCAAATTGTGAAGCTGGAGTGTGAGTTTGTTGGGGAGCTTGTTGGGAAAAAATATTTCAGAAGAGAAACAACATGTGCAAAAGCAGGCCACTCTTGGGGAGCTCTGAGAAGCCTGGCAGTGGCATCAGGTCATGTGGGCACCGGGCAGGGCCAGGAGACCAGTGGAGAGAGAGGAGGGAGCCCCAGAGGCCGCCCTGCAGTAGGCTGGGTGTTATTCTGTAGGCCACAGGCTCCCCAACCTGAGCTGCGCAGAATCACCCACGGGACTTAAAACACAGGCTCCTGGCCCCACCTCCAGAGTCTCTGATTCAGCAGGTTTGGAGTAGGGCCCAAGAATGTACATTTCTTTTTTCTTTTCTTTTCTTTTTTTTTTAGAATGTACATTTCAGATAAGTTCCCAGGTGATCCTGATGCTGCTGGCCCAGGGATCAACCTTGAGCATGCACCATTGCTCTTGGTGATAGGCGGCTGCTTAAAAAACAGGAAGGGCCAGATGTACACGGAGATTGATCACCCAGCATCTGAGTGGAGAATGCATTGGAGGAGAGGAGCCTGGAGCTGTGGAGAGCAGCTGGGGGCTCCTGCAACAGCCTAGGCTGGAGACTTTCCTGGAAACTTTTTGTCTCCAGGAAAGCAATGAGGGGGTGGAGGAAGAGGATGAGGAGGAGGAGGATGAGAGATCAGATAGCAGGGAATAGCCAATCTCCAAGCGCAATCCCAGGTGGGAACACGCGGGGATGCTTGCTGCAGAGATGAGGCTCCACTGTGGCAGGATTTCTGCAGACCAGTGCCCCGCTCTTTCCTTTACCTTACAGAGAAAAGCTTTCTCACTGTAGTTTTCAGGCCATTTGCAAGAGCATCATCTGAGTGATTGCTAAAATTACAGAAACTGAAGCAAATAAAAACCTGCATTTCTAACTAGTTCTTTAGGAAGTATTATTTATATCTAGGTTTGAGAACTACTGGCCTAAGGGCTTCCTTTCAGTTTTGTTTTATCTGGAGAGACCCCCACTCACTTCTGACACCTTTCAGAAGCCACCTTTGCCTGTAGTGGTGACTGCAAGGCATTTCCTGAGCAGGCCTCTTAGAGCAAAATCTGGAAGGGGTTTAGAGAGAAATATTTGTGGTAATTCACCACCCCACATATCTGTGGTGAGAGATTGTGAAGAGGTGCTGGATGGTCAAGGACGGCCCTCTGTGATCTTCTCCCTGCTGGGGACTCAGGGAATGCAGCCGTGGCAGGAGAGCACGGGGTGCCAGTGAGAAGCTGCCCAAGCCTCTGACCTTGACCAAGGCGGGGAATGGGGCCTGCCAAAGCTAAGGCAGCTGCTACTGGGAGGATTCCCTGAATGCCTTATGGCACACTGCGTTTCTCAAGATGGCTCAACGATATTTTTAGACCCACATCCTCTTCCAGAACTGTATCCCTCTCCTTTAAAAGATAGAATCCATGTCCTCTTCAACTACCTTGACTAATAGAGTTAGTAACACTTCGTGATAGAACTTGGCAGCCATGCTCTTCCCAGGCGACATGGAAAGTCTCTGTGCAGGTGTCCTAGCTGAGAGGCCCAGCCAACAGCCAGTCTCAAGCTCCTAATATGCAAGTCTCCAAGCCGGCCACCCTGACTGCAACCAGGGGATATCCCTGGAGAGAACTGCCTAGTTGGGCCCAGTCAAACCAGAACCATGAGAAATAATGGTAAGAAGAAATGCTTGGGGTTGTTTTATGCCACTACATTTGGTGTGGTTTTACTTAGCAATAGATGCCCGGAATAGGGCTTACACAAATGTCAAATTGTAGCCTCTCCTTTCAGTCCCAGTGTGCAATGGCCACAGAAGAGCATTATGAGTAAATCTGATCTTATTTGATGAGGATAATGTCAGCAATGTCATGACCTACTTCACATGTCCTCAGCTGGACCTTGGTTATCTCAGGCCTTCCTAAGTCCTCAAATCCTGCATTCAACCCCATGTCCGACCTCTGCTGAAGCACAGAGGCAGTTTGGGGAAGCAGGACACACAATGGCTTGAGGAGGGTCTCAGTCTCACAGGGCAGGACTGCAGCCTCACAGGCTCCCCAGCTTTAAACGGGAGACAGAGGCAGCTCTCTTCTATTTCATTAGGAATTATCCATCAAAGTCCCCCTCCATTTTTTTGTAGCAAAATATTAAATATTTATAGCATATAAAAGGCTCATGAAAATTAGCTCGAAAGTCAGCTGAAATACATAATTTACAAATGGACACACACACACACACACACACACACTCACACACCAAACAAGGAAAAAAAGAAAAAGCCCTCCAAAATCAAGCAAAACCAATGAGCCAACTAAATAACCTCACCCCTCTTCAAAAGCCCAAGAGCAGACATTTCACATGGGAGAAACTATCGTTATTAAAGAAAAGCTAATGGAAAACAAGTTGACCCTTGCTCCAGCAAGTGAAACGTAAGTGGCATCAGAATACCAGAAGCACCTCTTAAATCAACAAAAACAAAGCAAAAGATGAGATGGAAGCAAAGCTGTAGCTGCTGGCGGAGTAAACCCCTAGAATCAAAATGTCTAATGTAGAAAGTTAGGCATTGATACTAAATACCAAATTCACATTTGTCTCCCTTGGCCTGCTCTTTTGGGAATAGAATCCTAAGGAAACCCTCCACTACAAGGCAATCTTAATAATTAGCAGGTCCTTGTGACAGAAACAGTGACAAAAGCAAGACGCAAAACATTCAACAATACGAAATTGGGTTAACTGAACTTCAGCCATTCGGTGGAATACTACACAAGCAATTACATGTTAATCTGAAGACTATGCAGCAATATTAAATGCTTAGAGTTTTGTAAGTGAAAAAAGAATATGAGGCCGGGCGCGGTGGCTCACGCCTGTAATCCCAGCACTTTGGGAGGCCGAGGCGGGTGGATCACCAGGTCAAGAGATCGAGACCATACTGGTCAACAAGGTGAAACCCCGTCTCTACTAAAAATACAAAAAAAAAAAAATCAGCTGGGCATGGTGGCGCACGCCTGTAATCCCAGCTACTCGGGAGGCTGAGGCAGGAGAATTGCCTGAACCCAGGAGGTAGAGGTTGCGGTGAGCCGAGATCGCGCCATTGCGCTCCAGTCTGGGTAACAAGAGCGAAACTCTGTCTCAAAAAAAAAAAAAAAAAGAATATGAAACTAACTACATATCACCATTGTAACCATGTAAGGATTGTGCACGCATATGGAAATTGAAGATGGCTACATGTTTTACAAAAGCTAACTTGGCTGGGTGCAGTGGCTCACGTCTGTCATCCCAGCACTGTGGGAGGTTCGGGCAGGTAGATCACCTGACGCCAGTAGTTTGAGACCTGCCTGGCCAACATGGTGAGACCCTGTCTCTACTAAAAATGCAAAAATTAGTCAGATGCGGTGGCGTGCGCCTGTAGTCCCAACTCCTCGGGAGGCTGAGGCAAGAGAATTGCTTGAACCCAGGAGGCGGAGGTTGCAGTGAGCTGAGATTGCGCCACTGCACTCCAGCCCAGGTGACTGAGCCAGAATTCAACTCAAAAAAAAAAAAAAAAAGAAAGCTAAATAATCCTTGGGGTAGTTAGATTGTAGATCACTTTTTTATATTTAAAACTTCTATTTCCCTTAAATTATCATAATTCTACACAAATAATTAAAACATCAAACGTTGAGTATTTAAAATAAAAATACATATTTATATTTTCTGCTTTTCAGTAAATAGTTGTGAAAGTAGAATTAATTAACTCTGGACATTCTGAAAGTATAGGAATTAACTCGGGAAACAATCCTGTACCGAGTCCTCTTAACCTTCTGGCACCACACCAGGCGCTGGGGACAGAAAGGGGTAGAAAGAAGAATAAGGCTTTGGCACAGAAGCAGGCACATTCCGGAGGCTACAGGGGACGAAGTCCCTGGCTCTGTGTAGGGGATTCTGGGACGGTGTTCTGGGGCACATGACATTGAGTCAGGCCTGTAGAACGAGATGTGTTTCAGGTGGGAAGCAGGCAGTGAGGCACTTTCCTGCAGTGGGAGCATGTGGCCAAGCCATAAAGGCCTGGAAGAGTGTGCCGCGTCTGGGGATTGGCTGAGTTGGCTCATGGTCCCTGAGACCTACCACACAAACTTACACATGGCTGTTGTGTCCTCTGTACTTCCCAATGTCTGTCTCCTTGCACAAACACATTTGATGTTCAATCATTTGGTTAAGGAAACCAAATAATTTGGTTTCCTTATTGTTTGCTAAGGCTCAAGGAAAACTTCTTGAAACACTGAATAATACTTCCACATGTCTGTGAGCCAGTAAGCATTGTAAATTTCTCCAGATAACTGTGGGTTATCCAAAAAATGACCTTGTGTGTGGCCGAATGTGAGATGGATAGAAGACTGGAAGTGTAGTTTCTGGGGCTGCCTGTTATCATGTCAAATCACAAAAAATTTTAAATACTTGGAAGCAATAGATTAAGATAAGTATGGAAAAGCTCAGATACTTATCCGAAGGTTATCTGATCTTCCCTAGGAATACTTTTTCACTAGAAATAAGTACCTTCTCAAAGTGCTAAATTCCTTTTCTTTTATCTGTCCAGATGGATGTAGCAAATGCAACTTCCTGTTCGGCAAAGTCCAGCTGCCTCTCCCAGCATGCTCACCTCCACTAGAGGGCACAGGAATTTACATATCCAAGGCTACAAAACTTATTTGGAGACTGGTTCAGGACAGATTTGGCCTAATTTTTGTATTATGCAAGCTGATCACCCCGATACACTTCATGGATGGTTATGCCATAGGTCAAGGTGCTTCCTTCTGCTTCAGACTCATTGTCTTGCTTTGGTTGGTGTTCAAAACAGCGCCTTGTATAAGTACAGCCTGATGATGCCTTCCCCTGTTTCTCAGCCTGCTAAACAATTGCAGCTTATCAGTTTTGGCGAGACAGACCTAGGGGCTAACTTCTGCCTATGGGATCACAATAGGATCTCTGTGTCTTTTACATTTTCAGTTACACGGGCCTTGCTACAATCACCACGAAAGGACTCCTCCACGGATTTGTGGTCCATTCGGGTTATGAGGAGTTCTTCCCTGTAACATGCTTTGTTGGCTTGGGAATGATTGTAAAGTGTGCTGCCAACACAAGTCTTTTATGGTTCTCGTTAATGACTTACACACTCAGCTGCTGACGGGGAAAAGTGGAAAGCAAATGTCTTCCAAATGCTCAGGCAATGAAAGAACGTTCTAGTGATTTTCACCTGAAGCATGCTCCTCTGTGTACAATAGTAGCCAGAAGTTCATTTTTTTTTGTTTCCATGTTTTGTTTTGAGATGAAGACTTATTCTGTCACCCAGGCCGAAGTGCAGCAGTGCAACCTCGGTTCACTGCAACTTCCGCCTCCCAGGTTCAAGTGATTCTCCTGCCTCAGCCTCCCGAATAGCTGAGATTACGGGCAACTGCCACCACTCCTAGCTATTTTTTTTTGTATTTTTAGTAGAGATGGGGTTTCACCATGTTGGCTAGCTGGTCTCACACTCCTGATTTCAAATGATCCTCCTGCCTTGGCCTCTCAAAGTGCCGGGATTACAGAGTTGAGCCACTGTGCCCGGTCCCATGTGTTTTAAATAGGACTAAATTGTTTCTCCCTCTTTTTTTTCTGGCAGATAACAATTAAGTTTCAAAGCCATTTACTATCAGTAGGTGTGTTCCACAAACCCAGTTCTTCATTCTTTTTAGTCTTTCTTAGCTTTTCCTCTCACCTTCATACCTGACATGAAAGCAAGACAGCATGTGGGTGCAATTTCAACTGAGAAAGCCTCCGTTTGCATTCCTGGTAATTAAAAGTATCCTGAAGCTACACCCCAGTCTTAAAGAGCAAGATGTCAGGGAGGATGCTCTACACTAGCTTATTGCATCCCTCTGACATGAATGGACCACTGTTTAGGCCTAATACGGGTTAAGACTTTGTTTGCAGGTTAAAAATAAAATAACATCTTTACAAGTTTAATAGAGAGGGCCTAATTTTTCAACAAAATAATTCTCAAAAATATTTTTAAACATTTCTTTTTCTAAGATGAAGGCTTTTCAATGATTATTATTGATGGACATACATCAATTATGGGACCAGCGTAGGAATGCACATGGTGATTTATGAGACAGTTTCTTCTCCAGGCAGCTTTTAGTCATCTTATGAAACCCGTCCTTGGACTGTTCTTAACTGAGGTCTGAATCCTTTTGAGAACTATGTGATGGGTGCGAACCAGTCTGCTAGAAAAATGTGTATCCATGTATAATTTGGATAGAGTGCCTGGAAAGTTCAAGAAACACTGATATCCTTGGTGAACACCCCAGCAGAGAGGGATACACCCACCTTTGTTAAGAACTCCTGTTTTTGAGCCTAGGCCATTAAGAAGTTCAGAGGATTTCCCATCTGAACTTAAATGACACTCAAGTGTAACTTGTCTCTTGCCACCAAATTCTAAATCTAGCTCTCCAAATATTTACTAGGAACAGGTTTCTTAAGGTACTTAATTACTTTCGAGTCTCCCCACACAGTCTGAGGGGAAAAGTGTAAGGGGAGAGTCTCTAGCTGCCATTCGCCTTTCACTGTGGTTTAGAGGAGCTCATTGCATACTGATCACCAACCGCCTGTTGAGTTGCTCCATCTGCTGGATGGACCCCGATCGCCGCATGCCGTCCGGGGTGGCTGCTGCTGTGGGACGCTGCCAGGTGGTTGTGCGGTTCACGTGGTCCACATAAAAGACCCGCCCGTGGCTGTCAATTCGAGCTTCCCAGTCTAGTTTTAATAAAAAGGCAAAAAGAAAAATCAAGGACAAACCACTGACCCATGTGAAACACATATCTCTTCCAGGTCTTCTGCAGGTAGAACTCACCGTTGGTTCATGGCGGCAGGCCAGACCCTGTCCACAGCACCTGCCACAATGTCTGGGGCACTGGCATGAACTCGGGATCTCAGAAAACAATTTAATGCCCTCAGACTCTCTGCTGGGCCATATTAAACAGTAGTTGTGTTCCTTGATCAAGACCTATGTTAAAATTCTAATAATTTTCTGTTTTTTCTTTTTCTTTCTTTTTTTTTTTTTTTTTAGATGGAGTCTTGTTCTGTCACCCAGGCTGGAGTGCACAGGCTGGAGTGCAGTGGCGTGATCTCGGCTCACTACAACCTCCGCATCCTGGGTTCGAGCAATTCTCCTGATTCAGCCTCCTGCGTAGCTGGGATTACAGGTGCCCACCACTATGTCCGGCTAATTTTTGTATTTTTAGTAGAGATGGGGTTTCACCATGTTGGCCATGGTTGGCAGGCTGGTCTCGAACTCCTGACCTCAGGTGATCTGCCTGCCTTGGCCTCCCAAAGTGCTGGGATTACAGACATGAACCACCATACCCGGCCAAAATTCTAATAATTTCTAAAGAGGAAATCTAATGTTTAATTAATTTATTTCTTTAGATATGTCCATTCTCACTGTCACACTTGTTGGCTACTCAAATGACAGCCTGGAAGATTGGAGCATCCTCTGGTGAGAGTTTACACTGCGATGCTGGAGAACACTTTCTTTGTTAAATTTAATAGAGGGCAATTAGGTTCAGTGGAAAGAATGGCCCTCAGATGAAAACCAGTTTTAACTACTGTTCTAAAATCCTGGATCTGTGAATTTGGATGACCTCTGTCTTATATTTAGCAAACTTAATCAACTGCCTTTCCTTTTGAGTGGGTGAATGGAAGGAAATTATTCTTAGGGCTTCAAAACAGCCTTTTGATAAGTTGTTAATTAACAGTGCATATTCAACCTGCAGCTGTGAAATATCTCTGGCCACCAAACCAAACCAGTAACTAGGAAGTACCCTTTAGTTGATAAATAACCATCCCAAACAGTAGAGGGAGCCTGAGATTAAAAATAAAGTGCCCTTCCCAAATTAAAAACAAAATAAAACAAAACAAGAAAACGAAAAGGTGGAAGCATGGATGATTCCCTACATCGTACATGCAGGGGATGAGGTGGGGTTAGGTAGGTGGAAAAGAGCTGGAAGCAATGGGTTCACATCGGAGCGAAACATAGTAGAGCAGTCTCTGCTGTACAGAGATGGGCAAAGCTTTAAGAGCCACACATCACATTGTGGAAATAGAAGCAGTGCGATAAAGTTATGCTGAAAATGCTCAAGACTAAAGAAGAAGAAAAAGCAAAAATGACTGCAAAGGGAAAAAAACCATCCAGCCTTTTAAGTGGGAAAAGCCATAGCTTTTGGGAGTAGATCAGATATCGACAGTTCCGTTGAAAACTTATCATTCAGGTAATGACATAGCAACTCTCAATTTTTAAGGGAAAAATATATTTGGCATATTTATGGTTTTATATGTATATAGTGTAACTGTTTGTGGCATTATGACTTATGTCTGACCTGACAGATTGTCAAATAATGCCCAGTGAAAACCAGAGTACCCCTAAACACCAAAGTCAATTTATAAGACAAATGGAAGGAAAGATGTAGGCAGATTGTATAAATATGTCCTAGGAGGTTTTGACTAAAATTGATCTAATGATTATATAATGATAATCCAGCTGTCAAGCATCAGGTGTAAATGGTAATTAGCTCGTGGATGAAATTGTGTATACATATGATTACTAGGTAATTATTCTTGATCCAGAAAGTTAAAAATTTTGATGGATCCAACTAATATTACTAAAAGCAATAGGACAATTATTTTTCTTGGATCCAACATGACTGTTGTCCAACAAAAAATGAGCATTAGTCTTTGAAGAGCACTGTGTAATTTAAAATTCAACAAACGGTGCAGCACTGAGTCTGAGCCAGAAGACTGTGCCACATCCTGCAGCCACAGAGCTGAGTGACACATGACCCTGCCCTCCAGGAACCTACAGTAAAGAAAGGATTCCTTCACAGACGAAGGTTGGGTTTTATAAATTAAGGGGAAAAGCTAGAAAATGAAGCTGCAATAATGATAATTTATCATCACACATTTCAATTCCTCATGGAAAAGTGTGGTAAGCCCAACAGCTGGGCTCTTTCGTCAATACATTAAGTATCTGGAATGTACTGTGCTAATTATATACTTATATATATTGAGAAAATAATAGCTAAGTGTAATCAGAAATTATGAACATGTTTTCTGGGTTGCTTTGTAAAGAATTTACTTTCACATATTTTGTGACTAAAGAAAAAGCATTCAAAAAGGAACTTCAGGTGTCAACATGACTTAAAGGGCTCGGCACTGTGATGCCATGAATTTGTCTAAACGGCCACCTGAAAACAGTAACTTCATGATGCTGGGGTGAGTCATGGAAGTGCAGGTCAGTTCAACTCACTTGTGACAGAAGGATCTATTGCACATGAAATTATATGTTCTCCACAAAGCCCAAGAACAATGCCAAACATGATAATGTATCATATTTAGTTATCATATTAATAAAGGCCTATACAACTGTACATTTTGAACAATTTTAACAAATGCAATACTATCTCATAGTCTAGACCTTTCTCTTGAACTTCAGAATCACATAATCCAATTTTCTTCTTCACATCACTACCTAGGTGACCTCTCAAATATAAGAGGATCAAAACCAAGGGTTGGATCCACCAAAACCTGCTCTGCCTGCAGCCTTCCCTGCCCACCTCAATTTAATCTTCATCCAGAAAGTTACAAATTCTCAATTTAATCTCGATCCAGAAAGTTGAAATTTTTGATGGATCCCAAACTTACATTAGTTAGGCAACTCCATCGTTGTAGGTTGAAACTCTTAGGTCATTTTTGTTACCTAGCTTTCTCTCACATCCACATTCAATCTGTCATCAAATCTTCCTTTAAAATACATGTGGAGAGTTAGACCACTCCTCACCACCTCCACTGCTCCCACCCTGGCCCAAACTACCATTGTCTGTCACCTGGGTCGCTTCATAAAGACAGAATCTTACATTGAATCTCATGCTTCTGTTCTTCCTCTTCCCAATTTATTCCCTACACAGCAACCAAGGCAAACTTTTCAAAACCTAAGGCAGACAATGTCACTTCTCTGCTCAAAACTCTACAATGTCCTCCTTTCGCCCAGAGGAGTCAAAGCCCTCAAGTGGTTTACATGGCCCACGTGGTCTGGGCCTTGCTAGCTCCCTGACCACTTCACCAGTGCCTTCTCCCTTCCTCAGTCTGCTCCAGACACAGTGGTCTCTTGTTCCTCAAACTCACCGGGGTGTTTGCACCTCCTGGCTGGCAGTGGCCATTCCCCGTGCCTGCAAAGCCCTTTCTGCCCAACACTCGCAGGGATAACTCCCTTAACCCTCAGGTGTTGTCCTCTCAGTGAAGTGTACTCTCACCACTTGGTTTAAAATTGCAAACGAGGCCGGGCGCGGTGGCTCAAGCCTGTAATCCCAGCACTTTGGGAGGCCGAGGCAGGTGGATCACGAGGTCAAGAGATCGAGACCATCCTGGTCAACATGGTGAAACCCCGTCTCTACTAAAAAAAATACAAAAAATTAGCTGGGCATGGTGGCGCGTGCCTGTAATCCCAGCTACTCGGGAGGCTGAGGCAGGAGAATTGCCTGAACCCGGGAGGCGGAGGTTGCGGTGAGCCGAGATCGCGCCATTGCCCTCCAGCCTGGGTAACGAGAGAAACTCCGTCACAAAAAAAAAAAAAAAAAAAAAAAATTGCAAACGAGCCGCCACCACACCTTCTCAGAGATCCCTCACCCTGGTCTATTTTTGCTTTCCCATAGCATCTCATATGCTAGGCCAGTCCCTTTTTAACTATTTTATTGCTTGGTAATCTGTCTTCCAGACTAGACTGTAAGCTCCATGAGGGCAGGAATCTATTTTGCTTACCGACAATAGTACCTAGCACAGGGTAAACATTTGATTAGTATTTGTTGAATGAGTATCAGCAATAAAGTAATTCTTGACTATTTGAGATTATTTAACAATATTCAGTTGGTAGGATTCATTAACAATGTTTCCAAGATCTCCAATGTTATGTGGATTGAAAACAGAAAACTATCTGGAGAAATTTGTTTTCATTTTTGAAAGTGGTTTATATAAAGTAATTCTTTTACAATGAATTTATATACAATTATTTATAATATTTGCATGTATAACTAGTTATCTGTACTGCATAGATTGGAAGTAGATTCATGCACTGAAAGGTTATTCGTGGTGTGGAAAGTGTCCCTTTCCTGGAGAGAACATGCTATACATATTTTTCAAATAAGTGTTACCTAGTTTATAGTGATGCTAAAATTTTACTATTCATTTATGGAATGTCCACAAATCAGTGTGTAAATAAAGAAATCAGGCATCAAAAGTTCAAGAACATGATGTTTGGCTTGGCCCCTGAAAAACAAATATTGTGTTTCTTTAAATTAGTCCACATATTAAAGATGTTTGCTGATTTCTCACCAATAGATTATAACTGAATACAGGAGTGGTGTTCCTGTAAAATACAATGCATTACCAAGAATAGATGAATTAAGAAATAATCACTTCTCCTTTTGAAAACTGTAACTGCTTCACATAAGCACAGCGAAAAGAATGTAAAGAATCATGGGTTCCTTGCATTCAGGAAAGATTCTGTAGTTGTAAAAATCGATCAAATCTTAAATATTATCTTTGCTTGAAAAATAAGTCTAAACCAAAACAGAGATGTTCTAGGATTCATGAACATATGTGATGCTAAGTGAATAATGTCTGGGGTGTCAATTTCTTCCTATACATTTATTAAATGGTGTATTACGAGGTTAAAGCTAGCATGGCATCTAGAGACTATCTAGGTCAAACCTTTCATTTAGCAGATGAAGACATCCAAACTTCGTTTTTAAAATTTTACAAATGAGAAAACTAAGTCTCTGAGAGATTAAATGAATTTCCCAAGTTCAGATGACTAGTTAGATCATTATTAATTACATCCTACAGTTACCAGGAGAAATGACATTGAATTCTATCTTAAAGATGATATTTTGCCTAGCAACCCCTAGGAACTGCAGAAGAAATGTGAAGCTATTACTTATGGATGCAAGCTATAGTAAGAAAAGTAAGTTCACGTGCCCAGATGGGTTGAAGTTGTTTTAACATATGGAGATGCCTGTGATGTAACGGATCCAATGGAGAACAATAGGATTATTCTATCTTGAACTGCAAATTTTAAATATAAAATATAAAATTTGGGACGTAAAAGTCACGAACAGTTTGCAAACACTAGTCCCGTCTAATAAAGAAATGTTTTCTATTTCAGAAGTTGAGAGGTGCTGAAATCGCCGTATCATCTCTTCAAGATTACAGGGTGAAACCACTAATCAAAAAAGCAAACAGAAAGATCCCCAAAATCCCGTCCGTTTTTAAAGTAGGTGTCACGTTGGTTTTTGTTACCACTGTAAGGCACAGAGTTGGGAAAGACTTGAGATGTTCACACACAAATTCATACTGACCTGCTTAGACTCGATAGGAAGAGATAAGACACAGATTTTAAAAAACTAAAGCTTACTTGGTGGAAGAGGCTCATCGATTGTTGGGTAGTGATGATGTTCAGGCCTCAGGGAAGGAAGCTGGCTTACTGGCTGGGAATTATGGAGTGTAGGACATTCACCTACGGACAAGACAGTCAATACATTCAGATTCATTCACTGCCGTGGCAACATCATCAGAAAAGCATGACTGTAAAACCACTACAAAAAACAACCCCCGAAGAGTGGGCAATCCATCTGTGTGTGTGTCAGTTTGCTACGTTCACAGTCATTTATGAGAGGGGGAAATTTTTTTTTTTTAATGAAGAAAATCCAAACATTTTATAACTAATGATCTGTGCCACACAGTCCAATATGTAGGATCTGAGTCTGATTCTGTAACGACCCGAATTTCCTGAATCAGAAGGTGGCACCAGGAAGGAACACAAGAGAAAATTAGCAGAGCCTGATTTTAGCCCCGTGGGGGAAATAGGCCTGTTTGAGGGAAATGCAGCGTTTTATAAGGTTCCATAAAAGCTCCTTGGGCTCATGCAAAGCCACACCGCCTCACTTGGGTAGGTTTCACCACAGGGCTGCCGAAAGGCCGTTTTTCAGGTTTTTGAGGGGAATGAACTCTTAGATGGTGCCTTTCCCAGACAGGTCAAGGAGCTGGTGAGCCAAGAGTGTAAATTCCTGTAGTAGGAAACCTAGAGGCCCGGGGGTGAGGGAGGGGAGCCAAGGTGCTGAGGGATCTCAGGACTGTCTGGATTATTTTGAGGAGAAAGACAAGCCAGGGTGCTCTGGAAAGAGGAAAGGACAAGAGACAAAGGAAATAGATAAAAAGCAGAAAGACCGTGACAGGAAAGCTCAAAACACAGAAGTGGGAAAGGAGGAGGAAGAAAGACAGACATGGAGAAACTTTAGAAATAAACATTTGATCCACGGGATGCATCCCTCAGATTATTAAAAGGAGACTTACAACAGCCATAGCTCATATTGTTCTCAGTTCAGACTTATAATGAACTGGACAATGTTCTGAAGTGGTGTCGTCAGGCATGCAGAGCAGCCACGCAGAAGGCAGGCCTGCAGCACCAGCTGCTTGGGTCACAAAATCAGAGGTCAGTGCTCCTGATCTCTGCAGGGTCAGGAGGGCCCAGGAAAAAGGACAGCCAGCTATCAGAAGGTTCCTCCTGCCTCACACTGTGCTGGTTTCCTTGCAAAACCCTGTTAGGGCCAGAGGGCAAAGGTCAGGCCTTTTCCTTCTGTCCTCGGCTGATGGAAATATCAAGTGTTCCATTATCCGCTGGGTCAAAAAGGAGAGAGACTGAAAAATGGTGGTCAAACGGTTGTCAGATCTCAAATGCTGAATATTTCCTAGAATAACCTCACATGGAAAGGATGATTATTTCTTCTCACTCTAGTTCTATAGACCTGATCAAAAATAAAAATAAGTTAATTTAGGAAGAAAGGTGGGTTTAATTTTCTGATTTAATTCCTAGAGCTAACTGGCAAACAGAAGCAGAGGTATATTCAGTAACAAAGGGTCCTTTTACATGTTGACTATATAACATTATTTGTTGAGCAAATCCTGGTATGTTACACAAATCCTCTGGGTTCTTAGAGACGCTAACAGAAAACAAGGAAGGTTCCCCTCGTGCCGGCACCCAGTTCCTTGTGGACAGACTGCTGTTTCAAGGATGGGTGCTGTGTTTAAGTGGACACCACACTCATGTCTGTTTGTATATGTGTTTAGTGTCAGAAATTAAACAAAACCATGGTATAGTTGTTATGTCATCAGCTGCTGCATTTTTAATTTAGTTTCTTTAAAAACAACAATTGACTTACCTCTTGAAATTAATGCAACCAATCAGGTTAATTACTCCTCCAAGCTAGTGGAAATACAATATTGTCGACTGCCTGGGGTTAATGGAGCTGATGCCACCTGCTTGTGAACCCCAAGCAAATGTAATGATGTGACTGACATATCGCAGCCGACTGAATGGATGGAGGCACTGAGGAAGCAAGCAGTTGCATTCTGCACAAGGACGGGGCTCCACATCATCACCCTTGCCTCAAACACAAAGCAAGTGTTGAAACCCTCCAGAACCTTCCAGATCTATTTCTCAGCTAAAAGCAATGTCCTTTTAAATTCCCTTTTGTTTTTAAATAATATTATCTAATTGTAGAGAAAAATAGGTTGCCTCGCATATTATTTGAAGCAAAGTGATTTACACCTAATAATGTGAAAAATTTTCCTTGAATTACAAAGTGCAGGAAATGCAAATTCAAAGGATTGTTTTAGATGCTTTATACAACACTAATCAGTTAACCTCACTGCCTGTCTGCCTGGAAGCACCCTCACTCGGTGGGAGGCAGAGTGCTTTTGCAGTATCATCTCATTTAATTTTCTCAACAACCCTTTGAGGGAGATTCTATAATTATAACCATTTTGTACATGAGGAAACTGAGGCACACAGCAGCTAGGTGACTTGGTGTGGAAGTGGGAGGACTGAATATAAAGCAAGGAGGCCTGACTCCAGGGTCTGAGCTCATATCCATGGCATTATATTACTCTTTTCATTTATCTGCAGAAGGTCTTTTAAGAACTGTTTTAAACTGAACTTTAAAAAAAGAGGTATTTATAGAAGGAAATGAAGAAAAAAGTATGAAAAGAACACTAGCCTGTATGGTTGTCAGTTCAGGCTTAGAACAGTGTTCTTCCACAAATTGCCGCAGCCTCATTTATGTAGGCATGTAGACAACAAATCCACCTGGGTTAATCTAATGCAGTTTCTTTTTTTGAGATGGAGTTCCACCCTTGTTGCCCAGGCTGGAGTGTAATGGTGTGGTCTCAGCTCACTGCAACCTCTGCCTCCCAGGTTCAAGTGATTATCCTGCCTCAGCCTCCTGAGTAGCTGAGATTACAGGTGCTGGCCACCGTGCCCAGCAATTTTTAAAATATATTTTAGTAGTGACAGGGTTTCACCTCATTGACCAGGCTGGTCTTGAACTCCTGACCTCAGGCGATTCACCCGCCTCAGCCTCCCAAAGTGCTGGGATTACAGGTGTGAGCCACCATACCTGGCCATCTAGTGCAGTTTCTACAGTGAAGGAATTTGCAATCTTAGAAGTCAAAGTGAAGGGGCGATAGGATTTCTTATGGAAGCAGAGGGCACCCACACAATCACATATCAGGCAGGTCATGTCAAAGCCTTGCTTTCTTGAAGCACCTGCTGTTGTGAAATCTGGTGGCAAGTGAGGGACAGTCCCACAACGTAGACACTGTTAGCTCAGGGACTCACTGCTGAGGTGGGGAAGGCTGGCTGGGAAGAAGTCACATACCAGTGCATGCACAGCCTTCAGGAGATCAAGAGACCCTTTGGGAGTCTTCCTATTTCCCCTTGCAATCACTATAGTGAAGGATGTAGGTGCTTCTTTACCTTTTCTGAGTTTATATTCTGCAGAGTTCAGGAACTTAGACATTTCTTTAGAAACTGCCAATGCCAATGCAGAGATGTCCACTGTGGCCCTGAACACCTCCTGCTTTTCCACCTGCTAGACTGTAGCCTCTCAAGGGCATGGACATGCCTTTTTTGTTTGCAAAACATGCTCTTACATAAATTCACACTGAGCCAGTTTTCAATTTACAATGTATAGATTACCTCCCAACATGGGGTCCAAAAGACACTAAAAGAGGGTTATATGGCTCTAAGCTAAGAAAAGTGTCAGTACAGTTTTCAATACTGAAAAAAAGGCTTTTAGTGAGAACAGTTATTTGATTGTTTATCTCTTGACCTACAAAGCCTAAAATATTTACTACCTGGTTATTTATAGAAAAAGTTTGCAGACCTTCGTAATCCAACATCCCTGCCAGCTCCTATCTGTGCCTTTTAGGGAATCCCGAGCTCCTTTTGTTGTATTATTTTTAATGAGGCTGTAATTATTGAGTAATGTCCATTCGTCACCTGATGCCAATCCATCTTCCTGTGCCCAGCACATTACATCTGGCCTAGAATAAAGGAGGGCCTCAAAACATCCTTGTCAAAGAAAGGCATTTCCCATTCCATTCTCCTCACAGGAGGGATTTTCCATCCCACTCCTCATGGGTGCCTTTCCATGCTGCTTTACCTTTCTGCCTGCGTTTCTTTTTCTCTACCAATTTCCTTGAGTTTCTCATTATGGCACATGCCACTTTCTCTCACTCTTTTTTTGAAATGTAGAAGCAGGCATTATTGATACTTAAAATTATTTTTTTTAATGCTCACTTTAGCTCCTGTTCAAAAAAACTTGTAGGCACCAGGAGTTTGTTTAGGTGCTAAGTATTCAAACATAAAGAAACACAACTCTGGCCCTTGATGAGCTTACAATCTACAGGAAATATCCCCGCCTTTTGTGGGCGGCTAATTTCAACAGCAGAAGAGCAAAATAGCAGAGGCTATGTTTTTCTCTTTTAAAACAACGGAATTATTTCATATTATTATGTGACTTTTCAATTTTTTTTCCCCATTATGCCACTGTCACTTGACTGGAAGATAGTTCCCCCTCATGGATAAGGAAATGCAAATTAATTTCACATATCATTCTGCAGGCATGACTAAAAAAAAAACTCTGTTTAAAACACAGAATACATTTAAGACTAACGGTGGCAGCTTTTGGATTCGATTCTTATTGGAAACAAAGTGATTGATACACAACCATGTTATTTTTCCCTTCTATTAACCAGAATAGCAAACAACAACAAGAACAACAACAACACAAAACTCACAGTAATAACAAGAATTGAGTGGACATAAATAATGACAAATACATGTAGGCTAGACATATCTACATGTATGTACATGGGCTAGTTGAGTTCTAAAACAGAGGTAAAATCTGTTCTTCAACTAATATGAACATCTATTGCTAATCTTCCATGTGCTTTGGAAGTCAGCAGATATTTACACATTATCCATTTAATGTAGATAATTTCCCACATGTATCATTTGACACTAGTCTTGGGGCTGTGGCTGCTGTCAAGACTAGGATAACATGTACACTAACCAGTTCTGGTGATTAGTTGAAACAAACATAGCAGCACACATACAAGTGCATGCTCACATCCAACCAGTCATCATTCCTGGTGTGTATCTGAGACATGGTGGGGTGTCAGCTACTCACAGTCATCTATACTCATACACAGATACACATGCACACATATATGTACAAGACAGGCATACATTGCTCCAGCAACCCCGTTTGAGACAGATCCCCCGCCCTCTTGTTTTTAAGCTGTGTTGCTGACACCTGTGTCCCCCTGACGGTCCTATTCTCACTCTGATCAGGTTTGAGGTCTAACCTTCTCTCCGATTGCTTGGACCTGCCACGGGGGATTCCAGACCTTCCGGGGTTCTTCCCGTGTGCCCGCTAGGGGCAGCCAGCTCGTCTTGCCACGGCCCAGCGCCGTTTGTGGACTCCGGGTCCAGCTCAGGACTCTGCATGGAGTCGGGCACCGACTCGAACGCGCTGTTCTCCTCGTCGTCGTCGTCTTGCGAGGAGAAGACCGTGCTCTCGGAGATCTTGGCGCTGTCTACAGAGGAGAAGCGCGTGTGGCTGGCGAACCTGTTGCCATTGTAGCAGGAGGGGCTGTAGCAGGAGGCGCTGTAGCACGAGCTGCTGTAGCAGGACGTGCTGTAGCACGAGGAGCTGTAGCACGAGGGGCTGCAGCAGGACGCGTCACAGCCCTCGCAGCTGTGGTCCCCGCCTTGCCTGGGGCTGGAGTCGCTCTCGCTCCCGGTGCTGGGGTGCGTGTCGCCATCCGGGGCCGCGCCATTGGCCAGGCTGGGGAAGTGGCCCCCGGAGTGGCCAGGGGGCGCCGTGCCTGGGGTAGCCCCCTCGGGCTCTTCTCCGTCCTCTTCCAGGGCAGACGGGTCAGCGGCCACCGTGTCCACCTCGCTGAGTCCATCCTTCTCTGAGGAGTCCTTTAGGGTGGACTCCTCCGCGCCGTCCTCGTCCTCTGCTGCGCTGCTGCCCTGGGCGGAGGGCATGCTGTGCAGCAGGGTGTGGATGCGGATGTAGTGTGTCCTCGGGGTCTCGGGGTCCCCACAGGCCGACGCGATCACTGTCTCCAGCTCGGACACAGGCAAGGAGCAGGGCCTGCTTTTTCTCTTCACCGAGGCCCGCAGCTGCAGCCTGCCCTCTCCCTGCTCCAGGGCAGACACATCTCCCTCCTCCTCCTCCCGCTCCTTCTCTTCCTCCCTTCCAGCCCGGCTCTGTGCCGTGGTTTCCTCCTCCACGTGCTCCTCCTCGGTGCTGGCTGGGACTTCACCATCTTCCAGCAGCAGTGCTGACGCCTCCTCACCCAGGTCCAGCTGCTCGGCCAGCTCTTCTGCACTCAGGGCAGGCTGGATGTCCTTTTGCACCTGGGCCAGGAGCTCCCCAGCCCCTTCAGGTCCCACAGAGACCATGCCCTGGTCTCCTGTCTCTGTGATGATTGCTGCTTCCTCAGTTGGTCTGGAAAGCTCCATGCTCTGGTTCCCTGGACCATCTGGGACACTGCCCTCACCCAGCTGCTCTGGCTTCCAGCTCTCAGAGGGCTCTGCGGCCTCAGCATGAGGATCCCCACTGCCGTTTTCCACCACATTGTTCATGGGGCTGTCCTGAATTTGGGCTGACTCAGGCTCGGTACTCAGGGAAATCTCCTCATCATCTGCTGGCAAGAAGAAAAACGTGTCATTTCTCCCAGGAGAGAGCATTGTGGTGTTAGAATACCCTGTGGGACATGTAAGCCATCACTAAGGGATTTCTACATTAGGATATTGAATATAGGTTGATAAGAGTTTCTCACTGGCCAGAGCTCTAGTGAGAGATTCTATAAGAATGAGTTCTTGCTATGTTAACAACAACTTGCAGTCATGGATCTATTTCCGAAATCTGTTTCAAGGGAATTCATCTTTTGGTTAAAATGCCCAAAGCCTAGCACTAACGCAGTTCTGGGCACATAGTAGGTACTCAACAGCGTTTGACACACAGAATAACTTCCAGAGATGAGGGCGGTAGTGGTGTTATTTATAGCTCCTTAATGATTATATTTAGTTAATTGTATTTGCTTAGAATGTTTCCCTATGCTTAGGTCCTGCAGGGTGGCAAAACGGGTGAGCAGGGTTCTCAGGCAACCAGAGAGAAGCAAAAGGCTGGATGAAGAATGGGAGCAACCACAGTCATTCAATAGCTCATTTGGAGTTTATTCCAATAAAAAAGTGAACAAGGTCTTCATCCCAAGCAGTCATTCAAGGGGAAGCAGCCAGTGTCTTACTCTATCTTCCTGCAGCTGCTCTACTGGATTCCTGCCAGATGTGAACTTCCCATTTCAAATGCACTAGTGCAATTCACTAGTCAAAGAAAAACAGTTCCTCTGGTGAGCTGTAAAGCTGTCCTTATGGCTACACCAAAGGAAGAGTCAGTTTTATTCTCCGAATGTAGAAAAAGGTTGAATTTGAAAAGACAAAACAGACAAGGCGTTTTCTTACAGTCTAAGTTGTATATTGCCATAGGAAAGTACACCTGGAGTTTAATGAGTGGGCAGTGATAAACTCCAGCTCTAAGTTCTCAAGAGCTTCATTAGATTTAACAGCAACTTGTAAATGGTCCAGGAGGTCCTAACAGTTCTCAGTGTGATCTATATTGAGATGTATGGGGGCTGCAGAAGCAGAGCAAAAGTAGAATTATGAGGCATCCTATCATTCTTATTTGGAAATCTGTTTTAGCATTAAATGGAACATGGATGATTCTGGAGTTTTCTGTCCTATTTATATTTTCATTTTTTTCTGTGATATTATAAAAATTATTGTACAATTATAGTTCTTCAACATGACATTTTTCAGCAACTGGCTGGTCTATGTCTAGTTACTAGGTAGAAAGATGTTTCACGTTCATTCATTCATTCATGTATGTGACGATTAAACACCTATATGGGTGCCAGGAATAGGATGGCAAATAAGACAGAGCTCCCGATCCATGTTGGCCTCATTGTTAATGTTCAGTCCACTGTCTACCCTCTACCTTTGGGTCACTAGAATGAGAAGGAACCTCTCCATCAAGGGGACAGCAACCGGGCTCCTGGAGTAGACTACTGGCTTCTGGGCCTCAAATGGAGAAGATAGAGAGCTGTAAAACCTAAAGCCTAGGCATGTCTGGAGAGAACCATGGTTATTGCATTTTAGAGAAAGGAACCACACTTATGACACGAGCCTAGGACAAGACATGAAGTTCATGCTGAAAATACCTGGGTGGATGGAGGAAGTGATCTCAAATCGGAATTGCAGCTGTCCACTCACATGATCTGTTGGAAGCCTGCGGCCAAGTGTGTAGCTGACGACCCTATCCCTAGAAGGAAATAAGCGCCATCACAGATCTGGTCAATACCTCTCCTCCTAACAATCAGGCAGTGTGCTTTCTACACAGTGAGTGAGGCACGCAAGCCCAGGGAAGTCCTGATGGGCTCAACAGCAATACAAAACTGTAAGGAAGTCCTTATTGAATACAGATGCCCCTCGACCTACCATGGATTATGACCCAATAAACCCATCAAAAGCTGACAATACTGGCAAGTTGAAAATGCATTTGATACATTTATTAAATATGCATTTAATACATTTAGTCTACCAAACATCATAGCTTAGCCTAGCCGACCTTAAAAGTGCTCGAAACACTTACGATGGCCTAAAGGTAAGCAAAATCATGTAACACAAAAACTATTTTATAATAAAGCACTGGATATCTCATGTAATTTGTTGAATACAGTATACTGTAGAGTCTAGTATCACTTGTTGACCCTGTGATCACGTGGCTGACTGGGAGCTATGGCTTGCTGCTGCTGCCTGCATCACAGAAGTATCACGCTGTGTATCACTAGCCTGGGAAAAGATCAAAATTCAAAATTCATGG
This sequence comes from Leontopithecus rosalia, assembly GCA_028533165.1. Lineage (NCBI taxonomy): Eukaryota > Metazoa > Chordata > Mammalia > Primates > Cebidae > Leontopithecus > Leontopithecus rosalia. The sequence continues at coordinate 105,753,070 of CM052658.1, forward strand.
TTTCTGCTTTTTCTGCTAAATGCATTTAGCTTTCGCACCATTGTAAAGGAAAAAAATGGTTAAGTTCAACTGAGTGTCCGTATTCTAAAGCGGGTGGGCAAACTACAGCCCGTGGGCTAAATCTGGCCCACCACCTGTCTCTGTGTGCTTGTGAGCTTTTTACATTTTAAATGGTTGGAAAAAGAAACAAAAGAAGAGTAACATTTTGTAGCATGTAAAAATTATATGAAATTCAAATTTCAGTGCCCATAAATAAAGTTTTATTGGAGCAAGGCCATGCTTGTTAGCTTACGGGTTGTCTGTGGCAACTTTCACACTATACTGGCAGAGCTGAGTAGTTTAGACATGGACTGTGGGCCTTGCAAAGCCTAAAATATTTACTACCTGGCCCTGCACAAATATAGCTGGCCAACCTGTGCTCTAAACAGAGAGAAAGAGAGTATAAAAAAAGACAAGGATGTCCTTGGCCTGCCTTTCCTGTGCGGACTGCCATTTTCCAAATACGTCCTCAATGATGGACAGTGCCAGCAGATGCATATCCTGTGGTATATATGTAATATCTAAGAAAGGGTGCTGTCATGGTTACTGGAGAGCCTGTGGGAGCTACAGAACGGCAGCTGCTCCAGGACGGAGCAGAGCAAGACTTGTGGGCTGGGTTCTCTGGCTTGTGACGTCACTTAATGCCAATTGCGGGCTCCCACATGTAGATACCCGAGTCTCCATCCTGGACTTCTGTGCCATCCCCTGTACCCACTCACTGCAATTTACAAAAAGAAAACTTTAATTATAAAAAAAATTTAAACACTTTCTTATAAAGTATAAGAAATTTATAGTTTCTTAATTATAAAAAGAAATTACACAAAGCATAAAAGGAAAACTTTCTAGAGGCAGTCAACCTGAAACTTGGTGTTATATTATCATTAACAATACAGCTTCAGCCTAGCAAACCGCCCCTCACCTTGGCCTAAATAGGAAGAGCGACTACCTTAGGATATATAGGAGTTACCAAACCCAGGGACCCAGTGATAACAAACAGCCCCAAACCAGTCATTATTCAGATGACCCTGCATTTACTCCATTTAGTAGTTTGTGACATGAAAATAAAAGGCTGAATCACTGGCTGACAGTGTTGTAATGTTTCTTTCTAGAAAACACTGGCATTATGAGACAAACAACATAAATCCCAACAAGCCCCCGACTTGCTGGGGACAAAGTTGTTCTTTGATAAGCCATGATTTGGTGTTTGGAGTTCCTCAGAAGTCAAATAAGTAAAGCATTATATGCAGAAAAATATAGGAGGAGTCTCAGTATTCTGTCTATTTAGAAAGAGCCTGGTCAATATTATGAAATAGGTCTATTACGACCAAAGTCATCCTGAACCCAAAACTTATTTGAAATCAGGGGAGGCCTAAAGACAATCAGACAGTGGCGTGCAAATCACATTTATTACGCTTTGCATTTACTTTCTGGGCTTTTATCTCCTTTGCTTTTCACCCACGACACAAATATTTTTTGAGCCCCTGCCATGCGAAAGGTGCCGCGGTTGATACAAAGCATGTCATACGCCGCCTCTGCCTTTAAATAGCTTATGTCCAGCTAGGGGCATAAGGTAGGACCCCTAAATAATGGTTCAAGGCAGCCGGTGCCACTTCAATGCGAAGGCGAGATGGTTAGAGTTAGAGACAGAGAGCCAATTGAAGCCTGGGACGTTACGGCCAAGGAATGAAGGGAACATTGGAAATGAGGGTGCCTGCGTGCCCAGGGGGGAAAGGCGCAAATATCTGAGGACAGGGAGGGAGCTGATACAGATGGAGCCAAATGTTTCAGAAAGGATGCAGGGGGCTTTATGGGGAGTGCACGTGCAGAGGGCAGAGGGAAGCTGCAAAGTGGATTCGCTTTTGTTATGGTGCAGGCTGGGGTTCTGCCATGGCTCAGGCTGCAGCTTCCATGGCCACAGCCCCAACACTCTGCTCCTACCCATGTTGGGACACCTCTGGAAGGGGCAACGCTGCAAAAGTGGCCACCAGGGGCCGTGGAAGCAGAAGGCTTTGGAGGAGGAGCTGCTCTGCCATGCCACAACCGGACAGTCTGTCATCCCATTGAAGAGGGTGGGAGGAAAATGCCTCCATGGCTTGCTGTTGCTGCCTTTTTGGAGAGGTCCAAGCTCAATCACACTCAGTGCTCTCCATTTCCCCAGGTGGCAAAAACACTGGGAAAATCATAGCTAACCTTCTTCTGGTCTGGGACACCCTTTTCTACCTCAGGTACTTGCTTTCAGCTGGGGATGTGCCTTTCCACAGTGGGAGGCTGGGAGAGCAGGACAGTGCCAAGAAGGTAAGAGCTGGCAGCTTGGGCTTAGGAGAGAACTCAGCAAGGGAGGGCAAAGGGGTTCTGCGGCTGCAGCCAGCTGGGGAGAGAAGTTCTGTTCCACAGGTACGAATCGCTATCTAATGCATGCTGGGTGGTGGTGCACTGGGTGCTGGGGTAGAAAGGATCCTACACAACCTCTGTTTTTGTTCTCCAGCCCACCGCCTGGCAGAGGTGTTAGCAGCCAGGAGGGCAGAGAAGGAGAGAAATGAAAAGTGTGGCCCACGATAAACTAGAGAGTCAATCCCAGGAACCCTGAAAGAAGCCTGCTGTGCAGGGGCAGACCTTGGGCTTTGGAGAGACACAGGTGTGAGTCTGACACTGCCTGCATCTCTGCCACCCACAAGCCTTGGGCTTGCACAATTCTTGATCGTTTTGAAGCCTTGTTTCCTTGTGGAGGAATGGTGGTAGTGCTGTCACAGAAGCATTATGAGGACTTAATGAAATGGAAAAGACCACAAGGAATGCCATTTTCTTCTGAGTTCCCACTACGTGCCGGTGACTGTGCTAGGGTCTTTACGGACACTTTTTGTCTGTTTAATCCTCAACCATGAATGACAAGTGCATACTGTGTATGACACGTGACTGAGCTCCATAAACTCAGCTCCCTTCGGCTGGAGAGTTAATGGCAGGCCTCTGTGTACCCCGCTGCATATCTGCCATAAGCTTCCAATTATTACTAAGTGTCCTTACGATAATCATCCATGATTCCAAAGTCCTAAACAACTTTAAGACATTTGGAAATTCTGCATATTTTTTCTCATTCTTTTGCTCTCTTTGTAAGGGTTACATTGTAAGTGTATGTTTATCGATAGAAAGCTTTATTTACTGT
>CM052658.1:105756368-105852312 GCA_028533165.1 Leontopithecus rosalia
CTTCTTTTAATACTGTTTAATACCTCTAGGAGGGTTTTTTGCTCTCTTGGGTAAGTAACCAGTGTTACACAATCAAGTGGAAAGGGAAGGGTCCGTTCAATCGAACAAACACTTAGGTTTTGTTCAATTAGTGTTTTTGTTCGATTAGGCAGGCAACATAATTAGTAGGAAAAGCTAAGGAAATATAATGACACCATTTTGACTCTCTGTGAGAGTATACTATTGCAGCCCACAGGCCACCGTTGGGCACAGGCTGTTGGCGGGAACCTAGTGATAGTAAGAGCTCAGTCACAGGTTTACCCTATGGCGTGTCTCTCCAGGAGTCTTTGAACGGGCATCGACAGCTTTCCCAAGAAGCGCTTGATGATGGGGCGGCTCTTGGCAAACTTGTCCTTCACCTCAATTTCCAGCACGTCAGTGGGCAAGGACACAAAACTGAATTGCTGCAATGAAAGAATATGTCACATTAATTAACTGAGAGCTTGGAGGGCTGGCCAATTCCCAGTCCATCTGCCTTGATGCTGCCCGTGTAAAACACCCCAGCTATAATATACATTTATATTAAGGTCTTAGAAATGTGGTGAGCCCTGTTTACTCAGTAAATGAAGGGCAGTGATAAGATGCTTCCTCAGGGCTTAAAAATAGGCTTATTCTTTGAGATTCAAACAGGAAAATCAGCATACTTTAAAGAGAAAGAATGCTACCACAGCCTCACCATACTTGATTGAAGGTACTATCATATTTAAAGAAGGAACAAGCACAAACTCACCTGTAATTAAGAAAATGTACTTTAAATCAACAATACAATATATTTTTTGTGATTATGATGGAAGGGATTTCTAAAAGTTTGTTAATACCCTGCATCCTTGAGAGGGGGAAGAGACAAGAATTCTCACACTATTTTGGTGGGAATGCAGATTGATTTGACTTTTGGGAAGGAAACTGGCAATATTTACCGGCATTTAAACTGCAACTCCCTTCAACCTAGAATTGGATTTTTATGGGTTTTCCTTCTGAATTAACTTGCACAAGTGTGCAATAGCAAAAGACTGGGCAAAAACCCAGAACTGTTTACAAATAGGAAACTGGTTAAGGGAAGGCTGATAAATCTTTGAAACTGAGAACTCTGCCATCCTTAAAAAGAAAGGGGCAAATGGACATGAAAAGACGCCTGACAAACGAAGTGAAAAAGCAAAACACAGAAGAGTATGAAGAGTAGGATCCCATTTGTACTTTGAACTGCAGAGAAAACGTCTGGAGGGGACCCTCCAAACTGAACTCCAGGAAGTGGGCAGGCAGGGGAGGGAGAAATCAGGTCTTTCACCCTTTGCTTCATTTGATTCTAAAGTACTCATTTGTTAGTCGGCTGTGGGCACCTGTAACCCCATCTACTTGTGAGGCTGAGGCAGGAGAATCCCTTGAACCTGGGAGGCAGAGGCTGAGATTGCACTACTGTACTCTAGCCAGGGCAACAGAGAGAGACTCTGTCTCAAAACAATATACACAACAGTTAAAAAAAAGTAGTCGTTTGTTAAATAGTGTATGGTGTGACTTTTAAAATAAAACAACAACAATTAAAGAAAGACTGTGGCCCTTGGAAGTTGCCTTGGCCAACATTAAAAGTGCAGAAAGGAGACTCGGGAAGGTAAATGTTGGCATTGCTCAGTGCAAACTATCTGGGGAGAGGAAGTCTCAATAAGGTTACAGTGCCTTAATCAAGGGCTGTGAAACACCTGAAATAGACACATATTTTCTTTTATTCTGATGAATCCTAACAGCAATCTTCTAACTGGTTGATTTCTATTTACAGAGATGAACTACGTTGGGCATAATAATGTGGGTATCTTCTCTGTGGCAGTCAGGAGGAGCTAGCGTCCTGCACTGACAGCCAACTTCCAAGTCTCAGGGGCTGTCACGTGTATTTCTTGCTCACATTCTCACTGTGGGCTGATGGAGCAGACGCCCTCTTGAGCAGCACCAGTTACAGTGACAGAGGCAAAGAGAGTTTCTCCTGCAAATAAGTGTTCAGTTCCAAACACAGCTCCTCAGAATTAGGCACAGGCTCCAGTCACCCTCAGGGAACAGGGAATATAATCCCATAGGGCGCCTGGGAGGCAGAGAGCAGAAATATTTGACAACCAGTACTAATGAGTTCCACAGTGACCATGTGGTACATCTGATTTCTATTGTAAATTAGTTTTAGTTAACTCCTATACAACTCCTAAGAACGAATCATTCCCAGTACTGAGAACTTGACTATGGGCGTGTCAAGTTTGAGGATCGAACCCGGGAATAGGTACTCCTCTAAAAAGGCCCAAGTGAGAATCCAGCCCTGCTGACCGTCTCACGTCCTTAAAACTGTGTCTTTGGTCCAGTTGTTTCATTCTGGGGTACGTCACATCTTCTAACCTAAATGCCCAACAATAGGTTAGGTACACTGTGAAAGATACATATAATACAACAGTTTATGCTTCTCTAAATTATAATCACTTACATACAAAGATGTATAATTACATGTAACACTAAATGCTAAGAAGAATGGAAAGTGCTTGTTTTGCAGTGTTTAGTGACAAAAGCAGGAAAACCACAGTTCATGATCACAATAACAGGAACTGCGAGAATTAAAAAACTGGAAAAGTGACAGCAGATTTTAATAGCAGTTGTTTTACCCATTAAGAATAGATTTCCCCCATTTCCTTGTGCCGTATTTTCCATGCTTTCTATAATGACTTATTATTTTCACAAGGAAAAACATAATCATCTTTATTCAAATGAGACTGTTTCTACCTACAGTAGCTTACCTGGGCCACTGAAGTGAGCCTATCAAAATGTATTGTGAAATGTACTGGCAGCTTCTGGGTTCCTTCCTCCCTCCACAAGAACTTCCTTCTTAACTTCTCTTTGCACACCCATCCTGTCATCTCGGACATAAAACTCTGTCCCAACCGGGCCCTTGTCTCCATGCCACGGCTATTGGAATCCGTATAAGCCCCTGGCTAGGACAGGCTCTGTTAAGAACTAGTGATTAGTCCTGAAAATGTACAAGTCTGTCTGTCTGTGGACCAGCTACTTGCACCCATGAGCCTCAAGCCAGTATCACGGATTTCACCTGGCTACCCTGACTTGGCCTTTACTTCAAGCCTCTGAAGTACCTCTGCAGTGAGTTAAAATTGCCTTTATTCCTAGCTCTGCACATCCAACTTCTGGACTCTGTCATTCACAACCTCTCCAAACCTCAGCATCTTCACCTGCATGGGAAAAGGAGGCCTGTGGCATGTTAGATGAAATTTCTTCTCTCTCCATTCCAGACTGTACCTGACCCATGCTTTACTATTGCCTTTTCCATTTGGCTCTCTGGTTATTGAACTTTAAGTTTATTAACTCATTTCAGCTGGCCTTTAACAGCCAATTAGCCTATACAGCTGTTTGTAATAACCTATAGGCCTATTTCAAATGCTTAGTACACAGACAAAAGGTATGACTGTCATATTGCTAATGCCCACTCTTTCTTTGTATTCAGAGAGATGGCCACTTCCTGGTCAAAAGAGAAATTTGTGAACCCTATCTGCAAAAGGTTTTTTTCTTCTTTGAGACAGAGTCTTACTCTGTTGCCAGGTTGAAGTGTAGTGGAGCCATCTTGGTTCACTGCAACCTCCGACTCCCTGGTTCAAGTGATTCTCCTGACTCAGCCTCCTAAGTAGCCAGGATTACAGGCACATACCCCTACACCAAGCTAATTTTTGTGTTTTTACTAGAGACTGGGTTTTACCATGTTGGCCAGGATGGTCTTGATCTCCTGACCTCAGGTAATCCACCTGCCTAGGCCTCCCAAAGTGCTGGGATTACAGGCATGAGCCACTGCTCCCGGCCACAAAACGTTTTATAAAAAAGGATGTTTTGTTGCCCTAAGCTGTCTGCTGGCTTGGGAATTTTATCTTCTTTCATCTTACTTCGCCGGTAAAAGAAAATCAGCGTGGAAATGATAAAGCCAATCCTGGCATCTTTGGGTGTCTGATGTCTGGCTATTTTCCATCTTTGTCTTTACCTTTTGATCTGAGCTTTTCAGAGCAACTATAACACATGCTTGGGCCAAGCAATGAATAAATGGCTCCTCATCTCCTCACAGGCTATGAAACTGCCCTAAACAAAAGACTCTTGGGTCAGAAGGGAAAGTTCCATAGGTCATGTCTTCATCAGAGCATCAGAGTCTGAATTCTCTTTCTTGACTTCACTTTAGGACCCAACTGTCAGGCCTTTTCAACTGAACAGCAACAGCAGAAGTCAGCTGTGCAAGGCCTACCACTGGGGCCACTGTGAGCAGGAATGATTCATATAGCATTCCTACAGGGCCAAGCACCCTTCTGGCAAAAAGTAAAGTTGCTTTTGTTTAAGTGCAGGTGTTGGGATTCTTACTTTTGCTTTGGCACTGAGTCTTAGGCTTGGTTCTCAGAATCGTCTGGAAACTTCTACAACAGTACCCATTAGTGGGTCCCATTCTTGAGTATATTAGACTCCCTTGAGAGAGCTGGGTACTAGTAGTGTTTAAAGCTTCCCAGGTGATTCAACTGTGAGAGCCGGTGGAGAAGCATCGTTCACTCAGTAATAATCTATTTTAATTTCAAATAATGTTATAGTTAGGAAAATATTTTTTACACCAAATCTAAATCTTCCTCTGTGGCCTCAATATTTAGTTCAATGATCTGTAAAGCATTCTTCAAACCTGAGTTTAAGAGCTTATTTTTTTGTTGGCATTCTTATTCATGGCAGTGGATGGAGGTGGATCTCTACCCATTAGATGCCAGTGACACCTCCCCCCCAGATAAGACAGCTAAAAATGTCTCCAGACATTGCTTCACGTCCTTTGGGGAGACAAAATCGCCCTTGTTGAAAACCACTGATACACTCCTATCATCTTCAATCTTCCAGAGAGATATTAGGACTGGTGCTACAATACATGAAGATATTATTTATTTTGTTTGTGTTGTTACTCAATAGGCCATTTATAGAACTAAGATGTTTAACTTATTATATTCCACCTTGCTTCAAAAAAGATCTGAGGTAGATTGTGTCTAAAAAAAACTTCCGGAGAGAGATCCAAGATGGCCGACTAGCAGCAGCTCAGGATTGTAGCTCCCAGTGAAAGCGCAGAGAGTGAGTAGACACCACACTTCCAGACAAATTTTTGTTGCCCACGGACCAGGGGATTCCTGGTGGAGGAGCCCCGTGGGTCACCAGCGTGACTTTTGGCCAGCGCAGCCGTTTTGCTGGCGCCCCAGTGCTGCGGTTCTCAGTGTGGTGTGTACGGGACTGGGGGCCCTTTTAGTTGGCGTTTGGAGCTCCAGGAAGGCAGAGTCGCCCATTCAGTTGATTGAAGGGGGGACTGACGCAGGGAGCCAGACTGGGATATTCATGGGCAGAAAAGTGCCATGAATCTCAACGCCATTGTTTCAGCTGGCACAGTGGGTTGCCACAGGGGAAATTCCCCCACAAAAAAACAGCAATTGGAAATGCTGAGGACTGAGGGTTACACAGCAAGCACAGCTGAACCCGGGCAGGTCCAGCTCTGTGGGGGAGGGCATCCGCTGAAGGAAAACTAAGAAACAGAAAAAACTTCATCACCAAGAAGCTGGACGTCCACTCAGACCCAATCTGAAAGCCAGCAATTACAAAGACCACAGGTGGATAAATCCACAAAGATGGGAAGAAACCAGTGCAAAAAGGCTGAAAACACCCGAAATCAGAATGTCTCTCCTCCTGCAGGGGACTGCAGCTCCTCATCAGTGACAGAACAAGGACTGATAGAGAATGAGTGTGATGAACTGACAGAATCAGGCTTCGGAACGTGGATAATAAGAAACTTCTGTGAGCTAAAAGAACATGTTCTAACCCAATGCAATGAAACTAAGAACCTTGAAAAAAGGTTTGATGAAATGCTAACGAGAAGAGACAATTTAGAGAGGAATATAAGTGAACTGGAGCTGAAAAACACAATAGGAGAACTTCGTGAAGTATGCACATGTTTTAACAGCTGAATTGATCAAGCAGAAGAAAAGATATCAGAGGTCAAAGACCAACTTAATGAAATAAAACGAGAAGACAAAGTTAGAGAAAAAAGGCTAAAAAGGAATGAGCAAAGTCTCCAAGAAATATGGGACTATGTGAAAAGACCTAATCTACGTTTGATAGGTGTACCTGAATGTGATGAAGAGAATGAATCCAAGCTGGAAAATACTCTTCAGGATATTATCCAGGAAAATTTTCCCAACCTAGAAAGTCAGGACAATACTCAACCCCAGGTAATATAGAGAACACCACAAAGATATTCCTCAAGAAGAGCAACCTCAAGGCACATAATCGTTAGATTCACCAGGGTTGAAATGAAGGAGAAAATACTAAGGGCAGCCAGAGAGAAAGGTCAGGTTACCCACAAAGGGAGGCCTATCAGACTCACAGCAGATCTCTCAGCAGAAACCCTACAAGCCAGAAGAGAGTGGGGACCAATATTCAACATACTTAAAGAAAAGAACTTTCAACCCAGAATTTCATGGGTTAGCCAAACTAAGCTTCATAAGTGAAGGAAAAATAAATTTTTTGCAAACAAGCAAGTACTCAGAGATTTCGACACCACCAGGCCTGCTTTACAAGAGCTTCTGAAAGAAGCATTACATATGGAAAGGAACAATCAGTATCAGCCATTCCAAAAACATACGAACAGTTTAAGAGCATCACCATAATGAAGAATCTACATCAACTAATGGGCAAAGCAGCCAGCTAGCATTAAATGGCAGTATCAAACTCACATATATCAATATCAATCCTAAATTTAAATGGACTAAATATCCCAATCAAAAGACACAGATAGGCAAATTGGATAAAAAGCCAAAACCCATTGGTATGTTATATCCAGACCCATCTCATATGCAAGGATACACGAAGACTCAAAACAAAGGGATGGAGGAAGATTTATCAACCAAATGGAGAGAAAAAAAAAAGTAGGAGTTGCAATTCTCGTCTCTGATAAAATAGACTTTAAAGCAACAAAGACCAAAAGAGATGAAGGACATTACATAATGGTAAAAGGATCAATTCAACAAGAAGAGTTAATGATCCTAAATATATACATACCCAATACAGGAGCACCCAGATACATAAGGCAAGTTCTTAATGAGACTTAGATTCCCACACAGTAATAGTGGGAGACTTCAACACTACATTGTCCATATTAGATAGATCAACGAGACAGAAAATTAAAAAGGATATCCAGGACTTGAACTCAGACCTGGAACAAGTAAACTTAATAAACATTTACAGAACTCTCCACCCCAAATCCACAAAACATACATTTTTCTCAGTGTCACATCACACCTATTTTAAAAGTGACCACATAATTGGAAGTAAATCACTCCTCAGTAATTGCATAGCATTTCACAGGTTTAAATGAAATATTGGTTGGCTGCTTGTTATTTTCCTCCCTTATTCCTTCCTGTCTCCATTGTTAAGCACATTTATTGGCATAAAAGAGGTTTTTAATACCCATTTTTAGACTGCATTCTAGCCTGGGCAATAGAGCAAGATTCTCATTCTCTCTCCCTCTTTCTCTTCCTCTTTCTCTCTTTTATTTTTTTCTTTCTCTCTTTTTTCTTTCTTTTTCTTCGTTTCTTTTTTCTCTTTCAAAAAAAAGATAAATAAAAAGAACTTCCATAAATTGAACGTAATAAAATTAAAACACGGTAACTAACTAAAGGAAATATTTAATTGGCAATTATGTAAACTGGTAGCAGTTGCATAATGAGCAATTTAGGCAGCGATTAGGAGAGTGCTGGGAAATAAAGGAGGGTAAAGGTGATCCCTTCATTCATAAACACTTGTTGAGCACTGGCTCTGAGCTGGGTGCTGGGACACAGCTACCACCCTTATGTGCTGGAGTGCTGGGGCCACAGCCTCTAACTTTGGACCTCAGACTCTTACATTGCAGGCAGACAATGACAAAGCAGAAGATGCTATAGTAAGCTTCCCAAAGGCTCAGCCTGATGGACAGGTAGAGACGATTTGCCAGAGGACACAATGCTTTAACTGAGCCTTAAAAAATTAGCAACTGGCTGGGCACGGTGACTCACGTCTGTAATAATCCCAGCACTTTGGGAGGCTGAGGTAGGTGAATCATGAGATCAGGAGTTCAAGACCAGCCTAGTAAAGATGGTGAAACCCTGTCTCTACTAAAAATGACAAAAATAGCTGGGCACAGTGGCAGGCACCTGCAATCCCAGCTATTTGGGAGGCTGAGGCAGGAGAATTGCTTGAACCCAGGTAGCAGAGGTTGTAGTGAACTGAGAATGTGCGACTGCACTCAGCTGGGTGACAGAGTGAGATTCCATCTCAAAAAAAAGAAAAGAAAAGAAAAGAAAAAAATGAGCAAGAATCGGTGGGATGAAGAAGGGGTGGGTGGGAGGAATATTCTAGGTAGAGGGGTGCCATGGGCAAGGGCTGAAGTTCACAGAGCGCATGAATCCCTCGGGGAACTGCAGGTGGCTTACTACATCTGGATCATACTGGAGGATGTTGTTGTGGATGCACCTAAATACATATGTAGAATCCAGATCATGAACAGCCTGCTGGCCAGAGCTTGGACTTATTTTGAAGGTGTCTGGGAACAACGGAAGAATCTGTACCATGGAAATGACACAGTCAGATCTGCACTGCAGAGAAGTCACTGAGGCAGTGCTGGGGGTGGCCCATAGATGGGTCAGGCCTGGGGAGGCAGATCAGGTAAGGTGAGCGCAGAGTGTGGGGGAGACTAGCAGGCAAGGAGAAAAGGGTGGCAGAGTGTGGACTGGTTAAATGTCAGTGAGAGCTATGGCATGTGGGAGAGGAAGAAGTCACAAATTCCCGAGCCTGGATTCCCAAAGTTGAGGACGTGGGAGGAGGGACATAGGAATGCAGAGAGGGGCTGAATGACTGAGTGTCCCAAAGCAGTGAAGGAACAGAATGATGGAAATAGGGGCCTGGGTATGGAAGGATAGAAGACTGTACAGGGCTGGAGAGCTTGTGATACTTTAACAAGATCTAGGGTGTAAGGGTGGGAATGGATGGCTAATGGTGAATGGAATCGAAGGTCAAAGAGATTGGGGCAGTTAAGAAAACTATGAGTCATTCACGTGGACCTTGATCATCTGGAGAATTGTAGGTCTTGGGTGTTGTTAAGGAAACATAAAAATGGCGCTGGGTGTGGTGGTTCATGCCTGTAATCCCAGCACTTTGGGAGGTTGAGGCAGGAGGAAGACATGAAGTCAGGAGTTTGGAACCAGCCTGGCCAAGAGGGTAAAACCCTGTGTCTCCTAAAAATACAAAAATTAACCAGGCATGGTGCCATGTGCCTGTAATCCCAGCTCCTTGGAGGCTGAGGCAGGAGAATCACTTGAACCAAGGAGGTTGAGGTTGTAGTGAGCTGAGATCACCCCATTGCACTCTAGCCTGGGGGCTGGCTCTGTGAGTGAGACTCTGACTCAAAATAATAATAATAATAATGATAATAATAATAATAATAATGATAATAATAAAGATAAAATAAAAATGGAGGCCACAGTCTAGATATACCCCAAGGCCAACTGCCCATAACCATGTAACCAAAACTTGTCATCCTATTTCCCTGAAAGGCTCTTTCTAATTATAAACACAAAATGTAAGCTTTAACGTCCTTGTCCACATGATTCCCCGAAATTAAACCAGTCAGCTATAGACAAATGGGCTTAAATAGCTCTGTTTTGCTTGAAAAGAAAAATGAGAATATATAACAACCAATCATGGAAAAAGTCAAAATACTTCCTCCTTTATGCTTTATAAACTGTGTTGTAACTAACTGCTTAGTGGAGCTTCTTACCACTCGGTGTGAAGTCTCCCAGATTGTAATCTGTACTTTTTGTGTGATAATAAATTTTGGAGTTTTTCCTAACTTGATCTGCTTTTATTTTTGATATTATAAAGGGAAGATTGTGCCATGGTTAGAAAGGGTTTTACTGGCTGTGGCAGAGTAAATAGTGGGACCCCTTACTGCCTCAATGTGGCTAAGATGATAAGGATATGGATATGAGGGTGATGCTATAATCCAAAGGGAGAACACTTTGTGGGAAATTTCAGAGACACGTTCAACATGAGTTAGAAAGTATTTTCACTTAGTATTTTCATTTAGGGAGAGGTATGAGAAAAGATGACTCCAATTGAGAGAACAGAGTAGAGTGATTTGTACACGCACACTCACAAATTTATGAAATTCACAATAGGTTAAGGATTGAAAACTGGTAAGGATAGGTAATTTGCTTTGGGTTGTGTTAAGTTTGAAGCAGTAGAGGATATTCAAGAGTAAGGCAGGAATACCAAGTAGAAGTGGAGATTAGATACCTCATGATGTAGAGGAAGGGTGGTCTTAATTGTGTGACATAGGTCAGACATCGGTTAGACCGATCTCTAGCTTTGCCTCTCCTCTCTTGCAGCCAGACATAAAGGGAGGGAAATAAGACATCAGTTTCATTCACAAGAGGCGGCCTGGTGTCATTCAGCCAACGCCATTATTTATTACCAATGAAAGTTAAATGGACTGGGCTTGGTGCTTTCTGTGTAAAACTTCTCCCTGGAGGAGAAAGAGCAGGAAAAAAGCAAATGAAGCATGTGAACTACCGCTACTTTTCCTCAGACCCTTGCAATGTATGTGACTTTCAATTTGGGTGGCACCAGTCATAAGTTTTAAAAATGACATTCAAAAATAGTGCTGCCTAAAGTCAAGGACAAGGATAGACAACCGCATTAGTAAAACTGAATCAGGAGAATTCTTCCCTGCTCTTGCTAGCAACGTAACAGTGTTTTACATTAACAAGTGGTGCCCTTGGAGTCTGGTCATGGGAGATCTAACCCTCCCTGTAGTGTGTGGTTTGAATCTATCCTAGGAAGGAGGGGCCAGAGACTGTGCTGCTAAGATATAACCCTTGTAACTGCTGGGAATCTGCATAAATATCTGTATAATGTATGGAAAGTTTATATTTCTTCTTGAAATATTTGCGTAAGAGCAAATAAGCTGGATTTTGATCAAGGCTTTACCATCTCCTTATAAGTCTCTGAGAATCCTCAGCCACAAAATAGAATAGAATTGATTTTATTTATAGGTATTGCTATGACAAATTAGGCCAATATTTACTTGTGGTTTGATATAACAGGAAGCAAGGTCTCTGTGCATTTAAATATGTAATATGTATATAATAGTATGTTATATATAAAATTTGTATTATATTTGTATATTATATATCTGTACATATCTGTACATATGCATACCTATATTGCACATATATGTATTCTGTCTATATCTGTATCCATATCTACATTTCTATCCATACATCTATCTCCAATCTTTTACTTCTGGAGATGATTCACTTAAACACCTACAAAGAAAGCATGGGATTAGATGAACAGACTGAAAACCAAGAAGAAAATCTGCTGTGTGATCATAAGCAGTGTAACTGACCTTCTTGTGCCTACTTTAGAGTACCCAGAAAACAGAAGGAAGAAAAGAGCTATTATTCTAACTTTGCCTTCTGCACGTGCTTTGTTGGTAAACTGCCATCTTCAGTGATGTTCCTCATCTGCATAGCTTGGTCAACCCTGATCAACCCTTGGTCAACCTTCACAACCTCATATCCAATCAGTCAGGGAGTCTGAATTTTCTTCCTTACTCTAGAGTCCATTCTTTCCTCTTACTTCCACTGCCACTGGTCTAGGTATGGCTCTTGTCATTCTTTGTCCTTGTAATAACTTCCTAACGGGTCTCCCTGTCTTCAGCTTCTCTGTTACAATTGCCAGTAAAGTCTGAAACACAGAAACCACACGTGATGTGTACTGAGCACATTGATAAATGAGGAAATGAATGAACGGCAACTTCCTGTGGTAACTGGATAATGATACTACAAGAATGGAATACAATCCAATGTTGTGGATTAGCTTAAATATACTCCTTTTTTTTGATAGACTCCTCCTTTTGCATGATGGACTGCACACTCCAAGCCCAAATCACACCAGTTATTGTTCTGGCAGAAAGTCTAAGAATTATATCATAGTGATGGACTTCTCTAAAAAGGAGACAGTGAAACTCCTCATCTGGTGTGGGGTGTGGCCACCTACACAGGTTGGCCCCGAAGGATAATAAACGTGGTAGAGAGAATTCTGAGATGGTCCTCAAGATTCCTGCTCCCTGTGTATACACACTGTATAAACCCCTTGGACTGGATGCAGGTGGGGCCTATGAAGCTGTTGGACACCAAGCCATGATTAGGTTACCAAGTAACCAACCTTGAAATAATCAGTCGAAGGGGAGATTATTTGGGTGGGCCTGACCTAATTAGATCAACCCTTAAAAACAAAAAGATGGGTCCTGTCTGAAGCCAGAGGGATAAAGTGTGAGAAGGATTCAATGTAAGAAACATTTTCCATCGTTGCCTTTGATGATGAAGAGGGTCAGGTGTCAAGGACTGCTCCAGGCAACAACTAGCAAGGATCTGAATTCTGCCAACAACCGGAATGATCCTGGAACATAGGAATGATCTTGGAAACAATGTGTTCACCAGACAAGCACCTGGAGGAGAACATAAGTGGGCCAACACCTTCATTTCAGCCTCTCAGATCCTGAGCAGATAACTCACGTTGTGGCCAGACTTCTAACCTACAGAATTTTGAGATACAAATGGCTGCTCTTGTAAGTTACTAAGTTTGTGGCAATTTGTTATGTACCTGTAGAAACCTGATTCCATAGTCTAAATTAGGGAAAATAACAGCAGAATGAAGATATACTTAGAACAAATATGCAGTTATTTGTTGACAGTTAATCTTTAAATTAGTGTGCTGTATTTATCTCTAAAACGGGTTTCTATGTGATGTTGACAATTCTAAGAAAAAGAGAGCTCTGAAGAGGTGTACTAAGTTAAAAGGGTGAAGAGATTTCTTTGCTGTTAGGTGTCTCAAAGACTTTAATTATATAAATGTGCATTGTGAATCTGCAAGATAGTATGCAGTGCTTCCATATTTGACTGTGGCACCTCTTTGTGTGTGTGTGTGTGTGTGTGTGTGTATGTGGTTGACTGATGTTACATAGATCATTGTTGTGGAAATTGTTATTTTGTGTCTAGTTATACTTCAAAGTATTGAGGGAAAAATTACTGTCAGCCTAGAGTTCTATGTCCACAAAACTCTCATTTGAGAGTGAAATAAAAATAAAAACATTTTCAATTATAGAAAGACTTAGAGATCTGAGCTTATCAGTCACAAATTTTCAGGGCCCTTTTTTCAAACTTATAATTTATAGATTATAATAATAAACCAAGGCATCAGATTAACAAAAAGAGATATAGTAGAGATATAAAAACACAGTTGTTCTCTATATATTTTTGGAGATACAGCTTCCACATTTTGCATATATTTTGGGTATATTACTATAAAACATTCTGAAAATAAATAGAAAACACAGATAAATATTTTCTAGAAAATAAAAATTTTAAAATTAATTAAAGGGGAAATAGAAAACCTGAATAAATAATAAATAATTGAATTGATAATTAAACATCATGTTAGCAGAACGCCTTATAAGTACATTTTACCAAAACTTCTTGGATCAGATAATCCCTATCTTATATAAGCCAATCAAGAAAATTTTTTAAAAGGGCAAGTTACCCAAATCATTTTCTAAGGATAAGACATTTTTGATACAAACTGAACAAGGATATTATAAGAAAAGAAACGAAATACATTTTATTAACACAGATAATTATGAAAATCCTAAATAAAATTAGCTGAAATTCAAACACAGTATTTGTATGAAAAATACCAAAATACGTCTTCTAAGCCAAGTGCTATCCATATGATCCCTCCTCTGAAATCAACAGACCCTTTCTCCTTGGTCTGTTTCTAATGTTATTCAGGAGGGTGTGCAAGACCTTTGACATTTACCTTATACACTAACTTTATTTCATCTTACTTTTGACTAAAACATTTCCCTGGTTTCCTGTTTCTCACCTATATTTAAATATATTTTATCTTGCTGTATTGTATGTATGTCATATGTTTTCACTACCAAAAGGGAAGCAAATATTTGAAAGGGTATCTATATATAAACATGGATGTAAAAGGATGTTCTGTGACCTCAGATTTGGCACCTTTGTGCTCATAGGAAAACTCAGGTCATTAAGTGCCCCATGGTTGGTCAACAACTGGGGCCAGATACCCTCCTCATCCCATCAGACAGCTTGTTAGTAAGAAAATCTTTAACTTTGTCTTTCCTCATCCCAGTCCCAACAATGCAGCCATAATCCTTGCAGAGAAAAGTTGAGGGGAGATCTCTAAGTCCCTTGCTATGACTGTTTTCTCTCATAGGTGCTGGAGTAGAAAAAAGGGACAAAAGAACGATTGTCACAATAGATGCAGAGAAGGCCTTTGACAAGACTCAACAGCCCTTTATTCTAAAAACTCAATAAACTCGGTATCAGTGGAAAGTATCTCAAAATAATAAAAGCTATTTATGACAAACCCATAGCCAATATCATACTGAATGGGCAAAACTGGAAACATGCCCTTTGAAAACTGGCACAAGACAAGGATGCCCTCTCTTACCACTCCTATTCAACATAGTATTGGAAGTTCTGGCCAGAGCAATCAGGCAAGAGAAAGAAATAAAGGGTATTCAATTAGGAAAAGAGGAAGTAAAATTGTCCCTATTTGCAGAGGACATGATTGCATATTTAGAAGACCCCATTGTCTCAGCCCATAATCTCCTTAAGCTGATAAGCAACTTCAGCAAAGTCTCAGGATACAAAATCGATGTGCAAAAATCACAAGCATTCCTATACACCAAAAACAGACAAACAGAGAGCCAAATCATGAGTGAACTCCCATTCACAATTGCTACAAAGAGAATAAAATACCTAGGAATACAACTAACAAGGGATGTGAAGGACCTCTTCAAGGAGAACTACAAACCACTGCTCAAGGAAATAAGAGAGGACACAAACAGATGGAAAAACATTCCATGCTCATGGTTAGGAAGAATCAATATTGTGAAAATGGCCATACTGCCCAAAGTAATTTATAGATTCAGTGCTATCCCCATCAAGCTACCATTGACCTTCTTCACAGAACTGGAAAAAACTATCTTAATCTTCATATGGAAACAAAAAAGAACCCACATAGCCAAGACAATCCTAAGTAAAAAACAAACAAACAAACAAAAAACCCAAAAACCCCCCACAAAGCTTGAGGCCTCATGCTACCTGACTTCAAATTATAGTACCAGGCTACAGTAATCAAAACAGCATGGTACTGAAATCAAAACAGTGATATAGACCAATGGAACAGAACAGAAGCCTTGGAAGTAACGCCACATATCTACAACCATCTGATCTTTGACAAACCTGACAAAAACAAGCAATGGGGAAAGGATTCCCTATTTAATAAATGGTGTTGGCAAAACTGGCTAGCCATATGCAGAAAGCTGGAAACTGGACCCCTTCCTTACACCTTATACAAAAATTAACTCCAGATGGATTAAAGATTTAAATGTAAGACCTAACACCATAAAATCCCTAGAAGAAAAACCTAGGCAATACTATTCAGGACATAGGCATAGGCAAGGACTTCATGACTAAAACACCAAAAGAAACGGCAATAAAAGCCAAAATAGACAAATGGGATCTAATTAAACTCCAGAGCTTCTGCACAGCAAAAGAAACTATCGTTAGAGTGAACCAGCAACCAACAGAATGGGAAAAAATTTTTGCATCTTACCCATCTGACAAAGGGCTAATATCCAGAATCTGCTAAGAACTTAAATTTACAAAAAAACCCAACAAAACACGAACAAACAAAAAACCAACCAAACAACCCTATCAAAAAGTGGGTGAAGGATATGAGTAGACACTTTTCAAAAGTGCAGCCAACAAATATGAAAAACATGTTTCAACAAACATGAAAAAAAGCTCATATCACTGGCCATTAGAGAAAATGCAAATCAAAACCACATTGAGATACCATCTCACGCCAGTTAGAATGGTGATCATTAAAAAATCTGGAGACAACAGATCTGGAGAGGATGTGGAGAGATAAGAATGCTTTTACACTGTTGGTGGGAGTGTAAATTAGTTCGACCATTGTGGAAGACGGTGTGGCAATTCCTCAAGGATCTAGAAATAGAAATACCATTTGACCCAGCAATCCCATTACTGAGTATATACCCAAAGGATTATAAATCATTCTACTATAAAGACACATGAACATGGATGTTCACTGCAGCACTGTTTACAACAGCAAAGACTTGGAACCAACCCAAATGCCCATCAATGATAGACTGGATAAAGAAAATGTGGCACATGTACACCATAGAATACTATGCAGCCATAAAAAGGATGAGTTCACGTCCTTTGCAGGGATATGGATGAAGCTGGAAACCACCATTCTCAGCAAACTGACACAGGAACAGAAAACCAAATACCTCACGGTCTCACTCATAAGTGGGTGTTGAACAATGAGAACACATGGACACAAGGATGAGAACATCACACACGGGGGCCTGTTGGGGGTTGGGGAGGCTAGGGGAGGGATGCCATTAGAAGTACCTAATGTAGATGATGGGGGGATGGATGCAGCAAACCACCATGACGTGTATATACCCATGTAACAATCCTGCAGGATCTGCACACGTACCCCAGAACTTAAAGTATTATAATAAAGAAATATATATAACATGTCCTCTTTCTTTGCTATGGTTTGAATATCCCTATCAAAACTCACATTGAAATTTAACTGTCATTGTAACAGTATTAGAGGTGGGGCCTTTGAGAGGTGTTTAGGTCATGAGGGCTCTTACCTCATAAATGGATTAATGCCATTATTGAAGGCATTAATTATCAATGGGTTCCTGGTAAAAAGGATGACTTTGGCCTCGTTCTCCTTTCTCTGCCTCTTGCTTCTGCTTCTGTCTTTCTGCTATGTCCTCACCAGATGCCAGTGCCATGCCACTGGATTTCCCAGTCTCCAGAACTGTGAGCTGAATAAATTTCTCTTATTCATAAGTTACCCAGTCTGTAGTATCCATTATAGCAACAGAGAATGGACTAAGATGATTGCCAAGACCCTCAAACCACAATTCTGATCTGTAGTAGATGGTGCCGGGGGCTGGGGCAAGAAACAAGAGATGTAAGCTGAATATAAAATTAGACTTGATTGGATTATTTATAAATAAAAGTGACCAGAAGGTTATGGAATGTGCCCAAGACATTATTAAGATACCCTACTGAACTGAGATTGCTCAATAAAGCATCTATCTATCTATCTATCTATCTATCTATCTATCTATCTATCTATCATCTATCTACCTTCCTACCTAGCTATCCACATGTGTTCATATGCGTGTGTGTGTGTGTGTGTGTGTATGTTGGTAAATATATAAAATATCCCATTCTGTTCAAATTTCCATGATTGTATTATCTGGACGTGAAAGCTTATTGCTACTCCATTGCTGTGACTTTGCCATTCCACTGTTCCACAATACCTGTGGGCTGCATAATATCCCACTTTGACTACTCTATCAGTCACTGGTCTTGTGCTGTATTACTTCTGTTTGTGTGTCTCTCTCAAAAATACACTAAGTTGTACCCATACCCATTAATTCTTCCCAAATATATAATGATCTCTTAGTCAAGGATGGATGTGTTAATAATTTAAATGTTTGCCATAAGCTTTTACAAGATACATAGTATCTTCTCTGCTCCCATTCTGGGCTTAAAATAAACAAAATCCTCAAAATTGTGGGATTAGCTAATTAATGATGGTATTAGTATAGTGATACTTATGTAATATATGAAACCAATAGCGTAAGCACAGTAATTCAGTTGTTACACAATTGCAATTTAAAGTAATTTATAATATGACGAGAACTCTACTGATTTTTCCTGATATTTTTAACTTTGAGAAGACAGGGTCTTGCTCTGCCACCCAGGCTGGAGTGCACTGGTGTGATCATGGCTCTCTGCAACCTTCACCTTTCAGGCTCAAGTCATTTTTCCACCTCATCTTCCCGAGCAGCTGGAACTATAGGCCCATACCACCATGCTTGGCTAATTTGGAGACAGGGTTCTGCTATGTTGTCTAAGGCTGGTCTTGAACTCCTGGGCTCAAGTGATCCTACAACCGTGGCTTCCCAAAGTGTTGGGATTAGAGGCATGCGCCACTGCACCCAGCCTGTTTGTGTTTTTTTTTTAGTAACTTTTATTCCAGGCTAATAACCCATTGCCCTGAAAAATGCTGAGAAAGCTACATGGAGTAAACCCTGTCATGACTTGAGATTTATCAGTGGAGCATAGTTATTTTCGTCCAGCAAGGCAAGCCTGATGGAGTCAAAGATGGGGACCTGCTATGAGGGCCCCCAAAAGGATGGAATCACAGTCAGAGATAAGCCTGGCTGAAATGTAATTTCTGCAGTGACCATTTTATGTAGATATGCCAACGACAACTGCCTACCATCTTTGAAATTTCTTTGGTTCTATCCCACCTACCTGCTCCATCATTCCTGAGTCTTGCCTTTCCTTGTTTCTGGATCTTCCTTTGGCTGTTTGTACCTGGCTTCTGTTTTTCTGAAGCCTTCATGCTTGGAAATCTACTTAGATCTGCTCTCCTCAGACTCTGGCCCCACCTTTGATTTTTGGTATCAGTCTTACAGGATGTCACTTTTAGTGTTAGTCTTCAGCTTAGCAAATGTCAGTCAATGAATGAGGCACCCAGTTCCAGCTCCAATTTGTAGTGTTTGCCAAGTGGTGTAAATACTCCCACGATGGTTGATTTCACTAAATGTAGACTTGGGAAGAGGTGCACACAGTTGGCTCCTGTAAACTCACATGAGCTGGCTCCAGCTCACCATCCACCACCATGGATGGATGTGCCAAGCTAACCCCTCACCCAGCTTACTCTATTCCTCCATAAGACATTGGCAATGGTTTTTAAGGAGTTTTACTGCTGCTCTCAAAAACTCTTATTTCCTCAGAAGTTGAAAAAGGATGCTAACAGACAAGTACAAGGAACACTTTGGCAAGTAAATATCAAACAGTGTGTCTATGGGTCGCAGGTTCAGTGAGCGAGCCTCAGGCATCACCGTTGAACAAGAGGCAGTACCTCTGGTCTCCCACCCTACATCGACAGGAGTAGTGTCCCCTGTGTTTTTATGTCGGTGTTCCATTCATGAGTTCCTTTCATAAAATGGTTCAGCAGCTGATTTTACTAACAAAAGAACTGATTTTGTACTTAGATGATGGATATTGATGATGGTTGCCTGCCAGGGAACTTAAAAAATCATTTGTGAAGCTGCTGTCCTGGGGAAATAATGCTTCCTTAGGGCTGTGCACACGCTCACCACCAGGACCAGCTCTGCATTTCAGAGAATGCTTTTCTTCCAGAAATGTGATTTTTGTGCTAATGACACCATGTTTACTTTGTCCAGGCCAAAGGCACACTTTAGTGTCTTATTAAATGATCTCGTAATCTCTAATCAATCAGGACTGAAGTGAATGGTCTATCTTAAATCAATCAGAGATTGTTGACAACTCCTCGGGGCTGGCCGAGGACAGTGATCATTTTGCAATTGTGCTTAACTCCCAGAGACCTGAGTCTTGGCCAGACACTGATTTAACTCCACGGGATGGGGCTTTTAGTTTAACCTGGCTACTTGTTCTGCTCCATCAATAAGGTTTTGGCAATTTCCCTTACTAATGTCTCATCCTCATTAACTCATGATGTTGTTGAAGTGATTAAATGTAATAACTTTGGTAAACAATCTACTGGTATATATGATTCTGGTAAAGCACTTGGCATCAGGAAGTATCCCTAAAGGCCAGGTGCGGTGGCTCACGCTTATAAACCCAGGACTTTGGGAGGCTGAGGCAGGTGTATCACCTGAGGTCAGGAATTCAAGACCAGCCTGGCCAACCCACGTGATGAAACCCCATCTCTACTAAAAATACAAAAAAGTAGCCAGGTGTGGTGGGTTCGCTTGTAATCTCAGCTATTTGGGAGGCCGAGGCAGGAGAGCTGCTGGAACGCAGGAGGCGGAGGTTGCTGTGGGCCGAGATTGTACCACACTGCACTCCAGCGTGGGTGACAGAGGGACACGGCTTTTCAAAAAGCTCCCACAAAACAAAAGACAATACAAAACAGGAAGTATACTCTAAAGGTTCAGGTCCAACCCTGACCCTGGTGTTTATGCCCATATTTGACTCTTCCAGTTGTCTGGTAGTGGTTTGGGGAATTGTAGGGTAATGTTTTGGTTATGCTTAAATTAATTGTTTGGTAATGTTTTCATTAGATTGGTGCAAGTGTAATTGCGGTTTTTGGCCATTACTTTTAGTGGCAAAACCACAATGACGCTTGCTGCAACCTAATAATTAACACTGTCTCACAGCCAGCACTGGCATTAGAAAACACCCTGAGCACCCTGAGCTGTTTAAGGTTCTTTCCCCATGCCGAAGCCCTTGTTTAAACATACCGTAGGGAGACAGGAAAAGGGATACTGAAGAGACCTGGAGACAAAAGTGAGGGACCATGGCTACGTGGGTTTACATCCACACTCCTCCGTGTTTGTGCCCAGCCTGGTCCAGGCTTCCTCGCTTCCTGCCTGGCTTCTGCAATTGGCTCCTAACTGATATCCTTGATCCCTGCTTCCTTTCGACGGAGTTGGAGAGTCTGATGTTCCACACCTCGCCGTCAGTCATCGCTGTTGATCTTCTTCAGTTTGGCCGTTCCGGTGAGTGTGCAGTGCTATCACGCTGTAATTTTAATTTTCATTCCTGGATGTCAAAAGAAGTTAAGCACCTTTTCATAGCTTCAGTGGCCTTTGGACATCTCTGCTTTGTGTGTTGCCTGTTGAAGTCTTTGGCCCATTTTTCTGTTGGTTTCTGTCCTTTTCTTTTTGATTTCTAGGGGTAGTGCTTGTAGTCTAGATATTGGTTCTTTGTCACCCAGGCATAGCTCAACATCTCTACCCCTCTGTGGCTTTCTCTTAATGTAAAGTTTTGATGAACAGTGATTCTTAATTTTATTGTCATTCAATTAATTAATCTTTTATGATTAATCATTTCTATGTTCTAAGATTATTTTTTGGCTTCCACAAGGTCAGGAAAGTACTCTTACTTGTTTTCTTATGAATTAGAAGATTTATCATTGTAATTTCATATCCAGATATATAATTGATTTAGATTAGCCTGTGTGTGTTGTGAGACTGTATTCAAGGTTTCTTTCTTTTCTGTATGGACAGCAAAATGACCCAACATCAAATTTTGAACAGGCTATCCTTTCCGTAATGCAACGCAGCAACGCCACTGTCATAAAATGATGATGATATGTGGTGCATCTCTTTCTGGATTCTAATCGATTTAATTAGCTCTTTGTCTGTTCTGTGCTAATGCCACACTACTTAATTCCTAGAGCTTCATATTTTGTCTGGACCTCTGGCAATATAAAAGTCCTACAGCAAACCACCACGGCCCGTGTACATCTATATAACAAACGTTCTGCACATGTACCTCAGAACTTAAAGTATAATAAAAAAAATTGCTCCTTTTTTTTCTTTTTCAAAACTCTCTTACCTCTACTTGGCATTTTATATTTCCATCTAAGTGATAGAATTAGCTTGTCACGTTACATTAACATACCTCTCAGGATTTTGATTAGGATATCACTGAAATCACAGATCAATTTGGGGAAGAGCTGACACTTAAAGAATATTGACTTTTCTAAGCCTCAGACAATATCTCCTTTCATCAATACTGTTTTTAATTTCTCTCAGCAATGTGGTGGTACATGGTGGAACCATCTTCCTCATCTGTGGTTATATTTATTCCTTATTTTTTGATGCTATTGTAAATAATATCTTTTAACAATTTTTATTTTCTATTTGCATATAGAAATATAATTTATTTTAGGTATCTACCTTTTATTTACTCAATGACTTTGCTAAATTCACTAGCTAATTTGAGTAGTTTGGGTCGTTTTTTATGCTGTTCACTGATACAATAATGTTATCTGAGAATACGGTTTGACGTCCTCCTTTCCAATGCTGGCATACTTTACTTGTTAATTTTTTTTTTTGCCTTGTTGCACTGGCTAGAATCTCTAGCACAATGTTGAGCAAAAGTGGCTAAAGTGTGCACCCTTATCTTGTTCTTGGTTCTAAGGACGTATATTCTAATATTTTACCGGTAAGCATAGTGTCTGCTGTGGGTTTTATTGTTGTTGTTTTATTAATAATATAGTAAGTCCTCTGTTGGATTTTAATATTTTCTCAGTAAGCACAGTGTCTGCTGTGGATTTTATTTTTGTTGTTATTATTAATAACATAGTAAGTCCTCTGTTGGACTAAAGAAGTTCCCTTCTATTCCTAGTTTTCTAGGAATTGTTGAAAATCATAAACAAATATTAAATTTTATCAAAGACTTTTTATGGATCTACAGAGAGAAACATGACTTTTCTCCTTTAAGTTGTCAATATGGTGGCTTACATTAATTTATTATTAAGTTAAATTATTTTAGTACTACACTTACAAAGAATAGCACAGAAGACAACATTGAAAACCTGTGTTAGCTAATAGAATAACTTACAAAGTACAACGAAGAGATGGAATTTACAGAATAGTAAAAATGCTGCAAAACACATTTGTTGCTTGTTTAAAAAATGCAAATGTTGGTAATGTCCAGAAAAATGTAAAATAATTGTTTCTAGTTGGCACACAGTTAATTACTGAAACGTGCTGACTGCCACAAGAGACCCGCATGGAATGAGTTCTGCCCATTGGGGTCTTCGCCCTGAATGCAGTGGGGGTCACTGCAACAGTAGCGCAGGTCAGCTAAAACTCCAATACAAACCTTACCATCTCTTTGACTGATGAACCAGGCAAAGAAGCCGGGGGCAACCAGCAACACCAGAGAGTAAAGGAGAAATTCTGGAATAAAGAGAGCCAAAGGAGAGGCCCAAACAATGTATAAGAAACTCAGCCCAAGTTTGTGGCTGATCCCAGAATCCCATGCACAGGGCAAATGAAATCAGCCTGTACTCAGGGCTTAAAGAACTAAACTGAGATCTGAGGTGCCTCCCACCACATGCTTGATAGCAGGAGCCACACTAAATCATATGCCTGCCGTAGCAAAAACATCAATACCCCTTGAAGCAAAATCCAGAGTCTCTTCAGTGTAACATTAACAATGCTCAAGGTATCATCCAGAATGACTTAATTTATTACAAAATCACAAAAAATGACCCATTTTCAAAATTCCCCAGATGTTGAAATTTTGAGGAAGATACTTCAAAGCGGCTATTATAATTATATCCAGTGTGGTAAAGGAAAACATTAACTTATGGTGAATATATGTGTTGGTAAGAAATATCCTGAGCAAAATAAAAACCAAATAGTGATTTTAAAATAAAAATTTCTGATATCTGAAAATATTCATTGCATAGGAGCAATAGTAGAATGGACTTTATGGAGAAAACATAGAGTAAAATTGAAGATAGATCAATAGAAATGGTCTAATTACAAGGAGAGAGAAAACAGCCTCAGGGACCGGTGGGACTCTGGCGGTCTGGCTTATGGGTCAGGTGGAGCCCAAGAAAAAGGGGAGAGAATTAAACAGAAAAATATTTGAAGAAATAAATAATGGCCAAACGCCCTCGATTTGGTGAAAACAAACTTATAGATTCAAGAAGTTCAGTGAACCAACAATAGAATAAATTCGAGGAAAATTGTTATGGATTGAATTGTGTCCCTCAACAGGTGTGCTGAAGTCTAAGACCCGGGTGCTTTTGAATGCAAACTTATTTGGAAATAGGGTATTTACAGATGTAATCAAGTTAAGATGCTGACGCCATTAGGGTGGGCCCTAATCCTATATGACTGATGTCTCTTTAAGAAGAAGAAAATGTGGACAAAGAGACACACAGGGAGAGCACCACCTGAAGACAGAGGCAGAGATGCAGTTTGCAAGCCAAGCATACCAAGAATTGGCAACATCACTGGAGCTAGGAGAGCGGCATCGAACAGCTTTAGAGCCTTCAGAAGGAACCGACTCTGCACACACCTTTATTTTGGACTTCTGGCCACCAGAACTATGAAACAATACATTTTTGTTGTTTTAAGCTAGCCAATTTGTGGGACTTTGTTACGACAACTCTAGGAAGCTAACACAAAATCCATGCCTGGGAATGCTGAAATCTAACTGGAAACCCAAAGACAGTGAGAAAATCCTGAATCTGCCAGAGGAAACTGACACCTGACAGATAGGAAAGCAACAATGATTTAAATTATTATAGATTTTGTATTGGAAACTATGGAGACCATAGCACAGTGGAACCGCATTTTAAACCTTTTTTTTTGAGATGGGGTCTTGCTATGTTGCCCAGGCTAGCCTTGAACTCCTGGGCTCAAGTGATCCTCCCACCACAGTCTCCTGAGTAGCTGGGTTATAGCTGTGTGCCACCTCACTGGGTGGAACCATATTTTTTCAAGTGTTGAGGGGAAACATACCAATTAACCCAGAATTCTATATCCAGTGACAATATCTACAGAAAGGGACATTAAATAAATACATTCAAATAAACAATAAGAGGATTAGTCTCACCAGGCCCATTCTAGAAAGGCCAGGAGAAGGAGTGCATGATGAAGAGAAATGATACCAGAGGAAAACCCAGGTTTTCAGAAAGAAATGAAGAGGCTGGGTATGGTGGCTCATGCCTGTAATCTCAGTACTTTGGGAGGCCGAGGCGGGTGCATCACTTGAGGTCAGGAGTTTGTGACAAGCCTGGCCAACATGGTGAAACCCCATCTCTACTAAAAATACAAAAATTAGCCAGGTGTGGTGGTGGATGCCTGTAATCCCAGCTAATTGAGAGGCTGAGGCAGGAGAATCATTTGAACCTGGGAGGTGGAGGATGCAGTGAGCCGAGATCACTCCAATGCACCCCAGCCTGGATGACAAGAGCGAAACTCTTGTCTCAAAAATGAAACAAAATAAAATAAGAGCATTAGAAATAGAAAATGTCTGGGGAGGCATTAAGGACTATTTTTTTCCTAATTTCTTTAAAATACAAGTCCAATTAAAGCAAAAATTAACATTGTCATGTAGGGTTTATAATGTATATACAATGTGATACATATGATAACTATAGCAAAGATGATCAGGAGTGTGGATAAATGCAGGTAATATTGCTGAAGAGTTCCTGCATTTTATGTAAAGTGGTACAATATTAACTCAATGTAGATTATGAAAATAGAAGGAGTTTTATAGTCTCTAAAAAGCAACTAAAAAGGAAGTAATACAAAGCTGTGTAGTTAGAAATCCAGTGGATAAATTGAAATGAAATTCTAAAATAGATTCAAATAATCCAAAACCAAGTCAAGAAGGGGATATAGGAAAAAGAAAGTTCAGAGGACAACAAACAAAACAAATAATACAATAGTAGACCTAAAACAACCACATGAACAATTATGTTAAATGGGCCCTGCATTCCTATTAAAAGGCAGAGATTATTGTAATAAATGAAATTAAGTCCCAAGAACATGCTGTCTATAGGCAATGCCCTTTATAAGTAAAAACGCAAACACTTTAAAAGTAAATGGAAGGAAATAGATATACCATTCAAACACTAAACATAAAGGAGGCTGGAGTGGCTATTTTAGTGTGATAAAACGGACTTCAAGACAAAAGCACTACCAAAAATAAAAGTATTTTATAATTATAAAAGGGCTAGTTCATAAGAAAGACAGAACTGTGCAAGTTCCTAATACCAGAGCTTCAAAATACATGAAACAAAAATGACAGAATTAGAGAAATAGACAATTCCATGGACACAGTAAGGGTTTAAACATGCTTCTTGCAGCAGTGGATAGAACAGCTAAACACAAAAAGCCGTAAAGACACAGAGTCTCTACAACTCAGTCCACCACTTTGACTCAACTGATATTTGTAGGACTCGACATGCCGCAATGGGAGAATATATATTCTTTTCAAGTTGATATGGTAAGTCCATCAAAATGCATCATATACTGGATTGCAAAACCTGGCTTGATAAATTTAAATAGATTGCAATATATAGAGGATGTTCTCTAACCACAATAAAATAAAATTAAAAGTCAGTAACAAGAAGATATTTAGGAACATTCTCCAGTTTTGGGAATTAAACAACTTATTTCAAAATAATCCATGGGTCAAAGAAGGAATATAAAGAAATGTTTTTAACTGAATGATAATGAAAGTATAAAATATATAAAAATTTATAAAATGCAGTTAAAACAGAGATTAGAAGAAACTTTATTGCTTAAATGATTATAACAGAGAAGAAATGTAAGTGTAAAATCAAGACCTAGAATTTTACCCTAAGGAGCTAAAAAAAGAGAAAATCAGCCAAAAGTAAGTCGAAAGAAGGCAATAAAGGAGATAAATAAATAAAAATAAGGGCATATATAAAAATAAATAGAAAACAGTTAAACATAGAGAAAATGATCAATGTCAAGAGTTAGTTGTTGGACAAAATTAAAAAATTTGATAAACCCATATTTAGATTGGTTAACAAAGAGAGAAAAAGCAATTCATCAATATAAAAATGAAAGAGGTATTGTCCTTAATAAGCCTACAAGCATTAAAGGACAATAAAACAATATTTTGAACAACTTTATGCCAAACAACATGAAAAAATGGTAGTATTTCTTGAAAGACAAAAGATTTCTCTTAGAAGAAACAGGTAACCTGAATGACTCTTTTTTTAATTTAAAAAACTAAATTTGTAATTTAAAATCTTCTCACAAAGAAACTCCAGCCTAAGATGTTTTTGCTGGTGAATATATCAAACACTTAGGAAGAAATAATAACAATCATACACAGACATTTCCAGAAAATGTAAGAGAAGGAAAACTTCCTGTTGTGGACTGAAACCTGTTGTGGACTGAATGTGGGTGTGTGCGTCTCCTTCCACCACCAACCCCCAAGTTCATATGTGAAACTCCAACACCCAAAGTGATGGTGTTAAGAGGTAGGGCCTTTGGAGGTCATTACATTTAGATGAGGTCATGAGGATAGAGTTCTCATGATGGGATTAGTGCCTTTATTAAGAAAATTAGGAGGGCTCAAGCCTGTAATCCCAGCACTTTGGGAGGCTGAGGCGTGCGGATCACGAGGTCAAGAGATTGAGACCATCCTGGCCAACATGGTGAAACTCCATCTCTACTAAAAATTACAAAAATTAGCTGGGCGTGATGGCATGCACCTGTGGTCCCAGCTACTAGGGAGGCTGAGGCAGAAGAATTGATTGAACCCAGGAGGCGGAGATTGCAGTGAGCCGAGATTGCACCATTGTGTTCCAGCCTGCGCCTGGTGACAGAGCAAGACTCTGTCTCTAAAAAACAAAAACAAAACCAAAAACAAACAAACAAAAAAGAAGAATCAAGGGCTCACTCACTTGCACCTGCGTGCTCTCTCTCCTTTTCTCTCTTTCTAACGTGTGGACACAGCGAGAAGGCAGCCAACTGCATCCTGGAAGAGGCCCTCACCAGAACCCAACCATGCCGGCACCCTGGGCTTGGACTTCTCAGCTTCGGAACTTAGAAATAAATATCTGTTGTTTAAGCCACTCAGTCTATGGTGTTTTGTTACAGCAGCCTGGGTTGACAAAGACATTTCCCAAATTATTTTAAAAGGCCAGCTGACACCAAAACCAATAGCAATACCACCGATACCAAAACCAGACTAACACGAAAAAAACTGAAGACCAATATTCTTCATGAATGTGCATGTAAAAATCCTTGGCAAAATATTAGTAAACCAAATCCAACGATGTATGAAAAGAATGATACATCCTGACCAAATAGGAAGTCAGCTTCTATTCCTGATTCTTTATATCTATCCCATGCATGGCAGTTGGGAGATTTTAAGCAGACCATGATGCTTCCCTATTAAAAACACCACTATGGCTTATTATCACTCTTAGAGTCAGATCCCAACTCTCCTCCGTGGCTAATAAGGTGCTGGCCCTGCCTCTCTCCAGCTTCCTCTTATGCCCCCCATCCCCCTACACATTCAGTGTATTCCCGCCACGATGACCTTCCTGCCATGCTCGTTACACTCAGGCCCTCACACTAGCTACATCCCGTATATGCAACACAGATCTAACCAGGTTTTTGGATGTCTGGCTTCTCAGGTCATGTGACAGTGAGTCAGGCTGCCCTGGGCCACTGCTAACTAAAGGAGCCCCTCAGTAATGTATATCCTGTAACTGTGTGGGAGTTCCTTCACACCACTTACTGCCCACTGAAATTATATTGTTAACTTATTTGTGTGTTTTGTCTTGTCTTCTCACATTGAAATATAAGCTCCATGAGCAAACGCTTGGCCTTCTCTGTCTAATCATCTAATCTTGTGACCAGATTGACACTGCTGGCTGACAGCGTATGCATGGGGATTCATACACCCAGCTTTGGAAAGCAGGGACAGAGAGAAGGCGTTGGAGGCTAACAAACAAACGTGGCTCCAGGCTGGAGTTTAATATTTGTTCCATCCACTTGATATTGCTGAGAATCTGCTTTTAGGAGTTCTTTGTTTTATTCAGAGGTCTAAAAATACTCTCTACATGAGAACCCAAGACTGCAGTAATTGCTGTTTGTGGTTAACTTCTCTGTGTAACTACCATCTTAAAAGTGTTCATTGTATCCATCAAGAAAACAGACGTGAAAATCAAGAAGAGCGTTCCCTGGGTGCAGAATTTCTAGTTCCAGTCATAATAAAGAAGAGGAGATTGATCAGCCTAAATGGAACTCTCTTATTTGTTTATATTCACTTTCATTGAATTTCATATGTATTTATTTCTCTTAACTCCCCCCCCATCTTAAAATTCTAATAGAGACTTTCGTTGTTCTAAGATTTAACTTTTTTTTTTTTTGAGCCAGAGTTTCACTATGTTGCTCAGGCTGGCCTCAAACTCCTGGCCTTAAGCAATCCTCCCACCTCAACCTCCCAAGTAGCTGTGATTAATGTCTTAATTAGCAAAAAAAAAAATGTTTCAAGTTTGAATTTACATAAATTTGAAAAGAACTGCATAAGACTTAAATGCAACATTAACCACAGAAATAAATGTAGCATTTGAACTACATATTAAAGGATGTTCTTACACTCAAGTGCAGGAAACTTCAATGGTTTCTCACTGAATATCCTTTATATATTAGTAAACACAGAAAGCAGGACAGTTTCATTCTTATGCTTTTGCATAGAAATTTGAAGACTTGAATGAATCCTGAAGGAACAGGGTATCATCATTTCACTCACCAAGGTGCAACGTGAGACCCCAAAGCCAACATTAGCTTTTATTTGCAAGGAATAAGGGAACCATGCTAAATGTGTGTGACTAGAGTAAGCCCAGCCCAGTTACCATCATTGTCTAGGCACACCGCCAGCTCTATCCACAGGATATTTTGAAACAGTATGCTGAGTGTCTGTGGGATGCCTTGGTACCTTTGCAAATGCTGTTCCTTCTGCCTGAAAGGACCCTTCCACCCTGAAAAGCATTTTGTCTCCTGGGAAGACCAAGTCCAGTGGCCCATCCCCGTGAAGTCTTCTCTCAGGCCGTGGTGCTCTTCTCTTTGTGTTCTGTAGTGTTATTGTTCATACTTTGAGTAGCACATTTACTGTGTGGTGTTGTCGCCTTCCACTAATCTGAGAGGTTTTATCTGTCAATCAGCTATGTGTCCTTTCAGTGACTTCTATTTTGACTACAGAGTAGACACTGAATAGCCATTTCTTAAATGAAAGGGAGGGGTTGCGGTCAGTTTGAATCTGGTATAAATTGCTGACACTCTTCCAGAATTTACTCACGACTGCCTAAGAACAAAACTGTTCAGGGCCGGGCGCGGTGGCTCACGCCTGTAATCCCGGCACTTTGGGAGGCCGAGGCGGGTGGATCACGAGGTCAAGAGATCGAGACCCTCCTGGTCAACATGGTGAAACCCTGTCTTTACTCAAAAAAATACAAAAAATTAGCTGGGCATGGTGGCGCGTGCCTGTAATCCCAGCTACTCAGGAGGCTGAGGCAGGAGAATTGCCTGAACCCAGGAGGCGGAGGTTGCGGTGAGCCGAGATCGCGCCATTGCACTCCAGCCTGGGTAACAAGAGCGAAACTCCGTCTCAAACAACAACAACAACAACAACAACAAAAAAAAAAAAAAACAAAAAACTGTTCAGTATCAGGCTCTAAAGGCAGACTACCTGGTTCAAACACTGGTTTTGCCATTTATCAGCTGTGTGGCCTTGGGAAATTTACTGAACTTCTTTGTGCCTTAGTTTCCTCCCCTTTAAACACAGATTATAATAGTGCATACCTCATAAAGGTACTGTGAGGATTAAGTGAATTAATTACATAAATCTTTAGAACACTGCTTGGCATAGTAAGCCCTTTATACATCCCGGATAACCTACTATTAGTAGGTTCCAGGAACTGGAAATACCCAGATGAATTAGAGGTGATTTCCTTTTCTTCAATGTCTTGTGGGAAAGACAGAGGTGGAAATAAAAGAAACCTGACAACACCATGGTGGAGACTGTATAGGAAGTGCTTTGTTCCAGAGGCCTGGAGTAGGGGAGTCCAGAAGTGCCCCATGTGGGAAGTGGCATTTTAGCTGAGACTTGATGGATGGGTGGGAGTTGCTGGGTGGATTAGGTAGCAAGTGCATTTTAGACACATATAAATACAGACAAAATATCTGAAAGACATGGCAATGTGAAAGCATGTGGGGCATTTGGGGAGTGGCCATAGCATAGGTCTGAGGTGAAAGGCAGTGGGGAGTGAGACTGGAGGATGTCACACGTGCTGGTTTATTCAATACCTGTGTTCAACCACCTTCTCCCCTGCCTTCCCCTACCAGAATCAGGAAAGTGAAACGCTCAGTGCTTCCATCCAGGTGAGGCCATGTGGGAGGTAACAGGGTATTCGCTGGGAAGGGCTTTTCTCCCAGGAAGAAAATGCAAAGTTTTTCAAGGAAAAGGCTTTTGTGGCCTGTTGCTTTCTTCCTGCCTGGAATTTGGGCTTGAGGCTTTAACAGAGGAGGAGGCCATCTGCTAAGGATGGTGCAGTGGGTAGACCCGGAGAGCTGGGAGCCTTGGGAGTTCACTCAGCAGAGCCTGGATCACCTCCCTCCAGACGTCTTTTTGTGAGAAATCTCAGAGCTGGACAGACTTCCCCTTGCTTAGAGCCAAATACATCCTTACCTGACATAATGGTAAGCAAAGCCCGATCAAAGAAGGCCAATGTTCTGCAGTGGAGCTACGACATTGACATTTGGACCCTGGGAAATGTAGTGCAATTTAGGGGCTGAAAGGTCATTTTTGTGGCAACACAGACCTTGGTTCAAATCTCCATTCAGCCAGTTACACGGTTTAACTTGAGACGTCAGTTATCCTCAGCCTGAGCCTTATGGCGTGGGCGGGGGGGGGGAACATGTGATGAGGCTGATTTTAGATCAGTAACTCCAACTGCAACACATGGGGTGGAAGGGATGTGGCCCAGAGCAGAGGGCTAGGGAGAGTTTGCCAGAATTCTGCCAGAACAAAATTAGTCATAACCAAAGCTTCAGAAATCATTTCAGAACTTAAGGTGGATTCTCGTTGATGTTTTTAGCCAAAGACATTCTGATGGTGCTAGATTTTACAAATGTTCTTTGACACTTACAACAGCCTTATTACTAAATGTCTTAGAATAGATTCCTCTAAAGTCCTTCAGAAGACAGAAGCCTTTCCCCTTCATACAAAACAAATTCCTGTGGCATCCTTTATTATCCCTAGGAACGCAGGGAAGAGTTCAGAAATAATTGATGAGCATAGCTGGGACTAAAGAAACAAATGAAGATTCATTATTCCATTCTGGCGGTGCTCTCAGTGTTTTAGAATCTGTTGATAACAAACACTAGGAGGAAGTTTAAGTACAAGTCTATTTCCCTCATGTCCACTTGAAAGCTTCTAACGAAGCTCTTCTGGGAAGCCTGGGAGAGGGTTAATTAAGCCCAGGAAGGGAGTGTGATGATTTAGTAGATAATAAAAAATCTTTGCTCTCCTGTATCTAATTATCTTTTCTTGTCAAGGATGCTTGAAAGCTCTAAGTCAGAGATGATCTACTCTGAAAAATAAAGGAAGAAATTCTTTCCAAAGCAAGTTCCTTCAGCGGGAGCATGTTTCCATCAAGAATAGGCTGATGAGGGTAATCTAAGCTCAAGTGGAAGATAACTGATCTCTCAAATGTAAAGAACTTTTACTGGCCAAGCTGGGATTAGAACCCAGGTTTCTATGACTGTAAAACTGTACTTTTAACCTACATTATACTCCATCCATTCTCATGACCTAGGCCTCCCTGCCCCTCAGCCACATGGTTCGCAGGTTATAGCTTCAAGCTCAGGTCTGGCAGGGAGGCAGCCAAAGGAGTGGTGGACGTCACTCTTTTTTTCTTTTTTAGAGACACGGTCTCGCTCTGTCACCTGGGTTGGAGTGCAGTGGCATGATCCCAGCTCACTACAATCTCTGCCTCCCAGGCTCAGCAATCCTCCCACATCAGGCTCTCGAGTAGCTGGGACCACTGGCACGTACCGCCGTGCTCAGCGAAGTTTGTATTTTTATTTATTTATTTATTTATTTATTTTGGTAGTGACGGGGTTTCACCATATTGCCCAGGCTGGTCTTGAACTTCTGGAGTATCCACCTGCCCTAGCCTCCCAAAGTGCTGGTATTACAAATGTGAGCTATCCGGCCTGGCCAAATGAGTGGTGATGACTTTCTGCATGTTCTTGAGGAGAGAACTTTGAGGACCCTCCTAACTCATGACTGGCCAAGGCAACACGTTTAGGAGTGGAGAATGGCCTTTATAGACAACACAGACTACTCAATACACTAGCAAGCTGCTAACCCTGTGCAAACTGTGAAGATGGGATAAACCATTAGCCTTCATTATTTATTTAAATCAAACAATATTTAACCCAACCAGGGATATTATAGGGCTTAATGATTCACCTATCCCAGGAACCCGATCGTTTTAGAATCTCTGGAACTAGTTAGAAAGCTACATTTAAGATGTGACACCCTTTTCAAGGATCACATGCATAAGGAGAGCTGCGGGGAAACTGGAAAGCTCCAATCACAGCTCTTCTCTTCCTTCTCCCACATGAAGGGCAGAGGGAAAGGCCGCCCTGCTCGCAGCATGGGTTCCGAATCAGAAGAGGCTACTGTGTGCAGTGCAGTGAGAAGTTTGTTAGTACCGTCTGGAGGGACTCGATGGAGATACCTGCGTTGCAACCCCTGGAGAACATGGCTCCGTCCTAAGACCATGACAGCCACAGATTGAACGGCAGAGTCAGGGCTCCACGAATGGAGGGGAGGAGGAGGGCTGGTTCGCAGTCAGCCCTTTCACTTTGTAATTTGGGCTTCTTTTCAGGCCGCAGCACTCACCTCGGCCTGCCAGATGGGGTTCACGGTGTTGCCTATGATCTTGGATCTCCTCTCCTGTCCATGGTGAGGCAGGGCGGGGAAGATGCTGTGCTTCCCAGGCTGGATGGAAATCTTCAGATAAGGGTCTGGATTGAAAAACATCCCTTTCTTCAACCCCATGGCTTGGAAATCTATAAAATAAAGGATACTTTAATTTAAATGTTTTAGGGAGTTTAACAACTGGCATTTGGTAACTACACCTTTCATGAAAGGACCATTGGCCCTTATGGACTGAATCTCTAGTGTTATCACTTAGGTAAATGGGCTGGGGTGAAGGAGTGAGGATCACCCCAGGAAACGTGGGTAGCACAGGGAGAGAAAGTCCAACTCTGGAAATTTGACGGGTCTCTGGGTGTAAAATTCCTCTGCGAGGTGGAGACATTACAAAAATAAGGGTTGTAGTCTCACGATGTACGTGGGCCTCACTGAGTAAGGTGAGAGAATTGGCAGAAATAAAGAGAGAGGAGAGCATGAAAGAGCACAAAGTGTGGACAATGGAGGAAGGAACAAATAAGACCTGGCCTCCATGGGGCTGAGTGTGGTCAATGAGGAGAGTTCTAAGAAACCCTGCTAACCAGGGAGGGCAGGGCTTCGAAAACCGAAATGTTCTGTTTAATTGAAGATATCTGATCATGTACCATTTCATGCTGCACAAGGAGACAGAGAAAAGTGTGTGCACAAGATTATTTATGACAATGGTTTGTAGTTGTTCAAGGATAATTTGAAATCACATTATATTTATTAGAAATATATTTATGATGGCTGGGCGCGGTGGCTCAAGCCTGTAATCTCAGCACTTTGGGAGGCCGAGGCGGGTGGATCACGAGATCAAGAGATTGAGACCATCCTGGTCAACATGGTGAAACCCTGTCTCTACTAAAAATACAAAAAAATTAGCTGGGTGTGGTGGCATGTGCCTGTAATTCCAGCTACTCGGGAGGCTGAGGCAGGAGAATTGCCTGAACCCAGGAGGTGGAGGTTGTGGTGAGCCGAGATCGTGCCATTGCACTCCAGCCTGGGTAACAAGAGCGAAAATCCATCTCAAAAAAAAAAAAAGAAATATATTTATGGTGTCAAGGAATATACTTGTTTTTTTTTGAGATAGAGTCATCCAGGCTGGAGTGCACTGCCAGGATCTTGGCTCACTGCTAACTCTGCCTCCTGTGTTAAAGCAATTCTCCCTGCTTCAGCCTCCAGAGTAGCTGGGATTACAAGGGTCCACCACTATGTCTGGATAATTTTTGTATTTTTTAGTAGAGATGGGGTTTTGCCATGTTGGCCAGGCTGGTCTTGAACTCCTGACCTCAGGTGATCCACCCGCTCTTGGCCTCCCAGAGTTCTGGGATTACGGGAGTGAGTCACCACACCCAGCCAAAGAACCTAATTTTTGAAGCTTTTCTATCGTTGAAGAATTTTTCAAACAAATTTTTTTTTTTTTTGAGACGAGTTTCACTCTTGTTACCCAGGCTGGAGTGCAATGGCGTGATCTCGGCTCAACGGAACCTCTGCCTCCTGGGTTCAGGCAATTCTCCTGCCTCAGCCTCCTGAGTAGCTGGGATTACAGGCACGTGCCACCATGCCCAGCTAATTTTTTGTATTTTTTTGAGTAGAAACGGGGTTTCACCATGTTGACCAGGATGGTCTCGATCTTTTGACCTCGTGATCCACCCGCCTCGGCCTCCCAAAGTGCTGGGATTACAGGCTTGAGCCACCGCGCCCGGCCAAACAAAATTTTTTTACATTTATACACAAGTGAAACAAAAGGAGATAAAGGTACACGGATCAGTGAGTCCTAGTCATGGTATAAGTTGTGAAGTGTATCAAAGATTTGTTACTGAAGAAAAAGCACAGATGTTTTCATATACATTTATTTAAAAGTTATTTTGAGTTAATCCAAGGTTATCCCCATAATAAAATTATTCCTACTCTCTGGCATGATAATATAGTACTGCTCTGTGAAAGGGCCATATATTCAAAATGGCCCCCAAATACCAAAGGAGCTGAGAAACCAAAGAAGGAGGCGGACAAATCTAGTTTGTCAGTGAAAGGAGATGGATTAGGGAACTTACAGCCAAGCATGGTCCTGGGCTGCAGGAGTCTGGTAGATCTCCGCACTGTTACTCTCCAGACACAGCGCTTATATACTGTAGGGAAGGGCTACGTAAGCCCTTGCTCTGTGCAAGCCAATGAGAGGCAGCCCTCCAGAACAGGCAGGAATGCCGCATACATCACAGCCTATTGTTTCTGCCATCACATCAAGTTTGACATGTTCTTACACTAGAGATGGTGGATAAAGTAGGAATCGGAGGCATTCGTGGGACTGGAGCTGTTAGAAGTCAGCACAGCGGTTTGCATCCACAATGGAGTCACTTTTGCCCCCACAATTGCCAATGAAAGGAAAAAAGGCAGGAAGTACAAACATCACAGAAATTTGCAAAACCCAGGCCACATCTACAGCAGAGTGTACGGACGGACAGGGGTTCCTCAGCTAAGGAAACTATGAAAACTAGAGGAAAAATTATTTCTCCCTCTATGAAAACTAGAGGAAAAATTATTTCTCACTCCTTTTAGAACATTTTGTATACACAGTTCTCAAGGGTACATAGTATTTAATCATTTGGCTCTATGGTAATTTATTTAACGAAGCCTTAATTTTGAATGTTTGTGTTGTCTCCAATATCTCTGTAAAGAAATCTTTGTTTGCATTTCTGATTTTGTTATTTAGAATGTTAAAAGTGCACTTCATTGAAAATTAGAGTGATAATATTTACCTAGAAAATTTATTACCTCTAAGAAGTGGTAAAAATAGGAAATATAAATAGATTTGACAGGTAAAGCATTTGTGTGAACAATCTTGCTTTGATATGTTCATTGTATTCTTGGGGCTTTCTAAGAAGGCAATTCCATTATCTACTTTCTGGTTATTTCTCCTTTTAAATCTTAAAAAGAAAATCAGTGTTTTTATATTGCAATATCTCCAATTCTTGAGTTTTCTTGGATTTTATCTTTGTATGCTGGAGTACACACTCACATATTATTTTAAAGTGAGGTGTAAGGGTGGTAGTCTTTGATCCCTTACAGACCTGAGGGTATTTCTCTTGCCTTCCCACATAAATGACAATCTGGTAGATATGGACATCTTTGGTTAAAAATGCTCCCCTTAGAACTTGTGAAATGGGAGAGTTCCCTGACCCCCCTCTCAAAAAACTTGCAACAAGGGTGTGGCTCATATACTCAAACCCCTTATGGAAGAGGGAGCATGTAGATGGTGCAGGAGCCAGGGTGAGTGCTTTTGGGCTCCAGCCCCATGGTAGCATCTGGGGTGGGTGTCTGTGACTCCTGAAGCCCGAGTGGGTGTGTTACAGTGCTCCTTTAGCTCTGCCATGTGTGATGGCTTAAGTATTAATCAACTCAGTGCTCTCTTGGTACCTGGATCCTTGTCCGGCACCCGGAAGAGTCAGATCACACACTGACTTGAAGGATGGTGAATGGAGGGGTTTTACTGACTGGTAGAGGTGGCTCTCAGCAGGATGAATGGGGAGTTGGAAAGAGGATGGAGTAGAAAGATGATCTCCCCTGGAGTTTGGCTGTCCCTTGGCCAATCTCCTCTGTGACCTTCCCTAACTGAACTCCTCTCAACATTTGGATGCTCCTTCTCTTCTCTCCTTCTCTGCTGTGCCACTCTTCTGTTGCTTTGCTCTTCTGCTCATCTGCTTATGAATCCTGGGGGATGGTGTTTATATGGGTACAAGATAGAGGGGCATGGCGGGCCAAAAGGCAACATTTGGGTGTGAAAACAGGAATGCCTGTTCCCATTTAGGGCCATGGGCTTCCAGGATTGAGGGTGGGGCCTTTGCTGGGTAACTGCCCTTTTCTACCCTGTCTCCTGTCCATATCACTTGTTAGGCTTTACTTCATTATTTTGGCATCTCAAAAGACAAGTCTGAGATTAGCATGACGATTGTTCTTTTGTACATGTCATGCATTTTCAGCCCAGATGTCTACTGTGGCTATATTTGAAAAAAAAATCTTTTTAAATGAGATTTGTCTAGGTGTTGGTCTCTTACATACATTTTTTTTCTCAGCTCCTGATGGAACTTCCTTAATTTAAATACTAAAAATTATCTTCAGCTCAAGAAAGTTTTCTCTTATTACTGTTTCTGTTCAGTTTGTTCAGATTTCTTCATCAAAAACACTGATTATGTGTTGGCTCTATATGTGCCATTCATCTATTTTTTCCTCATCGTTTTTGGGTTTTGCCCTTCATTGATGCCTTCTGGGAGAGACTCTTGAGTCAATCTGTCATATCAATGATTCCCTTTCTGTAGTGGTGATTGTGCTCTATACAGCTTTTGAAGGCTTTTAATTATGTGATTGTAATTTTTAGAGTTTATTTTAAATCTCTTCTTGACTGTGGTAGGCAGAATAATGACCCCTCAAAGATGTTCACATCCTAATCCTTGGAGCCTGTGAATATGTTACCTTACATGGTAAAAGGGACTCTGCAGAGTGACTGTTATATGTAAATTTTTGGTGCCACAAAAGAAGTAGCACTTGAATATAAATTTAATTTTTCTCAGCAAGGCAACTTTACTTTCTGCAGAAAGGGTATTCCTGTTAGCCATCTTGCCATGAGAGGACACTGAGCAAAGGAAGCGGGGCCATTTATATCTCACACATCCGCCTTACTGCTGTATCCTGATTCCATTGGCTGGAACTGGACTTCATAGTCTAGGTTGCACCTGGTTGGCTAACAACTTAAAACTTTTCTAAAGAGGTTAAGGCAGAGGAGACCAAAGGAAAAGAGGAAGTCACTTGAATGCTTAGAGAAGCAATAACATTTCCAAATAAGGGAGGGGAATAAGCTATTATCTAAGACTTGCCTGGGCTTGCCCAGACATGTCAGGGCAAATATCCAGGTTAAAGTGTAAGAACTCAGAACACGGGATACACCTATTTCTTTATTATGACTAACAGTTACTTTATTAGCAAAAGCTTTAAAGTAAATTAACCTTTGAAGAAACGATTATTTATTCATAATGAACTAAGAGGAAAGCTTTGAGGAGGAATCTTTTATTTATTCTTATTTCCTACAGTGACTAAATTAAGGATCTTGTGGTGGAAAGATTTATCCTAAACTATCCAGGTGGGTGCGATGTAATCACAGAGTCCTTGTAAGATGGAGGCAGGAAGAGCAAAGTGAGGAGAAGGCAATGTGATGAGAGAAGCCGAGATTGGAGCAACGTAGCCATTAGCCAAAGAATGCTAGTAGCCCCTAGAAGCTGAAAGAGGCAAGGGATGGATTTACACTGGAGCCCCTAGAAGGAACCAGCCTGGGTGACAGCTTGATTTTAGTCCCTTAAGATTCATTCTGGACTTCTAACCTCCAGGACAATAAAAGTACATTTGTGTTGTTTTAAGCCACTAAGTTGGTGGCAATTTGTTATAGCAGCAGAGAAAGTCAAATACACTTGACTTTCTAAGTTTCAATTTTTGCAAGCCTCAGAAAACTCCCTTATCCTCTTTTCTCATCTTTGATCTCTTACTTAATATGCTCTGTACTTTCCTCTATTTTGTTGAGGGTATAAGCGGAAGAATGATAAATACTTTACTTTTCTTTAGTAGGGGTTTGTCAGTAAAATAGTTGCTTTTACTCTCTTGAGTATGGTAGTCTTCAACTTTTTAATAGTGTAGATTATTTTCTCCACACATTCTTCAAGTCAAAATTTCTGTTGTTTACCTATGAGCATGCCTTGTAGTCCTGGCATTTGTCCATCTTTAGTGAGTCTGGTTGTCCAAAGGGTTGCTGCTGGAGTCCTTAGCTCTGTTCTTATACTCAGAGCTGACCAGCATGGAGAAAATTTTTGATGTTTTATGGGCTTTGCTAATCTTTCTGTCTTGTTTTTCTTTAAGGCATGGAATTTATTTTTATTCTTATTTTAGTCTTTTGAAGCATAGTCTTGCTCTGTTGCCCAGCCTGGAGCACAGCGGCACAGTTAGAGCTAACTGCAGCCTCTAATCCCTTGGCTCAAGTGATCCTCCTGCACCAGCCTCCTGAGTAGCTGGGACTATAGGTACATGCTACCATGTCTGGCTAACTTTTTTTACTTTTTGTAGAGATGGGATCTTGTTATGTTTCCCAGGTAGTCTCAAACTCGTGGGCTCAAGCAATCCTTCTGCATTGGCCTCCCAAAGTGCTGGGATTATAGGTATGAGCCACCATGCTTGGCTGCAGAGACTTAATTTTGATAGTTTCAGCAGTATTTGCCTTTTGTCCTAGGCAGATATAGTGAATACAACACACATATACATATCCAACTACTGAGCATTATATGTCCATAACCATTCCAGGCTTGCTCCAATAGCTATTCACTTTATATCTCTAGTCATTTCCCTTTGCTGGGAATTGTTGTCTTGGAATAAATATAAGAAAATGAAGTGTTTGGGGACTACAGGAGATGAACCAACCCTTCACCTTATAAATTAGCTTTGTGAACCAAGTTGGGGTGGTGGGGGCCTTCCTCCTCTGGTAGACCTGTGAGCCCATGTCTTCATGGCAGAAGCAAAGTAGAGATGAAGGAATAGAGACTGTCCCTTCCCCAGGCTCGCCCTGCTCACCCTGCCTGGCATTCCTCTTAGGCTTCAGGACTTGGGCTTAGCTGCAGCTTTGGTTAATGACAATTCCTTTTGGTTTCTGGCCCATAGCTATACAGTATTCCTGGTTTCTTCTGTGTTTGAAGGTTGGTACTAATACTTGTTATTTCTTAAGCATTTTAATAGGAGTTGCTAACTTTTGTCCAAGAAGTACAAAATTAGTGAGTTTGAAACCACCATTGCAAAATGGTAACTGAGACAGTAAAATAAATCTGACCTAACCAACTCCATCTTGCTTCTAACCTACAAG
The DNA here is from genome assembly GCA_028533165.1 of Leontopithecus rosalia. Lineage (NCBI taxonomy): Eukaryota > Metazoa > Chordata > Mammalia > Primates > Cebidae > Leontopithecus > Leontopithecus rosalia. The sequence continues at coordinate 105,796,839 of CM052658.1, forward strand.
CTCTTTGTTCATTCCTGGGCATAGGTCCAACTAACTTTGGGAGGAACTTAGTTTATGATTTACCTTTGAAACAAAGACAATAGCAGCCCTTTCCTGAAACAAACCTCCTTCTTGCCTGGAGACTAGACTGCGTTTGTAGGATTAACAAATTAGTCAAAAGATTATAAATTAAGATTTAAGAGTCATGCAGCTGGAGGCTACAAGATTCTGACTAGCCCCAAATTACTCCCTGGGATAATGTTACTACTGTAAAACCTAAGATCAGTGCTTGGGATATTTTGTAGACCCTGTACTTGATGGATCAGCTGGTACCACCCAGGTGGATAAACTGGCTCATCTGATCTTGTGGCCCAGACACCGTAACTGACTCAGCACAAGAGGACAACTCCTTATGATTTCACCTTATGATTTCACAAAAGCTTCAATTCCTTATGATTTCACCTCCAACACAACCAATCAGCACTCCCGACTCACTGGCGCCTACCCACCAAACTATCCTTAAAAATTCTGATCCCTGAATTCTGGAGACTGATTTGAGTGATACTAAAACTCTGGTCTCCTGCACAGCCAGCTCTGTGTGAATTACTCTTTCTCTATTGCAATTCCCCTGTCTTGATAAATTGGCTCTGTCTAGGCAGTGGGCAAGGTGAACCCATTGTCTCTTGTAACTCATTGGTTACAAGTTTTTTCTTTTTTCTTCAGCTTAGACATACACATGCTAATATTGTTAGTGGATCAAAACATATTTGCTTTACTGAGCTCATTTAGACTTGAAAAGCCCCAGTTTACTATGTGGCTCCCAAGAAAGCACATGCGCTTCATGGCCGTGACCTCTGATTGCTGGCATTCATGGCCTGCAACATCTGCTGATTTGACAAGCTGAGGTAGTAGTTTTCCAACTGTACTCAATGGAATCCTCAAGTTTTATGCTGCTGTGTCCCCTTAAAGACTGTTTAGGGTGGGATTGAGTATGTGAAGCCCTGAGTTTTATATATCATGTTAGCCAGAGCAGCTCAGGTTTTTTAAAACTTTTAATTTTTTTTTGTTTTTTTTGTTTTTGAGACAGAGTTTCACTCTGTAGCCCAGGCTACAAGTTGCAGTGGTACAATCTCGGCTCACTGCAACCTCTGCCTTCCAGGTTCAAGTGATTCTCCTGCCTCAGCCTCCCAAGTAGCTGGGATTACAGGCACACACCACCATGCCCAGCTAATTTTTGTATTTTTAGTAGAGACAGGGTTTCACTCTTTGGCCAGGCTGGTCTCGAACTTCCGACCTCGGGTGATCCGCCCGCCTTGGCCTCCCAAAGTGCTGGAATTACAGGTGTGAGCCACCATGCCTGGCCTTAAATTTTTAAAATAACTCTGGATTTACAGAAGAGTTCTAAAGATAATGCAAAGATTTTCCACATACCCTTTGCCCAGTCGGCCCCATTATTAACATATGATGGTACATTCATGAAAACTAAAATGTTAACTTACTCTTAAATATTAAACTAAAACACTATTAGTTAACAGACTTCAATTGGATTCCACTGATCCTTTTTTCCATGAATGTGCATTTTTGAGTGGCCGTTAATCTGTTTTGCCAATTGTGCCCGGTGTGAGGTTTTTTTTTTTTTTTGAGGCGGAGTTTCACTCTCGTTACTCAGGCTGGAGGGCAATGGCGTGATCTCGGCTCACTGCAACCTCTGCCTCCTGGGTTCAGGCAATTCTCCTGCCTCAGCCTCCTGAGTAGCTGGGATTATAGGCATGCACCACCACGCCCAGTTAATTTTTTGTATTTTTTGTAGAGACGGGGTTTCACTGTGTTGACCAGGATGGTCTTGATCTCTTGACCTCGTGATCCACCCGCCTCGGCCTCCCAAAGTGCTAGGATTACAGGCGTGAGCCACTGCGCCTGGTCTTTTTTTTTTTTTTTAAGATAGAGTTTTGCTCCTTACCCAGGCTAGATTGCAATGGCACGATCTTGGCTCACCGCAACCTCCGCCTCCCGGGTTCAGGCAATTCTCCTGCCTCAGCCTCCTGAGTAGCTGGGATTACAGGCACGCGCCACCATGCCCAGCTAATTTTTTGTATTTTTAGTAGAGACGGGGTTTCACCATGTTGACCAGGATGGTCTCGATCTCTTGACCTCGTGATCCACCCACCTCAGCCTCCCAAAATGCTGGGATTACAGGCTTGAGCCACTGTGCCAGGCCTGAGGTTTTTTTTAGACAAAGGGTTGAATAGCTGCTTCTCTTCCTAGGTTTTCCTCACTTTTCTTGTGTCCCTTTGTATACTCTCAACTACTGCTATGTGGCCCTAGGGGAGAGGCAGAACTGCAGCCTCTGTGCCCATTATCTCAGTGTGCTTTCACATCTGTTACTTCCTAAACTGTTATCCTTATGTGGTCAAGGGGAAGTGAACAGATTTAAAACATATTTTTGCTTTAAGGACTGAGAAACTGAGGCATAGAGAGGTTGAGTGACTTGTAGGTAAGAGTGAAATGGAAGCAGGTGTCCTGACTCTTGGTTGACATTCTTATTCTCCCCACAAGACCTCTAGGTGAGCAAAACATACCTGAGAGAGAGAAGCTGATCAGCCTCCGACTTCCTTGTCCTTGGACAGTCTCATCAGAGCCAATGCTTTTAAAAATCTGTAAAAAGAAAATGAGAGACAAGCAGAACAAGCACTGAAATGGATATTCAGCTTCAACACAAGCATGCTTATTCACAGTTATTTTACCAGCTACAGGCAAGGAAGACAGTGATTTCACTGGGCAGCTATTGATTAAAAGAAGCTTCTAGCAACCTAATGTCTTTCCCAGTAGTAGAGGATCTGCTAGTGGGGGTGATGGGTACTTTTCAGGGAAATGGAAATCAACACACACAATTACTATAATAGAAAAGGCCCTTTGTAACTACTTATGCAAACAATGTCTTTTCACATTCAAATTTGCAAAAAGTATTTATTAAAGCAGGGACTAAGGCATTAGAATGATAGGTCAATAGATGTTTACTGTTGTAATTATAATGTGTTTCCATTTAGCAAAGTAGAGTGTTGATCTGCTGCATCTCCACTTATTATTATTTAGGGATTTCCAGGAAACTGCTGGGAAGGAGCCCGAACATGGCATTAAGCAGCTCTTCTGAGGTCTCTCTTAATTAAGCAGATGGCTTCCTGGGAAATTTCAGAACACAATTGTTATATGAATCATCTGCCGTCTAGCAGGTATTTGAAAATAACGTTGCTAAAATGTTTTCTTTTTCATCATTGCTCAATATTTAGTAATAGGTCAATCAAAATAGCTAACATTTTTGCTTCCATTCTCTTCTAGGAAGGTTTTATTCAGAAATGATTTTGAGAATTTATCTGAAGGCAGAATAACTCTTCCTGTTTACCTTTGCATGTGTTGTGTGTTTGCAAAAAATAATGTTAAAACTCTGGGTATTAAGCAAATCCAGTGACCAGTTTTTAGAAGATAATCTGTACCAGGAAAAGAAAAATGAAAATGCCCATAATCTCTTGTTCAGAATCTCACTGTTTGTAGATTGTGTGGGTTCAGTCTTTTTCTTTCTTCTCTTACTATTCTTGATGCTGTAAGAGTTGTGACTGGACATGCATATCGACCTGCCTGATATGAGACCAGGAGTAATGATGGGGCATCACAGGGCTCACAGCTTCAGCCAAGAGGAGTACAAAGGGATTATTTTTCATCTTTTCACACTGAAGCAGTTACCCCTGGTGAGCCTGTGAGCTTGGCTGCAGCTTGTGGACAGATCTTGGTATGGCTGCCCTGAGGCCCAACTGTGATGTACATCTCACGGAAACTGGGCTGTTCAGCAAAGGGAGCCAACCAATGTAGTGACATATGGAATGGGATAAGACCAGATAAGAGACTGTCAAACTCTTTGACTCATGTCTGTCCCTTAGAGTCTTGTTCGATAAGAATCAGAGTAAAACATGGCCAGGTGAGTCAAAACTCTCATGGGTTCTGAGGTGTTATAAAAACTTGAACCTTACATTTGTCTTAAAAACGCCTTTGCCAAATTATGACTGAGAAAGTGAAAGAGGTCTAACTTAACTGACTCCATCTTTCTTCTAACCTCCAAGCTGTCCCTGTTCGTTCCTGGGCCTTGGCTGAACTAACTTTGGGAGAATCTTAGTTTATAGGATAAACAAAGATGGTCCTTTCCCAAAACAGTCCTTTCCCAAAGCAGACTTCCTTCTTGCCTGGGGACTAGACTACCTTTGTAGAACTAACATTAGCCACAAGATTAGAAATTCTGGCTTAGGAGTCATGCAGCTGGAGGTTGCAAGATTCTGGCCCTCCCTAAACTGCTCCTAAAATCAGTGTTTGAGATATTTTGTAGACCCTGCATTTGATAGATCAGCTGGCACCACCAAGAACAATAAACTGGCTCATCTGATCTTCTGGCCCCCACTCAGGAACTGACTTAACTGTAGGAAGACAGCTTTGACTCCCTACGATTTCATCTCTGAGCAATCAGCACTCCTGGCTCACTGGCTACCCGTCCCCCACCCAAAGTTATCCTTAAAAACTCTGTTCTCTGAATGTTCTGGGAGATGGATTTGAGTAATACCAAAATTCCAGTCTCTCTCACAGCTGGCTCTGCATGAATTACCCTTTCTCAATTGCAATTCCCCTATCTTGATGAATTGGCTCTGTCTAGGCAGTGGGCAAGGTGAACCCCTTGGGTAGTTACAGTCTCATTGGAAGTCCTTCCTCAGACAACTAACTCTCAAGTAAGGGACTGAAACTCACCAGATGCCCTCATCTAGACCATGAGATGCCAGATCCCTCATTTGTCTTCCTTAGTTCCTTAGACCGTTCCTTCATTCCTTTTTTACATTCCTTTCCTGATATATAAACCCCAATTTTAGTTGGTCAAGGAGATGGATTTGAAACTTATCTCCATTTTCCCAGTTAACATTGCCCAAATAAAAAGCCTTCTTTCCTGGCAATACTTGTTGCCGCAGTGATTGGCTTTCTATGCATAGAGCAATGGGACCTAAAACAAACCTCTGGCATTTTGGTAACAATTAACTTTCTTTATATCGGAGGGCCCTCTCCTTCCTACTTTGTTTGTTATTCCCATCAACCGCTGACACTAAGAAATGGAGATCAGCCATCAGCTCAGAGACCACATCCTCAGAGTTCATGCTCTTAACTCTGAAGATGGCCAGTCCTCATGGCATAATCAGCGCTTCCAAATTCCTTCATGTTGTGAACTTTTCTTCTCCTGCAAGCCTGTGCCCGGACACAGCTGTGGGAGTTCTCCACAGGCTGACTGCTCCTCCTCACAGTGCTGTACTACACCACCAGGACAATTACAATCAGTGGCTAAAGCCGCTGGCTCCTAATTCTAACTTAAAAATGTCCACTCCAAGCTTGTCTCTTTCTGAGAATATACGTTCTTTGGGGGAACGACAAAAACTATAATTTTAATAATTATAGTTTATAGAATTGTAAGTCTAGAGTATGTGTGTTCCAATGTATATTTTTAAAAAGGTGTAGGGTTAAACTGCATATTTCATGCTAAGCTGAAATGAGCTCAAACATGCAATGATAACAAAGGATGGTACATTTTTTTCTGCCTTTTTAAAGCATACATATTTTGATTCTTCATATTTAAATATTCCTCTGCTGGCATTCAGAGTATTTACATAGAAGCCTCTTCATCTTTAAAGCATCAAAAACAGGTCTGTAGACCAAAAAAAAAAAAAGAGAAGAAAAAGAGTATATTTTCCAAAAGCTATTAAGTTCAGTGGGGAAACACATCATTTAAGTCTCCATGAAATTCTGCGTAAATTCTTGGCTTTCCCTAACATAATTTACAAAGTCATCTAAGCACCACACTGATGACACAAAAACAGAGGGAACAGTAGCCGTAATAAACATTTTCCAGGAAGTAAAAATGTTTGCCCAGTCTTAGGGAGGTTTGACATCCTGACTTCTTGCTCAAAATGCATTGCAGAATCATGTTTGACGTTGAGAAATGTGCTGTTCTCACAGACAGACTCTTCACAGTTTATTGACTGTGAAAATGACGTGAAGACTCAGCCCAAACAGTTTTACCCTGGAGCAATCTGAGGCTGTAGGCCCGTTGTCAGGGAGACGGCTTGTCTTCTCAGGGCTGACAAGCTCACTTTGCTCTGTGGCTTGGCTGATGCCCGACTGCCATTCTAACTGCTTGGTGCTGGGTCCTGTTGCCCCTCTCTCTCCGACGAAGCTTTGGCAGTTTCACTGGGTATGTCTTGTACCGAAATGTTTCCACAATAAAGCCTACTTGGCAAATGGTTTAACAGATTCCAAACTGAATCTACTGTGGGGCATAGAAGATTCTGCAGGGTATTGAGAAGCTCTTAGAGTTAAATTAAGGGCTTTCAGGTTAATTCAGATGTCTCTCCAACTCCCAATCTCATTTTCTCTTTACAATTGCCTTTTGCAAAGTTGTAAGCATGAATTCACACCACTGTTGTACACCTCTAAAACTGCAATTCAGCAGGAGTGTGTGAAGACCAGCTCTTTTTACCCTGGCAGGGGATCTTCTATTTCAGCAGTCCAGAGACTATAGCTCAGTTAACGAGGCTCCCTTGGCCTTCACTTTCCAGCATGTTATTCAAATTCTACCCTTTCTTTGCACAGTATCACTGCATGAAAGATGAAGTGGTTTGCTAAAAATACACAGCAGCATCTAATCACACAGTCATATATGCATGTTGACCTATATCCCCAGTTTTCCAGCCTCCCAGGACATCAGGGCTTCCCAGACAGGTGCCTTCTGTTCCCAGAGGTAAGCATATATGCCCAGGGGCAAGGGTGCCTGCCCAGGAGCATCATTCTACTGAAAATTTTGTGTAAAATTATTTTTATTTTAAAAACAAATATGAAGAAACCTAAAGTTGAGTCCCAAATGAGCATGCCTTTGGAAGGTAAAGAAGGAGATTTCAGAGAACTTTCTAAGCTGCTTCCTGGAATGGCCCATACCTGGTTTTACTTCCTTTGGGTAAAAGCTGGAGCCACTTCCTTTAGTGTACTTGGCATTTCCAATAGGAGTGTGGCCACGTTATACTCAATTCTGATGTGATATCTCCATTTACATAGCCACAATTACTCTCAAGTGATTACAGAGTGATTTCCCCTAAACATGCTGACAAGGTTTGTTTTAGTTATAGAACAATGAAGTCGACAGTGATGTCAGAGATTGAAATTCATTATGTCACTAAGTCTTTATTTATCTGGCACAGAAAATGTTGATTTGCCTATAAATGAAAAGTACAGGGCTACATAATGATAATGGAACCTAAAAATGAGGTGAAAATATCATCACACGATCAATAATATCTAAGCTGTGGTGTATTGGCAGCCAAAAGTAGGGAATTATGAGTTTCACTGCACATCAGAGATTCAGGGATTTCTCTAAAGTTCAGTATCTTTTACCTCCAAGACAAAGTCTATTAAATATTCGGATAGGCCTCAAAGCCACCTTAAAAGAACAAGAAACAAAAACTAAAAAGCAAATCAATCAAAGGCCCAAGTTCCATTTCCAACTCCAAATCTCTGAGATGTTCAAACAAGCCTATGGTAGAGAAGCAAAGACACCTTACCCACTTTACAGAGCACTGCTGAGCGCATTTCCTTACTAGACCCTCATTATGTGACTGTCATTCTAACTACTTGCTGTTGGAGGCAGCACATTCAAGTTCTCCAACAGAAAGACCTGCAAACTGAAAGGGCAAAGCCATCTTCAGGGGCCTAAACAAAAGAAACATAAGGCAACTGAATCCTAAAGAATCTCCCCAACCTCAGGGACACTTGAAAGACTTAGAAGACCCATTAAAGGGGCGGGGAAAACAACACAGTGAGTGGCAATTATGTGCCAAGCAGAGAGCCATTTCTTCCATACACACTATTCTAGCTGTTTAAGAATTAGGTATCATTCACTCCCACTCCTGCTTACAAATGTGAAAGCAGGAGTGAGCTAAGGACAATTCAGTGACTTTGTTCTCAGACCAAACTGAGGGTCAGGCTGCTATTATGTGGCCCAATAACTAGTCATGGATGAACTGTGGAGGAAGAGAGTTTTTATTTCTGTAACTGGTTACAGGGAGAAGGTCTGGAAATTATCACCAGACCAACTCAAAATTGCGAAGTTTTCCAGAACTTATATACCTTCTAAGCTATATGTCTATGTGTAAGTGTGAATTCATCTAAGATATAAGTGATTAACTTCTTTTCATCTATAACTAAGTTTTAAGTCCTGAAGACCTTCCAAAGTTTACTTAATCTAAATGGGTCTAGGTGCTGGGATGATTACCCTTGTCTCCTGCTAAATTATAAAGGTTTGGGGAGTTCCTTTAGACCCCAATAAACTTGTTTGTGGAGGCCTGGGGAGTTTTTTCAGACCCACAGTAAAACTTGTTTAACTCTAAAGGGGTCCTGTTGAGAATTCCTCTGTTATCCTGTCATGCTTCAAGGCCCAGGAAAAGCCCAGGCAAAACCCTTGGTGGGCTCTTTGTTACATTCCAGCCTTTGTATAAGGACATGGGTTCAATCAGCTTTTAATATTGAACGTAGCTCCTCACTCAGTGCTGGGACGGTTGTAATGGAGGCCTGTGTTAGTGAGACCCGGCCTGCCTCAACTTCCCCAAATTCACTTGAGGTGAACCAATGTTCCGTCTGAAACACTTAAAACAAGAGCTTCAGAACTCACTACCCCACCCCATAGAGTCTATTAAACCCCTGGGGCCATTTCCTCAGATCTAGCCTGGCTGCTTGCATCTCTTTTGCTCATATTTTGTTCATATGCTGCCCAGGCTGGAGTGCATCCGCATCATCATAGCTCACTGCAGCTGCGACCAGCTAGGCTCAAGTGCTCCTCCCGCCTCAGCCTCCTGAGTAGCTGGGACTGCAGGTGTGCACCACCATGACTGGCAGATTTTTAAAAAAATTTTGTAGAGATGGGCTCTCACTATATAGCCCAGGCTAGTCTGGAACTTCTGGGCTCCAGTGATTCTCTTGCTTTGGTCTCCCACGTGTTGGGAGTCCAGTCATGAGCCACCATGCATGGCCTCCCTTTGCTTTCTGATGCCACCATCACCAAGGTGTCTGCCACCCACCCAACCCCTTCATTATTTTTAGTATATTTTATTTTGGAATTTCATGGTACTCAAAGAGTGTTTTGGCTTCCAGAGACTGCACAGCTCCTGCCTTGAAGAAGAGGCACAGGTTCCCCAATTTCAGGGATCTTATGCTAATCGCTATGGGGAAAAAGAGAGGGGCTGGAAAAATGAGGCATTTCTCTTACAGCCTTCATGGTGTGAACTGGAAATAATGAGTTAATTAGGAATGATTTTCTTTACTCTGATTGCTTTCCACCACACAGGCCTGCAAGATTTTAGCACAAAGAGTAAATCTGCTTCAGGCAAAGAACTGCTGCTTTTAGTTACTAAAAGGGGGCTGGGTGGGTGGCAGACGCCTGTAATTCCACTGCTTTGGGAGGCCAAAGTGGGAGGATCTCTTGAGGCCAGGAGTTCAAAATCAGCCTGTGCAACACTGTGAGACTCCTTCTCTACAAAATTCAGCCGGGTGTGGTGGTGCACACCTGTAGTCCCAGCTACTTGGGCAGCTAAGGTAGGAGGATCCCTTGAGCCCAGGAGTTCAAGGCTGCAGTGAGCCGTGATCACACCACTGCACTCTCTTTAAAACAACAACAACAACAAGGAGAGAAGCAGTGTGCAAATGAAAATGCTAGCTGAGATTCATCAAATAGATTTTCCCTGATGGCTCTTTGGCTATACACCTGTTCTTCTTGGGTAGTGCAGACTGTCCTAAAAGTGAGGACACAGATTGTATGTACCAAGTCCTAAAAAACAACTGAGTGGCATCTGCTCTAGTGCAGAGGTTTTCCAACTGTAGCATGCATCAGAATCACCTACAGGGCTTGATAAAACACATTGCTAGACCACCCCCAGAAGGACTGATACTGTAAGTCCAGAGAGGGCTCCAACAGTTTGAATTGCTAACAAGTTCCCAGGTGATGCTGATGCTGGCGGTGGAGGGATCACACTTTGAGAAACACCACTCTCAAGGGTCTACTTTCTGAAATGGTAATGGAAAGATAGATATCTTAAAGTTGTCTCTAACTACACCTCATCAACTCTCGGAACTGTCTTTCCCTGATTTTGAGCATGAGAACTAGGTTCTGGTGACCCCTTGGGCCACACAGGCTTTTGTTTTTAGGGTGTAGGCCTGCATCTTCCTCCAGAAACGATGAACTGCTCCTTTGCATCCCCATTACCAGCACTTTGGTCCAGGCCCCACTCCTTTCTTGTCTGGATGACCATTATCCAGCCAGGTGTCCCCTCTGCCTGTGAAGGGGTCATCACTCCACTCCCTGTAGGCCGATCATTCTTATCTGGTTCAGAGCAATCAAGAGGCACCCACCTGGCACAGGAAAGGCTGGGCTGTGGGTTGGATGGCACACTGATGGGTTTTCTTTGGCTCACAGAGTGTTTCAGCTTTTAGAAAATTAATTTTTAACATATATATATATATTTTTTGAGATGGAGTTTCGCTCTTGTTACCCAGGCTGGATGCAATGGCGCGATCTCGGCTCACCACAACCTCCGCCTCCTGGGTTCAGGCAATTCTCCTGCCTCAGCTTCCCGAGTAGCTGGGACTACAGGCTCTCACCACCATGCCCAACTAATTTTTGTATTTTTAGTAGAGATGGGGGTTTCACCTTGTTGACCAGGATGGTCTCTATCTCTTGACCTCATGATCCACCCACCTTGGCCTCCCAAAGTGCTGGGATTATAGGCGTGAGCCACTGTGCCCGGCAACATATATATATACGTATATATATATATACACGTGTATATATATGTGTGTGTGTATACATATATATATATTTAAATCAGGAGATTCACTTAAAATGTGGAGTTTAGACTTCTGTTAAAAAATCAGAATGCTGGCTGGACACAGTGTCTTGTGCCTGTAATCCCAGCACTTTAGGAGGCTGAGGCAGGTGGATCACTTGAGATCAGGAGTTCTAGGCCAGTCTGGCCAACATGGTGAAACCCTGTCTCTACTAAATATTAAAAAATTAGCTGGGCATGGTGGTATGCACCTGTAATCCCAGCTACTCGGGAGGCTGAGATATGAGACTCGCTTGAGCCCAGGAGGGAGAGGCTTCAGTGAGCTGAGATTACACCAGATTGCACTCCAGCCTGGGTGAGTCTCAAACAAAACAAAAACAAAAAACCAGAATTTCCAGCAGCAAGTTCCTGGGGCTGAGAAACAGCACCCTGTTTTGAAGCATCACAAGTCCCCAGGTGTCCTGTGACTGCTTCTTTAATTCCAAGCACCCACTGCTTTGCATTTGACAATCATTATGTGGTACAATGTGTCTTATAATTAAAATTAGCAAGTTTTTGTAGTCTGGCAATATGAAAATCAATGGTGGGTCTGAAAGTCCATGGCATTTTAGATCTGATGACGTATAATACTAACCTGGCTCCCTAGAAGCTTTTGAATTTGCAGTTCTTGTCCCAAACATTAGACCTAAAAATATGACTCTGGCCATTACTATATTGCACAATAACCAAACCATGTTTTATTCCTTCTTTACAAAGAGATAAACAATTCAGGATTTAAATGGATTTAAATTCCCTGGATGTGGAGTGGATGGATGGCTGGGAGCATTTACAGAGGTGGCCATAGGCAGGTGTACAATCTAGTGCTGACAGGCAGCCGGGCTGGAACCAGCACGTCCTTTTCTCTGCCAGCTCTTCCTCTGTCTGTGTTCGGGTGAGGCAATCAATTGCTCTAATGCTCAGTTTTCTCCATCAAATAGAGATTATAATAAAATGTATCTCACTGAGTTCTCCTGAGAACTGAATGACATAATGTGTGTAAAAGTGTCACACATCCTCTAAATCAGGCTGATATTGTTATTTATATTGTATTTGTTTTTTAACCTTGGACTTATATCATTAAGAATTATGTTATGTGATTGTCTAATACCTGATTCCTTACTTTACAGATGAAAAACATGAAGCGTAAACTGGTCAATCAAGGGCCCACAAGGTCACATCACTGGTCATACCAGACAAAGCGGGGCCAGAGCCCAGAATCCTGAACCCTCCATTCACAGTGGAAGAGAAATCTGTTGCCATTTGTTAGATCACTTGGTCCAGCTTAGAAGAGCTATAAATATACCACAAGCTCAAAACCAATAAAAAGCACTGGTGTGTGTCTAACACCTATGAGTTATCAGTATAGTACATTTATATCGTTTGGAGAGGCTTCCTCTGTAAATATCTTGCTGCTGTTAGCATTTTCTGCATGACTACAAGTCTGTAAAAGACCTAAAGATGGGTGTTCCTGTTTCTCTGGTTGGTTGTGGAATGAGATAAACATACAGGCAAAAGCAAGAAGAAAAGTTTCCTTTGTAAAAAGTATTTAAAACTTACTTTCTCCTTCAAACTCTAGGAAGCTCAGAGTTCTTTAATCAGAAAGACACCAACTCTATAGCAGTTTTGATGAATAAAGACCACAGAGAAAGACCTGGATCCTCTAAGACTTAGAAAAAGGCAGAACAGGAAGAGTGATGATGAATCTGTCTCCACACCTTGACTCATTCGAGGCCAGCTCAAGGGAAGCGGCTGGCTGGGGGCTGCGAGGGGTGGGGAGGGGAGGGAGAGCAAGGGGATTGGTGGTGGGGAGAGATCCAGAGGGAGTGGAAGAATGAGGGCTGTTGGTTTCATGACAAGAAAAAGTGGCTGTGAGGAAAAGATGTGACCAAAACGCAGTGCTGAAAGCTGCCTCAGTGCCTTCTAAATGGCTGGATCATGTATCTGCTCATCCAGACTCTATTTGAAATACACACCTCGGAAAAACAAATGCATTGCCTTGCATGCCACACTCATCTGGATGGATTTAATGTGTGGGTAGTCTTGCCCTTATGTTTCTATCCTGTTTTCTAAGGAATTCATGTCAAGCTGCCATTTTAATTATTTTGTAAACAAAACCTGTCCTTCTGTGAAATAAAAAAATAAAAGCAGAGTGCAGTGAGCTTCTGTTAGCTTCTATACCCTTCAGCTGGCCCAGATGAGAGAGCTGATGGACACATTCTACCCTCATCTGAGCTCATTTGAGAGCCCATGGACCTGAGATGAGGGCTTACAGCTTGAAATGAAGGGTGACATGGCTGACGCTGGTGGGGAAGTGCGTGGGGCAGAATTTCTGGAAGAGTTTCATTAGAAGACAGGAGAAACAGGCACTGGGGTAGGAGCATCTCCCTGATTACTCTGGGATCAGGCTGGATCTAGGGGCAAGGGTTGGCAGCTCATATAGGGTCAGCTGTTTGAGCCAGGATAGCACTGCTTCTTCAGGACTTACGCACATCTCTAGGAGTGGGTTTCTGTATTGTGTAGGTAGTTAGAAACTCTGGGCTGAGTTGGGATGGCTTGGCTCTTCTCTCTCCTCCTCCTCCACCTTTAACCTCTAAATACCAGGAGGACTGGGGGACCCTTCGGAGCCTTTGCAGCAGGCAGGATTCTAAGATTGGCTCCAAGATTTACTGCAGGAAAATCTGTGTTATATGTGCTCAGGGACTGTGAATTACTCGGGGATTAGGATGGCTGACTTTAAGAAAAAGAGATTATAGGAGTCTGACTTAAGCACACAAACTCAATCTGGGCATAGCGGTCAAAGAGAGAGAGGAAGTCAAAGATTCAAGGTGAGAAGGGTTTGACATAGCACTGCTGGCTGGAAGATGGAGGGGACCATGTGGCAAGGAATGTGGGCAGCGTGAAGAATCCAGGGTGGCCCCTGGCTGAGTCAGCAAGGAAACAGGCACTTCAGTCCTAACCACAAGGAACTGAATTCTGCCAACAAGAATGAGCTTGAAAGCAGGCTTTTCCATAGAACTTACAGATGAGAACTCAGCTTGGCTGACATTGACTTCAGGTATTTCACCTTGCAATAGACTGAGCAGAGAATCCAGCCATACTATCCAGGACTTCTGACCTACATACCTGTGAGCTGACTTTGCGATAATTTGTAACGTGACAAAATAGGAAACAAATATGACCTTCTTCAAGCGATTTCCTTTATGACCCAAAGCTCATTTTCAACATTTTCTTTTGCTTTGGGAGAAATATCTGCCTGATTTTAGAACCAACAGCATTTACCTTTATCCTGGGGAACTGTGGCCAGTCTTCATTTTCTGAGAAACCACAAATTGTGCAAGTGGCCTTGCTCTTCTGTGAGAATGGAGATCAGCCCTCTACCCCAGTTCTCCGAGGGATGGCTCTGCCATGGTGTGGAAGCTGCCCCAGGCTTTACTGAGACCATGTGAGTCACACTAGGGGTGGGGAATGGGTGGGACCTGGACATCTGTCCTCTTTAAAGCGCCCAGGTGAGTCCAGTGTATACTCAAGGATGTGAATCACAAAATTGGAGGGGACAAGACAGAGGTAGAGAGACTAATTTGGAGGAGCTGCAACAATCTCTGAATGATAACAATGACTTGTGCCCTGTGTGCAGGAGCGGAGGGAAGGGGAGAGGGGAGACTGCCAAGGGATAAGATGGACAGAACTTGGTGACCAACTGGAAGAGGGTGTGGAGGGAAAGACAGACGCCCCTTTGGCTGAAGCCATTTCTTTGAATTCGGGATCTTTTTCTTACGAATTCTGAAACTTCTTATAGTTACTGTCGTTCCAGACCTGGGTTTTGTCCTTTATCACCAAGTCCAGTTAAAGATGCAGGAGTGACAAGGGTTAGCCCTTTGCATCTAAGCATATGAGGTTCGAGGGGAAAACTGCTTTGATTCTACTTTTTAAAACAGTGATTAAACCAATCGACTGCAAAGCCTTTGGGTGAATGAAATTATAGGAAATGTGTCAGTTGCTGTTCCATCTGGGTCAGACAGTCTGCTTAGTGAAGACAAGGGCTGCATATTGCTTAGAGCACTTTCTAGCCACCCACTCCCTCTCACTGAATAGATGAGCAATTTTGAGGGATACTCCAAAGAAGAATGGATGTGGCTCATCCATGTGAGTGTACCGCCGAAAATGTGATAATATTTACTCCTCACTAAATGAAAAGTTGCCTAGAAGATGATTTTTTTTTTTTAAAAAATGCAAACCTGTTCCCCCTCACTGACTTGCTTTAAAATTTCTGAGTTGTATTCCCATCTAAAAATATATTTAAGTTTCAGGCAAAGATGTATTTTTTTCTTGCTAATGTAACATCTTTTTTCCTGGGACGTGCCACAGGGATACTTGGGAAAAGCTCTCTAAGCTCTGAGGATGGCCTTGCTGCCAGTCCCAGGCACACCAGCCTCTCGGGGCCCTGTCTTCCTGCAGTGGCTGCCACATTCCCTCCAGCGGTGTCCCTGGAGCTTCTTGCTATCCACGGGTTTCTGGAGCATTGGATGATTGAGTGTCAGAATCTAAGAACCTCACACCTACATCCTTCCATGTTTCTAGAGGGTATGTGGAGAACCCAGAAAACAACACTCACTTGTGCATTAGATGTAACCAATAGTAAGTCTGATTAAATTACATTTGACTCTCAAACAATGCGTTTGAACTGTGTGAGTCTACCTTTACATTTTTATTTATTTTTTGAAACAGAGTCTCACTCTGTTGCCCAGGCTGGAGTGCTGTGGTGCAATCTCGGCTTGCTGCAACCTCTGCCTCCCTGGTTCAAGTGGTTCTCATGCCTCAGACTCCCAAGCAGCTGGGACTACAGCTGGAGAGGATGTGGAGATATAGGAACACTTTTACACTGTTGGTGGGAGTGTAAATTAGTTTGGCCATTGTAGAAGACAGTGTTGCAATTCCTCAAGGATCTAGAAATAGAAATACCATTTGACCCAGCAATCCCGTTACTGGGCATATACCCAAAAGGATTATAAATCATTCTACTATAAAGACACATGAACACGGATGTACACTGCAGCACTGTTAATGATAGCAAAGACTTGGAACCAACCCAAATGCCCATCAGTGACAAACTGGATAAAGGAAATGTGGCACACATACACCATGGAATACTATGCAGTCACAAAAAAGAATGAGATCATGTCCTTTGCAGGGACATGGATGAAGCTGGAAACCATCATTCTCAGCAAACTAACACAAGAACAGAAAACCAAATACCACATGTTCTCATTCATAAGTGAAAGTTGCACAATGAGAACATATGGACACGGAGCGAAACATCACACACTGGGGCCTGTTGAGGGGTGGGGGACAAGGGGAGGGAGAGCATTAGGACAAATATCTAATGCATGCAGGGCTTAAAATCTAGATGATGGGTTGATGGGTGCAGCAAACCACCATGGCACATGTATACCTATGTAACAAACCTGCATGTTCAGCACATGTATCCCCGAACTTAAAGTAAAATAATAAAAAAAGAAATCCCCATTTCAGTCATCATTTTGAACCACTCACAATCCATCTACTCAATGCACTCATTTATCCAACTGCTCCCTCTGCATCCATCCATCCATCTGGTGGGGTAGATCACCGTCTAGCCATCTCACGGACACTATTCCAGGGTCAGTAAATTTCTTTAAAAGAAACATCTTGAATGAGGGATTAAGCTCTTGCTTATAGGTAGTAACTCATGATTTTTACACTTTCCAGTTTTCTATATGTTGTCCAAATATACATTTAGCTTTTCTACGATATTGAAATCCATGTATTTTGTAACCAGAGAGCTGGGGTAGTCCCAGAGAGAAACATTATAAAAAGCTCACAAAACAGTACGAATTAACTTTTACTGAGTAGTGACGCCATGTGGGGCAAGTGCTGAGAGCATCACAGGCGTTGTTTCACCGCATCCTCAGACACACTTTCCACAGTCCTCTGAAGGGGGTCCTATTTTTATCACCTATCCATATCACTAAAAATCTAGAATTTGAGGCTCGGCTGGGTGTGGTGGCTCATACCTGTAATCACAGCACTTTGGGAGGCCAAGGCGGGAAGATTGCTTGAGGCCAGGAGTTTGAGACCAGCCTAGGCAACATAGTAAAACCTTATTTCTACAAAATATATATATATAAAAAATAGCAGCCAGGCACGGCGGTCACGCCTATAATCCCAGCTGTTTAAGAGGCCGAGGCAGGTGGATCACCTGAGGCCAGGAGTTTGCAACCAGCCTGGTCAACATGGTGAAACTCTGTTTCTACTAAAAACACAAAAATTAGCTGGGCATGGTGGCACATGCTTGTAATCCCAGCTACTCAGGAGGTTGAGACAGAGAATCGCTTGAACCTGGGAGGTGGAGGTTGCAGTGAGCCAAGATCGCACCACTGCACTCCAGCCTGGGTGACAGGGCAAGACTCTGTCTTAAAAAAAAAAAAAAATTAGCCATGCATGATGCTATGTGCCTGTAGTCCTAGCTACCTACTCAGGAGGCAGAGGTGGGAGGATTGCTTGAGCCCAGGCGTTCAAGGCTGCAGTGAGCTGTGATCAAGCCACCGCCCTCCAGCTTTGGTAACAGAGCAAGACTCTTGTCTTGAAGTAAATAAATAAATAAATAAAAGTAAGAACTTTAATTCATCACAGCACCAAGATTCTAAAATGTCATCCACAGGTAGAAGATATATAACAAACTATATCCAGAATATACAAAAAACTATAAATTAACATGAAAAAAGTAAATAGCCCAATGGAAAAAAAAGGACAAAAGATTTTGCAGACACTTCACAAAAGCAGGAATCCAATGGCCAATAAAACTGGGGTCCTTAACATGAAAAAATGTTCAACTTCATTAATCATCAGGAAGATACAAATTAAAATTATACTGCAATACTACTATACTGCCTTTCACAACTAAAAGTAAAAAGACACACCAAGTGTTGGCAAGGATGTGGAACTGTACTCTCATACACTGCTGGTGGAAGTGTAAAAGTTTCTAAAGCCACTTTGTAGAACTTTAGCAGAATCTACTAAAAATTATCATATGCATAAACCATGACCTAATAATTTCACCTAATTATATACTCATCAAAAATCATATATATTGGCTGAGCCCGGTGGCTCATGCCTGTAATCCCAGCACTTTGGGAGGCCAAGGCAGGTGGGTCACCTGAGGTCAGGAGTTTGAGATCAGCCTGACCAACATGGTGAAACCATGTTTCTACTAGAGATACAAAAAATTAGTCAGGCATGGTGGTGGGCGCCTGTAATCCCAGCTACTCAGGAGGCTGAGGCAGGAGAATTGCTTGAACCTGGGAGGCGGAGGTTGCAGTGAGCTAAGATCGCATCATTGGACTCCAGCCTGGGCAACAAGAGTAAAACTTTGTTTGGGGAAAATAAATCACATATATTCACCAAAAATTGCATAAAAATGTTCATAGCAGCAACACTAAACCCAAATGTTCATCAGCAGTAGATTAAATGAACTGGTACAGTCACACAAAAGAATGAGAAACTACAACATGGCATGGATTAATCCTACAAAGGTAATGTTGAGCTGAAGGAACTCAAAGAGGCTGGGCACAGTCTCTTTGATTACAGGGCTCAGTCCTGTAATCCCAGCCCTTTGGGAGGACAAGGCAGGAGGATCACTTGAGTCCAGGAGTTTGAGACCAGTGTGGGCAACAAAGCAAGACTCTCCATCTCTACAAAAATTAAAAAAATTTTTTTTAAATTATCTGGGTTGTGGTGGCACATGCCTGCAGTCCTAGCTACTCAGGGGGGCTGGGGGCAGGTGGATTGCTTGAGCACAGGAGATCAAGGTTGCAGTGAACCTGATAACATCACTATATTCCAGCCTGGGCTACAGAGTGAGACCTCATCTTAACTAAAGAGAAATTGCGGCCCAAGGCCACCAAGTTATTAAGCGGTTGAGCCAGGGCATAACCCATGTTCATTGGATACAAACGTTTCATGGGCCATCTGCTATGTGCCAGGTACTGCTCTGGTGGGTGATGGGGGAACAGCCCTGAAGAGGACAGGCAGGTGCACCCCTGCCCCTGGAGGCTGCCCTTTAGGAGGGAGGCAAACCCAATTACAACATGAGCACCATGAATGAAAATAGTGATTGGAGAAAATAAAGAGCTGTGTGGAGAATATATTAGATAGAGTGGTTACGGAAGGTCTCTCCCAGGAGGTGACATTTGGGAAAAAGACCTAAATGGGGGAAGTGAGTGAATTATGTATTTGGGGGAACTGTCTCAAGCAGAGAAACCTGAAGTGCAAGGGCCCTGAGGGAGGAGTCATCTTGCTGTATTCAAGGGTCAAAGAGAAGACGCTTGAGACTGGAATTAGGCTGAAAGGAAGGAGGCAGTATCAGGCAAGGGCAGACCACTAGGAATGATGTGTGAAAAAGTCACTGGCAAGTTCTGAGCGGAATTGTTATGTAATGGGATGGAAGTGATTGAGCGCAGAGGAAAGTGGATTATGCAGAAGGAGGGGCTACTTTCAGGATCAAGGCTGCTTAAAGACAAGATGGGATGGGACCCTGGGTGCAGATGGAGAGGCTGGCCTGAGACGGTTGTCACTGGAAGGAGGCACAGCATGGGAGTCTGTGTGCAGGCAGGCTGGATGTGTTCTGATTGCCTTCATTTTCTCAGTGGGAGAGGGAGGGTACTGTAGGTGTGAGGAAAATGAAAGTGTAAAGCAGCCTTCTCTCCACATCAGAGAGGCGCAGTGCTTCTGGGAATGAACTTTAAAGGGTCCTTGAGATCTGTGGTCATAAGATCAAAGGATCACTCTTCTGCTGCCTGGAAGCAACTAAAGAGTGGACAGAAAATTAAGTTTAATGAGGGTGGGATTTTGCCGGGTGAGAGTGATGGGGGTTGCAGGAGTAAGCGATGGATCATGACATTATATGATGAGGGAGGGGAAAATGGAGTGGGTGCATGCAGTTAGGATCCCTGGGCTGGGGGTGGGAAGGGAGCTGCAAAGGTGCAGGTGGGAGTCTGAGAGTGGTGTACTTGGACCTGAGTTTGCAAGTGATGCAGGTACGGAGGAGCCTATGGCTGGGCTGGGATGACGCTAGGAACTGAAAAGCCTGGGTATGGGATGGGATGTCTGTTGAATATGAATATGGAAACCATCAAGAATCACAACGGAATTATCTTTAAGCCCTGTATTAGAGTGCGACTTTGGAGAACAACAACAGCGGTGGACAATTTTTGTCTGCGTTCACATGGGATTACACTCACAGAGGAAAGAGCTCAGGACCCATAACTCCCATTTCTGGATGCTACTATGTGAACAAGTCTGACGGCCAGCGGCTGTAACGCCCCAATTCAGTGTTTAGGGAAAATGGGGTCATGGGGTATTCTCTTTAGAATTTGGCAATAAGTGCTTACTAAATGAGAGGAAAGCGTTAGTGCAACTTTAATTTGCACAACCTAAGTAGAAATACAAACTGAGACAAATGATATTATCCATTTATTTATTCCATTTGCTCCCTTGATTATTCCAGGATATATTTTATGAGTGGGGACTAAGTGCATAGAAGATTGAGGCAGAAATTGCCTGTGTAACTGTTGGGGTTGGGTATCCTATTAACCTGAAGAGGTTCCTTTCCCCTTCTCAAATGCACACAGCCAGCAAAAAGGAGAGCAGGCATTTGAGTCCAGTCTTCTTTGACCACAGTTGTGCTCTTAACTTCCTATGCCTGTCAGTCTAACACAGTGCTTGTGTGAGCAAGGACACGCACCCCTCCCCACCGTAAGCAGTAACTACCTCATGGTCTATGTCTGGAACGTAGGTTGTCCTTATTTCCTTTCCTGTTCAAAGTGCAAAGGGTGTTTTATTTTGTTTGTTTGTTTAAGACAGTTTGTGGCCCTGGCTGGAGTGCAATGGCACTATCTCGGTTCACTGCAACCTCTGCCTCCTGGGTTCAAGCTCTTCTCACGCCTCAGCCTCCCGAGTAGCTGGGATTACATGCGCACACCACCACGCTCAGCTAATTTTTTGTATTTTTAGTAGTGATAGGATTTCATTATGTTGGCCAGGCTGGTCTCAAACTCCTGACCTCAAGTGATCCACCGGCATTGGCCTCCCAAAGTACTGGAATTACAGACATGAGCCACTATGCCTGGTCCAGAGTGCAAAGGCTTTTAACCATATGTATTTGGGACGTCTGAGAGGGCAATGCAGAATCTTTCTAAGGCAAGTTATCTGAGACAGCTCAGTTCATAAACCACAAGATTGTTCCAGATAGTTCTTTGTTACAGGCTGTTCACTGAAAAGTTAGATTCTCCTGCTCTTAAATAATCCTATTCCTGACAAATCCTCTCCTCTCTCCTCATCCACTAGTCACTGTGCGCACAGGAGGACAAAATCACCTCATACTGGCTCTCTAAGTCCTTAATAAAAGGCGAGACTTAGACATTTCTAGAAATGAAGGGTCTAGAAAGAAAATGATTAGATTACAATAACTAGATTACAAAAATGCAATGTTGACAATTTTAAGCAAGCGAGTTTTTCTTTTTTAATCTGAAAGTGTAACACACATATATACATATGATACACTTGGCCAATAAAATGAAATAGTTTCCAATTAAACTCGACTCTTAAAAACAGCAACTATTTATTAATGACTATATGTAAATGTATCAATTTGGATATGTAACTACATTGTACCCATAAACTGGGCATGAATGCTAAGGGTCTACTAACCTCCTTGGAAATGCAGTCATCTTTGGGTTCTGCTAGAGCAGCCATTTCTCCTAAAAGATAGTTTCAGTGAAGAATGCAGGCAGGGAAATTATATAGCCCTGGGGGAGGCATAGGAAAGTCCCCAGGATCAGACTTCCCTTTGATCCTCGGGCTGCTTGGTAATTCCGACTTCCCTTTGGCAGAGAGCACAGATAAGGGCCTTTACACCCTGGCAACATGCCTGGGGACTTCATTAACTTAAGGGCTCTGCCATCTTTGCTGTAAGTAACAGGAAAAACTCACAAGGAGAAAAAAATGTTATCTCTGTGAATTCACATGCAAGGATTTGATTCTAATTTTTTGGACTCTTTCAGGAAACAGCAATGGAGAACACCCCTGATCTAAAAGCATCAGTCCTGTCTGAAGCTACGGCACCTTAAATCCAGGGACACCTTCACCTAGTTTAGATGGTTGAAAGAAGTGGCATCTAATGATCTACCAGAACCTGAGATTAATTATTGTGAGGGGGCAGAACCAGGTCGCAGAGTGAACTGCAAACTCGCGAGCAAGCGCATTTTGAGGGCTTTGCTCCTTGGTTTAGTGTTACTGTGTGTTTTCAAGCAAAATAAATGAGTTGATCATGGTTAATCCACTTGCTCATCAACCTGAACTTCCCTTTGCTAATAGAGCAAGAAGGGTAAAAGGCACTGGTAGCAGAACATTCTGCCTTCAGAATAGGTTTGAAAACGTAGTTGGTGTGGGGAGGAGACAGGCTTGGGCTGCCTGTCTTCCTGGCCTGGGTCTCACAGTTTGGGTGAGGCCAGGGATGGGAAGAGCCCAGTCCTAGGTTTCTCTGACCTGCTCAAATGGCTCTGTGCTACCACATTCATTCACCTGCTTACAGGTTAGACTAACTTTACTCATGTTGGCTCTGTGAGATCCTTGGGAAGTAAGAATTACTTTTTCTCAAGACTTTTACCTGAAGAAAAGTCTTCCCTCTCCCCCCTCAGAGTGTGGCCACTAAATTGAATGCTGGAGCTGAAAGTTACAAATCTGAACTCAAGATGTTTATATCTGAAATTTCTTTTTTTTTTTCTTTTTGAGACAGAGTCTCGCTCTGTCACCCCGGCTGGAGTGCAGTGGCAGGATCTTGGCTCACTGCAACCTCTGCCTTCTGGGTTCAAGTGATTCCCCTGCCTGAGCCTCCTGTAATGGTATTACAGATGCCCATCACCATGCCCAGCTAATTTTTTATATTTTTAGTAGAGGCGGGGTTTTACCATGTTGGCCAGGCTGGTCTCGAACTCCTGACTTCAAGTGATTCACTCACTTTGGCCTCCCAAAGATCTGGGATTACTGGTATGAGCCACCGTGCTGGGCTTGGAGTGTTTTTAAACATAAGTGTTAAAGAATACTTCTTTATTTAACTAATTGGTGCAATAAGTCATTCAATATATATTTAAGTAATAAAATAATAATACACCCTTGCAATCATTTCAGCATATTTCTTTATAGGTAACTAGTTTCCTTATTCAGTACCGGTTTCTGCCATCCACAGTTTTCTCGTTCTGAAATCCTATCTTTGACATGGGTGATTCTCTATTTTTACATGCTTGAGAATGTCTGTATTCGACATAGTCATACATCACTGACAACTAGTATGGTAGACAACAATTTTTTTCCCTTTAAATATACATCTTACCAAGCATATCTTAGTGCTGTGAAGAGAACATTCAAATGTTCTTGGCCTTTGCTGTTTCCCAGGCGTCCAACAGTTTCTATTTGTTTATAGCATTCTTCAGCTCAAAAATTCTTCCTCCAGAAACTCCTCAGCTCCTTTTGGAGTCAATTCAATGCAATAAACTGAAGGAAATTTGGGGAAATTTCACATGTGCTCTCAACATGATTCAAAAAAACATTTTATCTTTAAAACTTTATAAGAGAGCAATGAATGGTAAGAAGGACTATGTAGTTCTGGAAGTTTGCTTTGTATTGGATTATTATTCTTTTTTCTTATATGTATGTCTACTAAATTTTTTTTACTATGAACTTACATATATATTTTATTATGTCAATTCTAGCTATCTGAAATATGAGGAATTTCAATTTTAATTAGGTATATATTTTTTAGATCAGAAAATGTTTTTGTTTTCCCATTGGTTATTACGTGTCTCTATTTTGTTTTTAGAAACATCTATTATTCATAAATTAGATTTCTGGGTTTTAAAAAGTTCTGTTTTCATCTCCAGTTTCCACTGTGCGGGGGATAATTTTTTTTTTTTTAGTTTGTCTTCTAATTCAGTAATTCCTTTTCCCATGGTCTCTAAGTCACATACCCGTGACTGTTGGTCAAAAGGTGGGACCCAATATGTCCTTAATGTCCTTACCATTCATTGCTCTCTTAGGAAGTTTCAAAGATCAATGTTCTCTTGAAGCATGTAGAGAACATGTGGAATTTACTAGAATTTCTTTACATTGAATTTATTTCAAAAGAAGCCAATCTCTGAATTCTCTTAGTGTTTCTTTTTATTTGAACCACATAATACTTTTTATATGAAATGAGTGATAACTTCTTTCAATGCAAAGAATGTAACAACAAATAATTTTCCTGACCAAATAACCAGTGGAGTTTCCTCCAAAAAATACGTATATCAAGCAACCCGTGGATCCACCAGCAGAGGAATGAATACTCAAAATAGAGAATATACATACTAGGGAATACTATTTAGCCTTAAGAAGAGAGGAAACATTGACACACGCTGTGACATGGTTGAACCTTGAAGACCTTCTGTTCACTGAAATAAGCCAGGCACAAAAGGGCAAACACTGCATGATTCTGCCTACATGAGGTGCCCAGTGTGGTCAGATTCCTAGAGATGGGAAGTAGGATGGTGGCTGCCAAGGGCTCAGAGGAAGCAGGGAATGAGGAGTTGGTGTTTAATGGGGACAGAATTTCAGTTTGGAAAGATTAAAAAAGTTCTGGAGATGGATGGTGATGATGGTCACACAACAGTGTGAATGCATGCAGTGCCACTGAGCTCTACATGCTGAAAAATGGTTAAGATGGTCAATTTTGCTATGTATATTTTACCACAATTGAAAATAAAAACCTTTAATCTACTATACCAGCCATTAGAAGGGGCATTTTACCCAAATTTGTATTTGTAGGTAAAGGCAAAGAAAAAATAAGCTTAAAAAAATCCCTGAGATTATTTTTTTCAGAGTGAGACAGGGAAAAGAAAGAAAGAAAAGAAGAAAGAAGCTGGGCATGGTAGCACCCACCTGTAATCTCAGCACTTTGGGAGGCCAAGGCAGGGGGATCACTTGAGGTCAGGAGTTCTAGACCAGCCTGGCCAATGGAGAAACCTCGTCTCGACTAAAATACACAATTTAGGTAAAAGAATCACTTTAACCTGGGAGGCAGAAGTTGCAGTGAGCCCAGATCAAGCCACTGAACTACAGCCTGGGTGACAGAGGGAGACTGTGTCAAAAAAAAAAAAAAAGGATGAAGGTGGAACGACACCAAGGTGCATGGAAGACAACACCATGGAGCTCACTGTGACACCTGCAGCGACTCCCCACGTCCTCAGTCTGCTTTGCCTCCATCTCTTCCTGCTCCAGGTTTGGGGCATCTCAATATTATAATCATCAGAAATTCCTCTTCGTTTCCGGCCTGAGCACTTTCTTCATTTCTGGTTTTAATTAAATAATCATTTTCAGTTTGGATCGGTTTTGTCTTTTCTGTTTATCATTCCCGTTGGAATGGTGGTGGGGTTGATAGGTAGCCTAAAAAGGCATCTATATCACTTGATGGATGTCTGACCCCTGCTCTGGAAAAGGAGGGCTTTGGCTACTGTTTTAGCACTCTTGTGTTAGCACATGCCAACGTTCTTTCCCTTTGCACTAAGGACTGAATTGTGACACTACAAGTCTGAGCATCTAGATAAAGCCAGGCCAGTCATGAAAAGAAGAAAAAGAGAGAAGATGGCGGATTAGGAGCAGCTCAGGATTGCAGCTCCCAGTGAAAGTGTGTAGGGTGAGTGGACACCGTATTTCCAGATGGATTTTTATTGCCCACAGACCAGGAGATTCCCAGGCAGAGGAGCCCCATGGGTCGCCAGCTCAGCTGTTTTGGCCAGAGCAGCTGTTTTACCCAGCGCCCCGGCACAGCGGTTCTCCATACAAAATACACAGGTCCAGACACTGTTCTGGCTGGTGATTGGAGCTTGGGGAAGACAGAGTCACCCATTCAACTGATAGAAAAGGGGACTGAAACAGGGAGCCAGGCCAGGAGATTCCTGGGCAAAAAAGCGCCACAAATCTCAGCGTGGCTGTTTCAGCCAAAGCAGTGGGTTGCTGCATGGGAAATCACACAGATCCCAGTGCCTTTTCAACAGGCGACTGAAACACCTGGAAGATGAAAAAGAAAGGCTTTGAGGCAGGGAGCCAGGTGATCAGGCTTGGCTGGTCCCACCCCCACAAAAAAACAGCAATTGGAAATGCTCTGGATTGAGTTTAACAGCAAGCACAGCTGAACCTGGGAAGGTCCAGCTCTGTGAGGAAGGGGCATCTGCCATTACCGAGGCACCCCATGACTATGGAGGTAGTTCGCCATTGCTGAGGCAGCCTGCCGTTGCCGAGGAAGACCGCCATTACAGAGAGAGTCTGCCATTACAGAGGTGGGCCGCCATTGCCGAGGCAGTTCTAACTACACCCGTATAAACAGGACTGCAGGGAAGTTCACAGGGCAGCTGGGCAGAGCCCAAGCAGCTCAGCAAAGCCTCTGCAGGCAGAGAGTGACTGGGCTGCCTCCCCGCTGGGCAGGGCAGCCCTGAAAAAAGCCAGCAGCACAACAGAAACTCATAAATAAAGCCCTAACTCCCTGGGACAGAATACCTGGGGAAAAAAAGGGGGGAGTTTATGACTTCAGCTGCAGCAGACTCAAATGTACCTGCTCAGCAGCTCTGAATAAACAATGGAGATCACAGCTCAGCACTTGAGCACCTATAAAGGACACACTGTCTCCTTAAGCATCTACCTGCCCCGTATATACAGAGTCACCTCATAAAGAACAGCTCAGACCGACATCAGGCAGGTGTCCTTCAGGGACAAAGATAGCAGAAGAAACTGGGAGCAACCCTTACTGTTCCACAGCCACAGCAGGTGATCCCCAGGCAAGCAGGGCCTAGAGTGGACCTCAGCAGTCCTACAGCAGAAGGGCCTGACTGGTAGAAGGAAAACTAAGAAACAGAAAGAAATAACTCCATCATCAACAAACTGGATGTCCACTCAGAGACCCAATATGAAAGTCAACAACTACAAAGACAAGGTGGATAAATACACAAAGATGGGAAGAAACCAGAGCAAAAAGGATGAAAACAACCGAAATCAGAACATCTCTCCTACAAGGGATCACAGCCCCTCACCAGCAAGGGAACAAGGCTGGATGGAGAATGAGTGTGATGAATTGACAGAATCAGGAAGGTGGGTAATGAGAAACTTCTGTGAGCCAAAAGAACATGTTCTAACCCAATACAAAGAAAATGGGAACCTTGAAAAAGATTTGACGAAATGCTAATGAGAATAAAAAACTTAGAGAGGAATATAAGTGAATTGATTGAGCTGAAAAACACAACACAAGAACTTCATGAAGCATACACAAGTTTCAACAGCCGAACTGACCAAGCAGAAGAAAGGATATCAGAGGTCGAAGATCAACTCAATGAAATAAAACAAGAAGGCAAGATAAGGGAAAAAAGGGTAAAAAGGAATGAACAAAGTCTCTAAGAAATACCAGACTATGTGAAAAGACCTAATCTATGTGTGATAGGTGTACCTGAATGTGACAGAGAGAATCATTCCAACCTGGAAAATACTCTTCAGGATATTATCCAGGAAAACTTTCCCAACCTAGCAAGGCAGGCCAATATTCAAGTCCAGGAAATACAGAGAACACCACAAAGATATTCCTGAAGAGCAACCCCAAGGCACATAATCGTCAGATTCACCAGGGTTGAAATGAAGGAGAAAATGCTAAGGGTAGCCAAAGAGAAAGGTCAGATTACCCACAAAGGGAAGCCCATCATACTCACAGCAGATCTCTCAGCAGAAACCCTACAAGACAGAAGAGAGTGAAGGCCAATATTCAACATCCGTAAAGAAAAGAACTTTCAACCCAGAATTTCATA
The DNA here is from genome assembly GCA_028533165.1 of Leontopithecus rosalia. Lineage (NCBI taxonomy): Eukaryota > Metazoa > Chordata > Mammalia > Primates > Cebidae > Leontopithecus > Leontopithecus rosalia. The sequence continues at coordinate 105,824,671 of CM052658.1, forward strand.
TCCAGCCAAACTAAGCTTCATAAGTGAAGGAAAAATAAAATCCTTTATGAACAAGCAAGTACTCAGAGATTTCATCACCACCAGGCCTGCTTTACAAGAGCTCCTGAAAGAGGCACTACACACAGAAAGGAACAACCAGTACCAGCCCCTCCAAAAATATACCAAATGGCAAAGAGCATCAACACAATGAAGAAACTGCATCAATTAACAGGCAAAACAGCCAGCTAGCATCAAAATGGCAAAATCAAATTCACACATAACAATATTAACCCTAAATGTAAATTCTCCAACAAAAGACACAGACTGGCAAATTGGATAAAAAGCCAAAACCCATCAGTGTGCTGTATCCAGGAAACCCATCTCACATGCGAGGATACACAAAGGCTCAAAATAAAGGGATGGAGGAAGATTTCCCAATCAAATAGAGAGCAAAAAAAAAGCAGGAGTTGCAATTCTCATCTCAGATAAAATAGACTTTAAACCAACAAAGATCAAAAAAGACAAAGAAGGACATTACATAATGGTAAATGGATCAATGCAACAAGAAGAGTTAACGATCCTAAATACATATACACCCAATACGGGAGCATGCAGACACATAAAGCAAGTTCTTAATGACTTAGAAACAGACTTAAACTCCCAAACAATAATAGTGGGAGACTTCAACACCCCATTGTCAATATTAGAGAGATCAATGAGGCAGAATATTAACAAGATTATCCAGGACTTGAACTCAGACCTGGAACAGGCAAACCTAAGAGACATTTACAGAACTCTCCACCCCAAATCCACAGAATATACATTCTTTTCAGCATCACATCACACCTACTCTAAAATTGACCACATAATTGGAAGTAAATAACTCCTCAGCGAATACAAAAGAATGGAAATCATAGCAAACAGTATCTCAGACCACAGTGCAATCAAGTTAGAACTCAGAATTCAGAAATGAACACAGAACCGCACAGCTTCATGGAAACTGAACAACTGGCTCTTGAATGTTGACTGGATAAACAATGAAATGAAGGCAGAAATAAAGATGTTCTTTGAAACCAATGAGAATGAAGACACAATATACCAGAATCTCTGGGACACATTTAAAGCAGTGTCTAAAGGAAAATATATAGCAATAAATGCCCACATGAGAAGCAAAGAAAGATCTAAAATTGACACCCTACCATCAAAACTGAAAGAGCTAGAGGAGCAAGACCAAAAAACAAACAAACAAAAAAAACCCAACTACTCAAAATCTAGCAGAAGACAAATAACTAAGATCAGAACAGAACTGAAGGAGACAGAGACACAAAAAACCCTTCAAAAAATCAATAAATCCAGGAGCTAGTTTTGGAAAAGATCAACAAAATAGACAGACCACTAGCCCAATTAATAAAAAACAAAAGAAACAATAAGCAAATAGATGCAATAAAAAATGATAAAGTAGATATCACCACAGATCCCACAGAAATTCAAATCATCATCAGAGAATATTAGAAATAACTCTATGCACATAAACTAGTAAACGTGGAAGAAATGGATAAATTCCTGGACACCTGCATCCTCCCAAGCCTAAACCAGGAGGAAGCCAAAACCCTGAATAGACCAATAACAAGGTCTGAAGTTGAGGCAGCAATTAAGAGCCTACCACACAAAAAAAGCCCAGGTATGGGTTTACAGCCGAATTCTACCAGATCTACAAAGAAGAGCTGGTACCATTCCTTCTGAAACTATTCCAAATAATCCAAAAAGAGGGAATCCTTCCCAAATCATTTTATGAGACCAACATCATCCTGATATCAAAACCTGGCAGAAACTTAACAAGAAAAGAAACTTCAGGCCAATATCCATGATGAACATAGATGCAAAAATCTTCAATAAAATACTGGCAAGCCAATTGCAAGAGCACATCAAAAAGCTTATCCACCATGACCAAGTAGGCTTCATCCTGGGGATACAAGACTGGTTCAACATATGCAAGTCTATAAACATAATTCACCACATAAACAGAACCAAAGATAAAAACCACATGATTATCTCAATTGATGCAGAGAAGACCTTTGACTAAATTCAACAGCACTTTATGCTAAAACCCCTCTATAAACTAGGTATTGATGGAACATTTCTCAAAATAATAAAAGCTATTTACAACAAACCAAAAGTACTGAATGGGCAAAAACTGGAAGTATTCCCTTTGAAATCTGGCACTAGACAAGGATGCCTTCTCTCACCATTCCTATTCAATATAGTGCTGGAAGTTCTAGCCAGAGCAATCAGGCAAGAAAAAAAAAATAAAGGGTATTTAAATAGGAAAGGAGGAAGTCAAATTGTCTCTATTTGCAGACGGCTTGATTGTATATCTAGAAGACCCCATTGTCTCAGCCCCAAATCTCCTGAAACTGATAAGCAACTTCAGCAAAGTCTCAGGATACAAAATCAATGTGCAAAAATCACAAGCATTACTATACACCAATAACAGACTTAAAGAAAGCCACACCAAAAATGAACTGCCATTCACAATTGGTACAAAAATAATAAAATATCTGGGAATACAACCAACAAAGGATGTAAAGGACCTCTTCAAGGAGAACTACAAACCACTGCTCAACGAAATAAGAGAGGACACAAACAGATGGAAAAACATTCCATGTTCATGGTTAGGAAGAATCAATATTGTGAAAATGGCCATACTGCCCAAAGTAATTTACAGTTTCAACACTATCTCCATCAAGCTACCAATGACCTTTTTTACAGAACTGGAAAAAAACACCTTAAACTTCATATGGAACCAAAAATGTGCCTATATAGCCAAGTCAATTCTAAGGAAAAAGAACAAAGTGGGAGGCATCACCCTACCAGACTCCAAACTATACTATAAGGCTACAGTAATCAAAACAGCATGGTACTGGTGCCAAAACAGAGATATAGACCAATGGAACAGAACAGAGGCCTTGGAGGCAACACAACATATCTACAACCATCTGATCTTTGACAAACCTGAGAAAAACAAGCAATGGGGAAAGGAGTCCCTGTTTAATAAATGGTGTTAGGAAAACTGGCTAGCCATGTGCAGAAAGCAGAAACTGGACCCCTTCCTGACACCTTACGCTAAAATTAACTCCAGATGGATTAAAGACTTAAACATAAGACCTAACACCATAAAAACCCTAGGTGAAAACCTAGGCAAAACTATTCAGGACATGGGCATAGGCAAGGACTTCATGACCAAAACACCAAAAGCATTGGCACCAAAAGCCAAAACAGACAAATGGGACCTAATCAAACTCCACAACTTCTGCACAGCAAAAGAAACAGTCATTAGAGTGAATTGGCAACCAACAGAATGGGGAAAAATTTTTGCAATCTACCCATCTGACATATCTTTGTAAATTCTGGCTGATATCCAGTATCTACAAAGAACTAAAACAGATTTACAAGAAAAAAAACAAGCCCATTCAAAAGTGGGCAAAGGATACAAACAGACACTTTACAAAAGAAGACACACATGAGGCCAACACACATATGAAAAAATGCTCATCATCACTGGTCATCAGAGAAATGCAAATCAAAACTAAATTGAGATACCACCTCACACTAGTTAGAATGGCGATCATTAAAAAGTCTGGAGACAACAGATGCTGGAGAGGATGTGGAGAAATGGGAACACTTTTACACTGCTGGTGGGAGTGTAAATTAGTTCAACCATTGTGGAAGACAGTGTGGCAATTCCTCAGGGACCTAGAAATAGAAATTCCATTTGACCCAGCAATCCCATTACTGGGTATATATCCAAAGGATTATAAATCGTTCTACTATAAGGACACATGCACACGAATGTTCATTGCAGCACTGTTTACAATAGCAAAGACCTGGAACCAACCAAAATGCCCATTGATGATAGACTGGACGGGGAACATGTGGCACATATACAACATGGAATACTATGCAGTCATCAAAAATGATGAGTTTGTGTCCTTTGTAGGGACATGGATGAACCTGGAAACCATCATTTTCAGCAAACTGACACAAGAACAGAAAATCAAACACTGCATGTTCTCACTCAAAGGCGGGTGTTGAACAGAGAACACATGGACACAGGGAGGGGAGCAGCACACACTGGGGTCTGTAGGAGGAAACTGGGGAGGGACAGCAGGGGGTGGGGAGTTGGGGAGAGATAGCATGGGGAGAAATGCCAGATATAGGTGAAGGGGAGGAAGGCAGCATAATCACACTGCCATGTGTGTACCTATGCAACAATCTTGCATGTTCTTCACATGTACCCCAAACCTAAAATGCGTAAAAAAAAAAGAAAATATAAATATTTTTGAGTGCCATTATAAAAAAAAGAAGGAAAAGAGAATTTTTTTTAAAAATTGGTCTTTTCCCTTGTAAAAATTATTTAAAAAATTATTGATGTTAAAATAGTTAACAGAGAAAACACAAAATGCTACAATCCCACTATTTTGATAAGTCCTGTGATTTTTTTAAAGAAATCTATTTTTAGAAAACACAAACAAGTTTTTAAAAAGGAAAGTAACCCTTTGTTAGAAAATATAAACGGGTAAAAAAGAAAAGGCATAGAATAAGTGAAATCCTGTATACCCCACCCCCACATAATCCTCAAAGGTAGTCACTGTTACTTATTTCTTGTTATTATTTCCTAGAAAAAGATTTTCTAACTATTAATAAAAAACTACATCAACAGGGTAATACTAAAGTACTGCTCTGAGCCTTGTTTTTCCACTTCAGAAAACATATTGAGGCCAGGTGCGGTGGCTCATGTCTGTAATCCTATCACTTTGGGAGGCCGAGGCAGGCAGATCAACGGAGGTCAGGAGTTCGAGACCAGACTGGCCAACATGGTGAAACCCTGTCTGTACTAAAAATACAAAAAAAATTAGCTGGGCATGTTGGTGGGCACCTGTAACCCCAGCTACTTGGGAGGCTGAGGCAGGAGAATGCCTTGAATCTGCGAGGTGGAGGTTGCAGTAAGCTGAGACCATGCCATTGCAGTCCAGCCTGGGCAACAAGAATGAAACTCAGTCTCAAAACAAAACAAGAAAACCCCACGACCAACAAAAAACGTATTGGGAACTTTTCCCCATCATTACAATCTGCTCCCCTGCTGCTTCTGCCCTTAGAGTGTAACATCCAGTGTCCCTAATGCAGACACTGGTTTTTCTGTCGTTGCTGTTCTCACAATGCAGAGATGAATAATTTTGTCTATATATCCCAAATAGTTTTTGCTAATATGCCCAAGATAACTTTCGGTACATTTGATAAATATTGCTGAAGTGCCTTGAAAAAAATGGGCCCAATAGTGTACGCATGCTTCTTTCACTTCCTCATCATCCCTGGGTACCATCACACTTTTGAAGTTTTGCTTTCTGATTGGAGCATTTAAAAAAATAGGCTTTAATTTCTTTTAAAGCAGTTTTAGGTCCACAGCAAAACTGAGCAGAAAGCAAACCATTCTCACATATCCCATCTCCACACATGCACAGCCTCCCCTACTACCAATATTCCACACGAGAGTTGAATATTTGTCACACCTGATAAGCCTATCCTGGCACATCATTATCATCCATGGTGTACACGTTCCACCAGAGGTTCTCTTGGTGTTGTATATTCTGCGGGTTTCGACAAATGTATAATAACCTGTAGCCACCATCATAGTATCCTACAGAAGAGTTCCATTGCCCTAAAAATCCTTTGTGCTCCTCCTATTCATCCCTCCCTCCCTGCTAAATCTTCACAACCACTGATCTTTTTTACTGTCTCCATGTTTTGAAGGTCATATAGATGAAATGTAAAAGTATGGAGCCTTTTCAGACTGGCTTCTTTCACTTAGTAATATGCATCTAAGATTTCTTCATGTCTTTTTAGAGCTTGGCGGCTCATTTCTCTTTTGTACTGAAAAATATTCCATTGTTTGGATGTAGCACAATTTGTCTGCTTGCCTGCTGAAAGACCTTTTGCTTCCAAGATGGCTCCAAGTTTTGGCAATTATGGATGGAGCTGCTGTGAACAAGTGCAGATGTTTGTATGGATGTAAGTTTTCAACTCCTTTGGGTAAGTACCAGGGAGCGAGACTGCTGAATCATATGGTAAGGCTATGTTTAGTTTTGTAAGAAACAACCAAACTGTCTTTGAAAGTAGCTGTACCATTTTGTGTTTCCACCAGCAATGAATGAGAGTTCCTGTTGTTCCATATCCTTGCCAGCTGTTGCGTTGTCAGTGTTTGGATTTTGGCTATTTTAATAGGTGAGTTTGGTACCTCCTTGTTTTAATTTGCAATTCTCTAATGACATATATGGTTGGGCATCTTTTCATAGGTGAATTTTTCATTTGTATATCTTCAGTGAGATATCTGCCCAGGTCTTCTGCCCATTTTTTTTAACTGGCTTGTTTGCATTCTCACTGTTGACTTTTATGAGTTTCTGGTACACTGTGAGTACGAGCTGTTTATCAGATACGTCTTTTGCAAATATTTTCTTCCAGTCTGTAATTTGTCTTCTCATTCTCTTGATGGAACATCTGTGTGTTTATTAGTCATTGTGGTTTTTCCCCCCTAAAAATTGACTTTAGGTTCCAGCCCATTTTTCAGATGAGTTGTCTTTTCTTTAACAGTGTAAATTAGTTCCTTTTGCCTTTGAAAGCTTAAGGTGTAACAGATTTATCTATCCCTCGATCATTTGAAAGACTTCACCTGTGAACTCATCCATTTTATTTTGTTTTAGGGAAAGTTAACATTTTCTTTTGTCCATTCTGTGCTAAGCTCATTGCCTCTAATCCCTAAGAAGTCAACATTTGGACCCCACTGCAGAGAAAGAAGAGAAAAGCCTTTTGTTTAAGGAATCTTCATTAAATTTCATGTCCTTTTTTTTAGGTCACTGAATAAATTCATGTCAAGATTCATATAAATATATTTCTCTTGATGTGTTCGTTCACAATTTCTAGGTCAGGTAGTAAATACCTAGGTAGTAAATAAGAACATTGCAGCTTTCATAGTGCTGGCCAAGATGAAGTGTTCTCTCCCATAAAGGCAAAGGTAGACTTTTAACAGTACCAACACTGTCAGATTGACTCTTAATGTCAGCAAAGAGTGACATTGATATTTCCTATGACAGAAGTGCATTATCTTTCTGGACCATGAACCCTGTTTATCTGATGAGTACCTTGGATCCATTCCCTAGGAACATGTGCAGATGTATCCCTGAAACACCAGGGCTTTATAGACGTCCTGACACTAATTTCAGAATGTGGATCTTGCAAACATAGAAGGGATTTCCACTTTCCATTAGTGATTTGTTTCTAATTTTTTTTCCTAATGTCATTTCTACAGAAGATGCAACTTGTTGAGAAGGTTTAGAACCAACCACTGGGAATCACAGAATGTGGTTCGGCATTTTGCTTCCTAGAGTCCAGAGAGGAAGGATATAAACCACCCTACACCATGGCAGCTGAACCATGGCTGGTGGGAAGTGTGAGAACCATGGCTTGAGACCCCCAAATGCCTCTTTAGTGTGAGCTCAGGATCTGTTTCCCTCAAATGGAACAGATTCCTTAGTGTTGGGCTAGGACAGAATCAAAACCTCCAGGATGCCTCTCTGAGAAGGTTAGAGATTGTGGACAGGGCCTGGGTAAATTCTCTAGAGAGAGGATGGCCAATCCCTTCCCTCTTTCTCTTCTAGAAGGGCAAGATCACCTGATGCCTTGCCCCAAAAGCAAATGTACAAATGTCCCTGCTGCTTTAGTGTGATCAAAACCTGAAGGGACTTTTGCAGAAGACATGTGTATGAATAACACGCCACTATATTCTGGATTAACTTTGCTTAAAAAAATAAAAGGGCTTGATCAGAAATCATGGCCGCGTTGTGCGCACATTTCAGCATACTCCTTCTGAAAAACGCTGCATCATGTTCTGGGCCTGCCCATACTTGGTCCTTACAAAGTACCCTCTATTGTCCACTGCCAGAGGCATGGAACAGTGCTGTGTCACTGCCTGTTTTCTTGTCTGTCTCTCCGCTACACTCTTGCCCCTGTGTTAGACGGGTGGCTTGATGAGCATGGGGATTTGTCTTGTTCAGTTTTACGTGCCTAGTGGTTAGCCCCAGGGAGCTTACTGACAAATATTTACTAAGGACATAAATGAAACTGAAGCCACAGGCTACATAAAGACGCCCAGAATAACTGTTCACAGCAGGCCTCCACAGTCGAGAGTCCACAGTTGCATGGACTGGAGAGGTGGGAGCAGAAGGGCTGAGACGGTTGAAGCAGGTTCTGGGAAAAGAAGATTAGAGGCAAGAGGCTTTTAGCATCAGAAAACAATTTGCCAGATTAGCATTGAGGAAAAAATGTGATGTGGATTCTCAGCTAGAAGAAATTATACATTATGTTGGTATCTAGCCATCAACTTCTATCACCCTTGGACACTCCTTTTCTATTCCACCCTTCACTTTCTGGAATGAAGACAGAGTTTAAAAGTTAACAATAGCCAGAAAATCTTGTAAAATAATCCCTCAAAAAGTTGTTAAACCCTCTAGTGGCCAGACACAGTGGCTCACGCCTGTAATCCCAACACTTTGGGAGGCCGAGGTGAACGGATCATCTGAGGTCAGGAGTTCGAGACCAGCCTGCCCAACATGGTAAAACCCCATCTCTACTAAAAATGCAAAAACTGGACAAGTGTGGGGGCAGTCGTCTGTCGTCTCAGCTAGGGCTGAGGCAGGAGAATCACTTGAACCCAGGAGGCGGAGGTTGCAGTGAGCTGAGATTGCACCACTGCACTCCAGCCTGGGCGACAGAATGAGACTCCATCTCAAAACAACAACAAAACAAAACAAAACCCTGTAGCAAATGTCTGGGCAGCATTAATCCTTTGCATGTAAATAAATCACATATGTAATTCTAGCTCAAGCACTCAAGATTACATTTATTGTGTTTTATCTGTATCATTTGAGTTATAGCTCCTACAAATAAAAATGCTTTCTTAAATTCTGTTCTAAGAAAAGGTTAACAGACATTTATGAAGGTAATAAATAAAAACAGAGGCCAGGAGCAGTGGCTCACACCTATAATCCCAGCACTTTGGGAGGCCGAGGCGGGTGGATCACGAGGTCAAGAGATCAAGACCATCCTGGTCAACATGGTGAAACCCCGTCTCTACTAACAATACAAAAAATTAGCTGGGCATGGTGGCACGTGCCTGTAATCCCAGCTACTCGGGAGGCTGAGGCAGGAGAATTGCCTGAACCCAGGAGGCAGAGGTTGCGGTGAGCCGAGATCGCGCCATTGCACTCCAGCCTGGGTAACAAGAGCGAAACTCTGTCTCAAAAAAAAAAACAAAAAAACAAAAAAACGGAATAGTGTAGTTAATAACTTTTTTAGACTTCTCGCTTCCGTGGCATAACTAGAATTATTTCATTTAGAAACTGATTTTCAGAAAGTTAGGGAGGAAGTCTTGAAATTTTCTCATCATAATATTGTTAATGAAGTTTCTTCTCAGTGCTGGTTAGGTAAGTACTGGCGATACGCTGCAACAGTAAATTCTGGATGTGATAACAAGGCAACAGGGAAACAATTAACAAATGGCTGGGTATATATCCAAAGGACTATAAATCGTTCTACTATAAGGACACATGCACACGAATGTTCATTGCAGTACTATTTACAATAGCAAAGACCTGGAACCAACCCAAATGCCCATCGATGACAGACTGGACTGGGAAAATGTGGCACATATATACCATGGAATATTATGCAGCAAAAAAAACCGATGAGTTTGTGTCCTTTGTAGGGACATGGATGAATCTGGAGAACATTATTCTCAGCAAACTGACACAAGAACAGAAAATGAAATACCGCATGCTCTCACTCATAGGTGGGTGATGAACAGTGAGAACACATGGACACAGGGAGGGGAGCACTACACACTGGGGTCTATTGGGGGGAATAGGGGAGGGACAGCGGGGGGAGGAGTGGGGGAGGGATGGCATGGGGAGAAATGCCAGATGTGGGTGAAGGGGAGGAAGACAGCAAATCACACTGCCACGTGTGTACCTATGCAACTATCTTGCATGTCCTGCACAGGTACCCCAAAACTTAAAATGCAATAAAACGGAAAAAAAAGATTAAAAAAAAAGGCTGCTATGGCTATTATAAAATCCAAGTAAAAAATTTCATGTCATATCACTTTCCCAAAATACCGTGGGGCCAAGTTCCCCAAATTAGAGATGGAAATAGCGCCATGAATCTGGTGAAATCATGAAAGCCAGAATCCCAACTAAACCCTTAGAAAGCCCCATTTTCTTGCAGTTTGAGGAAAATGACTCTGAAATTTCCCCAAGTCCCTCTTAGTGCAGAGACAATTCTTTACATAGCATAATGAATAGAAAACTACAATTAAGAGAAAATAGCATCTTGGGCAGTCTTGTGGTTCTGAGGTCTGCATAAGGCTGCCTGCTCTCCCCGGATCTCAGGGGTCGCTGGCTCACCTCATGGGGGCAGTGCAGTCCGTCCCAATTAAGAGAACAAACTCTTTTCTCCTCCATTAGTTTTTGGATACCTCTTTCCGACACATTTCAAAGGTAAAATTGAGACTCCATCTGAACACACTGGATGAAGGGGAGCCTTTGGCAACATCAGGGACCTTCACCCCAATATTGATGATACATTGATTGACACTTATTGGGACCCAGCCCAGCCATTTAATATCTGCTAAGCACAAGGGCTCAAGACCATTTATTAATAAAAGCTGACCATTTATTATAAATCTTCCAAATTAACTGGCTTTTGTCTAATAATTCTAGAAAGCTGGTTCCACCAGTCAGCAACCTGTGAATTCCTTTTGCTAATAACTTGGTTGAAGCATTTTCTAGGACATTTTATAACCTATAGCAGCTGGCCCATAGTTACTTTATTATGAGTTAAAATATTTTTTGAAATATCTTTTAAAATTCCCAAGAAAAATATTACTATAGTCAAAGGTAATGACCTAGAATTTGGGGAAGTGGGGATGTTTATCAATTATTCGTCCATGCAGTAGACTCAGACTGGTGTGGAGGGAAATCTTTACCCTATTTTAGAGTGCTAATGTAGCCTATATTGGTGGGGAAATGTCCTATTGAGTTGCCCTTCTTTTTCTTTTTTTGAGGATAGTGTCAACTTTACCTCTGCTCAGGGGGTCTGACAAAGTAAATGAATCTGTAAACATGAAGTAGTGAAAAGATAATTTAAGTTTGGTCTTTCTTCTTATTTTATTTATTTATTTATTTTTGAGATGGAGTCTCACTCTGTCGCCCAGGCTGGAATGAAATGGTGTGATCCCGGCTTACTGCAACTTCTGCCTCCGAGGTTCAAGTGATTCTTGGGCCTCATCCTCCCAAGTAGCTAGGGCTGCAGACATGTACTACCATGCCTGGCTTATTTTATCTATCTATCTATCTATCTATCTATCTATCTATCTATCTATCTATCTATCGATCGATTGAGATGGGGTTTGCCATGTTGACCAGACTGGTCTTGTATTCCTGGCCTCATGTGATCCACCCACCTTGGCCTTCCAAAGTGTTAGGATTATAGGCATGAGCCACCACGCCCAGCTGTTCTTTGTTCTTTGGCAAAGAACTTTACTTTGAATGTGATGCTGTTCAGTTATTATCAAAACCTTGGTTGCAGAGGCACTGGATTAACATGGAGGAAGAAGGAGAGGATCTTCCTATGTTTACTTCCAACTTCTCATTGAAAGAGCCAGAAGATACAGAATATGAAGTAAATAAATAAACAAACAATAGCAATCTGAGGTGAGAATAAAAATAATTCTTAACAGTGTAACATAAGCCTGATGGGATTTCCACACATTTAATGCTGATAAAAACAACGTAAGAAATCTGTTCTTTGACCACATGGCCTAGCCTCTAAATCTGGAGGGGCCTGTACTCCAGAGTAGATGGCCCCACATGGGGTGGAGATGTCACGTGCACAGCCTGCCCTGCCCGCTGGTGGCCTTTCCCAATTGCTTGGACCCTGCCAGAGTCATTTCCCAGCTACCTACTTATTTGTATCCAGAGGCTGCAGTCCCAGGCCCCAGTGTGGGTGGGGAGGAGGCACTGCCAGGTGAACGCTCCTCATGGAGGGTCTCATAAACCAGGTGTGGGAGCAGCATGCTTGGGACCTGAAAGACTCTCATTTACTTGGCTCACACCAGCAGCTTCAGACTACACTGGAGTCTCCAATACTGCAGGAGAACCAGCAGGTGAAGGGAGGGCCCCACTCCCTCCAGCAGCCCCTGCAGATGATGCCGGCTGGGTGCCTGAGAGCGGGAAGAGGAGGATGTGAAAATCCACTGCAGGGTCAGACTCGGCAGAGCAGCCTGGTTATTTTCAGTGGACTGTGTGTTGGGCAGAGGACGGTTTACCCACTCTGTCTTTGGCAAACTGTAGGGATAGGCTGATTTCTGTTTTTTTGATGTATAATCAGAGAGAGAAAAATATATCATGGGGCTTATTTAAGAAGACTGTAATGCACAGGGGAGTTAGCAAGGGCCAGACTATGGAGAGGAAGAGCTTGCCTTTGACAATGAGTTTTCTACAGAAAATGAAAGAAAGATATAAAACATGATAGGTGCTCCCAATAAGACACAAAAAGTATGAAAAACAGGGTGCAGGAGGAGATACAGGGACAAGGAATCCCATATTCTTTAAACCTAAGACAACCAGGTCTCCTTCCCTGTCAGGGCTGAGCCGTTTCGCACCCCATGCCTTTGTACAGGCCATCCCTTCTGCCAGTCATGCCTGTCTTCAAGGCATGGCCAGGGCCTGCTCATGACGCCCACCTCAGCCCATGCCCCCCCTCCCACAGCCAGCACAGCTGCTGCAGGTGCCTAGTCATGGCTTTCTCTGTACACCAGCACAGCAGGCTTCGTGCTCCGGTACTGGAGACTTTACAGAGTATTATCATTTATAACGGAGTAACTGTGAATTCTCAGCAACAGGGCTGATATTTCATCTACTCTACAAGCACACCCATCACAGTTTCTGATACACAATAAACAGAGCCCCAGAAAGACAAGAGGAAAAGACAATCTCTTCTTAAAAAAGGACCTCAACAGTTGCCCATCAGACAAAGATGAGAGGGAACAAGACAATGAGAAAAAGAACTGAGGCATCATGAGACCCTACAATGCTCAGAAAACTAAAGCACCAGTTACACCAAAGGAGCATGTGACAGCTTGTTCCTCCTTCAAAGAATGGCAGATTTAGTGTACTGTCACAAACCAACTCAGCGACTTTTGGGACGTGATACAATGGCAACAGACAGCAACTTTTCATAAGAGACGAACGCAGCAGCAGCAATCCTCAACCTAAAAGTTTATTAACAAGTTGATTTAGGGAAACTTCACAGCATTTCCCCTTAGAAACAGTGTGTTCCAGTCCCCAGACCAGACTGCAAAGGCTTATATAACCTGGAAGGTTGCTAGATTATACCCAAACTGAGCTGGGTTGCAAAAAGTATAAGTGAAATGTGGTTCTGCTCCATCGCCATACAGCCAAATGATCACTTAACCAGAATGATAGTTTCTTCCTCTCTCCACAGATGTGCTGGGCATCAGCTAGAATAATGCACGAAAAGCAGCTTTGAGAAGCGTGCTATGCTGTTAAACAATGGGGGCTCCTCCTAGTGTGGCTCCTGTGAAACCTAATTACCTGTGAAAATACAGTCTTGTGGAACAGTGTGTACTGCCTTCTGCCCTGAGACTCCAGGGACTCATTTCCACCATGACAGCAGAAGCCCAGGATTCCTCTTTGTCCCTGGAGGCATAGGGGTTTGCGATGGAGCTCTCACATGCCTGGGGAATAAAAGTTGTCTGCAGGATGTACATTCAAGTGTCAACCCAAGTATCTACTGATTTGTGTGAGATAATCATTAAGGAGATAAAAGTCAGGTTGACAAAAATACGTCAAAATATTTCAAGATGCCAGAGTTTGCAGCGGCAGCTCACATAGAGATGAGGTCAGGGTGGGAGCAATCAGCCACCTGCTGAACTTATGTCAATAGTGTGATGGAAGCATCTCATTTCCTCTTCTGAGATACAAGCCCTTGTTTCTGGTGATGGCAGCCCTTGGGGAGCATATGCTTGTTGACAATTTATCCTGCCCCAAGGGGCTGTTCTTCGTGCTTTAGAGGCTGTTTTCTGGGCAGTCGGCCTCTTGCTTAATTTTAAGGATACATTGCACAACACTGTGATGATGAATGTCACACTTTGCACTTGTCTGAGCAGCAGGTGAACATCTGGATCTCCAGCAGGTTGAATCCAGAGAAGCCAAATGCTCTAGGAAGCTTTCTTTAAATAAAAAAAAGTGCTTCAGGTAGGAATTTGTCTGAATTCCAGGGCTGGCCAACACACCCATGGTATCATTCCAGAGCAGAAGAAGAGGAACTCCTCTTCCCTCTGAGCCTTGAGTCAACAGCCTGGTCCCATCAGTGGGCACGGCCCATCCCTGCTGAGGGGTCCATGTGTCTGCCTCATTCAGTGACCTGCCCTGCAGTGGCAGAGGCCAGACCTGCAGGTGAAGCCCCTTCCCTAATTGGCTTTATTCCACTTCCCACCTCCTTCCTTCTCTGCATGTCGTGTGCTCAATGCCTTCCTTGCTGTCTCCCCAGCTTCTGGCTCACTTTTTCTTTTCTGTCTTGATTTAGCTGTCCTTAGTCTAGGATGATTCACTTGTCCCTCCCAGCATCAATGATTAGCTAACAGATACCAGGTCCTGTCTGGCTTTAGGGGGTGCCCCCTTCTGAGGACTGCCCAAACAAATAGGCCTAGAAGAGAGGTTCTGGCACTCTGAGGATACCTCCCTAGATTCTCACACTTAAATTGCTGTCCCAGACAGGAACCATGTTCCAATCTGCATGGACGGTGAGGAAAAAATGGCAAAGCTGTCAAAAGCGTGAGTGGCTCTCCCACTCTTCCCACTGCACCTCCTGCTACGAGTCTCCTGATGGTAAACCCAGCCCTGTGTCCAGTCGTGCTGAGGATGGAGGCAGCCAGGCTTTGGGCCTCGGGCATTCTCATCTTACTGCTTACTACCAAGGCCTCAATCAGCTTATCTTTAGGACGCTACAGAACTGATTTGCAAAGTAGCAAAGTGGAATATTTTCTGGAGTCAAAGTCCTTTCTGAATCATTCATATTTCATATCAAATACTTTATTTTTCTTTCTTTTTTTTTTGAGACACAGTTTTGCTCTTGTTGCCCAGGCTGGAGTGGAGTGGTGCTATCTTGGCTCACCATAACCTCTGCCTCCTGGGTTCAAGCGATTCTTCTGCCTTAACTTCTTGAGTAGCTGGGACTACAGGTGCTTGCTATCATGCCGTGCTAATTTTGTATTTTTAGTAGAGATAGAGTTTCACCATGTTGGTCAGGCTGGTCTTGAACTCCTGGCCTCAAGTGAGCCACCTGCCTGGGCCTCCCAAAGTGCTGGGATTACCAGGCATGAGCCACCGCACCTGGCCTATTTTTTTTTAATGTAAAAAGAAAAAAATAAGAGTCTTTTTTATTTCCACTAGCATGACACAGTCCCCCACTGGTTTCTGTCCAGCCTCCCCAGTTGGTCCTTTTAAATTCATGTGAAAAGGAAAAGGAATGTCATTTCTCAATGCATTTCAGCCTAATCAGATGTACTAAGAACTCAGTGAGAAGCACTCCAAAGATAAAAACTGGATTGTAACTTAGGAAAGATGGCGTCTATTACCATAGGCCTGAGCAAAACCACACAGCAGGAAACAAAGATGTGACTGAAATCCTGGATCTGCAGTGAGCTGTGTGACCGGAGATAGATTACGTAGGCTCTTTTGTCACTGTCCTCATTTATAGGTAGAGAAGGGTGACAGATTCTAGTCTTTCCAGGCCTACCATGTTATAAGTCTATGACTAAAATCAACTGAGGCAATAAACCCTACTCTATTAATTTATTTATGAGCCTAAAAGAAATAAAAACCTAAGAAAACATAAATATTTAAAACCAAACAATTAAAAAACGTGATCCAAAGAGAGGCTTCTGCGTTGTTATTCCATATGTCTCTATCAGAAACATTTGGCCATCTAAGGAAAATGCTGAAGCTTTGCTTTTCCCTAACAAACAAGTGAAGCATGAGCTTTAATAAGGCTGACTTTGGATCTCATTCCTCTTGACTATTTTGAGGTGCCTCTCCGTTTATTCATAATCAGTCTATCAGTATATCTCCATATATGTGTATATACACACGCATAAACAAAATAAGAAAGTGAAGAAAGACCAGAGTTAGGTCTAACCAAAGAAGTGGGAAATGAAACTTACAGGAGCTGCCGAGTTTTTGACCGTGACACTGGGGGTGGTTGCTCGCAGGGCCCCGCTCACTCCATGGTAGTATTTGAAGCAGATCTTAGTTTCAGCTGAAAGACAAACACAAAACGAGACTGAGAAGCAGGGTATAAGCCAGGGAGAGGCAGCTGTGGCCACAGAGGACATCTCTGGGAACTGCAACCTAATTCCCCTATGAGCAAGCCAGGCCACACTCGACAATGATGTTCCTCGTGTGGCCTGAAGGACAGATCTGACTTCTTCCTAAATCTGTGACATGAAAAATTGCTTTGGCCTTAAGATTTCTGTATCCAAGTTAAATCCATTATTTAGACTTCTTGGTATCCATCCTACCCCATTAGAGGTCATTGCTTTTAAACCCTTAGTTCTAATATGTGATGTGGGTGGATGCCTACCCCGTCTGTTTCTTCTGTAATGTACTGTTACTTAATTCATTGTGATTAATATTTTAGTCATTTGCAGGAAGTCTTTGAAAAGTTATTAAAGTACATGGGAAGGAGGCCTATTTTCTAAACTCCTGTACTCATCAATGATAATCTCTTTGCATCACAATTTGTTTTCCTTCAAAGTTCTATAGATGTAGTTGGTAATGGTGGCACACATCTGTAGTTCCCAGCTACTTGGGTGGCTGAGGTAGGAGGATCACTTGAGCCCAGGAGTTTAAGGCTACAGAGAGCTATAATCACACCAATGTACTCCAGACTAGGTAAGAGGGAGAGACTCCATTAAAAAAAGTTCTCTAGATGTTAAGTGGAATACAAAGGGTGTAGGGGGATCAGACTGGGTGTGAATTTCAGCTGCATTACTTACAATCTGTGAGACAATGAATACGTCCCTGTACCCCATGTTAAAATAGGACTTCGTAAGATGTTGCTTAAGCAAATAAAAGTTCTTATGTTCGATTAGGTGCTCAGCAAATGTTAGTTACTGTGATGGTGTGATGACTGACTGACGTAACATGAATCCATTTCCTTCCGGTATTCAGTTCTGCAGACGGCAAGATCTGCAGCCAACAAGAGTTCAGTTCATTTGAAGGTGACTTGCCTTCTGCTATTCACTGTTTATAGAATTTATTTCCTTAAAATTAAAAAAATTTACCAGGCTATGTCTTGGTCCCTTATATTTTGTTTGAAGCAATATGAGAAATCTCCAATTTGAGATGTTTTTTCTCAAATATGAAAATTTGCCTTCAATTATCATATTAAAATAATGTCTACAATTTTTTTAGCATGCATTGAAAATTGCTTAGAATGGAAAATACGAAAAATGAAGATACGTATAAATAAATAATCTTCTGAGGTTTTTTGCATATGTGAGAGTATAAACTATAGAAAATGTATTTTGTTTTTTAAAAAATTGACATGAATTAAGCATGGCCAACTATTATTTAAAGCTTCACTAATAACATTACTTATTATATAGAACAACTGAATAGATTTACACATCGCAAATATTTCCTATATTTAGAAATTCAGACTTTTCTCTGAAAATTAATGAATTTTTACAAATTATTTTTTAAGTTCAAATTTTCTCCCTAGGACAATGGAGCAAAAATCGCTAGACTCCTGCCTGACATCCATTCTGTCTTTCCTCCTTAATAACAGAATCTCAATTTCATTTCAGTGATAATGTTTGGCAAAAGTGCTACATCCTATGCAGTTTACCATTGTTATTTTAGGATCTCTGTTATATGTAGCTAAACCTAAACCTAACTGATATGGAAAGGTTTCCTCAACCCAGAAGATATGAACATTGTAGTAGTCTTCCTTAGGTTAAAAGATAGGGGTGCGGTGGCTCACACTTGTAATCCCAGAACTTTGGGAGGCCGAGGTCAGCAGTTCAAGACCAGCCTGGCCAATATGTTGAAACCTCATCTCTACTAAAAATTTAAAAAGTAGCTGGGCATGGTGGTGCATTCCTGTAATCCCAGCTGCTCAGGAGGTTGAAGCAGGAGAATCGCTGGAACCTGGGAGGTGGAGGTTACAGTGAGTTGATACCACGCCATCGCACTCCAGCCTGGGCAGCAGAGCGAGACTCAGTCTCAAAAACAAACAAAAAGATATGACTATTTTAGGGATTCCCCCCTTCTTGTGGGCAAATTACTTTCCAAATAACACTTTACACTTCTACCAGGAACTGTGACTCTGACCATCTCACAGAACCCTTCTTAGCATTGAGCATCGTCACTTAAAAATAGGCTTAAAATAGAATTCCATTATTATTTTTATTTCATTTATTAGTAGAATTAAACTTTTTCATCACATTTTAATTAGCTATTTAAATCTTTTTTTGAAGCCACTGAATTGCAGTTGTTCAGATTTTCCGCTGCCTGGGTGATGCCTGGGTGCTTACCAGTCCCTCTGTTAGTGGATGTATTCTTACTCAGATATGCGTGTACCTTCAGTTTCCTTCCTGAGTCACTTTCTCTACAGTTCTTTCACATGTCTGTTGCTTGTCTTTTCAAGCTCTTGGTGGACAGTCTTATAACCCAGTTCTGTATTTATTCTCCAAGACACCTCAAAGTTGTCCCCATGTTAGGTCTATACACCCAGATCCAATTCTATGTTGGCTTGAAAGGCAAGTTTCCTCTAAGTCAGGGATCAAGGAAGGACCCTGAATAAAGCAGTGAGCCCATCTATCTAGTTAATCACAATGAGTTAGTGTTGCCTAGTGCGAGTTACTCTGCCAGTGGGATCAGCATGGAGGGGCCAAATGGCTTCACCTTCAACTTAGTTGGTTGGAAGGGACTTTTAGGTGCCAGGAATCCCGAATGGTCACTACTAGATTTGGATATAAAGAAAAAAATTATTTCAATGCCTTGAGCAAAAAGCTCAGGGAAATTACATATAATCTTGCATTGAACCCTATTGCTAGATGAGCAGACCAGTGCATATTTTGAGCCAAGAATTCATGGAAACTTTCAAACTCTGTACTCTTGTTTCTTCCATTTTTAATTTGTTATTGATACATAATAGATGTACATATTTTTAGGATACATGTGATGATTGAATACATTCATATAATTTGTAAAGATGAAATCAGTATAATTGCAACATACATCATCTTAACTGTTTGTCTTTTTTTGTGCTAGAGACATTTGAATTATTCTCTTCTAGCCATTTTGAAACATACAATAGAGTGTTACAAATTATACTAACTCTATGGGTCTATCAAACACTGGGTCTTATTTCTTCTATCAAACTGTATGTTTGTACCCATTAATCAATCTCTCCTCATCCATTTCTTCCTTCTGCCTTTCTTGGTCTCTTGTAACCATCAGCCTACTCTGTATTTCCATGAAATCTGCTTTTTAAGCTCTCTCATACAAGTGAGAACATGCAATATTTATCTTTCTGTGCTTGGCTTATTTCACTTAACATAATGACCTCCAGCTCCATCTATATTACTGCAAATGACAGAATTCCATTCCTTTTTATGGCTGAATAATATTACATACCACATTTTCTTTATCCACTCATCTATTAATGGGCACTTAGGTTGATTCCCTATTTTGGCTGTCGTGAACAGTACCGCAATAAACATGTGAGTGCAGACATCTCTTCGAAATACTCATTTCCTTTCTTTTGGCTATATATCCTGTAATAGAATTGCTGGGTCATATGGTAGTTCTGTTTTTAGATTTTTGACAAATCTGTTAGTTTTTCATAGTGGCTGTACTAATTTACATTCCCATCAGCAGCGTATTAGGGTTCCCCTTTCTCTATGTTCTTGCCAGCATTTTTTACTCCCTCTCGTTTTAACTGGGGTGAGATGATAACTCACTGTACTTTTGATTTGCATTTCCCTGATGATTACTGATGTTGAGCATTTTTTCCATACACGTGTTGGCCATTTGTCTTTCTTTTTAAAGAAATGTCTACTCACATCTTTTGCCCACTTAAAACTCAGAGTTTTTTTGCTCTTGAGTTGTTTAAGCTTCTTGCAAATTTTGGTTATTAATTCCTTATCAGACGGATATTTTGCAAATACTTTCTCCCATCCTTCGGCTTGTCTCTTCCCTTTGTTGACTGTTTCCTTTGCAGTGCAGAAGCCTTTCAGCTTGATATAATCCTAGCTGTCAGCTGTTGCTTTAGTTGCCACACAAAGAAATCAGGTCTTACACAAAGAAATCTTTGCCCAGACCAATGTTCTGGAGCATTTCCCCAATGTTTTCTTTTAGTAGTTTCAGTTTTAGGTCTTAAATTTCAGCCTTTAATCCATTTTGATTTCATTTCTGTGTATGATGAGCAAAGGGGTCGGTTTCATTCCTCTGCGTCTGGACTTTCGGTTTTCTCAGCATCATTTATTGAAGAGATGGTTCTTTCCCCATTGCACGCTCTTGGCACCTTTGTCGAAAATGGGTTGGCTATAAATACCTGGATTTATATCTGGGTCCTCTATTATTATATGTTCCATTGGTCTATGTGTCTGTTTCTTTGCCATTACCATGCTGATTTGGTTACTTCATCTTTGTAGCATATTTTGAAGTCAGGTAATATGATACTTCCAGCTTTGCTCCTCTTTGTTCAGGAGTGCTTTGGCTATTCAGGATCATTTGTGTCTTTTGTGGTTCCATATATATTTTAGGATTACTTTTTCTGTTTCTGTGAAGAATGTCATTGATATTTTGGCAGGAATTGCACTGAATCTGTAAATTGCTTTTGGTAGAACCGTCATTTTAGTCATAATAGTTCTTCCAACAAATAAGCATAGAAAATCTTTCTATTTTTAAATGTTTCCTTCAATGTCTTTCATCAGTATTTTCCAGTTTTTCTTGTTTCCTTTGCTGGTTAAATTGAGGCCTAAGCATCTCACATTCTTTGTAGCTATTGTAAATGGGATTCCTTTCTTAATTTCCTTTTCAGATTGTTTGCTTTTGGCATATATGCATGACTTTCATATGTTGATTTTTGTATCCTGCACCTTTGCTAAATGTACCAGTTCTAACAATTTTTTTTGTGGAATCTTTATTTATTTTCTTAAATATAAGATGATGTCATCTTTGAACAAATCTACCTTACCTTCTTCCTTTCCAGTGTGGGTGCCCTTTATTTCTTTCTCTTGCCTAATTCCTTTGGCCAGAACTTCTAGTACTATATTGAATAAAAGTGGTGTAAGTGTGTATCCTTGTCTCCTTCCAGGTCTTCAAACAAAGGCTTTCAATTTTCTCCCCCATTCAGTGCTACGTTAGCTGTGGCTTTGTCTTACATGGTCTTTATTATTTTCGGGTATGTTCCTTCTCTATCCAGTTTATTCAGGGGTTTTATCATAAAAGGATGTGAATTTTGTCAAATGCTTTTTCTGCATTTATTGAAATGATCATATCTTTTTGTTCTTTATTCTGTTAACGGGATGTATCACACTGATTGATTTGCATATGATGAATCATCCTTGTATCTCTGCGGTGAATCCCACTTGATCATGGTAAATACTCTTTCTAATGTGTTGTTGAATTAGGTTTGCTCGTGTTTTGTTGAGGACTTTTGCATCTATGTTCATCAGTGATATTGGCCTGTAGTTTTCTTTTGTTGTTGTTGTGCCCTTGTCTGGCTCTGGTATTAGGGTAATGCTGGCCCTGTGAAATGAATTTGGAAATATTCCCTCCTCTTCGATTTTTTGGAAAAGTTTAAGCATAATTGGTGTTCATTCTTCTTTAAATATTTGGCAGAATGCAGCAGTGAGGTCATCAGGTCCTGAAATTTCTCTGATGGGAGACGTTTTATTATGGCTTCAGTCTTGTTATTCGTTATTGGTTTGTTGTACTTTTCCATTTATTCATGGTTCACTCTCAGTAGAATGTATGTATTTGGGCATCTGTCCATTTTTCTTCTAGGTTTTCCAATGTGTTGGTGTATGGTTGTCCATTATAGTTGCTAATAACTTTTTGTATTTCTGAGGTCTCAGCTGTTATGTCTTGTTTTTCGTTTCTTACATCATTTATTTGAGCATCCTCTCTTTTTTTCTTAGCTATTCTAGCTTTGTTTATACTTTCAAAAAAGCTGACTCTTCATTTTGTTGATCTTTTGGTATTTTAAAGGTATCAGTTTAATTGGTTTCTGCTCTGCTCTTTATTATTCCTTTTTTCTGTTTGTTTTGGGTTTGGGTTGTTCTTGCTTTTCTAGTTCCTTGAGGTACTTCATTAGGTTGTTTACTTGAAGTCTTTCTACTTTTTTGATATAGGTGTTTATTGCTATAAAATTCCCTCTTAGTAATGCTTTTACTGTACCCCCTACATTTTGGTATGCTGTATTTCCATTTGATTTGTTTCAAGAAATTTTAAAACTTCTTTCTTGATTTCTGCACTGACCGATTCTTGTTCAGGAGCATGTGATTTGATTTCCATGTGTTTGTGTAGTTTCTGAGGTTCCTCTTGTTATTGATTTTGTTTTATTCTACTGTGGTAAGAAAAGATACTTGATATGATTTCTACTTTTTTGAATTTGTTGACACTTGTTTTGTGGCTTAACATATGGTCTATTCTGAAGAATGTTCCATGTGCTGATAAAAAGAATGTGCATCCTGCAGCAGTTGAACTAAGTGTTCTCTAGATGTCAGTTAGGCCATGTGGTCAGTGTGTAGTTTATTTACAACATTTCCTTGTTGGAATGATATGTCCATTATGGAGAGTTGGATATTGAAGTCTCCTCTTATGATCATATTGCAGTCTATCTCTCATTTTAAATCTATTAATATTTGCTTCGTGTATTTGGGAGTTCTGGTGTTGGGTGCATAGATATTTATAATTTTCACAGCTTCTTGCTAAATTGACCCCTTTAACATTATATAATGACCTTCTTTATCTCTTTTTATAGTCTTTGGTTTGCAGTCTATTTTACCTGATGTAAGCATAGCTACTCCTGCCCTTTATGATTTCTGGTTGCATTACATATCTTTTCCCACCCCCACACTTTCAGTCTATATGTGTCTTTATAGCTCAAGTGGGTTTCTTATAGGCAGCCTATAGTTGGGTCTTGGTTCTTTATTAATTCAGCCACTGTTTCCCTTTTAATTACAGAATTGAGTATATTTACATTTGTTGTTATTGATAAGTAAGCACTGACTACTGCCATTTTCTTGCTTGTTTTCTGGTTGGGTTTTAACTGCTCTCTTCCTTTCTCCCAGTCTTCCTTTGTGGTTAAGTGTTTTTCTCTGGTAGTATGTTTTCATTTTTTGCTTTTTATTTTTAGTGAATCTATTATAGGTTTTTGCATTTTGGTTGCCATGAGGCTTACAAAAAAAACCTTATAGATGTAACAAGTTATTTTAAGGAGATGACAGAGCACAAAGAATAGAAACAAAGAACAAATAATAAAAAAGAAACTTCTCCAATTTAACTCCATCCTCCCAACATTTGGATTTTATGTTGTCTCAATTTACATATTTTTATGTTACTTATCTCTTAATGGGTTGCTATAGGCATTATTGTTTTTGATTAATTTGTCTTTTGGGCTTCCTACTAGAGTTATGAATAGATTGCACACCACAATTACAGTATTAGAGTATTCTGGGTCTGTCTATGTACTTAATCTTACCAGTGAGTTTTATATCTTCAAATGTTTCCTTTTTGCATATTAGCTTTTGTTTTTGCCTTTCAGATTGAAGAACTCTCTTTAATCTCTTTCTTGTATGATAGATATGGTGGTAATGAATTCTTTTAGTCCTTGTTTCTCTAGTAAAGGCTTTATCTCTTCTTCATACCTAAAGGATAACTTTACTGGATACAGAATCCTGGGAGATAAGTTTTTTTTTGTTTTTAGTTTTTTTCCTCTTAGCACTTTAAAAATGTCATGCCATTCCTTCTTGTTCTGCATGGTTTCCATTAAGAAGTCTGTTACCTGCAGAGGGGCCAGACTGTTAGAAGGAAAACTAAGAAACAGAAATAACTTCATCATCAACAAACTGGATGTCCACTCAGAGACCCAATCGGAAAGTCAGCAACTACAAAGATGACAGGTGGATACATACACAAAGATTGGAAGAAACCAGTGCAAAAAGGATGAAAACACCTGAAACCAGAACACCTCTCCTCCTACAAGGGATCACAACTCCTCACCAGCAAAGGAACAAGGCTGGATGGAGAATGAGTGTGATGAATTGACAGAATCAGGCTTCAGAAGGTGGGTAACAAGAAACTTCTGTGAGCTAAAAGAACATGTTCTAACCCAATGCAATGAAACTAAGAACCTTGAAAAAAAATCTGATAAAATGCTAACAAGAATAGGTAACTTAGTGAGGAATGTAAGTGAATTGATGGAGCTGAAACACACAACATAAGAACTTCGCGAAGCATGCACAAGTTTTAACAGCTGAATTAACCAAGCAGAAGAAAGGATATCAGAGGTCAAAGATCAACTCAATGAAATAAAATGAGAAGGCAAGATTAGAGAAAAAAGGGTAAAAAGGAATGAACGAAGTCTCCAAGAAATATGGGACTATGTGAAAAGACCTAATCTACATTTGATAGGTGTACCTGAATGTGATGAAGAGAATGAGTCCAAGCTGGAAAATACTCCCCAGGATATTACCCAGGAAAACTTCCCCCAACCTAGCAAGGCAGGCCAACATTCAAATCCAGGAAATACAGGGAACACCACAAAGATATTCCTCAAGAAGAGCAACCCCAAGCCACATAATCGTCAGATTCACCAGGGTTGAAATGAAGGAGAAAATGCTAAGGGCAGCCAGAGAGAAAGGTCAGATTATCCACAAAGGGAGGCCCATCAGACTCACAGCAGATCTCTCAGCAGAAACTCTACAAGCCAGAAAAGAGTGGGGGCCAATATTCAATATCCAATATTCAACATCCTTAAAGAAAAGACCTTTCAACCCAGAATTTCATATCCAGCCAAACTAAGCTTCATAAGTGAAGAAAAAATAAAATCCTTTACGAACAAGCAAGTACTCAGAGATTTCACCACCACTAGGCCTGCTTTACAAATTAGCTGGGCACGGTGGTGTGTGCCTGTAATCCCAGCTACTCAGGAGGCTGAGGCAGGAGAATTGCCTGAACCCAGGAGGTGGAAGTTGCGGTGAGCCGAGATCGCGCCATTGCACTCCAGCCTGGGTAACAAGAGCGAAACTCCATCTCAAAAAACAAAACAAAACAAAACAAAACAAAACAAAACAAAGGAAAAAAAGAACAAGAGTTCCTGAAAGAGGCACTACACATAGAAAGAAACAACCAGTACCAGCCACTCCCAAAACATACCAAATGGTAAAGAGCATTCACACAATGAAGAAACTGCATCAACTAATGGGCCAAACAGCCGGCTAGCATCAAAATGGCAAATTTAAATTCACACATAACAATATTAACCCTAAATGTAAATAGACTAAATGCCCCAATCAAAAGACACAGAATGGCAAATTGGATAAAAAGCCAAAACCCATCAGTGTGCTATATCCAGGAAACTCATCTCACATGCAAGGATACACAAAGGCTCAAAATAAAGGGATGGAGGAAGATTTATCAAGCAAATGGAGAACAACAACAAAAAAAGCAGGAGTTGCAATTCTTGTCTCTGATAAAATAGACTTTAAAGCAGCAAAGATCAAAAGAGACAAAGAAGGACATTACATAATGGTAAAAGGATCAATGCAACAAGAAGAGCTAACGATCCTAAATATATATGCACCTAATACATGAGCACCCAGATACATAAGGCAAGTTATTAATGACTTACAAAGAGACTTAGGCTCCCACACAATAATAATGGGAGACTTTAACACCCCATTGTCAATATTAGAGAGATAAACGAGGCAGAAAATTAACATATCCAGGACTTGAACTCAGACCTGGAACAGGCAAACCTAAGAGACATTTACAGAACTCTCCACCCCAAATCCGCAGAATATATATTCTTCTCAGCACCACATTACACCTACTCTAAAATTGACCACATAATTGGAAGTAAATCACTCCTGAGCAAATGCAAAAGAATGGAAATCATAACAAACAGTCTCTCCAACCACAGTGCAATCAAGTTAGAACTCAGAATTCAGAAACGAACTCAGAACTGCACAGCTTCAAGGAAACTGGCTCTCATTCAAGAACAACTGGCTCTTGAATGTTGACTGGATAAACAATGAAATGAAGGCAGAAATAAAGATGTTCTTCGAAGCCAACGAGAACAAAGACACAATATATCAGAAGCTCTGGGACACATTTAAAGCAGTTTCCAGAGGAAAATATATAGCAATGAGTGCCCACATGAGAAGCAAGGAGAGATCTAAAATTGACACGCTATCATCAAAATTGAAAGAGCTAGAGGAACAAGATAAAAAAAACTCAAAACCTAGCAGAAGACAAGAAATAACTAAGATCAGAGCAGAACTGAAGGAGATAGAGACACAAATAACCCTTCAAAAAATCAATAAATCCAGGAGCTAGTTTTTCAAAAAGACCAACAAAATAGACAGACCACTAGACAGATTAATAAAAAAGAAAAGAGAGAATAACCAAATAGATGTAAAAAATGATAAAGAGGATATCACCACAGATTCCACAGAAATTCAAACCATCATCAGGGACTATTACAAACCTCTCTATGCACATAAACTAGTAAACCTGAAAGAAATGGATAAATTCCTGGACACCTGCATCCTCCCAAGCCTAAACCAGGAAGAAGCTGAAACCCTGAATAGACCAATAACAAGGTCTGAAGTTGAGGCAGCAATTAAGAGCCTACCACACGCAAAAAAGCCTAGTCCAGATGGGTTCTCAGCTGAATTCTACAAGACATACAAAGAGGAGCTGGTACCATTCTTTCTGAAACTATTCCAAATAATCCAAAAAGAGGGAATACTTCCCAAATCATTTTATGAGACCAACATCATCCTGATACCAAAACCTGGCAGAGACTCAACAAGGAAAGAAAACTTCAGGCCAATGATGAACACAGATGCAAAAATCTTCAATAAAATACTGGCAAACTGATTGCAACAGCACATCAAAAAGCTTATCCACCATGATCAAGTAGGCTTCATCCAAGGGATGCAAGGCTGGTTCAACATATGCAAGTCTATAAACGTAATTCACCACATTAACAGAACCAAAGATAAAAACCACATGATTATCTCAATTGATGCAGAGAAGACCTTTGACAAAATTCAACAGTGCTTTATGCTAAAAACCCTCAATAAATTAGGTATTCACAGAAAGTTTCTCAAAATAATAAAAGCTATTTATGATAAACCAACAATCAATATCATACGAAATGGGCAAAAACTGGAAGCATTCCCTTTGAAATCTGGCACTAGACAAGGATGCCCTCTCTCACCACTCCTAT
>CM052658.1:105852812-105881670 GCA_028533165.1 Leontopithecus rosalia
GAACTGAAAAAAACCACCTTAAACTTCATATGGAACCAAAAGAGAGCCCGCATAGCCAAGTCAATTCTAAGCAAAAAGAACAAAGTGGGAGGCATCAAACTATACTTCAAACTGGGCTTCAAACTATACTACAAGGCTACAGCAATCAAAACAGCATGGTACTGGTACCAAAACAGAGATATAGACCAATGGAACAGAACAGAGACCTTGGAGGCAACACAACATATCTAAACCATCTGATCTTTGACAAACCTAACAAAAACAAGCAATGGGGAAAGGAGTCCCTGTTCAATAAATGGTGTTGGGAAAAGTGGCTAGCCATGTGTAGAAAGCAGAAACTGGACCCCTTCCTGACACCTTACACTAAAATTAACTCCAGATGGATTAAAGACTTAAACATAAGACCTAATACCATAAAAACCCTAGAAGAAAATCTAGGCAAAACCATTCAGGACATGGGCATAGGCAAGGACTTCATGACCAAAACACCAAAAGCATTGGCAACAAAAGTCAAAATAGACAAATGGGACCTAATCAAACTCCACAGCTTCTGCACAGAAAAAGAAATAGTCATTAGAGTGAATTGGCAACCAACAGAATGGGAAAAAATTGTTGCAGTTTACCCATCTGACAAAGGGTTGATATCCAGAATTTAGAAAGAACTATAACAGATTTACAAGAAAAAACAAACAAGCCCATTCAAAAGTGGGTGAAGGATATGAACAGACACTTTACAAAAGAAGACACACATGAGGCCAACACACATATGAAAAAATGCTCATCATCACTGGTCATTAGAGAAATGCAAATCAAAACTGCATTGAGATACCATCTCACGCCAGTCAGAATGGCAATCATTAAGAAATCTGGAGACAACAGATCCTGGAGAGGATGTGGAGAAATAGGAACACTTTTACACGGTTGGTGGGAGTGTAAGTTAGTTCAACCATTGTGGACGACAGTGTGGTGATTCCTCAGGGACCTAGAAATAGAAATTCCCTTTGACCCAGCAATCCCATTACTGGGTATATATCCAAAGGATTATAAAACGTTCTACTATAAGGACACATGCACACCAATGTTCATTGCAGCACTGTTTACAATAGCAAAGACCTGGAACCAACCCAAATGCCCATTGATGATAGACTGGACTGGGAAAATGTGGCATATATACACCATGGCATATTATGCAGCCATCAAAAATGATGACTTCGTGTCCTTCGTAGGGACATGGATGAACCTGGAAACCATCATTCTCAGCAAACTGACACAAGAACAGAAAATTAAACACTGCATGTTCTCACTCATAGGCAGGTGAACAATGAGAAAACATGGACACAGGGAGGGAAGCATCACACACTGGGGTCTGTAGGGGGGAAATAGGGGAGGGACAGCAGGGGTTGGGGAGTTGGGGAGAGATAGCATGGGGAGAAATGCAAGATATAGGTGAAGGGGAGGAAGGCAGCAAATCACACTGCCACATGTGTACCTATGCAACTATCTTGCATGTTCTTCACATGTACCCCAAACCTAAAATGCAATTTAAAAAAGGAAGTCTGTTGCCTGATGAATTAGAGCTCCTTGATATGTTCTTTGCTTCTAGTCTCTTGCTGCTTTTAGAATGCTCTCTTTGTCCTTGACCTTTGAGAGTTTGATTATTACATGTTTTGGGATAGCCTTATTTGGGTTGAATTTGTTTGATGTTCTCTGATCTTTCTGTGTCTGGATGGATGTATACCTCTTTCTCAAGTTTTGAAGTTTTCTGTTATTTATTTAAATAAGTTTTCTACTCCTTGCTGTTGCTCAATTCCTTTTGCACCAATAATTCTTAGATTTGGTCTTCTGAGGTAATTTTCTATGTCTTATAGGTGAGCTTTGTTCCTTTTTGTTCTTTTTTCTGTTTTATCCTCTGTGTATTTTCAGATAGCCTCTCTTTGAGCTCACAGATTCTTTCCTCTGCTTGATTCAGTCTGCTGTTGAGAACATGTAATACATTTTTTATTTCTGCAAATGTATTTCTCAGTTCCAAGATTTGTTTTATGTTTTAAATTATTTCAATTTCTTTGTTAAATTTCCTTGATAAATTTCGGATTTGCTTTTTCTGTGTTATCCTGAAGATCACTGGAGATCACTGAGTTTCTTTAAAACTATTATCTTCAGTTCTTAGTCAGGGAGTGCACATATTGCTGTCTTATTAGGGTCAATCATTAGTTCTTTGCTTTGCCCACTGAGGAGGTCCTGGTGTTCTGTTTGCTGTTTTTGTTATTGATATACAGGTATGTCTTTGCATCAAAGGATTAGTTATTTATTGCAGTCTTCTCTGTGTGGCTTTTTTTTTTTTGAGATGGAGTTTCGCTGCTGTTACCCAGACTGGAGTGCAATGGCACAATCTCGGCTCACCGCAACCTCCGCCTCCTGGGTTCAAGCAATTCTCCTGCCTCAGCCTCCCGAGTAGCTGGGATTACAGGTGCACACCACCATGCCCAGCTAATTTTTGTATTTTAGTAGAGACGGGGTTTCACCTTGTTGACCAGTATGGTCTTGATCTCTTGACCTTGTGATCCACCCGCCTCGGCCTCCCAAAGTGCTGGGATTATAGGCGTGAGCCACCGCGCCCAGCCTTTTTTATTTTGCTTTTATTGGATATGTTTATGAAGGGATTCTTTGTAATTAACCTATTGATATCTTTCTTCCCCCCCTACTATTTATAGTTGCCTCCTTTTTGACACTAGATGGCCTGTTAAGCCCAGATTTGCCTCAGTTCTAGTAAACAATCAGATTGCTGCCCATCCTGAATGGAGGAGGTCTCAAAGGGGTTATTCCAGGACTATGGAAAGGCTGAATAAGGGTTTATGCCAAGGAGATCTGTGGAACAGGCTTTCCACGGCACGGTGCTGCTGAACACTCACCCTGACTTGGTGCCCCTTTGGCTGAGCTGAATTGCAGTTTCCAGGGTGGTGGTCTTTCCTCCTTGCTTTGTCTGTGGTTGCTCTCAGGGACAGTTCTCCCTTCAGGCACCCCCAGTGCTTCTTGTGGGGTGAGGCAGAGACAAGTCTCCTGCCAGGGAACCCAAAATGATGGGGAAGTTGGTTGTCTAACTTCATTTCACTTTTTCCAGTGTAGAAATCATGAGTTGGGGGGAAATTTTCCACTTTGTGCCTGGTAGATTGAGGGGAGAAGCATTGTGGATATGAAAGTCTGATTCTTTTGCCATCTGCTCAGAGTTTTTTCACTGCTTTGTGACCCTGGGAGCTGTCTTATCCTTATATTTGAGTTCTAGGATATTGCTGGTAATCATCTCCGTGCTGTACATGTTTTAAGTTTTCTGTGGGAGGAAGTGAAGCCAGCTTGCTTCTATACTACTATTTTGGAAATGGACGTCATAATACTCTTCTGAGAAGATGTTGACAAAGGCTGTCTTCCCTTTTTCTTAAACAGGTATTTTAATACTATGTTCCAGGATTTAGCAACTTGATGATGAATTGATCTTCCTCTTTTTTAACCTAAATACCCCTGTAATTTAAATTATTTCCCATTCTAACTCAAAAGAGATATTAGATCATTAAAGTTTCTTCTTATTTAGGGATGGGCTATGAATAAAAGCCACCATAAATATTAAAACACATGCACCAATAATACATATATTTATATTTTCAAGTTTGGGCAGGGGTGACCATATCACTCATGAAGTAGAACAAAACTGAAGTTTCTACCACTATAAATATGTATAGGGCATGTATTCAGAGAGTACAGATTGTTTCACTTCAGTTTAGTATCACTTAAAGAAATGAGAACATTGCCTCCCCCCACACCTTCCTACACTATTAAGGGATTAGTAGGCCAGCTGTAGCACTTGAGGCATCAGTATGCAATGATGATAGCAGACCTCAGTAAGCAAAATGTTCAATTAAGTTTAAAAGCAATGACTTAAATCGGTCTTCACAGTTAATTAGCACTTACTATGTACCAGGCCATTAATAATATTTTCTAATTTGATCCTCACAAGAATCCTATGAAGTATAGCCAATTATTGTTAGCCTTTGAAAAAATGTGTTCAGCACAATGCTTGGCATATAATCAAAACTCAGTAAATCAGGCCTCACCTGTCATTCTTATTTTACATCTAAGGAAAATGAGGTCAAAATTTAAGGCCACTTACATTTAGGTCACACATATAGTTCATGGCAGACCTAGGATTTAAGCAAAGAATAATTCCTTTCTTGGTGATTTGTCTCTCAAAAGTTTTTAATAACTCATGTTTGCTGACCAGCTAGCAGAAGTAAACTTCCACTTTCAATAATAATGTACTAGGTAATTCAGAGAACATCCAGAAAAGTTATTAAAATGTGGAAATAATTCTGCCAAAAGTAGGGTTACCAGATCAAATACAGGACACCCAGTTAAAGTTGAGTTTCAGGTAAACAAGGAATAAATTTTTAGTATAAGCAGGTTTCAATCACTGCATGGAATACACATATACTAAAAATATTATTCATTTTTTATTATAAATTCAAATTTAATTAGGTATCCTGAAAGTTTTTCCTCCTAGATCTAGAAACCCTAGCCTGAAGGCATCAGGGACCTAGCAAGGCAGTGGAAAATAAAATAATGAGGTCAAGATACAGAAGATGAAAACTCAGAGATAAGCCCAGGATTTGGGGTTCTCTAAGGGTAAATGTGTTAATTCTGAAAGAAGCATCTGAGAGGCTGAGAAGCTGAAAGACTGTTTGACAGATTTGTAGGACTAAGGGGATAAAACTTAAAAACCTAATGCCTGTCAAAAAGGAAAGCTCTGGTAAATCCCTCATGATTCAAGGTGGAACTCTGAATAAGTGAACAGATATACTGTTGAGAAATATACCAGCCTAAGACCTCTGAATGATCTCAAGCCTTGAAATTCAATTGAGATTATTCTGGATTGCTAGACATTGGTCAGAAGAAAATGTAAAACCTCTCAGACAGAAAGTAGCATCATTCTAAGCCTCAACTCATTTCTACAAGTTTTCATTTACATTGTACAGTTCTTAATTAAAATTGTCCAAACACATGCTAAGACAAGGCAATGTTAAAAAGAAAAGAAAAGAAAAGAAAAAACAGCTGACAAAGAAAAAGCAGATACATAGAATTTTCAGATATCAGAGTCATCAGATACAGGCATATATGTTCAGTAACAAGTAGAAGTCACTCCTGGGAATCTCACCCCTATCCCCCACAGCAGCCACAGCAAGACCTGCCCTAAAAGAATCTGAGCTTAGACATGTCTAGCCCTAACCCCACCTGGTGGTCGTTCCCTAGAAGACAAAGGGCATATAAATCTTGAGAGTTCTAAGGCCCATGCACCAGCAATCCCTCTCAATACTACTATAGCTGATGCTTTCTGGAAAGCGCCACCTCCTGGTAGGAGGCCAACAGGCTCAAAAAAAGAGCATCCTACAGAATCTATTGCATTCTTCGCCACTTCCACCTGAACAGGCACTGGTATTTACAGCTGGAGACCCACAGATGGTTCACATCACAGAACTCTGTGCAGATAACCCCCAGTACCAGCCCAGAGGCAGGTAGACTTGCTGGGTGGCTAGACCCAGAAGAGAGACAACAATCACTGTAGTTTGGCTCACAGGGAGCAACATCCATAGGAAAAGGAGGAGAGCACTAAATCAGGGGAACACCCCGGGGGCAAATGAATCTGAACAACAGCCTTCGGCCCTAGACCTTCCCTCTGATAGAACTTACCCAAATGAGAGGGAACCAGAAAACCAACCCTGGTAATATAGACAAAACAGGATTCATCAGCACCCCCCAAAAATCACACTAGCTCACCAGCAATGGATCCAAACCAAAAAGAAATCTCTGATTTGCCTGAAAGAGAATTCATGAGGTTAGTTATAAAGCTAATCAAGAAGGGATGAGAGCAAGGTGAAGCCCAATGCAAGAAAATCCAAAAAATAATACAAAAGGTAAAGAGAGAAATATTCATGGATATAGATAGCTTTAAAAAGAAATACAAAATTCAGGAAACTTTGGACACACTTTTAGAAATGTGAAATGCTTTGGAAAGTCACAGCAATAGAATTGGACAAGTAGAAGAAAGAAATTCAGAGCTCAAATACAAGGTCTTCAAATTAACTCAATCCAAAAAAAGACAAAGAAGAAAGAATAAGAAAATATAAACAAAG
The DNA here is from genome assembly GCA_028533165.1 of Leontopithecus rosalia. Classification (NCBI taxonomy): domain Eukaryota; kingdom Metazoa; phylum Chordata; class Mammalia; order Primates; family Cebidae; genus Leontopithecus; species Leontopithecus rosalia. The sequence goes on from CM052658.1 coordinate 105,858,989, forward strand.
CCTCCAAGAGTCTGGGATTATATTAAATGACAAAACCTAAGAATAATTGCTGTTTCTGAGGAAGAAGATAATTCTAAAAGCCTGGAAAACATATTTGGGGGCATAATCGAGGAAAACTTCCCCAGCCTTGTGAGAGACTTAGATAGCCAAATACAAGAAGCACAAAGAACACCTGGGAAATTCACTACAAAAAGATCTTTGCCTAGGCATATTGCCATCAGGTTATCTAAAGTTAAGATGAAGGAAAGAATATTAAGAGCAGTGAGACAGAAGCTCTGGGTAACCTATTAAAAAAAAGCCTATCAGATTAACAGCAGATTTCTCAGTAGAAACCCTACAAGCTAGAAGGGAATGGAGCCCTATTTTAAGCTTCCTCAAACAAAACAATTATCAGCCAATAATTCTGTATTCAGTGAAACTAAGCACCATATATGAAGGAAAAATATAGTGTTTTTCAGACAAACAAATGCTGAGAGAATTCTCCATTACTTCAAGAACTGCTAAAAGGAGCTCTAAATCTTGAAACAAATCCTGGAAACACATCAAAACAGAACCTCTTTAAATCATAAATCCCACAGGACCTATAAAACAAAAATACACATTAAAAAGCAAAAATAAAAAGAAAAACAAAGTACACAGGCAACAAAGAGCATGATGAAAGCAACAGCACCTCACATTTCAATACTAACATTGAATGTAAATGGCCTAAATGCTCCACTTAAAAGATAGAGAACTTCAGAATGGATAAGAGCTCACCAACAAACTATCTGCTGCCTTTAGGAGACTCACCTAACACAGAAGGACTCACATAAACTTAAAGTAAAGGGTGGAAAAAGTCATTTCATGCAAATGGACACTAAAAGTGAGCAGGGGTAGCTATTCTTACATCAGACAAAACAAACTGTAAAGGAACAGTGTTTAAAAGAGACAAAGCAGGACAGTATGTAATGGTAAAAGATCTTGTTCAACAGGAAAATATCATAATCCTAAACATATATGCACCTAACACTGGAGCTCCCAAATTTATAAAACAATTACTGATAGACCTAAGAAGTGAGATAGACAGCAACACAATAATAGTGGGGGAGTTCAATATTTCACTGACAGCACCAAACAGGTCACCAAGACAGGACGTCAACAAAGAAACAATGAACTTAAACCGTAACTTGGAACAAGTGGACTTAACAGATATATACAGAACATTTCATCCAACAACGTTCTACTCAACAGCACATGGAACTTTCTCCAAGATAGACCGTATGACAGGCCACAAAACGAGCCTCAATAAATTTATGAAAATTGAAATTATATCATGCACTCTCTTATACCTCAGTGGAGTAAAACTGAAATCAACTCCAAAAGAAACCTTTAAAACCATGCAAATACATGGAAATTAAATAAGCTGCTCCAGAATGAGTATTGGGTCAAAAACAAAATCAAGATGGAAATTTAAAAATTCTTTGAACTGAATGACAGTAATGACACAACCTATCAAAACCTCTGGGATACAGCAAAGGCGGTGCTGAGAGGAAAGTTCATAGCCCTAAATACCTGCATCAAAAAGTCTGAAAGAGCGCAAACAAACGGTCTAAGTCACATCTCAAGGAACTAGAGAAATAAGAACAAACCGAACTCAATTCCAGAAAAAGAAAGGAAATAACCAAGATCAGAACAGAACTAAATGAAATTGAAACAAAAAAAATACAAAAGATAAATGAAACAAAAGCTGGTTCTTTAAAAATATAAAATTGATAGACTATTAGCAAGATTAACCAAGAAAAGAAGAGAGGAAATTAAAATAACCTTACCAAGAAATGAAACAGGAGATATTGCAACTGACACCACTGAAATACAAAAGATTATTCAAGGCTAGTATAAATAACTGTATGCACATAAACTGGAAAACCTAGAAAAAATGGATAAATTCCTGGAAAAATACATCCCTCTCAGCTTAAGTGAGGAAGAACTAGATACCCTGATCAGACCAATAACAAGCATCGAGATTGAAATGGTAATTAAAATATACCAACAACAAAAAACATCCAGGACCAGACAAATTTGCAGCAAAATTATACCAGCTATTCAAAGAAGACTTGGTACCAATTCTTTTTACACTATTCCACAAGATAGAGAAAGAAGGAACCCTCCCTAATTCATTCTGTGAAGCCAGCATTACCCTAATACCAAAACCAGGAAAGGACATAACCAAAAGAGAAAACTTCATATAGATATCCTAGATGAACATAGATGTTAAAATCTTTAACAAAATACTAATTAGATGAATCCAACAACATATCAAAAAGAGAATCCATAATGATCAAGTGGGTTTTATGTGAGGGATGTAGGGATGGTTTAACACACGCAAGTCAGTAAATGTGATATACCACATAAACGGAAGTTTAAAAAAATCACATGATCATCTCAATAGGTGCAGAGAAAGCATTTGACAAAATCCAACATCTCTTTATGATTAAAACTCTCAGAAAAATTGGCATACACGGGACATACCTTAGTGTAATAAAAGCCAGCTATGACAAACCCACAGCCAACAAAATACTGAATGGGGAAAAGTTGAAAGCATTCCCTCTGAGAACTGGAACAAGACAAGGATGCCCACTCTCACCACTCCTCTTCAACATGATACTGTAAGTCCTAGTCAGAGCTATCAGCCAATAGAAAGAAATAAAGGGCATCCAAAGTGGTAAAGAGGAAGTCAAACTGTCACTGTTTTCTGACAATACGATCGTTTACTTTGAAAACCCTAAGGACTCCTCCAGAAAACTCCTAGAACTGATGGAAGAATTCAGCAAGGTTTCTCAATGAAAGATTAATATACACAAATCAGTAGCTCTTCTAAACACCAACAGTGACCAAGCAGAGAATCCAATCAAGAACTCAACCCCTTTACAACAGCTGCAAAAAAAAAAAACCAACAAGGCCAGGCGTGGTGGCTCATGCCTGTAATCCCAGCACTTTGGGAGACCAAGGTCGGTGGTTCACGAGCTCAGGAGATCAAGACCATCCTGGCTAACATGGTGAATACCTGTCTCTACTAAAAATACAAAAAATTGGCTGGCATGGTGGCATGTGCCTGTAGTCCCAGCTACTCAGGAGGCCGAGGCAGGAGAATCACTTGAACCGGGGAGGTGGAGGTTGCAGTGAGCCAAGATTGTATCACTGCACTCCAGCCTGGATTACAGAGTGAGACTCCATCTCAAAAACAAAACAAACCAAACCTTAGGAATATACCTAAGCAAGGAATTGAAAGACCTCTACAAGGAAAACTACAAAACACTGTTGAATGAAATCATAGATGACACAAACAAATGGAAACATCCCATGCTCATGGATGGGTAGAATCAATATTGTGAAAATGACCATACTGCCAAAAACAATCTACAATTTAATGCAATCCCCTTCAGAATACCACTATCATCCTTCACAGAATTAGAAAAAACAATTCTAAAATTCATATGGAAGCAAAAAAGAGCCCACATAGCAAAAGCAAGATTAAACAAAAAGAACAAATCTGTAGACATCACACTACCTGATTTCAAACTATACTATAAGGTCATAGTCACCAAAACAGTGTGGTACTGGTATAAAAATAATCACATAGACCAATGGAACAGAATAGAGAACCCAGAAATAAATCTAAATATAGCCAACTGATCTTCAACAAAGCAAACAAAAACATAAAGTGGGGAAAGGACACCCTTTTCAACAAACAGTGCTGTGATAATTGGCTAGCGTCATGTAGGAGAATGAAACTAGATCCTCATCTCTCACCTTATACCAAAAAAATCAACTCAAGTTGGACTAAAGACTTAAACCTCAGACTGAAACTATAAAAATTCCGGAAGATAACACTGGAATAACTCTTCCAGACATTGGTGTACACAAGGATTTCATGACCAAGAACCCAAAAGCAAATGCAATAAAAACAAAGATAAATAGCTGGGACCTAATTAAACTAAAAGGATTTTTCATGTCACAAGGAAGAGTCAGCAGAGTAAACAGACAACCCACAGAGTCCGAGAAAATCTTCACAATACATACATCTGACAAAGGACTAATATCCAGAATCTGCAACGAACTCAAACAAATCAGTAAGAAAAAAACAAACAATCCCATTAAACAGTGGGCTAAGGACAGGAACAGATAATTCTCAAAAGAAGATATACAAATGGCCAACAAACACATGAAAAAATGCTCAACATCACTAATGATGAGGGAAATTCAAATCAAAGCCACAATGCAATACCACCTTACTTCTGTAAGAATGGCCATAATAAAAAAATTTAAAAAGTAGATGTTGATGTGGATGTGGTAATGGGGAACACATCTATACTGCTGGTGGGAATGTAAACTAGTACAACCACTATGGAAAATAGTGTGGAGATTCCTTAAAGAACTAAAAGTAGAACTACCATTTGATCCAGCAATCCCACTACTGGGTTTCTATCCATAGGGAAATAAGTCATAATACGAAAAAGATACTTGCACAGGCATGTTTATAGCAGCAAAATTCACAATGGCAAAATCATGCAACTAACCCAAATACCCATCAATCAACAAGTGGATAAAGAAACTGTAATATATATATATAATGGAATACTATGCAGCCATAAAAAGGAGTGGATTAACATTGGCAGTGACCTGGATCAGACTCGAGACTATTATTCTAAGTGATGTAACTCAGGAATGGAAAACCAAACATTGTCTGTTCTCACTAATATGTAGGAGCTGAGTTATGAGGATGCAAAGGCATAAGAATGATCCAATGGACTTTGAGGACTTGGGGGGAAGAGCAGGAGGGAGGTGAGGAATATGACTACAAATAGGGTGCAGTGTGTACGTGGGTGATGGGTGCACCAAAATCTCACAAATCACCACTACAACTTGCTCATGTAACCAAATACCACTTGTACCCCAATAACTTATGGAAAAATAAAAAAACAAAAACCAAAACCATAAAAGAGAATGATTTCAGTAACTTCCGATAAGAGACCACTGACCATTGACTGGTTCTGGCTTGTTTACAGAGGGTGCACACCTGAATGCATCCATGTCCCTGCTTTAGCTTTTGATGTATAGGGCATAATAGTAATTCATTTAAATGTTACATCTCTACCCTAATGTGAACTTGGGTTGTATGTTACATGTATGCTTGTTCAATACGCATGTGTTAGGCCCCCCTTTGTGAATATTCATAGCTCCTGCTATAACCTGTTAAATATGTGTACTTGGCCAAGCTTTTCAACATAAGTTCCTCTTCTGCTCTCGCCTCCCTCAAAGTGCCTGTTTCTGGTCTCTGCTGGAGTCTATACTTCTCAGCCTGTGGAATTGACACCCTGCAGACTACAAAACTTAATACAAAATAAAGTCCCATTTCTAAATCAAAAACAAAAAGCAAGTAGATGTCATTGAACATATACTTAAAACACTCAAGGAAAAAGAAGACAAGATTGAAACTACCAGCAAAGAAAGAAGTCTATAAAATAAACCAAACAGAAATCTTGAATGTGAGAAATTCTGAGAAACTGTAACTTTTGAAATAGTGAATTCAATGGATAGGGTTAACAGTAGATTAAACAACATAGAGGAGATAATGGAATACAGATCAGAAAAAAATCCAGAATGAAGCACGCAGAGGAAAAGGATGGAAAAATATAGATGAGAGAGTAAGAAACACACAGGATACTAACAGGTAGTCTAAAATATAGGTAACTGAAATCTAAAAGGAGCGCGGAGAGGTGATGACGCTACATTGAAAGACATCAATGTATAGATTCCAAAAGCCCTGTGAATCCAAAAGGAACAAAGCAATCAGACATCAGAGGAAGAAAAATAGAAAAAGAAAAAGAAAGTAAACAACATCTTCATTCAGTGAAGAAAAAGGCTAGCTTACCTTCAAAGGAGCAACCGTCATATTGACACATGACTTCATAACAAAAACAGAAACAATGGAAGACAAGGGAATGAGAACTTGAAAGTGCTGAAAGGAGATATCTGTCAACATAAAAATATGCCTTAAGAATACTGTTGCCCAGACATTTCAGTTTGCCAGCACCATGAATAGCTGAACTTCATGACAATTTTTTAGCTACCCATGTGTTAAAAATATCTGCAAGTACAGAAACACTCAAATCGTATGAACCGGGGTACAACCAGAGTTGATGAATTAGACAGACATAGATCAGCACAGCCTTCCATTGTGAAGTCACTTATTTTACAGAAATAACCAAATTATCTGTGTAGAAACATTCTTAAGAATAATGAACTTAAATCTTCTAATATGTCATTTACAAAATAGATGTGAGACTATATCCTCAAACCCCAAGAAAAGCAATTTTAACCAAAAAAGCTATAATTACTCTGAAAGAGTTAGCCTCAAGAGTTATCTAGAAGGAGGAATAGAAAGTATAATGTCTTTAAATGCTCAAAAAGATTGATAACAGTAGAATAATGTGATATAAATGGTGTCTGAAGAGTATTTAGTTCTAGCAAGAGTAAATAGTAAAAGCAGCACTTTCAGAGAAATGATCAACATTAATTATATAGAACCTTGAGTCCTGCCAGTCTATCCTACATGGCAATATATCCATTTGCATTTATTTTTATGAATTAAATGGATTTTAAGAGATCAGCAGCTTAGAGAAAGGCTGTGACTTTTGATCAAAACAAAAGGAAGGGTGAAGGGCTTCCAGATAAATGAGGATAAATGGAAGTAACGTTCGCTGACAAGCCATCTAACACTGATGATTCTCCTTAAGTGTAAGTACTAATAGTAAACATCGCAAGATTTATGTTAACTTAAAAACTGCTATTACCTGTTGAATTTCCTGAAGGTAAAATGTTAAAGCTTCTCAGGCATGGGTCTCTGGTATTTAACCAACACCAGAATGAAACAGAGTCATCGTTTATACATCCTTGTCCTGCTGCGTTTAATTTAGCAGCTTGTGTCTAAGAAGTCATTCAAAGGCATAAAATGATACACTTTTTAAAGCCATAGCAAATTGTACCAAAACAACAACAAACCCTTGCTCTACTATAAACAGCCCTGAAAGTCAGGATGTTTTTGCTACTCAAATGGTATTTTTGTAGTAAAATTATCATTCAATATATGACGCTAACAGAAAAAGTCTTGTATTACACAATGTCATATTGACTTTTCAAAATTTTATAATTTGGTACAGGTATCATCTTCATTGGATTTATACATCCAAAGTCTTCATGATTGGATTGCTGTATTACTGACTGGTTATATTAATTACTAAAATGAAATTAATCTGAAACTAACTAGAAAAGTCATAAATTTTTAATAAACAGAAGATGTTTGTATTTTTAAGAATTTCACATCTGCCTGACTATATAAATTGCCACGTGATAAAGTCATGCTTCTCTAACAGCTGAGTTATGAGCCGTCTGGTTATTTGAATAAAAAATGGTTAATGCAACTACTTTTTGAAGTAATTGTGATAACTGATGTATATATTTTTACATGAAGAACTGTATATTACTTGACTAAGTTCTTGTTTAGAAGAATAAATCCCATGTTAATGTCTTTAAATATGGAACCGTAGCAAAAGTGACTAAAATGAACCAATATGCAGAACAACACTGTAACTTTTATTCATGGAAAATACTTCAGGTGTCAGGGGCCAATTCTAAACTCAAAAACAATAGAAAAACGCATTTTGTTTTCATTTCAGTGCTGATTACTGTCACCACCACCAGACAGAGTTCTGATCTCTGGACTGTTGCTTGCAGATTTAAAAGGTAATTAGAAGCTGGGCACAGTAGCTCACACCAATAATCCCAGCACTTTGGGAGGCTGAGGCAGGCGGGTCACCTGAGATCAGGAATTTCAGAGCAGCCTGGCCAACATGGTGAAACCCTGTCTCTACTTAAAAAAAAAAAAAATTAGCCAGGCGTGGTGGTGCGCACCTGTAATCCCAGCTACTCGGGAGGCCGAGGCAGGAGAATTGCTTGAGTCCCGGGGATGGAGTTTACAGTGAGCTGAGATTGTGCCACTGCACTCCAGCCTGGGTGACAGAGCATGATTCTGTGTCAAAAAAAAAAAAAAAAAAGAAAATAGATATATAAGTGCAGGCTTTGCTAGAATATTAAAACCAATAGAAAAGAATCAAGTGAGGATTTTATTACTGAAAAATAGAATAGCTGAAATTAAGAGCTTGATACATGTGTCTAGCAGATCAGGAATAACAGAGAGAGGGTTCATAAGCTGGGAGCCAGGACGACTGAAAATATCTGAGTTGAAAGAAGATAGAGGAAAAAAGGGTAGAAAGTACACGGAGAAAAAGGAACAGAGGAACACAACAGAATGATCCACTGTATAGAACTGGGTTCCAGAGAATGGGGCAGAGGCACTTTTAAGGAGATAATAGCTTATCATTAAGCTTCAGTATAAGCCCTAGGATAAAAATAAGAACCTCTGCTAAGCACATCATAATTAAACTAATGAAATCCCCAAACAAAGATAAAAGTCTTAAAAGCATAAGAGGAAGGAAAATGGTTACCTTCAAAGGCATGACCAAAAGACTAACTGTTGACTGTTTGGAAGATAGAGAAATGACATTCCTAAGTGCTAAAGAAAAATACACCTAACCTTAAGTTCTCTCTATATAATGAAATTCTTCTTCAAAGGTATAGGTGAAATAGTGATGTTTTCAGACAAACAAAACTGAAATGATTTATCTCCAGTGGGCTTGCACTAAAAGAAATACTAAAGGGAGCTCTTTTTTTTTTTTTTTTAAGGAAAATGATCCCAGACTTCCAGATAGAAACACAGATGTGTAAGAAGGATGAAGAGAAACAGAATGGATTAAAATGTGAGCAAAGCTTTGCTTCTTGATTTGGGTGCTGTTTACGTGAACGAGTTCCCTTTCTGAAAAATTCATAAGCTCTGCACTTAAATTTGTGCACTTTTCTGTGTGTGTGTTGTGCTTCAGCAAGAATTTTACCAAAATAAAGCAAAATAAAAACTGCTTAGAGGAAAATTGACAGTCTCATTGCATACATTAGACAAGAACGGCTACAAACCAACGAGCTAAGCAGCAATCTCAAGAAATTAGCAAAAGAACAACAAATTAAACCCAAGGAAAGTAGAAAGAAGGAAATGATAAAGAATAAAGAGAAGCAAGTAATTAAACAGAAAACAAACATATATAGAGGATCAAGAAAACAAAAAGTTGGGTCTTTGAAAAGACTAATAAAAAATCCCTAGTGAGGGACATAGAAGGCAAAAGCGAAGAATATGAGGATTGAAAACAGGGCGTCACACAGCACTGACGCTGCAGTACCCTGTGCTGGATGGAACCAGCTGAGTACTTTCTAGGCCTACCCCAAACATTCAGAATGAAGGCAGGGGATCCCAGCAGTATTTCCCAGGCCAAGGACAAGAGCAGCAGTAATATCGTCACTGAGTCTAGCGCCTTCTGTGCCACAAAAGTCCCTAATCCTGGATCACTGGAGTAGGTATCTGTGTTTCAATCCAAGTCGAGAGAATAATCTTGGCTGGTCAGATGGTGGAGGACTGGGTTGCCTGAAACCATTTTTGGCTCTCTGGCACATAGGACATGGCAACTCAAAGCACATACATACGCCAGGCCATCTGTCACGGTGCATATTCAGTTGGTAGTTGCTTTTCCCTGTCGCAGTTGATTCAGATTCAGGGTGCAGGAACTGGATGTTGGGTCCTTCTAAGGAGCCCCTGACCCTGAAAATGCAGCCTTCACGGCAAGTGTTTCTTTTATAAAAAAGGGACATTGTACTCCATTGGGGTAAAATTTCATGAAAAGATAATGTGTGTAGGTTTAGAATTTGCTGGAATTGTTGCCTCTTGGGAGACGTTGATCTTGGCTATTTGGCTGAGTTAGAGAGGCCATACAGGAAGGGCATCCATGGATACTGAGATGCTGTGATGAAGCAGGTTAGCGTCTGACTGTTAGAAGAAAAGGTGAAAAATGAGGTTACATGCACATACCATCCTGTAACACCTAGGAAATGGTGTGTGCCTTTCCACAACATGCTGTCCAGCATGCACTGGCCACTTGGCTGACCTAGAGATGTCACCATAGGGCTCTCAAATACATCTTTGTTGGGTAGGCTCAGAGATCAGTCTATATCAGATGGCTCAAACAACTCAACGAGAAAAAAACAACCCCATTACAAACTGGGTAAAGGGTATAACAGACATTTTGCAAAAGAAGAAATACAAGGGGTCAGCAAACACATGCTCAACGTCACTAATCATCAGAGAAATGCCAATTAAAATCACAGTGAGATGTTATCTCCTACTAGTCAGAATGGCTGTTACTTAAAAAGTCAAAAAACAACAGATGTTGGCATGGTTGCAGAGAAAGGGGAACATTCATAAACTTTGGTGAAAGTGTAAATTAGTTCAACCTCTATGGAAAACAGTATGGAGATATTCCAAATAACTAAAAATAGAACTACCATTAGAACCAGTAAACTCACTGCTAGGTACTTACCTAAAGGAAAAGAAATCATTAATTAAAAAGACATTTGCACTGTCATGTTTATTGCAGCACTATTCACAATAGCAAAGTCATGGAACCAACCTAAGTGTCACCAATAGTTGATTGAATAAAGAAAATGTGATACATATACACCATGGAATACTACACAGCCAGCCATAAAACATAAATTTATGTCTTTTGCAGCAACATAGATGGAGCTGGAGGCCATTATCTTAAGTGAACTAACTCAGAAACAAAAAAAATCAAGCATCACATGTTTTCATTTAAAAGTGGGAGCTAAACAGTGGGGACACATGAGCATAAAGATGGAGATAACAGACTCTGGGGACTTCAAAAGGGGGGGTTTAGGAAAGGGATAAAGTCTGAAAAATTACTTATCGAGTTCATTGTTCAATATTTGGATAATGGGTAGATTAGAAGGCAAATCCTCATTATTATACATGTAATATCCTTGTAACAAACAAACCATATACCCCCAAATTTAAAATGAAATAAGATAAAATAAATAGGAAAAGAAAAAGTCATGGTCTGCATAGAGCCCTGGGAAGGAGGCTGGATTTTCTTTCAAGAGTCCAAATCTTGGCTGGGAGTGGTGGCTCACACCTGTAATCCCAGCACTTTAAGAGGCTGACGTGGGAGGACTACTAGAGGCCAGGAGTTGGAGACCACTCTGGATAACACAGTGAGACCCCATCTCTACAAAACTTTTTAAAAGTAGCCTGGGCATGGTGTTGTGTGCCTGTGGTCCTAGCTACTCAGGAGGCTGAGGCAGGAGAATCACTCAAGCCCTTGAGGCTACAGTAAGCTATGATCATACCACTGTACTCCAGCCACTCTCTCACACAACAGAGTGAGAGAAAGAGGGAGGGAGGGAGGGAGGGAAGGAAGGAGGGAAGGAAGGAAGGAATGAAGGAACGAAGGAAGGAAGGGAGAGAATGAAAGAGAAAGGCAGGAAGGGAGGGAGAGATAAAGGAAGAAAGGGATGAAAGGGAGAAAGGAAAAAAGGAAGGGAGGAGGAAGGAAAGAAAGAAGAAAGAAAGAAAGGAAGGAAATGAGGAAGCAAAGAGATAGAGAAAAAAGAAAGGAAAAGAGAGGAAGAAAAGGAAAAAAGGAAGGAAAAAAAGAAAGAAGGAAGGAGGGAAAAAAGAAAGAAAAGAAAGTCCAAATCTTGCGAGTATTTGTTTTGTGGGTATCTAAGTCATTTTGGACTGCTATAAAAAAATACCAGAGACTGAGTTGCTTAAACTACATACATTTCTTTCTTACAATTCTGAAAGCTGGAAAGTTCAAGACCAAGGTGTTTGTGGATTAGGTTTCTGCTGAGGGCTCTCTTCCTGGTTTGCAGATGGCTGCCTTCTTGCTGTGTTCTCACATGGCAGAGAGAGAGAAATCATGTCTCTTCCTCCTTTTATAAAGGCATTAATTCCGTTATGAGGGCCTACTCACAAACATTAGCCTATAGCAGTGAGGCTGCAAGATCACCATAATCACTTCCTATGTGTCAAGCAGCTAGACTTCCATTTAACTGGTTCTGATGCTTTAATATTCATTTCTTACACTGAGTTTGCCTGGAATGAATTTTTCTCTACTTTGGGAACTGCTGATGATCAGGCTCGAAGTAAGGGCAAGGCCCTAATTGTAGATTTTTTTGACTACTTTTTTCCACACGTTCCCATACTCTTTCTGCTTTTTCCCTTCTGTTATTGACTGTTTAAAAAGAATTTACATAATTTACTCTTCCCCTTCCAAAAAGTATTTCATCATATCCTTTTGATACTTATCCTTTTCATTGTTGAAGGGTTAGGCAGGTTTTAAGGGTTTAATTTTCACTAGAAATTTATGTTCTGTGTCATAGAAAATTCACACTGTAAAATAAGCCTCCTTTTGAGGGGTAAATAGTAAGAAAGAGAGAGGAACAGAAGTCCCAAGAAAAGGCTGGGTCTATAGGCCCAAATTTCTAGACTTTGTATAAAGATAGAATATTACATATGCCATTCTCTAGTAGAGGGCGGATTATTTGTAACTATATTTTCCCCAAAGGATATGAGAAGCACAATGACTCAATTTCTCCCTTATAAGGTGGGTTCTCTGATTTGGGATTTAAATTCACAGACCTTGAAAAACCTGAAAGAGATGGGTGATGACAATAAACAAGGATGATTTCCTCCTTTTTCTTTTCTGCTTTTTGTCTGTCCTCTTTCCTTGGGTAACACAGCCGGCACCAACAATACAGGTCTAAATATGGACCAGGTTCTATAGCTCTGGTTTTGCTTAGAGAGAACAGGGCTTAGATAACCAGTTGCTGTAATAGATAAGGGTTGTTTCTGTCTAAATTTTGTGGATGTTGGTAGGTTTTTCAATATCCTTGGGTACCATATTGACTTTAGAATTTTGGAAAAGTGTGATACACGAGAGAGAGAAGGCTGCATTAACAACAGCTTGGAAGAGGTTTTGTACATTTGTGTATTACTTGGACTCTGAACTCTTTCCTGGGTGGTCAAAGCTGGTGCGGACAATGTAGCTAGTATCATCTGACCATGGCCTTGCAGTTGGCTAGAGAACTATCTTGGCTGACATCAAAAAGTCCCGGGAGTGACCTATGAATTGGTCCTAGGCAGATAAGGTGCACAGAAGCTATGAAAGTATGTGGGAACGGCCGGGCGCAGTGGCTCACGCTTGTAATCCCAGCACTCTGGGAGGCCAAGGTGGATGGATCACAAGGTCAGGAGTTCGAGACCAGCCTGACCAGCATGGTGAAACCCCATCTCTACTAAAAGTACAAAAAAAGTTAGTCAGGTATGGTGGCACACACCTGTAATCCCAGCTACTCGGGAGGCTGAGGCAGGAGCATCACCTGAATCTGGGAGGCGGAGGTTTCAGTGAGCGGAGATCACATCACTGCACCCCAGCCTGGGCGACAGAGTGAGACTCCATCTCAAAAAAAAAAAAGAAAAAGAAAAAAAGAAAGTACTCAGGAAGGCATACCAAAATGTTCAGACAGGACTTTCTGAAGCTCCGTAGATCTCTCTCCTCACCAAAACTAGCTGTGGCTACGCACAATCATTGACTCGGCTGAGATACTCAACAGGTCAGAAGAGGTGGGAATGAAGTGAAAAAAGGGAAAACTCTCCCTTCCACTGCATTTCTAACATTCGTTTCCTGGCCCCAATGGAGAGAGGACGAGTCACTTAACTGGTGGGTCAGATGCTGAGTGTGGATTGGGCCATATTTGACAGAGCGCGAAGTCCTCTGTTTTCAAAGGTGGTACCTTTCTACCACCTCCTGATTACAAGGGGAAGGTAGATAGTCAGTTGACTCTGTTCTCTCCCTGTGGCTGACCCAGAGACCATCTGTCCCTCTCCCTCTGCCCATATTTCCCTGCCTCTTCCTCTAGCAGGGAAACCCAACTTTTTTAGGCTCAGGAAAATCTATGGGAAAGATAGGATGTAACTGCTGCTATCCTTGAGCACAAGTCTCATGCTTCCTGCACTGGAATCCTGAGCACTAGCTTCATTCATTCATTAAATAATTGAATACATACTTATTAAGCCTTCTAAGGGGCTAGCAATAAAGGTACTAGCAATAAAACACTCTTTGAAAATGTTATCTAGGTGTCGAAATCATAGATGAATTTTGCTTCGATCTTTTTCTCAAATTTTCTGTGGGAATAAGTAATACTTTTATAAATGCATATATGAATGGAATCCATCCATACATAACAAATGTACCGAAATGGGGGCAATTCTGGATTTATATGTGAGGAAATGATTGAAATCCTGTGTAGCCTTATCTTTTAATGTGACTTTCTCTACAGCTTTTTGTGGTGGATGCACTGAGCTTCCTTCCCACTTGGGATCATCTGGATATGAGGAAGGCTGAATATTAACCACCTTGACCTTCCTTTCAGATCTCCATTTTGGTAGAGTGTGATCGTCTAGTGATGTCTGTGTTCTCAGATTTCCCCCCCTCCCCCACATTTCCTTGCCTATCATACCAGGGAGGTAAAACGCCCAGGAATGACTCCTACTTCAAAGTTCTCTCCACTGGATAAGCCAGTACTGTAGCCCTCCATGGAACCGGAATTTTGCCCTAGTCCTCTACCTTAGTCATGGGACCGCTATTGGCCTACTTTGGTCTATCAGGACATCACAGAGGCTAAAGCGCAGTCTCTGAAGGCAGGCTGCCTTGGTTCCCATCCCAGTCCTATCAACTGTTTGCTATCTGTGAATACTGAACAGGTTGCATTATCTTCCTTTGCCTCATGCTCCTCATTAACAAAAAGGAAAAATAAAATTATCTGCCATCTAGGGTTCCATAAGGATTAAATAGGCAATATAGCTCAGCATGATGCCAGGCACATCAGGAGGCTCAGAGAAGTTTAGCTGCTGGTATTATTAGTGTTATTCCTCTACTCAGGACAGTAGCCTTACCCCAATGACAGCCCAGAGGTTGGACCTTGCAGCCCATGTACAGTTCCCCAGGATGAGCACAGGCCACACTCCTGAAATGACTGCAGCCACCTTTGCTCCATCTGCTGTGTCTGTCTGTGTAATTGGACACTGTGGCGACCAGCTTGCCATGCCCTTCAGACACTGCCTCACCTACCTGGCTGCAGATTCAGACACAGCATCTTAGTTAGGTCAGTGGCCCTTGTCTGCCCCACATTCCCGCCTGCCAAATTTGGCCTCTCACCACACCTACCTGCCACAGGCCCTTAGAGCAAGGCCCCATTTCAGGAATGTGGCCTACGTGCATTCCTGGGGATCGCTACCCAACTCCTGGAGATCAAAACAGTCTCTTCCTTGGATTGTGGAAGTCTTTAGAGGGTCTCAGCAGGCCGGTTGAGGTTCTAGCTTTATGTGTCTGTGATTTTGAACAAAAGAGATTCATTTTGTGTGTAGAGTGGCTTTGAGGGGGAAGAGGAGAAGCTATTTATTTATTTTTCTGTATAGTTCCAATTTCACTCTACCTCATCTGTGTAGATGAAAAACATTCCTGAATTCTTCCAATTTCTTATTATTCCCCTCTTGTTAGGAAAGGGGGCACTGTAGAGTGGTCAGCAGAAACACGTTTCTTCCTGTCTCTTTGATCCCATCCTGCACCTGCCACCTGCCTTACTCATATGTCTGGTCATCCCACCCCTAGCCGGTCAAGGGCTCTGGGAAAGGCCTGTCCCATAACTGTTCTTTGGGTCCTGTTGCTTTCCCACTCCTCACAGCCCTCAATCCATCAAACTGCCCTTCAGTGTCCCACGTCTCTGACACTGCCATGGGCTCTGACATGGTGCTGAAGTACGACAGATAATCCTGAGCTCAGATTTCAGCTCCACCACTCTGAACCTTAGGCAAGCCACCATGATGCTCAGAGAATAAGATTTCTCGTTGGATACAACGATGGCATCCACCTCATGATAACATTCTTGCCAAGAACGTTGATGCCTGTAAGCACTGAGTTAACGAGAGTCCTTATTTTTATGGCCTCTTCTACTCAGTCTGTAAACGTGCACAAGCCTCTCCTGATCTTTAAAAGACCTCCCTTTGATTTTATTCCTTATTTGGCTACTTTCTCAGAGCCACTCTCATTCCCAGCCATTCCACAGGACTGCTGCATTCCCCTGGCCTCTTCTTTATAAATGCAGATTCACTAGAGGGTCACCAACCACTCCAGGATGCCCAGGCCTGAGCTGTTTCCTGGGACACAGGACTATCACGGCCCAAATCAGGAGAGTTCCAGCAAACCAGGATGAACCGGTCACTCTACCCTTCAGCCTACACTTTCTCACCAACTCCTTGAATTAATTAGACAAAGCCCACGGCCCCTGCAGGGCCACCCTCTGCAGTGACTTCCATATCTTGTGACTCTGTGGTGCTCAGCAGGTCATAATGATGACACCCTTGATGGTTTCTCCTCCCTTGAATTCCAGGGTCTTGGATGACACTCTTGATGGTTTCCCTGGCATTCTGGTTACTACGGCTGCATAACCATCAAACTGAAAACATGACAGCTGCAGCAGCACTCTCTTATTATCCCTCAAAGTTCTGTGAGGTGTGGGCTCAGCAGGGCGGCTCTTCTGCAGTTCTCACATGGTGTTGCCATTGACAGCAGCTGGGGCTGGATGTCTGATATGGCCTATTTCCTGGTTCGGGATGGCTGGAAGTGCTGGGCCTGCCAGCATGCTCTTGTCATGTATCCCCATATATAGCTAGCACAGGCTTCTCCCAGCCTAGACATCTCAGGGCTTTAAGAATGAGTGTCCCAGCCAGGCATGGTGGCTCAATCCTGTAATCCCAGCACTTTGGGAGGCTGAGGTGGGTGGATCATGAGGTCAAGAGATCGAGACCATCATGGTCAACATGGTGAAACCCCGTCTTTACTCAAAATACAAAAAATTAGCTGGGCATGGTGGCGTGTGCCTGTAATCCCAGCTACTTGGGAGGCTGAGGCAGGAGAATTGCCTGAACCCAGGAGGCGGAGGTTGCAGTGAGCTGAGATCGCGCCATTGCACTCCAGCCTGGGTAACAAGAGCGAAACTCCATCTCAAAAAAAAAAAGAATGAGTGTCCCAAGAGGGAGGAAGGGGAAACTTTGAGTATCTTGAGGCCTAGGCTGGAAGCTGGCACTTTAGTTTGGAAACCAGCCCAAGTCACAGCACCCACCCAGGGGAGGTGACATGAACAAAACCTCTCAATGGGAGAAGCATTAAGGAATTTATGGCCACTATTAACATGCTGCACTTGAGGATCTCTCTGCTCTTCCTGCTCCATGGAATTCGATCCTCAACCCTCCTCTTCTCACAGTCTATATCAATTATCTTCACATCCAGGCACACATCCAGTTCCTCACCAAACCATGTCGATCTTGCCTCCTAAGTCTCTTTCTAAATCAGTGTCTTCCATTTTTCTCATTCCAGGAGTTCTTTGTTTCTCACCTGTTTTTATGCCTGTTTTCTTGGTGGTCTCTGTCCTCCAGCATCAGCACCTTACAGTCTTTTCTCCACACTTCTACCAGAATCTAATTTCTAGAATGCAAATCTAATTGGAATGCTTTTTTCTACTTAAAGCATTTGCATAGCTCTGTGTGCTCTGCAGGCCTATGTCTAAACTGCCTATAACCTCTAACCTTGGGCTCCTTCACTGGAATGTTTCTTTTTCAATTCTGTCTCACCCAGCCCAGCCTCACCCCTTCCCACCTGTGTGTGCCACCTTCCCTGAGTCCAGATCTTCCTTATAACTTGGAGGTGATTAGGTCCTTGTCCCAAGGTCAGGCTAGAGCTCCTATTCATACTACTTCACACAAGGCAGAAAAAGAAATACATGGTTGTCTCCCCAGTGTAATGCCAGAGCCCTGACATGCAGGGAGAGAGCCAGCATGTCTAGATCTGAGTCCCTGGAGACCAGCACGGTCTCTAGCAGGCCTCCAGCACAATAGGGCTAAGAGAGGCAGCTATATCTTATGTTCTCACACTGACTTGACAACTCAGGGTTAATCTGGAAAGTCTGGCTTTGGGTTAATAAGGCCTTGACCCTTTATTTATGTTGACTGAGGGTTTTCTTCTCATTGGGAAGATCGGATATGTACCTGTCTGGAAGCCTGCCTCATTGTTTTGTATTGCTGTGAATCTGAACTGAATGTTCTGGTTATATCTTTCTGGCTGTTTTCTGTAATAATGCTCAGTCACACTCTGAGGGACTGAGATCTCCATGGACTGCAGGTCAATTTTGATGTCCCCCAGATGCAATGGAATACTTGATGTGCTGAGAAGTGACTGGACAGCTGCATCTTGTCTTCCCACATGGGCCAGGCCGTCCACTGCCACACCCCGTTGTCTCATTGACTGTGTTCTGTCAGACTGGCCTCTGGCAGCCCCATGCAGTTCAGACAGGGACCAGCAGCAACTGTAGCCCCTCTAGTTCTCTGCTTCTTCTGTGTCCCATGTTGCAGGCCTTGGCTGGGATTGCTGAAGGTGGATATGTTTCCCTGCAGTCACCTTGCATGAATAGTCACAAACCCTTTTTGTTTTTTTAATTTGAGACAAGGTCTTGCTCAATTGCTCTGGCTAGACTGCAGACCTCCCCAGCTCAAGCGATTCTCCCACCTCAGCTTCCCAAGTAGCTGGGTCTACTGGTGTGTACCGTCAAACAGAGCTAATATTTTAAAAATCTTATTTTTTTATAGAGATGGGGTCCGACTCTGTTGCCTAGGCTGGACTTGAGCTCCTGGGCTCAAGTGATCCTCCTGCCTCTTCCTCCCAAAACTCTGGGATTATAGGTGTAAGCCACTATGCCTGGCCCCAAATCCATTTTATCATGTCATCCTAAAACTAAAAAAAGTATTATTAATGGTTCGTAGACTACATAAAGTCTAAGCACTTTGATCTTTCTGGTACTTCTCAGCTTGTCTTGAATTCCAGCCACAGCTCTGTTTCCTTCCACGCAGCTGTGAGGCACCCTACCTGCACGCGGCTCTGATGCTGCCACAGTGCCCACCCTGCTGTGCCTTCAGTCTTGCTCTTCCATCACTGTTACGTTCTTTCGACATCTCATTAGCATACAGGATGTATAATATCTAATATATGATATCACATGCTGCATGATAACCTCAAAGGGACAAAACGATCACTATATGAGTATTTCCCACACGTTCACTCTGGGCTGCTAGAGAGCCTGATTATGGATTCGACAGCCTGGGCTCCTTCCTCTACCAGTGCAATGGATGCCTCTCTAGCAAGATTAATTCTTTTTGGCTTTTAAAGCAAAACTGGAATAGAAGAAGGAAGGGCAAACCAACATGAGTATAAGCTGTAACCCAAGGTAGGTTTATGGAGAAGTTTAGGTGGCAGGGACACCAGGGAGGGGAATCAATTGTGTGGTGAAAGGACACAGATGAAAGAAGAAAAAGAATTTCAGGAGTGTCACTGTGAACTGTATATTCTTTCCCTAACATTTAAGAAACACAAGTAAGAATCTAAGCAACTCAAATCATGACTGTTAGCCAGTACAATTTTAACCATGATTTCACTGCAGCGTAGTCCTAAAGTGGGTGGGCAGTGGCAGGGGGAATCTTGGTTTCCAGGGAGTTCTATAAAAAAAATCAGATGGCACAATAATATAAATGTGCCTATTATTATACAGACATGTATATGGAGCCATATCTCTCCAGAAAACCTGTGAAGCAGTGCAGTGATCACACCTTTACATTACACAGGTTGGGTTCAGTCTCCCCACGCAGACTTAACTTTCTTAAGACCTTAGCGCCTATGGCCCAAATATTTATTGTAGAGTAAATTGAGACATCTCCTTGGAAATAACACAGCAGTGATTGAAAATGGCAGCCCGCGGTGCAGTCCTTAGCCACGCTGGCTCTAAAGGCAGAGCAGTCCTGGTGAAAACATGCCCAAGTTCAAATAAAAGGCTCTAACATGTCACCTTGACCATCTGGACTGTGGCCTGATGAAGTCCCTGTGTCTAATCTCAGTGCCGGTGCCTCTGGCGCCAGCGAGCTTGTCCTGGCTCTGGCTGCATCGCCACAGGGAAACATTGCTCCAGAATGCCAAGGAAGAGAAGGCAGCCAGATCCCCTGGGGCTCTGCTTTTCCACCGGCACCCTTCACTCTCCAACTTTGGCTGCAAAGGATTTCCCCACAGAAAACTCTCAGCATAAAGCCAGTCATTTCACAACTGTCACCAAGGCACCAATATGTCTGTTCCCAGAGCAGAAATAAAAGCCGGATATATGCTCCGGCCCTGCCTCCTCTCAGAGGAAATCCACAATCCCTAATTCACAGGCCTCTAATTATGGCAGAGGGTCTGGTGTTGACTGAGCTCTTGCTGTCCCAGACACATGGCTGACCACTTCTCCTGGGCTTTTTCAGGTCATCTTCATGGGGACACCTTGAAGGGGATGTACATCACTTTCATTTTATAGGTGAAGAAACAGAATCTCAGAGTCCAGAGGGGCTCCCTGGGCATGGGGTTGAGCCTCAAGTTGCCGTGGCCATCACACTGCCTCTGGCTTGGAAGCCACTGCCTGAAACCCAGAGTGAGCAGGCGGATCCCGACAGCCCCCACCTGTGTGAGGCTCAGTTTGCCATGGTCAAGCGGAAGTCAGTACAAACTGACAGTAGGGTTGGCCGCTTAGATTTTCTGTTATGTATAATCAGGAGCCTCTGTGTGTTTTTAAAACTTGAGATGATGATTGAAATGGGATTAATGCCCTTGTAAGACAGGTTGAAGGGGCATCCCAGCCCCTTAGGCCCCTTTGGCCCTATTGTGGACACAGCCAGAGGCACTGTCTTTGAAGCTGAGAGGGCCCTCACCAGAAGCAGATCTGTTGGCACCGTGATCAAGGACTTCCCAGTCTCTAGAACTGTGAGAAATAAGTTTCTATTATTTATGAATTACCCAGTGTAAGGTATTTTGTTATAGCAGCGTGAATGGACTGACACAGACAGCATGATGGGAAAGGATTAAAAATGGTGTGCAAAAAAGGTTGAGGGGTGTTCTTCCGACGGGTGCAGGGAATGATGAGACCAGAGCAGGCAGCAATCTGGGGGTGCATCCAGCCAGGTGTCCACACGAGGAAGCGAGGGGAGAGATGGGCTGAGCCTGAGACTGACCGGGGTGGTGAGATGGGATCTGGGATGGGTGGTGCTGACTGGTCGGGGCAGGACACTGAGGCAAGGCAAAGAGGTTGAAAATGACTCCAGATTTCCTGTTTATGCCTGGACAGCTGTGAGGAGGCAGTGCCCATGAAAGTGATGAGAACACAAGGGTCAGGGAGAAGGGCAGCCCCTGTGGCAGTGGGCTCCTTTTGCTGTAATCAGAGGTCACTCCAGACAAACCACCCAGTTCTTCATACTAAAATTGGATGAACAGGGAGGTACACAAAGCAGATCTAGGCCAGAGATCAAGACAAGGATACCCTTTTTTCAGAACCACCTTGTCTTCTCAGTGTTCTAGGCAATCCAAGCTTTGATTTGGAAGGACTCTGACAAAGTACACAGTGAACTAGGGCTGTGCTAGCTCCCTCTGAAGGTTTGAGATGGGCCAGCAATGCCCAACTGCATGTATTAAAAAATGATAATTGAGTTACTACAACAATACAGGATTGTATAATTTTATAGGATGGGTCAACTTAAAATTTCACCAGTCTGTCTTCTGTCAGTGGTAAAGTTTGTATCTTTACAGTTCATATATTACAGCCGTCGATACTATGGTCAAATAGCCAGGTGCCCACTAGAGAAAAATTATGCCAGAGAATAGGAAATGATTCAGGCTTTATTTCTTTAGTATTTTTTTTTAGTCAGTCAAAACATAGCATTGGAAATGCCTACTATGTACTAGGAGCAACGACTGGATTACAGAAATGAATAAAAAAAGATAGTCTTTGCCCTCACAGAAATTGCAATCAAATATGATGATCCAAATAGCCCCTATGTGGAGATAAAGCTGCAATCTGATACAGTGATGTAAATATTTCCTACTCTGAGATAAAAGGTGCTGATGGTGGTTTGCAGAAAAGTATTAGCCACAGGCTTGCATGTTTACCTTCCATCTGTCCTTTCCCTAGAGCATGGCTTCGTATTTACAGGCTTACAAAATTCTATATTTTTTGAGGAAATTCTTGTTTTCTAACCACTTGGTTAACATGAAACCAATTATATGATTTACTCATATAAGATTTACAGAAGAAATTTCTTGGACCTGTTGTTAAAATATTAGTGCCATCTCTGAACAACTGTATCACAGAATGAAGAGGGCACATCTTTGTATAGTCTCAATTTTAACTAATAGTTAATAACTTAAAAATGCAAATATAGGCCGGGCGCGGTGGCTCACGCCTATAATCCCAGCACCTGGGAGGCCGAGGTGGGTGGATCACGAGGTCAAGAGATCGAGACCATCCTGGTCAACATGGTGAAACCCCGTCTCTACTAAAAATACAAAAAATTAGCTGGGCATGGTGGTGCATGCCTGTAATCCCAGCTACTCGGGAGGCTGAGGCAGGAGAATTGCTTGAACCCAGGAGGCGGAGGTTGCAGTGAGCCGAGATTGCACCATTGCACTCCAGCCTGGGTAACAAGAGCGAAACTCCATCTCAAAAAAAAAAATGCAAATGTAAATTAAAGATAATCTCTGAATCTTTCTAAAGAAAGCATA
>CM052658.1:105882170-105905737 GCA_028533165.1 Leontopithecus rosalia
CACACACAATATATATATACACACACAATATATATATACACACTATATATACGCACACACTATATATATGCACACACTATATATATACACACACTATATATACACACACACTATATATACACACACTATATATACACACACTATATATACACACACACTATATATACGCACACACAATATATATACACACACAATATATATATACACACTATATATATACGCACACACTATATATATACACACAATATATACACACTATATATACACACACTATATATATACACACAATATATACACACTATATATACACACACTATATATATACACACACAATATATACACACACACACACGCACATATAATCTTCACAGTGTATACCTTAAAATCATACAATTTTATTTTTCAATTTTCCTCAATAAAACTGGGAAATTAAAAAGGAGCAACTATTGTGGGTCTTTAATTAAAAAACACCTGTTTAGGACATAATGGAATATAATTTTATGTTTGCCCCCTTCCTACATAACTTTGTGTTCACATCTTCCTTTTCATCTTTCTTTGTACCAGCTACTACTAAATTACCATGTCTGTGTTTCTTCTTCTCCTTTTTTTTTTTTTTTTGAGATGGAGTCTTGCTCTTGTTGCCCAGGCTGGAGTGCAGTAGCGCAATCTTGGCTCACTGCAACCTCCGCCTCCCGGGTTCAAGCGATTCTTCTGCCTCAGCCTCCCAAGTAGCTGGGATTACAGGCACCACGCCACCACACCCGGCTAATTGTTGTATTTTTACTAAAGACCAGGTTCCACCATGTTGGCCAGACTGGTCTTGAACTCCTGACCTCAGGTGATCCACTCACCTTAGCCTCCAAAAGGGCTGGGATGACAAGCCTGAACTACCACTCCTCATCATTGTATCTAGTTTTATAAGCCGTCTTAAACTCTGGAACAAGAAGGGATATCACTGAGTAAAATGATTTCTATAAATTAAAAACTGGAGGGCTTTTCATGCCAGGAATTATGCCAGGTACAGGGGATATACAGAGGAGAAAACTTCACAGCGTAGGAGTGAACATGGACAGATCAACCAGCAACAGTATCTGAGAATCTCTGCAGGGGAATGGGATTCCTGTGCATCACAGAGCAGAAAGTTCCACTCTTGGGAATGAGAAGGAGGCAAGGAGCGGTTACAGCAGAGTTGGTACTGGAGCATAATTCTGATGCAGAAGTGCAGATGCTGCCTGCAAGTAGGAATGGGGAGGATGTGTGCAAAGACAGGGTGGTGGGAGATGGTGGGGTGCAAGGGACGGCCTTGAGGCTGCCCTGCTTATCCCAGACAAATGTCATAATTCCAATCTGCTCCTCTTTGACTAATGTTTCCTTCTCTACCTTTCTTCTCACCATGTGGACCGTGATCACTGGCATAATTTGACAGTTTCAGGAGAGTTCTCTAGTTTCCAGGGAATTCTGGTAAAAATACAGTAGCAGAATTGTTGCCTTCAGCAAACAAAAAACACCCTATAATCCTTTTGAGGCCCTGATGGAAACCAAGTAGATAAAAAATCTTTATCTTAGGCTCTTCAACATTAAGGCAAAAATATCTTACTCAGTCATAAACCTTACAAATAAAGGAGCCTCTCCCCTGAACACTGGTATATAGAGCACCTTTACAAATAGACTAGGCTGTTTAACACTTGCCACTTTGATTTTGTGAGAAAACCTGAGGGTTTCTTGAATTCAGTGCATGAACTTAAGTGGGAGGACTCTGCGGTGACATGAAGGAAGGCTGCTCAGTGATGAAGCCCGGCCGAGTGCCCATACTCTATGTCTCAGTGAGTTTTTCCTTCCTAAAGCATTACCAGTAGTATCTTAGCAGGAGATTTTTATGTATTGAGCACTTAATATACGAAGAACTTGACTTGCACTGTCTCACTAAATTCTGACAACAGCCCATTTACTGAGGAGGAAACTGAGATCCAGAAAGATTAAATCATCCAGGGATAGACCCGTAGCTGGGAAGCAGGTAGGTGCTGCCTCCTCAGCTTAGATCATGGTGTAATTCATAATTATATACTTGACATTGCACTTAACTCCAAGTAGTTTTGAATCTCTGTAATGCTATAACATGATATGAGTCCACTTAAGTACATGGGAACTAAAGAAACCTTGCCCTCTTGCAGAAGCCTGTCTGTTTTGGGGATTTTACAAAGGTCTCTGGACAGAGCCTCCCGGAGAGGTGTCAGCTTACTGAGATCCTCCCTGAACTGCCCAGAATGGCCATGGTGCCTTGAGATGGGTGGGTGGTTCCTGCTTCCCTGGCCTCCAGCGCTTTGCCTGTCTTCCTGAGAGGAGGGATGGTTTCCAGGCAACACCATGGTCCACCTATTTTCATACTGCTATAGTGACAGGCATTTTGAAAAAATAAACATGGTTCCAATAGGGTGATGAGATGCTTTTTGGAGTCTGGCTTACCTGCCTGTTATAATTCCACAGCAACCACCAGTAGGAATTCCAAACAGGAGACACGGATGAATGAAAAGGCCTGCCTGCCCCGTGGCCATAGAGGACCAAGACTCACAGAATGCCAACGCCGTGCTTTCTCAGGCTAATAGACGTTTTACAATGTCCCGGTCTTGGAGAATGGAAAAGTGTGTTAGTTAAATCACTGCTAACTACATTGATGTAACCAAAAAAATAGACCGTTGCTGTAATCTGCAGATCATGGCTGGTAAACAAAAAGTCAATAGCTTGCCTTTGGTTGAGGTGCATTACAAGTTACAGTTCCTGGGATCTAAACCTCATGCGTCAACACTTTTTTAGGCCTTAATCTTCCCTTCTTGAAAACTAGGTACAGAACAACATGAACTTCAATAACCAGGACCCCCAGAAATGTTCGTTGAAACCCAATTTTAGCATACTTTGATGGAGTCAGAGTCGCCCTTGCTTGTTTCTAAAACAAATCCAGTGGGGGAGTTCTATTTGCTGCCTGTCCTTTTGTGTTATCAAAGTTATCTGTTTCCAAAACGAGTTATTGGTCTGCATCAGCTTGGCTCATTTTAAGTGCTCAAAGTTGTAAGCAATACAAATATGCATCTTTTTCTCATCAGATACAATGTTTTCTACAATAACATTGGCTGTATCCAAGGGAGATACAGTCCTTTGAGATTGGATTTTATTGAAAATCATGGTGCTCAAAGAGTACTAGGATGTTTGAAGTCCTTCGTAGACATTTCATACGGCCGAAGGCATTCTGTAGAGTGAAAGGTTGTAAATGGAGAAGTGGCTGCCTCACCCAGCAGGGACCACCCCTAATTCTGGGCCGTGAATGCTGCAGGGATCACTGAGGCGTGAATAATGATAATCATTTGTTTGCCTTAAAGAAGGATAAAATCAGATCCAATCTAATTGATGTTGGAGAACTGGAGGGATGGCATTTGGTTGGGGAATAGTCACACCTTCAGGGTCGTTCTACACATCCCAGTCCTTCTGGGATCAAGTGGGTTAGAGCCGGGAGAGGCAGAGACTCCACAGAGTACGGAAACGAAGGGCACCCTGGTGCACTCGTGTTTTTGTTCCTGCTGTCCCCGTGTGAACCCAGAGCTGCAGCCTTTGTCACGAGGAAGATGCTCTAAGCCGTGTTTCAGATCTGCCCAGCAGGGCAGCTCACTCACAGCGCGTGTCTCCCAGCACATCTTTCTTTCATTTTCATGTGATGACAGCAGCTGAGTTGCTGGTGTGCCCTGACTCTGCTCGCTGTGTCTTTGCTCCCACAGAATCTGTACCAGAACAGGTTTTTAGGCCTGGCCGCCATGGCATCTCCTTCTAGAAACTCGCAGAGCCGACGCCGGTGCAAGGAGCCGCTCCGATATAGTTACAACCCTGACCAGTTCCACAACATGGACCTCAGGGGCGGCCCCCATGATGGCGTCACCATTCCCCGCTCCACCAGCGACACGGACCTGGTCACCTCGGACAGCCGCTCCACGCTTATGGTCAGCAGCTCCTACTACTCCATCGGGCACTCACAGGACCTGGTCATCCACTGGGACATAAAGGAGGAAGTGGACGCTGGGGACTGGATTGGCATGTACCTCATTGGTGAGTAGAATGTGCCAAGTGTATTATTCATCATTCACTTTTACATAGGCTGTCGCATTTTAATAACCTCTACCATATAATTAAAATAGACAGGCAACTGTGTTGCATGCAGGTTCGAACACACTGAAGACCACTGTTGCCTGACCTTGCTTTTCTGCAAAGTGGACAGTAAGGCCTCTCCTGCCATCTCTATTCCATGGAAGAAAATCATGAGATACAGTACAGTGAGGTGTGGTTAAATGCAAACATCATCATTTGCAGCTATCGAAGCTCTTCTACTTGTGAATAAGTTAATATCAAAAGCCTGTTTTTAAATCCATGTGCTTATAAGACAAAGTAACACCATATGCCCAACCAATGTATGCACATCTACGTGGAGGTAATTTCACTTTAGTTTCCAGCATAATATTCACCAGCTCTTCCAACATTCTTACTGCTTTGTATTCAACAGACAAGCTGGGGATTATACATACAGGCATGGTGCTGGGGAAAGTTGACTTGCCTCACTCTTTAGGTGGAGATTTATTCAAAATTTTGAAAGTGTGAAAGTTGAAAGTTTACTAGAAGAAATGGTTCTATGTGAATTTTCTAAAGCCTTTGGAAACAAAATAAATTACGCAAATAAGTTGGATGCTGAGGCAATTATTTTTATGAAAGTTTCACCATTCCCACAGATTGGTTTTGAAACTAAATCTTATAATTATGGAAACCAATTTAAATGAAAAATGTATTTCATCTATTTTATGTAATAGAATCAGCTGTCATGGAAATTGATGTGTTATCCAAAAGTCGAGTTGTAATTGCTGGAAGGCCACTGGAGTCAACAGATTCTAACACTCTGAAGACCACAGGTCCATGGGAGGCCAGGCCTGCTCTAACTTTGTGTTGTGAAATATTTGCACATTCAGGCACACAACACCGATTTAACATCACAGAAAGTTATGGATTGTTATGAGTAGTTTAAAGTCTCGACAGTTTTTCTGATAAAATAAAGGGGATCTTACCTGACTAACTAGTTCTCAGGGAAATATTCTTGGGTCTCTTAAAGGTTTTTTCATCAGCTTAGTTAGCATGTTTATAATACACACATTCATGTAAAGATAGAGATGTGTACATTGTTGAAATTTTTACACAAATAGCTGTGACTAGCTGAACTGGATTTCTGAAAGTTAAAATTTAATTTGTTTCTGAAAAAAAACAGTTATTGAATGAAAGTAGATACTATTGATCAAGAACAGAGATTGCAAAATAACACCCCAATGAGCATATTTTTGTTTCATTTACATTGTTTTGTTTGAAATTTTGATTGATTATCCACACTTAAAATGCAGAGGTTTCAAGTTGAAACCAAACTTTCTAGCTTCTTTTACAAAAGCCTCCAATTTGGCAGCCTGAGCCTGAGATCCCACATGGTTCTAATCTGCTGGAGTTAAGCATCTGCACCCCCCTCCGCCTCCCCACCCCCTCCAAGACTGGCCTGTGACCTTCAGTGTTGCCACAGTCCCCTCCCACCCATTCCAACCTTCACCTTGAATGTTTTGCGTTTAGCATCTGAGACAATTAGGTTTAGGGCTCTGAATCTAGGATTTTGGTTTGGTTTGGTTTTGGGGTTTTTTTGTTGTTTGTTTGGTTTGGTTTTTTATCAAGATGGAGTCTCACTTCGTTGCCCAGGCTCAAATCAAACTCCTGGCTCAAGTGATCCTCCAGTCTCAGCCTCCCAAAATGCTGAGATTACAGATGTGAGCCACGATGCCTGGCCCAGATCTAGTTTTGGGTAAACTCCTTACAAGGGCATCTTCTCGCAGCTGGTGAGTGCTGATGCTATTCCTCAAGTCAGGGACCCACTGGAAGAGAAGCCTGTTTGGGGAGAAGGTAATGAGCTCAATGAGTGTGGGACACCTGAGGGATGTGTGTCCATAGTGAATGAATGAATAGGTCTGAAGCTCAGCCACAGATCCACGCTAGGGTTGTAGATTTGGGGTAACAGACACCTTGGGGGTGGATAAGCTCTAGTGTTGTGTGCAGAAAGAGAGCACCAGATAGTCACAATGAGAGAGGGGCAGGGGAGAGGCAGACAAGGAACTCAAACAGAAGAGGAGGTGGTGAAGAGGCAGGACAACAAGGACACTGGAAAGGACAAAAGAAGAGGGTGGTAGAGGAGGGGGTGGGTAGCCAGATATTACGAAACTCCGTGAATGAATAAGATCTGGTGTTATCATGACATTTTGACTGAGACAAAAGTAACCACAACTCATCATCCTAGAACCTTAATTTGACAGTTTGTTATTCTCATTGTGGCTACACATATATAACTGTGAAGTTATGTAATGCAAAATGCCAACACTTTCACAGCATAGCATTTCAAAAATAACTTCCCAATCCGAAACTGTCTGTGAATCTTAAAAGTTAATAATGTGTAAGTCCTTCGTATCTTATCTTCCGCATTTACCGTGCTACGCCAGAGATTAAATCAGAGATCTAGACTGAGAAACGTAGACATGGTGATTTCATCTCATCTGTCATTTCATGAATGAGGTGACTCCGTGGCTCCCACAGTCACACAGCTGCCTCCCCTGGCACAAGACTTATGCTGCCACAAGTGTAGCACAGCGTTGTGGTGCAGTGATAGGTATGGGCCACGCCACATCCGTGAGCCATCAGATGTCCAGCACAGGCCAGGGTTGTGATGCTTTCAGCATGGTAGACTCCTGGAGCTCTCAAAGCAAACGGGACTGTTCTGCAGTAAGAGGGTGAAAATGTCTGGATGTGGAGGAGGATGGGTAGTGTGTAGCTGCTGATTTATGGATACCAACTCTGAAGCATTAGAGTTTTTCCTTGACATCAGGCACCCTATTCGAATCTGAAAGAGCGGAAACTATTTCTCAGTTAAGGCACAAAAAGAACTCTTGAGTCCAAAGAAACAATAGGAAGGAGAGGCCACATAAGAGGAGAAAGTGGCACTGATTTTTAGGAGCTCTTCTATGGCTTTATGCTTAGAGTCCCTTCTTCTGCAAGAAATTGAGCTTCTGCATCATTGGCTTAGTAATAAGAAAGACAAATAGGTTCTCCCCATATCTCCTGTCCCATTATTATTATTATTGTTATTTTCAGGCAGCCTTGCTCTGTCACCCAGGCTGGAGTGCGGTGGTGTGATCCTGGCTCACTCCAACCTCTGCCTCCCGGGTTCAAGTGATTCTCCTGCCTTAGGCTTCCGAGCAGCTGGGACTACAGGTGTGTGACACCACACCTGGGTAATTTTTGTATTTATAGTAGTGATGGGGGTTCACCACATTGGCCAGGCTGGTCTTGAACTCCTGACTTCAGGTGATCCACTCACCTTGGCCTCCCAAAGTGCTGGGTTTACAGGCATGAGCCAACCACGCCCAGCCTCGTGCTATTATTTAGTAAAGCCACGCATGGTCCAGCCACAGTGGGAGAATCCTGGGAGATTTTTTTCTAAGATTTGGTGGTCAGAAAGCATGAATTACTCTGAAAAATGGAAGCTGTATCTTTTTTCTGATGGGTGTAGGAGACCTGGGTAGTATACTGATTCTCTCTTTCAATCAGTCCTGGGTTCACTTGCTCATTCCACTCCTAACACTCTTGTTGTCCACTCTTCTATTATAGATTACGGTATGGAAACCATAGCTATAATTTTTATTTTGAACAAATCAAGAGGAAATACATTACTTGTTTCTTAGGTATTCTGTTTCTATAAGCTTCATTAGAACTTTCTGATTAAAATTTTCATAACCCACAAAGATCCTTTCTCTTATAAACTGTGGAGCAGGTGGTAGGATTCTATGCACCAGAAGAAATACATACCACCCAGAAAATACATGAGAAACTTACCTCTACATGTTCTGTACCAAATGTACGCTGACAGAAGCGTAACCAGTACTGATGTGAGCTAGTGTTTCAAGTTATTATTAATGGTTTTACATATTAAATATCATGGAGGTTTGCAATAGAGGGCCCTATTTTTAGCCCAGATTCTAAGCAGAAATAGCTGCTTATTAGATGTTGGACACTGTTCTAAGACCATAGCTGTATTAGCTCAAGGAATCCTTACAATAAGATTTTGAGGTGGGTACTTACAGTATGTCCCCATTTTGTAGTGAAGGATTAAATAAACTGCCTAAGATCACATAGTAATGGTAGATTTAAGTTTCCTGCCTCAAAGGG
This sequence comes from Leontopithecus rosalia, assembly GCA_028533165.1. Lineage (NCBI taxonomy): Eukaryota > Metazoa > Chordata > Mammalia > Primates > Cebidae > Leontopithecus > Leontopithecus rosalia. The sequence goes on from CM052658.1 coordinate 105,890,445, forward strand.
GATATAATATTGCTCCAATAAAGAGGCTTTTATCATGACAAAGAATGCAGAAAATAAGAGCCTCCTGGTAGAGAGCCCAGAGCGCCCATTCCTCACTGAGGTGGAGAGCATGACTTGGCCCACAGCATCCATTCCAGTTCTCCTCCCCTCCCCTCCCCCCTCCCCCCCATGCCTTCCCCTAGTGCAGAATCTGGTCCTCTAAATTTTCATTTCCCAGATTCCTGTGCAACCACATTCTGGATGCAAATTCAATTTATCTAGTTGTACCTGCGAAAGATCGGGAAGTAAATATGTGAAATGTGGGGCTCCTGCTCTCCGGCCTGTGTCGGCTACAAGCATGGCCTTGAGAAATGGAGCTTTCCTGCAGCAGTGTCCCAAATCTACTCTCTAGCTTCCTGGGAGCCAACAGGCAGTGGGGGTGGGGACAGGCTCTGCTTGCCACAGGCTGGTCACTGTCTTTGTGTGTGGAGAGGCAGCCGCCATGGCCTGGACAACGGCCTCCTGCTCTCCAGATTGCAGTGACTGCACTGAGTTTTTGTATTTAGTAGGTCCCAAGGAAGCCCATGTGAGTGATGCAAAGTCAGCAGCCTCCTTGTAGAGCCAGTTAAGCAGAGTTATCCTGATTCCAGAAGCCCTGCCTAGAGTCCAGTTCTCCAGCACCGAACTCCCTGTATTAAATCCCTTTCTGCATAAAACACATAGACTGAGTCTGGATTTCTGCAGCTGACCCTGTCAATGCATTTGGATTCCTGAGCAAAGACTAAGTAACTTTTCTAACAAATGGTAACAAATGCCTTTGGGGAAGGCCAAAAATATAGACTATTCTATTTCTCTTGGGTGATATTTGTGATTAAATGCTATTGTTAGTGTGAGGGAAGGGGCTACCTATCAGGACCGATAGCCAGTCCTTTAAAATGTATTGTGTTTAAATGTCTACAGCAAAATATACCTTTTTCGCATTAATATGGGTTGGTTTTGGGTTTTTTTTTTGCCATCCTCTTCATCCTTTTCTGATTCTTCCCACCGCCCCTTCATCCTTTTCTCATTTGTGCTCCTGTGGTTCCTTGATAATTTACCCACTCTCGTACTTTCTATATTCTAATGAAATTACCTGTTTTCTTGAATAAATCCCCAAATATATTAGAAATTCCCTGAGAACCTAGACCGTGTCTTGTTCACCAGTGTATCCCCAAGGTTTAGCACCATGCCTGGAACAGAGCCAAGTACCCAGTATCCATTAGCTCACGCATGAGTGGACATCCTCCTTCCAGGCGTTACTGTCCGTAAACCCCTATGAATATGAAAGGGAATATCCCAGTGATCAGAGTGGATAAATTCAGGGAAATACCGTCCCTTGGAGAACTGCTATAATGAGGCAAATTTCTACCTGGGTGTGAGACTTGTTATATCTGTGCTGAAGACCCAGGGAGCTAGGAAAATATTATGCCTTTTTGCAGAAACGAGGCAATTACTGTAAAAGATGTATTATGCAATCTTCTTAGCAACCCAAACAGGGCTGTGAGCACAACTGTGAATAAAAAGACAGGCAAATTTTGCAAACAAGCGATTTTCCAAAGGATACAAACAGTTCTTATCGGTAATGAGCGTTCATTTGCCCAGTCATTTTTTGCCAGAGAAGGGGCAGGCTAAAATGTGCAATCCACATAGCAGATTACAAGTAGGCTTAGCAGTTATCTCATTTAGTGCTCCCCTGTAAGACTGAAGTTTTATTACTACTCCCCACTTCGCAGATGAGGAAAGACTGTGGAACTGACACTCTTGGCAAATGGCATGAAAGACCTCAAGAGCTGGGCCCTTTGGCTTCGAGCTCAGTGCTTTTGGCACTTCATCTCTGTTTTCTCAGTCCAGCCAGATGCAGCATGTGAACCGGAGAGAATCAGGAGAGAAAAGAGAAATCATGAAAAGAGCTCTCTGCAGAGCCAGGACTCTGGGCCTGCTCTCAGGAGTCCTTTGCCCAGGTTGTCCCTCCAGCCCCTGCAGTGGATTTGGACTCTCAAAACCTGGTTTTCCCCACAGCCTCAGCTCCACCTCACTCAGATGATTTCTGGTGAAGTGGAAACTACAAGGGCTCCACAGAAGATCAACAACTTCACATTCCTGTCTTAGTCTGCACTGAAGGTGTGGGGTCTGGAACCAAGAAGGTGGCAGGCAGCTTAGTATTCTCAGATCTGTCCTCCCCAAGAATGCTGCATTTCTCTCCAGACACTGGTTTTAAAGAGGACATGGATGGGTTGCAAAGTGATGAGCAGATAAACAGCAAGAGGTGAAAACATGCGGTCATCAAGAGCTCCTCCCAGTCCTCGTCTCCTCCCTCAGTGCTCTCCTGACCACCCCCTGGCTGGCTTCCTTGTCACTCTCTATCACAGCGCCCTGTTCTTTTCCTTTCCATTTTTCTTTTCAGTTTGTGAGATGGAGTCTCACTCTGTTGCCCAGGCTGGAGTGCAGTGGCATGATCTTGGCTCACTGCGACCTCCACCTCTTGGGTTCAAGCAATTCTCCTGCCTTAGCCTCCTGAATAGCTGGGATTACAAGTTTCTACCACCACACCCAGCTAATTTTTTTAGTAGAGATGGAGGTTTCACTGCAATATTGGGGTTCAGGGGTTCAGGGTACCCTCAGCTTCCCTGAGAGGACGTTTCTCTGGGTTCGTGGTCTCCTGCCCTCTCAAGAATGAGAGAAGGGACCACAGCACAGTGTGCAGCAAATGTCGGACTCAAACGTGTTTGTAGAAAGTTATTTATTTAGAGAGAGAGAGAAATAGGAGAAGGAGAGAGAAATAAACAGCTAACTCTCACACTGAGTGAGAGAATCCAGAAAGATGGAATCCAGGAGAGAAAAGCAGCTTCCACACTGACTGGAAGGGAATAGACAGAGATGGAGTTTAGGAGGGGAAGACGGGCTTCCACGAGAGAGTGTGGAAGGGGACTCCAGAGGGGAAATCCAGGAGAGAGAAAGATGGCTTCCACAAAGGGAGTGTTGGTGGAAGGGGACCCAAACATGGAGTCCAAAGAGGTGTGGAAGGAGGGGACTTTTAACCTGGGAGGAACCTTGGGAGGAACCTGGGAGAAGGTGGGGCACCTTCTCCAAGACCCCGGGCCAATGAAAGGAGTTCCTTAGAACTTCCACTGGAGTGATTGACTCTTAGTTTCTTCCCTTGCCCGTGAAATTCAAACATAAACCAATAAATCTCCTGGATGGAGAGAGATAGGAGGGGGGCATGGTGCTGAGAAGTTCTTGCCCTTAAAATTACGCCCCCTTGTGGACACGGAAAGAGAACACATTCCCTCATTCCCCTCCTCTGACAGGGGCTTCGATCCTCTTTAACTATTTCCTGCTGAAATGGGGCATAGAAGGGGCCCTGCAGTTAAGCTCTCCTCCAGAGAGGAGCCTTTCAAGGCGCAGGTTGATCTAGAGGTCCACGATAGAGCTCACAGGCCAAGGACATCTGGGGTTCCAGCGGCAGGATTATTTGTGACCTTATGGTTCTATAGGAAACGAATGTGACTAGGTGGTTAAAGGTGAGAAGCCCAGAGGCCCACAAATATGGAACGGTTCTAAACGAGCCTAGGGGAGAATAACGCCAGGACAGTCAGTTGTTAAACAAGCCTCACAACACTTAACTGGTTTACAAAACAGCAGCATTTTTTCTAGAAAGAAACAGGTTCCCCTCCTCTCTATTGTTAGCAGATTTAGGGCCCTTTTATTTTGAAGAGCTATGGCAACTAAAGAGTTAGGCTGGTTTTCAGAGAGCGCTGCCTTCTGCAGAGAGAGTCAGCAACGTTTTTGTTAGTAATTAGCTCCTGCGATAGCTTATAGTAACTGAATAGAGGTAGTAACTTCCCTAATACCAGCACCAAGTTTTTCTGTTGTTTGACCACACTCCCCGCCCCCATGAAAGGAATAACTGGAGGCTGAGGGATAGCACAGCTGAGGGTTATAGTCCTATTAATGCCGGATATAAATTACTTCCCTGAAGATCTTTTTGGGAAAGCATATGTAGGTCTTCTAATGGCTTGCAGGGATATGGAAGGTCGTCTCCTGGAACTGCAGGCTGCCGAGTGGAGGGTCTCCGACTTTCCTCAGTGGGTGTCCAAGGCTTCGGCCAAGTGTGATGAATCCAGGGTCAGTTCCCACCACCTTAACTGCCGTTGGGGTAGAGGGAATAACGAAAATGGTCCTTCCCAAGATGGGCCTAGAGAGGGAGAGTCTGAGGGGAAGGATTTAACAAGCACCGAGTCTCCAGGGCAGAACAACTCTTTCCCCTTTTCCCTAGGGTGTCCTTCAGGTAAGGTCCTAGGAGCCTGTTGGTACTTAGCCAAGGAGGTTATATCTTTTATTAGATCTGCTCTTTCCTTGTCTAATACGAGATCATTAGGAAGAAAGGGCCGTCCATAAGGCATCTCACAGGGGCTGAGTCCTATTTTCTGAGGAGAGTTTTGAGCCCTGAAGAGTGCCATTGGTAATAGAGAAGGCCACGGCAGTGGGGGGTGGGTTTCCTGTGTCAGTTTCTTTAGGTGACCCTTAAGAATTCCATTCATCTTCTCCACTTTCCCTGAGGACTGAGGCCTCCAAGCACAGTGGAGATGATCCTGTGTTCCCAGTGCCCTGGAAATTCCTTGGGTCACTACAGCTTTGAAGGCAGGCTCATTATCACTTTGAAGACAGCGAGGGAGTCCAAATCTAGGGATTATTTCATTAATCAGGAGTTGCATTACTTCTTGGGCTTTCGCTGTTCTACAGGGGAAAGCCTCAACCCAGTTTGTATAAGTATCCACACATACTAGCAGATATTGATATCCCCGAGACTTAGGCATATGGGTAAAGTCCATTTGCCAGTCGTCACCTGGATAATGACCGGTTCGCTGTTCCCCAGGGGGAGCTTTGCGATGTGCCAAAGGATTATTTTTCTGACATGCTTCACATCCTTTGACTATTTGTTGGACAGCCTTGAAGAGACCTTTGTCTGTAAATATAGATTTGGCCATCCGACGCGTATTCTCTATACCCATATGGAAGGTTTGTCGTAGGGTTTTTAGTACTTTCCACCAGCTGGCAGCAGGTAGAAGCACTTTTCCCTCCTCAGTGGCTCACCATCCTGAAGGAAGAAGATTGTGTCCCTGGGAGATTGCTCACTCTACCTCTTCTGATGAGTATTGAGGTCTAGTTCCCTGGAGTGGGTTCTCCCATAAATGCTTCTCTAGATGCCCTTTTAGCCTTTAGGTCAGCTCGGGAATTGCCCTCGGCTACCTTCTCTCCTTTCTGGTGACCCCGACGGTGTCAGACTGCTACCTCTTTGGGTTCTTGGACAGTTGCAATAAGTCTAACATTTCCTTGCCATATTTAACGGGAGTTCCTGCCGAGGTTAGGAACTCTTTCCTTCCGTATGGTAGCATGGGCATGCAGAACCAAGTGAGCATATTTGGAATCTGTGTGTATGTTGACTTTCTTTCCTTTTCCTAACTTTAGAGCTTGGGTGAGGGCTATCAGTTCTGCCAGCTGGGCAGTAGCACCAGGAAGAAGGGAATTGCTTTCAAGCTCTGTTTGATCACTGACTACTGCGTATCCTGCCTTTCAAACTCCATTTTCCACAAAGGAACTTCTGTCGGTGTAAAGGTTAAGGTCAGGGTTGGCTAGAGGAGAATCTAAGAGATCCTTTCCAGCTGCATAGTTCTGAGCTGTAATCTACTGACAGTCATGCTCTGTGTCTGCTCCTGTCTCAGGGAGGAAAGTAGCTGGGTTGAGGGCTGCACATGTGCACAGCTGGAGTACAGGCCCTTCGAGCACTAAGGCCTGATATTTGAGGAGGCGATTGTCAGACAGCCATAAGCCTCCTTTAGAGGCCAGAATTCCAGCTACATCATGTGAAGTCCATGCAGTTAGATCTTTCCCTTGCACTATTTTAACTGTCTCTGAGACTAGTACAGCCACTGCGGTTATGACTCACAAGCAGTATGGCCAGCCTTTTGCTACTGCATCAATTTCATTACTTAGGTATGCCACGGGTTGTGGCGTGGCTCCCTGAGTCTGGGTGAGAACCCCCAGTGCCACTCCTGACTTCTCTGTAATATGTAGGGAGAGGTCGTTCCCTGTAGGAAGGCTTAGAGCTGGAGCCTGCAGTGGTACCTGCTTCAGGGTCTAAAGGCTGCCTCGGCTATAGGGCCCCAGAGTACTAAGTGGGTCTTAGCTTTTTGGGTTTCCTTAATCAGAGTGTACAGAGGTTTTGCTATTTCACCATATCTGGGAATCCACCATCGGCAAAACCAGTTATTCTCAAGAATCCTGGTAACTATTTTAAAGTCTTGGGATGGGGGAAGCCCAGTATGGGTTGGAGATGTCCCTTATCTAGGGCCCAAGTGCCCTTAGACAAGACTGGCCCTAGGTATTTTACCTCCTGCCTACAAAGTTGGGCCTTTGGTTTGGAAACTTTGTATCTACAGGTGGCAAGGAAGTTTAGGAGGTCCTGAGTGGCCTGCTGACACTGGGTTTCTGAGCTTGCAGTTAAAAGTAAGTCATCCAGATACTGAAGAACCAGGGTACCTGGATGTGAGAAACAACTAAGGTCCTGAGCTGGGGCCTGGCTGAACAGGTGGGGACTGTTTCTAAAGCCCTGAGGTGATGCCGTCCAGGTGAGCTGAGAACTCTGGTCTAAAGGGTCTTCAAAGGCAAACAAACTGCGAGTCAGGATGTAGTGTGACACAGAAAAAGGCATCTTTAAGGTCCAGAACTGTAAAGCATTGTGCCTCTCCTGGTATTTGAGAGAGCAAGGTGTAAGGATAAGGTGCTGCTGAGTGTAAAGGAATCACAGCTTCATTACTAAGTCTAAGATCCTGCACCAGCCTCCATTGTCCATTAGATTTCTGTACTCCTAAAATTGGAGTATGACAAGGGCTGTTACAGGACTTCACTAGACCCTGAGCTTTTAAGTCCCTTACAATATCCTGTAGTCCCTTTTTGGCTTCTGGTCTTAGGAGGTACTGTCTTTGGTAAGGAAAAGAGGTGGGATCCTTTAGCCTTATTTGAATTGGGCATGCATTCTTTGCTGGTCCAAATTGTCCATCAATTGCCCAAACTTCAGGACTAATCCCCTCTTAAAATAATTGGCAGCAGAGAGGGATTTCCTCCCTAATGAGGTTGGTATAGATAGCGGTTCCTGCTCTGGCCAGCAGGTCCTGCCCTAGTAAGGGAATGGGACTTTCTGGCATAATGAGGAAGGCATGGGAGAAAAGTATATGGTACCAATATTTTCCTGCAAAAGTCCAATTTACACAGGCCAATTTATAAAACTGCCCCAGAAGGGTAAAATTCTAGGGAGAGGCCATTAGAACACACAGTTCAAAGAAGGCAGGCTGGGCCTCCGCAGCTGAAACTATACCCTCAGGACCCAGGCCTCCTCTCCCCTAACCCATTTTCCATTGTAGGAAATTGCCCTTAAGGTTGTGAGACCTGCCATTGACCATCTGGGGCCTCGAACCAGTTTAACTATGATTTTCTAGTTGGAAAAGTTCTGCCTTAGAGAGAGCCAATCCTAAGCAAGACAAATTATACACCAAAGTCCCATACCCTTCAGCTTCTAAATTTCCCAAAAGGTTCTGCCAATTGAAGTCTGACTCCATAGGGGATTTGAGCCACTCACCTTGCAGTTATAGGCCTTACACCTTAACCAACTGTGCTGATAGACCAGTTGCATTGAAGTAAGGCAGAAAGCTTTCTAAAGCCGTATTTTGAATGAGAATGCTGCACCCTAAGGCAGCGTGGCCTGCCCAAAGCCAGGTGGGGCTGATGGCCAGCAGCTGCTGCTTTTCTTTCAGCTGGCCCACCCAGAGGAAAAAACCACTTGCTGCTATGGGTTTAAAAGCTGCTTGCAGCTGCTGCTGGGCCGGTGAGTTCCCCCACTCCCGGGGCTTTCGGTCGCCATGTTGACCCTGCCAGAACCACGTGCATGCTTGGACCACTCCCCAGGCCACTGCCCACATAGGGATTCACAGCTGGCCCGCAGGTGAACGCCCTGGGGAAGCTTTTTCTACCCTGCTGCCTGGGACTGGGGAACACAGGAGAGGCCTGCCGGAACCATGCACAGGCTGCAGTGCTCCTGGTCCCCTGCAGGCCCGGGCTGTACCTCGCCCCTCCCTACTGTTTTCTCCGGCTGAGGGCCGTGCGGCTCGTTCTGCCCGGGGCTGGGCTGTTCCCGGCTGCAAAGAGCAGAAAGTGGGGGCTGCTTACACTTTCCACCCCACAGGCTCCCAGCGGTTTTTGTCCCAGAGATAATATCTGAAGAATAGAGAAGGAGAGGGAAAGCGAAGAGAGAACTTGGAGGTAAAAAAAAAAAAAATCTGCGCTTTTAATTCTGGCTGGGCTGCACCACTTAAGACGGGCTGGGTCGTGCCTCCAGGTGCCGCTGCTCAGGTTCCCTGCAGCCCTGCCTGGCTGTGCTGCTTCAGGTGTTCTTAAAGAGACAGAACAGAATGGGGCTGGTTTTACTCACGATTTTGAAGTCTTCTCTCCAGCTATACCCCTCTCCTGGCTGTACCCCTTTTCTAGTGTACTCCTCTCCTGGCTGGCTCGCCAAAATGTAATATTATGGTTCAGGGTGACTTCAGCTCCCTGAGAGAATGTTTCTCCAGATTCTTGGCCTCCTGCCCACTCAAGAATGACAGAGGGGACCACAGCGCAGTGTGCAGCAAATGCTGGACCCAAAAGTGTTTGTAGAAAGTGATTTATTTAAAGAGAGAGAAACAGCTAACTCTCACACTGAGTAAGAGAATCCAGAAAGATGGAATCCAGAAGAGGAAAGCAGCTTCCACACTGCATGGAAGGGAACAGAGAGAGATGGAGTTTAGGAGGGGAAGACAGGCTTCCACAAGAGAGTGTGGAAAGGGACTCCAGAGGGGAAATCCAGGAGAGAGAAAGATGGCTTCCACAAAGGGAGTGTTCGTGGAAGGGGACCCAAACGTGGAGTCCAAAGGGGTGTGGAAGAAGGGGACTTTTAACCTGGGAGGAACCCTCACCTTCTCTAAGACCCTGGGCCAATGAAAGGAGTTCCTTAGAACTTCCACTGGAGTGACTGACTCTTAGTTTCTTCCCTTGCCTGTGAAATTCAAACATAAACCATTAAATCTCCTGGATGGAGAGAGATGGGAGCAGGGCATGGGGCTGGGAAGTTCTTGCCCTTAAAACTACTCCCCCTTGTGGATGCAGAAAGAGAATACATTCTCTCATCTCCATGTTGGCCAGGCTGGTCTCAAACTCCTGAACTCACGTGATCTGCACCTCGGCCTCCAAAGTTTTGGGATTACGGGTGTGAGCCACCATGCCTGGCTTCCTTTCCATCTCTTATCACAACTTATAATCAAACAGTTATTTCTTTGCTTCGTGTTTACAGTCTGTCTTCTCAATTGTTTGTAAGCTTTGGTTCAAAAGAGATCACACTGGTTTACCCAACACCATGACCCCTGCACCTTCCCCAGCATCTGGCAGATGGTTGGATTTCAGCTGTTGAATGAACAATGAATGCATGAGTGCATGATGGTTGGATGGATAAGTTCAGGGGTGCAACTATGTGTAGGATGGTGGTGATGCCCAGGTGGAAGGAGAGATGATACGAGGTGGAGTCTGTGAGAACTACTCCCCAAATGGAGACTCTTTCTTTATGCCTTGACCTCAGTCTTAAATAGGGATCAGTTCATAGAAGCTTTAGGAGGAAGATTTTCACACTGAGCTTTCACACGTGGAAGAGCCATTTAAAAGTGAAGTGAATGCAATAGCAGTAATTACTGCTCTGTTTCTGGAGGTATTCCCGAACCAGCTAGATGATCTCCTGCCAGGAGAGCTATGGAGGAGATTCCTGCATAAAAAGCGTTTGGTCCCATGGCATCTTTGGGATGCTTTCTGCTATGTGATAACTCTGATTCTAGGTGCTTTTTCTTCTGTTGAGGTGGAAGCAGCATTTGTATTGTTTGCTCGCTTTCTTTTATTCCCCTAAATATGCTGTTGACTGATATGTTTCTTTCCTTTTCTTCCTCTGGGAATATAGATGAGGTCTTGTCTGAAAACTTTCTGGACTACAAGAACCGTGGAGTCAATGGTTCTCATCGGGGCCAGATCATCTGGAAGATCGATGCCAGCTCGTACTTTGTGGAACGTGAGTACTTTGACCATTCTTATGCCTTGGCAGACATGGATGAGGCAGAATTCAATTGTTTCATTATTTGTTCTGCTGCCCTGCCTCCATTAGGAAATGGGCTCTCTAAAAGAGAGGTGCAGATTCAAAGAGATCCTTAAAAATATGTTCAGTAGTAAGTGGTGAGGTCTAGGGCAGTTGGATAAAAGCCACCCAACCAGCCCAGAGGGCTGCCCCTTTAATACCAAGGAAGAGTTGGTTCCTATTCATAAGCCCCTTTGGCTCAGGTCCCTTAACTTTCACTCCATGGCTCCTGTGGGGTCGTCTCCAACGTGGCTATAGTTAGATCAAGTGTTCTCAACAGGCATCCTGCCTTCCAGCTTTGCCTTTGCTTGACTCGGTATTTCAAGGCTTCCTGCCCATGGTCCTGGTCTGTCACTGATTTTCCACATTTTGCTCTGACCTTTGGCTCTGGCCACAACTCCTCTGGAGGGTTGTGACACATTGGCACTGTCAGCCTGTGTCTTTGATTTTTAATCTACTGACGTTTCTGAATGATTAAACTTGCTATCACGTATCTTATTTATATATTTTCTAAAATTTTCTTCTGCCTTTGAAAATAAATCATTTTCAGAGTTATAGCAGGCTTTTTTCATGGGTCTCCATACTGGTGTATTTTTCATTGCATGAGGAAATACCTAGATGGGCTTCACATTTGCCAGCTGGAGGAATGCACAGCTTACCTTCAGTCCACAGCTCCTTCCCCTCCACTTGGGTATGGAGCGATCTCATGGACAAACTTCTTCATGCACTTTATGGTTCTCAGCAGATGTTCGTTCAGTGTGGCCTGTTGGAAAGGAAATGGAATGGTCTGTTATTCCAGCTATCCAGTTCTCAGAGGAAAAGATGTACAGCTAGGAATCTGAAGTTATCCATTGTCATTTGACTTGTGGTCCAAGAAAGACTGTATCCTCAAGCATATTTTGCTTCCATTTTCATTCACTCTTATTTTCATTCATTCACTTGACAAACGTTTTTTAAGACCTACTATATTCCGAGGACTACAGATGTGAAGATGAAAGTCATGGTGTCTGTCTTTGAAGAAGCTTATGGTATCTCTGCTCCTAGCAATGACCCAATATCGCTTTCTTGTGTTAGCTAATGCAGCGTGAATAGGCAAGGAGGAAATTTTTATGCTATCAGGGTGTAGAGGGAATGTGATTTTATAAGATAGGGTGTCTGGCCCTTGTCTTCGAGATAGGCATAATAAAACTCCCAGCAAGAGAATTTCTTCTCTTTAATACTTATCTCCCTGACTCTGGCTTTTCTCCTCTCTAATCCATACCAGGCAAAATCCCTTAAGCCCGATTCTGCTACCATCTGCCCCAAAGCTCTATGGCTCCTCTGTCCTACTGCATCAGCTGCAGTCTCTCTGCTTAGCTGCCAAACCCCAGCATAAACTCACCATCAGCCCACAGCGCTACTTCTCCATCCTCCCCAGCAGACACCCTTCACCCTAGTCATGCTGACCTCTCTCATTACCCCACAAACAGCATCATTCAGCCTAGGAAATGTGGGTTTGTTTGGGGTGTAAAGATGGCTCCAGCAAGTGGTACCTGATACAAACCTCCTAAATTTCAGTAAGAACAGAAAGGATAAAAACTTGCATGAGTAATGATTGTTAGACATAATCATAGTATGTGTGCACAAATCTTCAATGGAAGTTTGGTAAGAGAGGTTTTTCTTTCTTATGGCACACCCAGTTTTTCCCTTTGTGCTCTAATTAATTGAGAAATAGACATAAGAACCCATTTTTAGGGTCAAAGTGAAGTAGCAGTCCTCAATAGTGCTAGCACAAACACAACTTGCAAGTTTTTATCTTTTTAAAGTCAGGGAGATAAATATTAAGGAGGAGGAAATCTCTGGGTGGGAATTTCAATATACCTGACTTAGACTCAAGAGGCAATGACCATCCCATACAGCCACACCCCTTCTACACTTTGATGTTATGTGATCTCCTGACTGTCTCCTCATTTGCATGGGCCAACACACCAGAAAAGGGGGACTTTGTGTTGTAAATTAATCCAGCCCTAGTGCAATTCCCTTCAAGGCAGTTTGATTTCTTTAACATATATAGAACACTTACTGTATATTTATCCCAAATAACCATTTAATATAATTGTCTTCATGGGCAGTATGAAAACACACTTTAAATATTATTAGAAAGATATTATAGGCCCGGCATGGTAGTTCACACCTGTAATCCCAGCTTTGGGAGGCCAGGACAAGCAGATTGCTTGAGTCCAGTTCTACACCAGCCCTGGCAACATGGCAAAATCCCATCTCTACAAAAAAATTAGCCATGTATGATGATGTGTACCTGTAGCCCCAGCTACTTGGGAGGCTGCGTCACTTGTACCCGGGAATTTGAGGCTGCAGTGAGCCATGATAGCCCCACTGAACTCCAGCCTGGGCAACAGAGTGAGACCCTTTCTCAAAAAACAAAAACAACAACAAAAACAAAAAGACATTATAATATAAAATCAGCTCTTTATAATACATAAAGATCATCATAATTGAATGAAAGCATATTCAAACTTGGTCAAGCAGCAGCGTCCTATAAAAAACAAATGGCTTGATTGTCCATCGTGGCTCACACCTGTAATGCCAGGACTTTGGGAAGCCAACACAGGAGGATCACCCAAGGTTAGGAGTTCAAGACCACCCTGCCAACATGATGAAACCCTGACTATATTAAAAATACAAAAATCAGCCGCGTGTGATGGCATGTGCCTGTAGTTCCAGCTACTTGGAAGGTTGAGGCAGGAGAATCGCTTGAACTCAGGAGGTGGAGGCGGAGGTTGCAGTGAGCCAAGATTATGCCATTGCACTCCAGCCTGGGCAACAAAAGCAAAACTCTATCACAAAAAAAAAAGTGGCTTGCAAAAAGCATATTTCAAATAACTGAAAGTTGAACACTTTAAATAATGACATTGTAAAAATGTTTTTGTGCAGGCTTAGGAAGGTGCTGCTCCTCAACCTACCTGCTTGACTAGCAATGTCCCAGTGTTTGGAGAATATCAATTAAAGTGAAATGGGAAAGGCAGGTATTTACATTTTGCAAATCTATCAAATGAGTGATCAATATATTAAGAATACATTATTCTATACTAATGTAATATAATTTGTCAAAAAGTAAAAATTTATCAAGACAAAGCTTGAATCTGCAAATGATTAGAATATTAACTCAGGGCACATATATTAATATAGATCAAGTCAATTAAAGTGCTGTAATGAATTATAGCTTTAGGGATCTGAATGCATTAAAATTGTATATAAGATGCTACATAAATTTATATGTTATGTGAAGTAATTCACATTTTCAAAAAGGTATGACTGAAAAGGGCCAAATTAACAAGTAGGGAGAGATTGGCTGTACGAAACGTTCTGTCCTTCCATAACATATCCAAGCATCAAAGCTCCTCTTGCTATAATAAAAATGCAGAATCCCAGCCATGATCCAAAGGGCTACAGAAACTTCTGTTATGAACTAAAAATAAGAGTCTTTGTAGTCTCCCAGCAGGAATAAACACAATCTAACTGGTAAATTATACTCTCTTAAAATTAAAAATAATTTTGAAAACATGAAACATTGGCCAGATTTTAAACACTGAAGTACAAGAGAAGGTCATTCTTCCTACATGCAGATTAAATTAAATTAGCATAATAAAATAAAACGAGGTGTTCCTTTTATTTTTATTTTGATTTTTCTCGCTTTTTTTCCTTTTGTTATTTATTTTTATGAGAGTGGAGATATATTGAAGATGACCTGGCATCTACTGTGTTCTAATAGCACTTTTCTTGGGGATAATGATTCAATTTAGAAGTAGATAATTGCTATTGATTTATACAACTTTTAATGGTCTGACTAACTCAGACTTTGAAAGTACCATCAAATTAGAAATATTTTAAACAAATATTTTCCGCACTGTCCAAGGAGTAACATACTTGATAAAAATACTAAAGAAGATGAGATGAGATCCAAGATGGCTGATCGCTAACAGTTCGGGATTGTAGCTCCCAGTGAAAGCGCAGAGAACGAGAGGACGCCACACTTTCAGACAAATTTTTGTCACTCATGGACCAGAAGATTCTCAGTGGAGGGGCCCCACGGGTTGCCAGTGCGACTCTTGTGGCCGGCGCAGCGGTTTTGCCAGCACCTCGGTGTGGCAGCTCTTTGTACAGAGTAAACAGGAGGAGATTCCCAGGCAGAAGAGCACCATCAGTCTTATCACTGCTATTTTGGCCAGCACAGTGGGTTGCTCAGATTCCAGCGCTGGGAATCAATAAACTGGGCATCCACTCAGAAACCCAACTAGAAAGGTGGTAATTGTAAAGACGACAGATGGATAATTTTATAACAAAGGGAAGAAACCAGCCTAAAAAGGCTGAGAATACCCAAAATCAGAACCCCTCTTCCTCTACAGGGGAATACAGTTCCTCATCAGCAATGGAATAAGCCCTGATGGAAAAGGACTGTGTGCCATTAACAGAAGTAGGCTTCAGAAGGTGGATGATAAGAAACTTCTGGGAGTTAAAAGAACTTGTTCTAACCCAATGTAAAGAAACTAAGAACTTTGAAAAAAGGTTTGATGAAATGCTAACAAGAATAGACAATATAGAGAGGAATATAAATAAACTAATGGAGCTGAAAAACACGACACGAAAACTTAGCGAAATATGCACAAGTTTGAATAGTTGGATATCAGAGGTCAAAGACCTACTTAATGAAATAAAACAAGAAGACAAGAATAGAGAAAAAAGGATAAAAAGGAATGAGCAAAGTCTCCAAGAAATATGGGACTATGTGAAAAGACCTAATTTACGTTTGATAGGTGTACCTGAATACGACGAAGAGAATGGAATCCAAGCTGGAAAATACTCTTCAGGATATTATTCAGGAAAACTTTCTGAATCTAGCAAAGCAGGGCAATATTCAATCCCAAGTAATACAGAGAACACCACAAAGATATTCCTCAAGAAGAGCAACCCCAAGGCACATAATCGTTAGATTCACCAGGGTTGAAACGAAGGAGAAAATATTAAGGGCAGCCAGAGAGAAAGGTCAGGTTGCCCACAAAGGGAAGCCTATTAG
>CM052658.1:105906237-105937942 GCA_028533165.1 Leontopithecus rosalia
CCTGTGCTCTTTCTAGCTCCTGTTACTCAGTTCCAATTCTGGCTGCCATTAGCCTTGGCCACACTAGGCTGCAGCATCTCAGAACCAGGCCATGAGAGGAAGATGGGCAGAGATAGTTTACATCAAGAGATTCCTATTGGAAGAGGAAGGAAATAAGGAAGAACTGGCAATATATACACATATTATATATACACACACACACACACACATACATACATGTATATATATACACATACGTGTGTGTGTGTGTGTGTGTGTGTGTGTGTAGACTAGGCCTTTCTAATGATTTAGGATAAAGTGGGGTAATTGAAAGAATAAGGAGGAGAATTAACCCATCAGCATCTCCATCAAGTTCTCAACATTGATGGAAGAAAGAAGTCACAAAGGGGCAAAGACAAAGCATCACTTTTTAAGTGAGCCACAGCAGAATGGACACATGTCCAACAGAGTAAGAGCTCCATGGGGAAAAGTCCAACAGCCCCACTGCCCTCCCACCAGTTCCAGCCTCGCAGAATCTTTGCTCAACAGTGTGGTGTAGGTTCACATTAAGTTCTGTAAGAATACAGTTTAATCGGTGCTCCCTCCTTGACTTTCTATAGCAATTACCAGAAGGCAAATCGATGATTATCATCTCACTAAGACGTTTTTCACTTGTAAGCTGATGCTTAGACCTCTCTGGCCTCGAGGATCCGGTAACATATTCAAGGGCACTCACTGTCATTTCCACTGGTTACAAGCCAAGCCTCCTACGTCCAGACTAATAGAAGTTCAGAAGTCTCAATGATCTGGATATTTTAGAATTTCCTTTTCATTTGAGGTTTGGATTAATTATTCAGATAACATCTCTCATTTTCCATTTTACCTTGTATGCAGAAAACAGCAGAGATTCAAGTGCGGTCTCGCTCCAGAGAAGAAGTGCTGTGATAGGAGTCAAGAGATACGGGGGCAGCAGGCACAGCCTGCACCTCGTGGAAAGCGGTGGTGACAGAGACCGGCTTACTGCAGTGAGGCCCCTGGCTTGCCATTCAAACTGCTCCTCAGGCTTTCTACAAAGCTTCAAGAGATGAAGTATTGAAAGGAAAGTGAGAAAATGAAAGTAGTTTGGGTTTGTTCAAGAGGAAACATCAGTTCTGAGGAAGCCGGAGCCACAGGTACATGCTAATGTGTCTTAATGCCCACATACTCCAAGACTTGGGTTTTGCTCTTTGCAAAGGACAGGTCTCATTGTCATCAGTCGTCAGAGACAACATCTTCATGTCAGTGACTCAATTATGACCCATGGATAGAGGTTGGCATATGACAACTGCTCTATTAATGCTACTTGGAGGCAGTTAGAACCACATGCCAGGGGGACTGTAGACTGCTAAGGGTGCATTTCCCAGCGTGGCTTCATTTATTTACCAATTCAGTCAACAAATGCACATGCCAAGCCCTGCCTGGAAAATGAACTGAAGTATAAACGATGGCATGCGTCCTGGAGAGTCAGGACTTATTCATGTGAAAAGTTAATAACTCCAAATATTCTGTGAACTTTTCCATACCCAATTGCCAAAGTGAGGTTATTAGAAGGAAGTACCCCACTGCAGGGGGACAGTGGGGTGAATACTATGCACAGAGAGAATGGTGCACATCTAACTAGAATACAAAGGTGCCAGAGGATATACTCTAAGTCCTATCCAATCTAAATTTTTTTCTTCTATTTTTCCCCAGAGACAGAGTCTCACTCTGTCACTCTGGCTAGAGTTCAGTGGTGCCACTAAAGCTCACTGCAACCTCAGATTCCTGGTCAAGCTATCCTTCTGCCTCAGCCTCTTAAGTAGTTGGGACCACAGTCAGTACCACCATGCCTGGCTAACTGAGAAAAACGCTTTTGTAGAGACAGGTCTCTCTATGTTGACCCGGCTGGTCTCCAACTCCTGGCCTCCAGTGATCCTCCTGCTTTGTTCCTGTGAAGTGCTGAGAGTACAGGTGTGAGCCACCATGCCTGACCCAATTTAGAATTTTTAGAAAATCACTATGTTGTTTTCTAGTGACTCCACTGTAGACGTATTTAAATTGCCGTCTTATAAACACACTGGAGAAGAGAGCCAAACACAATGCAGCTGTGTTTCTCAGTCTTAGGATGTTCATCAAAATCTGGGCAATAATTTTCATCTCAGTTAGAGGCATGCTGGACCCTTGCTGTGACTGGTGCCTGGACATCCTGCAAAGCACCTTGGAGAACGGCTCCTTCTGAGTGTGCTCGAACCACTCCTCTCTGTGGCTACCCCTCTGAGCACTATCCCTAGAGCATACTGGCCACACACATCCACGGGAGACATATTCCACACAGTGTCTGCTTTGCAGGATGCAAAAATGATCTGAAAGATGATAAAAACCAATTTCCATAATTAATACATTTCCACCTGCTGATTAGGAAGTGTTAGAAATAAATAAACAAACAAAAGTGATTGGCGTATTTCGGCAAGGACTCCAACTTAAGGACTGAAATGTGCCCTTGCTCTGATTGTATCTAATTCAGTTCAATTGAACAAACATCCATTGACTATCTACTGTGTGTAAAGCCCTGGTCTAGCTGTTGTTTAGCATACGATCCCTGTTCGCAGGTCTAAACAACAGAAGCAGAAAAAGCTGAGTGCAAGAGATGAAAACAAAATTAAAAATAAAACAAGCTTCTTCCTGGAGATTCTAATTCTATAGGCTGGGTGGGGCCCAGGGAGCTATATTTTACCAAGCATCAGCTCAGCCTGGTTCTGACCAGCAGGCAAGCACTCAGAGGGAGGCCATCACTGTCTCTAATTGGTGGTTGTCACAAAAAGCTGCAAAGAGGAGGTAGAGTCACCTTGAGATATTTCAACAACTGCATGTTAAGTGCCTTGAAGGCACAGGTCAGACTTGGGCAAGCGCAGGACAGAGAAGGGCAGGTCTGCAGCAAGGAGCAGAGCTGTGGAGGCCGCAAAGTACATCCTGAATGGCTGTCCCTCCTGAGAGGTGTCAAGAAGAACATAGGAACTGTTCACTTCTAAATGAACTCATCAGCCTTATTTTTTCCATTAGTTCACATTTGGCCTCATTTCTCAATCCAGAACGGTGCAGAGGAGCCCTAAACCCGAACTGAGACAAACAATTCAGGGTAAATTTTTGCTGGATGTCAGAGTACTGTGGATGAGACAGGAGAGAGGAGGACTCATGTTTCAACTTGAGGCTTCCTCGGCTGTATCCACAGCTGTGCCGCTGAGCTCAGAGGTGAGCATTCGCGAGTACGTGTCTTGTCATGAACAAGGGGCCTCACTGTCACCACGAGGAGGACACACCATAGCCTTTCCAGGGCATCAAGAAAAGCTGAACCACACTGCAAATTCCGAAGACCTAAGAGAAGTCCAGAGTTGGGACTTTAGAGGAAAACCAGTCCATGCAAAAAATGTGAAAAATACCAAATCTAAGAAAAAACAGCAAGCCCTCATAACTATGTATCACAGAGACCACCAGAATCATTAGGCAGAAATATTGCCTTCATTTTCCTTCATGGGTTTTGCGAGATACACACATTTCTGTATTCTGCTTTTTTAAATGCTTAACTATTATTGTAGAAAAATTCCTCTTATGTGACAAAACATATCACAAAATTATTTCAATAAACATAACATTTTAACACATGGACATTGATAATAATAATTAGCAAGGTAATTCTATTTTTGAAAATAAAGGTTGCTCTAATTTTTCTTTATTATAAGTAATGCTAATTAAGCAAGCATGACCATGGGCCAATGAACATATCTAAGTCAAAAGCAGCAATTTGTCTATAGATTTGAGTTTTTAAAAAAATAATTAAAAATGATATGCCAATGTCATAGATGCCGTTACTTTTGGAAAACAATTTATTGCCTCTTTCTCTGTTTATCCGGTGTGAGTATGAACAGGCTTACAATGAACTGGCTCCCTTACCAAAGTGATGTAGGATTACTGCTCAGAGCTATGAGACTGGGAGATAGTGGGACATAAACAAAGATCTCTTTGAAGGTCTTTAAAAGAGCTGGAAAATAGTAAGTCATGCAGATGTCCCACTGCCGCCACCAGCCCTACCCCCCTCCCCCACTCCTCTCTCTCTTGGGCTTCATGCCTGCCTGCCCTCTGGTCTTTTCTTCATTCCAGGGAAAGGCTCCCTCCAAGAGCGGGCTGATCCGGGTCCTAGGGAGCGGAAACTTCTCCATCTTCAGTGTTGGTGCCCCTGTCAAAGATGGCATGACAGTGGAATACCCCTGAACATAAAGGCCAGGGATTGGGAATGTGAAAGGAAAATAAACCCAGGACCTTAAAATCACTAAACCAAAGGGAAACATCACGCTGGGAACTGTCTTGAGCCAACCTGCCTCCCACTCTATTCCTACATAAGATAGCTACAAAGATAAAAAGGAGCACCACACACTGAGGTCTTTTGGGGGAAATAGGGGAGGGACAGCGGGGGGGGGGAGCAGGGGAGGGATGGCATGGGGAGAAATGCCAAATATGGGTGAGGGGGCAGAAGGCAGCAAAACACACTGCCACGTGTGTACCTATGCAACTATCTTGCATGTTCTGCACATGTACCCCAAATCCTAAAATGCAATAAAAAAAAAAAATAAAAAAAAAAAGCCATATACCTCCCTCACAATTATAAAAAGGCTAGATACCTCCCTCCCTCCCTCACAAAAGGAAATTCCTTGTGGACAAATAACAGGCAGAATTCAGCCGTCCCTCTGCCCACAGGAGACAACACCTATCTGATTTGTCTCTTTTTTTCCCCTACTGTTTCACTAAGCCACAAGTGACTAAGGCACAAGTGACTATTTCTGTGTATTCAGTGAAAAGCTAATGAGAAACTGGAAAGAATGTAACAGTTTTTCTCTTATCTGCCAGTGACCTGGAAGCCCCCTCCCTGCTTGGATTTGTCCTGCTTTCCAGACTAAATCAATGCATATCTTACATATCTTGAGTGAAACCTCACGTCTCCCTAAAATGTATAAAACCAGGCTGTTCCTCAACCACCTTGGCTCATGTTGTCAGGACTTCCTGAGGCTGCGTCATGGGCACATCCTTAACCTTGGAAAAATAAACTTTCTACACTGATGGAGACCTGTCTCAGATACTTTTTGGTTTACAGGGACAAAAGCCTTTGAAGTCAGGCTGACCTGGGCTTAAACGCTCTTCCATCTGCTGTACGATCCTGACCAGTGAGGAGGCTCTCTCAGTGTCAGCAGGTTCTATCAAATAAGGCCTGACCCCTTCAGGAAATGTTGCTATAGTCACAAAACTGGAAGCTGGGACTGGGATGGGGACGGAGGAGCTAAGTATTGGCCAGGCGGATAATCTGCTTTTTTCTGACTGCATCCGTTGAGACTGGGAGGAGCTAGCTGTACAGCAGCAGTGGCTGCCGATTACCCAGGACTTCTGGAAGGCTCCTGGGAGGCTGAGTCACCTCACCTCTCTGTGCCAAGAAAGTGCTATCTTAGAAACGCCCTCTCTCTCATCTCCCCGACCCCCCATGGGAACAGCTGGCTGCAGGAGTCTTGCCATTGCCTTGGAGATCTTCCCTGCTGTGGTCACCTGTGTGGAAGTACATGTTGCTCTTTAAGCCAGTTAACGGATATGCCGAAGGTACCAGAACATCTGTGGTCCCAGGGGACGCAGCACCATTTTTCCTTTTGAAAGTGAGCAGCTCCAAGTGGGAAAACAGCGAATTTCACTGAGAAGTTTCCACTGCAATGCACATGAAACTTTGCCCCGACAGCAGTGGTACCCAACCTTTTTGATACCAGGGATGGATTTCATGGAAGACAATTTTTCCAAGGACAGCGTGGTGGGGAGTGTTTTCGGGATGAAACTGTTCCACCTCAGATCATCAGACATTATTTATATTCTCATAAGGAGCATGCCACCTGGATCCTTCGGATGCGCAGTTTACAATAGGGTTCTCGCTCCTATGGAAATCTAATGTTGCCGCTGATCTGATGGGAGGCAGAGCTCAGGTGGTAATGCTGGCTCGCTGCTGCTCACCTCCTGCTGTGTGGCCCAGTTTTTAACAGGCCATGGGCTGGTACCAATCTGTGCCCTGGGGCTTGGAGACCCCTGCCCTAAGGGTTTAAAGGTTATATAATGCATTAAAATAAAGTTTCTAATTTAAAAAATTAAATTATATTTTAGTTTAAAAACAAAATCCTACCACCACACCAGAGACTGTCTTTAGATCCAGAGTGCTCCTTTAGGCAGGTAATGCCAAGGGTTGAGGACTGAAGAAGCTACAAGCAATGGCCCATTGTCTGATATGTATCTGAGGCAGCAAGATAGGGTCTGGAGCCAGGGAACCTAAGGCTGTTTCCTGCCAACTTCTTAGAATTAAATTAAAAGGAAAACCCTAACTCTCCCTGCCCAAGTAACAAAAGGACCAGAGGCTACTCCCTTTGACCTTCCTTGCACTGCAGATGGGAAACCGGCCTTCGGCAACCAACAGACTGATTGTGAGCTACCACCTCAGTTACAGGAGGTGAGTGTGAAGTGGCCGATGGGAAGCCTCGAGGGGGTACTTGAACCCAAGAAGATTCTGTACCCGGGCCCTTGAGCGGCTGCTCGGGTTGCTCCCACACTGTGGAGTGTACTTTCATTTTCAATAAATCCTGGCTTTCGATCTTTTGTCGCTTCATTCAACCTGCAGTCACAACCCTCTACTGGTTACATCTACTGGTGACGTCTCCATAGTTTGCCTTGTACTACTATAGGAGCTGAGCTGAAGACAAAGCCCTCACATCCTGCTGGGAAAGTCTGCCTCGCCTGCGTAACTTCAGAGAAGAGCCCCCGGTGCTGGGTGACGTGTGTTGGATAGAAAAGATATGTCACCAAGGGCCACCTTCCTAGCTCTGCTCCCAGGTCTCCTCTCCTCACACCTTGCCACTTACTGCTCAGCTGTCCCCTGAGCTCCCTCGCAGGCTTTGGATTGTGTTACACTTGCGCTTAGTCCTTGGTGGGAATTTCAGGTGACCCAGCAAGAAATACAACTGGCTTCTATTCTACTCTGACTTTGTGAGCCTGGGTATGAATTGGGCTTCAGTTGTTCTAACTATACCTCTACCCCGGTGCCTTGTTATCGAGGCTGGTTCCCAGGACCTCGAGAATCAGAAGAAGGAACAGGGGCTTTGGGTCTGGATTGACCTTTGCACAAATGCTGGCCATAAAACTTACCAACAGTGTGCCCTTACGAAAGCTACTTGGCCTCTCTGAGCCTCTGTTTCATCAGGTGAACAACCATCTTGGCAGGTTGTGATGAGGCTTAGGACACATTATCCTAAGATATGATTGTAGAGACCAGAATACGCCGCCCCAAAATATGCCTCTTTGGCATAAGGATTATTTTGAGCTGTTTATTTTGAGAAACTGCAGATGCAGAGAAGCTCTGAAACTGTTACTCTTTTGTAAGAGAAATTTACATCTATAAAGGAAATCTCCATTTTTAAGGGTTTCTCTCTCTCAGCTCCCAGAAGAGTAGGGTGACCCTGAGTCACTGACTGAATTAATGGAGAAGGCAGGGATTTAAAATGGCACAAAAAGTCTTACCTTTGCTTAAAGTGCTTTTCCTGGTTCCTCATCTTAACTGGGCCTTTCCCTAGACCCTTCTCTCTTTGTATTGCAGAACGATGGTATTTAAGCCTGACTTCTAAGATAATACTTTGAAATCAACTTGAGATTTACCCATTTCTCTGAGTTTTCCCCATGTACAGATGAGATATACATTATTAAACTTCTGTTTGTTTTTCTCTTGTTCATATTAATCTGTCTTTTGTTAGAAGGAGTCCCAGCTAAGAATTCATAAAGGGTAAAGGAGAAAACTATTTTTCCTCCCTATAGGTGTAAACAGTGAAGAGAACGGAGGTGGGGCTCCTGGCCCCAGCAGGCTCTTGGCAATGGTCCGTGTTCCTGCTGTGAATGTTCTCTAGCTATGGTCTCTGCCTGATGGAAACTTCATCCTGGCACTTCTGGGACGGGGTCCCTGCCTTGATTTGCCATTCTCCCTGGACCGAAAACTGCTCCTGGAATTCGGTCCCACCATGGCTGTTAGGTCTCCACCATGACCACGGCTGGCTTGGATCCCCAGCACCGCCTCCCTGGGCCCCACCATGGGATCTCACATGGGGAAATCCTTGTTGGCATCAGATGCCCTCTGACTATCACCTGTTGCTTGCCACTGGGGCTCTGGACATTATGACCTCCCTGTCAAGCTCCCAGGGACTGCAAACCAAAAATAAAATCCAGGAATCTCCCAACTAACTGAATGGACCCCCTCTTGGCCAGGGGGGCCCCAGAGAAACTTGAAAAATGGAATTCCCATCCATGACAGGAAGGGAGGCTGGACAGGTCTCATTACACCCCTTCCCCTTTGGAGTTTAGACACAGCTAACCAGCATTAAGCTTAAAATCACAAGATCTCTATTTTATAGACAAAACAGACTCTTTGTGGGAATAAGATACCAAATTATAAACAAACCCTAAAGCCATGCAAGGCAAGCCATACTCTACAAACCATAAAAATCTCATTAAACAGGCTTTTTAAAATTATTATTATCTGGGTGTCATTTGGCTTACTTTCCAAACAGACTGTGGTATAACATCACATGACAGATAGCAGACCCCAAAGAAGATAAAAATATTTTTACCCCCAAATATATTTCCTTGACACCTTTTGAAATGGCCCTGCAAAGCCATCTTTTGAGGGGGCAATTTGCATCTGTAGAGAATCTCCCTGAGTGCAGACAGGCTTCCCTTTCTACACCTTTCTTAGATCTAGGAGAGATTAACGTAGAGACATTTACAATCTGTCTTTCTGAAGCCTTCAACCTGTAAGGCTTCATCTACATAACAAAAGACTTGGCCTCCACAACCCCCTTTTTCCTAACTCAAGCTTTGCTTTCTACTGACTTCAAGTCTTTAGACAAAGCTCACCTCTCTCAACCAATTGTCAACTAAAGAATCCCTAAAACCCAGCTATGACTTGTAAGCCCCCACTTCAAGATGTCCCACCTTTTCCTGCCTAACCAGTGTACATTTTCCATGAGCTGATTAATGTCCTTTCCTGTAACTTCTGTCTCCCTAAAATGTAGAAAACCAAACCATAACCTGACTGCCTCGGCCACACTTTTTCAGGACCTCTTGAGACCGTTTTCAAGGCAGTGGTCACTTATATTGGCTCAGAAAAAAACCTCTCTAAATATTTTACAAAGTTTTGTTCTTCAGTTGACAGGACCACCTATGGGCCAGGTCGATGGGCACACGCCTGACCCACCAGTGGTGGCTAGATTACTGTCCTCGGGGTCCTGGTTCCTCCTCGTCTACTCTAGCCCATAACCTCCTGAAGTTGTCATTCTGACAAGTAAGAACATCAGGGAGGTCTTATAAAGAGGCTGGAACCCAGCCCCTGTAAGGGTAGAGCTGCCATTGCATGTAGGAGCAGCATTAGAAAGTGCCGGAGATGGCAATACATTCCTTCCCTGGATGGGAGTTTGATGAATGCCTGGTACCAGCCAGGCACTGTTGTAGGCAGTGGGATAATAGATTGGTGAGTTAGAGTGACAAAAGCCCCACCCCCACCCGCCACTGTGTGGAGCTTGTATTTGACCGTTCATAGCGCACCTGGATATGCCCGTAACTAAAATATAAGAACGAGGCAAGAGACGTGGACTGGGGCCAAGTCTGGGGAGCCCGGAATGTCGGCAGAGGAATTTGTCTTTGGGCTGAATTACCAACAATGGGTGAGATGAAGCACTGCACATCCGTCAGGAAGAGTGGAGAGTAACAGGGTAGAAACGGACTTTTGGAAAAACATCTCTGACAAGAAAGGGTGAGTAAATAATGACAACGAAACCTTTGCACAGCGTTTTCCAGTTTAGAAGAGGCTTTATCAGCTATCATGTCTCACAATCCTCCCGGGCTCTGGGAGTCACATAAAGGCCCATTTGGAGACAAGCCTGGGCACCAAGGGGGCGACTAGCTGGGGGCCACAGGGTGAGTGAGTGGTGAAGCAGGGCCTTGAAGCTCTGCTTTGTGACACTTCATCTTCCAGTCTGCCTATTTCCCTTTCCCAGCAAAGACTGTATTTACCAAACACAGTGCACGTTTTCACTCCAAGGAGGATGTTCAACTTAAAAAATATGGAAAGCTTTATTACAGCGTTTGCAGAAAAATGTCAAGAGAGAGGAATACTGTCAGTACTGCCTGAGGATTTTTTCCAAATACACATGGCCACTCTCCTCCCTCCCTGCTCCCAGATTTTGACAGTGTCACCTAGATGTGTCTAATTTGCAGGAGCTCCTATGACTCTGCTACCTACAGCCTTCACTGCAGCATGTCCAGCCAATTCCCCTCCTCTTCTCATTGAGAAAGTTCAGTCCTGGTGGTTTGGGATGTACGTTTCATTGGAAAAGCCCCGGAGAAAGCAGAGATGTCAATATAACACTCTTGATAAAACAAGGCGAGGGGAATGTTTCCCCTTTGTATCATGCAGAAAATCATACAGTGAGTGCTGGTGGGTTTCTTTCCTCAACTGTCTTCATCTATGTGGATCTCTAACGTGCATCTGAAGTGCACCTCCAAAACAAGTCCTCGGTTACCCCAGCCCTAAATGTGCTCTTTCCCATCTCTGTAGATGGTAACCGTATTCTTTTAGGTACCAGACTGAACACTGTACACCTAAAGGCATCCTTGATGATTCTTCACACTCCTCCGGTGTAATCCAGCCAATGCTGAAATGCAAACAGTGTCTGAATCCAGACAATGCTGGCTTCAAAATCTGCCCTGTCCTCTGACCACTTCAGTCTCCCATCACTGTCTTCCAGCCTCAGCCACCAGTGTCTCTTACCTGGACTATCAGGTCCCCGACTTCTAACCTACATTCTGTTCTCCACAGAGCAGCCAGAGAAACGTCTAAAAACTTAAATCAGGGCTGCACATGGTGGCTCATGACTGTAATCCCAGCACGTTGGGAGGCCGAGGCAGGAGGATCGCTCTAGGCCAGGAGTTGGAGACCAGCCTGGGCAATATAGTGAGACTCTGTCCAAACAAACGAACAAACAAACAAACAAACAAACAAACAAACAAAAAACGACCCTAAACCAGATCACATCCCCTCTGCCAAACCCTCTGTGACCTCCTTCTCCCTCCATTGCCTCCTTTTCCCTTGGCTCCAGCAACCCTGGCATCCTGGCTCTTCCTCCTACCTGCCCATCTCAGCCATGCCTCGGGGCCTCTGCACTCCCTGCTCCCATGCCAAGAACGCGCACCCCCAGACATCTGCAGGCCTCTGGCCCTCCCTTCTTCAGGAGTCCACCCAGCATCTCCTCAGCACCTGCTCGTCTACTCCCCCTTATTCCCTGTGTCACATCCTTTGCCATGCTCACGCTCTTTCCCTATGCCCTGTGTTACTTCTCTTTACAGATGTAACACCACTGAAAACAAAGTCTATTCGATTATTGCTCATTTTCTCTCACAACAAGGTACGTTCCATGAGAGTTAGGAGTTTGTTTTGTTCACTTCTACATACCTCTCCTAACTACCCCCAACCCCCAACCATCCTTAATGCCCGGGACACAGCAAATTACTCCATAAGTTTTGAGCGGATAAATGAGAGAATATTATTGCTATCATTGTAGGCAAATCCCTCACATCTATTGACTTTCACGTTTCATTAGGTATGCACGACTTAAATGATGACGTATGAAGTTCACGGTGCTTCAACAAAAGGCAGGCATTCATGTAGCATATGGAGCTTCCTGAACTTTGTCCACATTTTCAACGTTTATGTAGGTCAAGGCTATGACTTTTTTTTTTTTTTTTGAGACAGAGTTTCGCTCTTGTTACCCAGGCTGGAGTGCAATGGCGTGATCTCAGCTCACCGCAACCTCTGGCTCCTGGGTTCAAGCAATTCTCCTGCCTCAGCTTCCCAAGTAGCTGGGACTACAGGTGTGCACCACCATGCCCAGCTAATTTTTGTATTTTTAGTAGAGATGCGGTTTCACCTTGTTGACCAGGATGGTCTTGATCTCTTGACCTCGTGATCCACCCGCCTCGGCCTCCCAAAGTGCTGGGATTATAGGCGTGAGCCACCGCGCCCGGCTGGCTATGACTTTTTACTAGTTATAAGCTGTAGTTCTGGGTGAGGCCTTGGTTGCTGACATCCCTACTCCCAAGCATTCTTGGGGTTGGGGTGGGGGTGGCAGTCTGAACTTTTACTGGACACAAAAGTTATTTAAAAAGTGGCAAACAAAAACTGTGCATTTGTCAACAGAAGTAGTAAAGGAAAAATAATAGTTGCCATTTTTGAGAGCTTATCATTTGCCAGCACTTTTGCTAAATTCCTTTAAATATTTACTATAATGAAACTGGCATTCAATATACTTTCCCAGGGTAGAAACTGATCAATGGTCAACTGAACGATCAGGAGAAAGGAAAACGCAGCAGTCAGGCTTCCTGCTTGCACTGAATCTCTGAAGGCTTGAGGACCCAAGCTAGCCTCAAAATAAAGGAAGGCTGTTATAGGGCTCCCCCTGGCATGGGCATCAGTACTGGGCAGTCTCGACGGCATTATCTCTGGGCTGCACGATCTGTGCTTCCCATGGTCACAGTAGTCGAGTCTCTGAGATCTCTTTTCTTCATGGAAATTTGCATGTTTGGACTGTGCTGATTACTCATCATCCCTCTGTTCAATTCATTTCTCTACCTGCCCTCCCTCCGAGTCATCCACCCTCTCAGGGTCCTGAGCTCCTATTTGAAAGCAAGGGCAATAATGTACTTGCCCTCTGGCTTGTCCTTTCCATTTTGGACATGGCTCCAAGGTCTCTCTGATCTATCTCTGTGGTCTCTGACTTGTTTGCAAGCCATATGACTTACTGACATAGATTGAGGTGTCCCTAACTAGTTCCTGTGTTTAGACCCCTGGTCTTTGCCAAAACTTGGATTCCTAGTGCTTTCAGTATAATCTATTCCTCCATGTCTAAGCATTTTCCTGGGATTAAAAAGAGTTATCTTGCTATATAGCTCATTGTTATTACTTATTTTGCCGACTCAGTTTCTTTATTTTATTTTTCGTTGAGATGGGGTCTTGCTCTGTCAGCCAGGCTGGAGTGAAGTAGTGCAATCACAGCTCACTGTGGCCTCAACTTCCTGGGCTCAGTAGATCCTCCCACCTCAGCTTCCTGAGTAGCTGAGACCACAGGCACGAGCCACCATACCCCAAATTTTTTGTAGAGATGGGGTCTTGCCGTGCTGCCCAGGCTGGTCTCAAACTCCTGAGCTCAAGGAATCCACCTGCCCTGGCCTCCCAAAGTGCTGGGATTATAGGTGTGGACAGGTTCTTTATTTTTTATGATGTTGTGTGGGCTCATTCCTTCCTGGCTGCACTCTGATGAGTGGCTACAGTCCAAGTGGCGTATGCCTCATGAACCTCAGAGATCTTCACTGACCTCTGTAGGCTGCCTTTTCAGCTTCTAGTCCAGTGGTTGCCAACCTGGGATGCGTGTCGAAATAACTTGAAGAGCATTAACCAATGCAGATATCTGGGCCCCAGCCCCCAGGGATTGTGACTTCACTGGCCAGTGGTGTGGCCTGAGTATTAGGGTTTGTCAGAGTTCCACGGGTGAGGCCCTAATCCAGCTTTTCTACATACTAATCCCACGAAGCTCTCTCAACAACCTGTTCTGTTTTCCCCGCTTTGTCTTGAACTGCATTTTACTGTGTCTATAAATACTGTCCTAGCAAGACCCAGTTAGCAGTCAGACCTGCTCTTTTTAAAAAGAGCTGGTCCATTTTTTACCCAACCGTTATACTAAGTTTATATAACTACACTTGATAAATTCAAATATGAGAGCCTTAAAACAACAACAACAAAATCCATACAGAAAGCACATAAATGTGAATAAAGCACAAAGGGAGTAAAATTGGAGTCCTTCAACGTCACAAATTATAAGACCTGGGGCAGTCCTGGGTCTGCCACTTGCCAGATCTGCAAGCTTGGGTGTTTCTTAACCTTTTCCCTCCACAATTTCCTCGTTAATAATATCAAGTGTAAATTCTATGACTTCTCAGGTTTGTTGTGGAAAGAAAACGGAATAATACTCGTGAATGTACCTCATAAGGTTATTATGTTATTAATAAAGGAAAAAAAATTATTTCAGAAAAGGGAAATGGGGGAGACGTTGGTCAAAGGATACATTTCAGTTAGATAGAAAGGAGTAAGTTCAAGTGATCTATTGTACACAGGGTGACGGGAGACTGTAGATAATAACTAGGTATCGCATCCTTCCAAACGGACAAGGGAATAGGTTTCCTTTCTCTCTCTTTCCCTTCCTCCCTCTCTCCCTCCCTTCCCTCCCTCCCTTCTTCCTTCCTTCCCTCCCTCCTTTCTCTCTCATTCTCTCCCTTCCTTCCTTCCTTTCTTCCCTCCCTCCCTTCTTCCTTCCTTCTCTCCCTCCCTCCTCTCTCTCTATCTCCCTTCCTTTCTCTCCCTGCCTTCCTTCCCTCCCTCCTTCCTTCTTTCCTTCCCTCCCTTCTTCCTTCCTTTCCTACCTCCCTCCCTTCCTTCCCTCCCTCTTTCGTTTTCTTTCTTTTCTTTCTTTCTTCTTTCTTTCTTTTTCTCTCTCCTTCTTTCTTTCTTTCTTTCTTCCTTTCTTCCTTTCTTTCTTTTTCTTTTCTCTTTCTTTCTCTTTCTCGCTTTGTTGCCCAGGCTGGTCTTGAACTCCTGGGCTCAAGTTATCTGCTGGTCTTGGCCTCCCAAAGTGTTGGGATTATAGGCGTGAGCCACTGCACTTGAGAATAGATTCAAGAGAATAGATTTTAACTGAATAGATTTTCAGTGCTCTCACCACAAAAAAAATAAAAAGTATGTGAGATAATGCATGTTACTTAGCTTGACTTAGCCATTCCACAATGCATACATATTTGAAAACAACATGTATATGATAAAGACACAGGGGTTTTATTTTTCAATGAAAAAATGTTTAAAAAAGAAAATTATTTCAGATTTGGGAAAACCAGTCCTCCCATTTCTTATAAGATTACCTGTCACTAGGCAGCCTGCAGACCCAGGTGAGAAGGGTCCTGACCCCACAGTCCTGCTTTAGAGAGTCACGTATCTCAAACACAGGAGAGCCCTGCCGCTGGAGACCCCGTTATTAGCCCAGGCCCCTGACTCACTCCCCTACCTCTACTCCCCTTGTCCTTGAATCCAAGGGCAGCTGCATCCCAGTGCTGGGAAGAGGTGTGGCTGATCCACTCCTGACGCTCAAGGCAGCCGCAGCTGGGGGAAGACTGCAGCAATGACATGCTCAGGTAGGAGAAATGACAATTTAATTAACTTGTCAACTGTTTCTCTCAGAAAACGTGGATAAAATAGATTGCTGCATAAAAATGCATCCTTTCCCAGCTGTGTCCAGTCTTAAGTTTTTCCTCTTCCAATTCAAGGTCCTACTTTTGCTCATGACCTAGTATGATAGAAGCTGAGGAACATTTTGCAATATTGAACAACTTATGTTACTCTTACATCGACGAATCAGTAGGTCTAAATCAGTGCTTGCTAAACATTTTGGTTTCAGGACTGACCAACACTCTTGAATATTACTGAGGATCCTAAAGAACTTTTATTTTTGTGATTTATATCTATCAGTACTTATAATGTTAGAAATTAAGGCAAAAGATGCGAACTATTTGTATTGGTTCATTTGAGAAGAACGATTAGAAACCCATAAATTTAATATGGATAACATATTTCATGCAAAATAAATACATTTTCCAAAATTTAAAAAAGTGATAATTATGGTATCATTTAACATTTTTGCAAATGTCTTTAAGATCCGGCTTAACAGAAGACAGCTGGATTCTTACATATACTTCTGACTTCAATGGGTTGTGATTCTCACACTTCATGAAGCTTCTGAAAAACTCTGGTGTGCAGTCGTGAGATAATGAGAGTGAAAAAGTCAATGATATCTTAATATTGGCTGGGTGCAGTGGCTCAGCACTTTGGGAGGCTGAGGCTGGTGGATCACAAGGTCAAGAGATCGAGACCATCTTGGCCAACACGGTGAAACCCCATCTCCACTAAAAATACAAAAGTAGCCAGGCATGGTGGCAGGTGCCTGTAGACCCAGCTACTCAGAAGGCTGAGGCAGGAGAATCGCTTGAACCCAGGAGGCAGAGGCTGCAGTGAGCTGAGATTGCGCCACTGCACTCTAGCCTGGTGACAGAGTGAGACTCCATCTCAAGAAAAAAAAATAAAAATCTTAATATTACTATGAAATTAGTTTTGATTAGTTTTTACCTTAGAGACCTTACTGAAGGCTCTGGGGGTCCTCCAGGGGTCCCCAAACTGCACACTAAGAATCTCTTTCTTTCTTTCTTTTTGGAGACAGAGTCTCACTGTGTCACCCAGGCTGGAGTGCAGTGACACTATCTCAGCTCACTGCAACCTCCACCTCCCAGGTTTAAACAATTCTGCCTTAGCCTCCTGAGTAGCTGGGATTACAGGTGCCTGCCACTGCACCCAGCTAATTTTTGTATTTTTGGTAGAGATGGTATTTTCCCATGTTGGCCAGGCTGGGATTACAGGCATGAACCAGGGTGCCCAGCCAACACTGAGAATTTATGTTCAAGATACAGCATCTGTGAAACATGGTACTGATTCTATATATTGTCAGTTAAATGACTGTCGGATGCTAGAGAGGCAGATGATTTATAATAATCCTTAATAAAATCGAATTATTGAAAGTGTTTAAAATCAGCTTTATTAGTGACTTTCATTTAAATTTGGTATTTATTTAACAATTTTTAAAGATATATTCAATGAGACCTATTTATTATATTTCCTTGAACAGTTTGTATCTCACTGTAACTTCCTACTGTTTAATCATATACTGGGTCTCTTTTCTTGTTCTTGCTCTGCTCTGGGCCTGGCGTGTAGTGGGATTTGAGGCAGGCTGTGAACACTGAACTCTAGGCAAGAAACACGCCCAGAGGGGCTGGAAACCACTTTACGGAAGGCAGTTCTGACCCTTGTCACCAGCTCCTGTCATCCTAATGGCACCACAGGGAAGGAGGTTCTCAGCAGATGAGTGAAGTCAGCCAGAAACAGTATGACACGGGCCCCTTGCCACAGCAGCTGTGCCTTGTCCTGCAGCCTGCCTTTCCTCCTGCTCTGTTCGAGCACCTGCCACTCAACTCGGTTCAGCCATCAAGCATCCTGGCTGGAGGGACATGCGTGACCCATGCGAATAGCCGTAAGAGGCATGTTTGGTGATCCAAGCTGAGCAAGACATTGTTCCTACTGTAAATACACGTCCTTCAACCTAGCAGTAGAAATTAAACCTGCAACTAAATAGCTGCACAACTAAAATCCGAGGCAGCTTGCAATAAAGTCACCTTGTTCTATGACAGCTGGAAAGGAAACACAATTAAGCTGGATGAAGAGGAACTTGAAGAAAGCTCGTGGAGGGAGTATCAGACATGTTGAGACTTAAACGATGCAGGGCAGGACTTTGAGTCCTTGCATATGCAGGATGCTATAAGAATCCAATTCTTCCCAGCACTTTGGGAGGCCGAGGCGGGTGGATCACGAGGTCAAGAGATCGAGACCATCCTGGTCAACATGGTGAAACCCCGTCTCTACTAAAAATACAAAAAATTAGCTGGGCATGGTGGCGGGTGCCTGTAATCCCAGCTACTCCAGAGGCTGAGGCAGGAGAATTACCTGAACCTGGGAGGTGGAGGTTGCGGTGAGCCGAGATTTCACCATTGCATTCCAGCCTGGGTGAAAAGAGCGAAACTCCGTCTCAAAAAAAAAAAAAAAATCCAATTCTGAGCTGAGCATGGTGGCTCACACCTATAATATTAAATCCCAGCTACTCAGGAGGCTAAGGCAGGAGGATTACTTGTGGCCAGGAATTCAAGAGACTAGCCTGGGCAACATAGCTAGACCTTGTCTCAAAAGAAAGAAAGAAAGAGGATCTAATTCTAAAGGCAGAGCTAGAAGAGGCTTAGCAAGCAGTCTGGTTGTTAGCTCCCTCTGTTTGAGGGAGAGTGGACAGAGAGAAAGAAAAGCTGAGGTTGGACAGGAGGCTACCGACTTGAAGGAGCTTATGTTTGGTCAGGTCTGGGTTTAAATTCCAGCTCTCCCTTTGCTATTGTTGTGATATTGCACTATCTCTGAATAACAGGTTTTCTATCTGTAAATGAGGAATAATCATATTTCCATGGTAAAGTTGTTTGAAAATCAGGGCTAATGCAGGTGCAGAGCTTGGCACACAGCAGGTGTCCACCCAGTGTCTGCTGTTGTTGGATACCAGCTGTAAAGAGCCTGGTGCAGCAAGTCGCAGAGAGGGACTTGTTCTGCGGGAAACAGGAGGCATGGGCATTGGAGAGCAGGGATGCCTCGTCGGAGCTGAGCCAGAGACAGTGATGGCCATGACGCAAATGATTCAGGCTGGGGCGTCCTGCAGTGACAGGGCCAAAGGCTGCTGAAGGGACTCTCAAAGAGCGGTGTTCTCTGCCACTTGCCTGGGTGGGCGGTGAGGTGAGGGGTGCAGAACTGCCGTGACAAGAAGCAGTGGGTCAGAAGTCACCTCGACTCCACTCCCCCCATCAGGGAGTGCAGGATCTTAGAATCCTAAGCCATCAAAAATCTTAAATACTAATTTTCAGGGGGAAAAACAGTCCCAAACAAAATGGGAAAAGAACATTGCGTCAGCAATGCGTGAAAGCCTCAGCATTTGGGTTACATTTCCAGTCTTCCCCTAAGTGGAGACTTCCCTCTCTTAACTGCCTTCTCCCTGTTCCTCAAACACACTTGCTCCTCGTGAGCAAGAGTGTTATTGTCTACCTGGGGAAATAGCTGGCTGGGGTTCTATTCTTCAAGATTCTGGCAGCATCTTGAGGTCCTTTCTGTGTTTCTTCTTTTTCCAACAAAGTTGTAAAGGCGATGAGCTGAGATCCATTTCAGATCATAGAAAGTGGGGTGTTGGCTTTCTCTTTGAACTGGGATTATCATAAGTATTCATCCTCTTCTCAAAAGTCTTCTAAGTGTGCTATTGTGCTGCCTGCTTAAATTTGTAAACTTTCTCCTTGCAGTTCTACTCACCAGGAACTACAATTCATCAAATAAAAGAGAAGCTGGCAAAACTTGTCTCATGTCTCAGTGGCCTGGGATTGGGGTAACTTAGGTTCTAATTGTCATTCTGCAGTTAACTAGCTGTGTGACTCTGGGCATGTTAATCACTCTGTTTTGAAGTGGCTCTCCATTTCCTAGAGTAAATTTGCACCAAATCCACAAGGTCCTGCCCCTCCCTGACATTGGACTGGTAAGGTCACAGGTATTCAGTGATGAAACTGTGATTCTGTCTTGTGACCCTGCACTCTCATGTGATGCTATTTCCATGGGGACCCTGGATTAAACATAAAGTGCAGATGGGCTCTGTCACCACTGGTTTCACCTAAAAGGCACTCTCTCCTTGGAGCATCCGACTCCTCAGGGAAGAGGTGATAAGAATTCCTAGTCCTGACTCAGCACCTGGGACAGAGATTTATCACAGGATCCAGGGTTCCTTCACTTACCACTCCCTTTCCATGCTGAGACCACCACACTCCCATTCTGACCTTTTCTTCTGCCTCCCCAGTGGGCTGTAAAGACCATCTGTCTTCAGCAGATGATCTGTCTTACAAGATGGTCTAACTCTTCAGAAGAGTTCCCCAGTGGAGGGAGCCCTTGGTGATTCTTGACCAAGGGAAAGGCTCACTGAGCATCCACTGTAATAGTCCCTGCACTGCTGTGTTTAGACAGGCAAGCAATGGACCCTGTTCTCAGGCAACTAGAGCTCCAGGGAGATAGTCAAGGAAACAAATATACCCATAAAAATATACAAATTATGCCATGAAGGCAAAAAAATCAGGTGCCACAAGAGAATCAAGGCGGGAGATATTTTGGAGAAGGTGGCGGGGAGGTGCTGCAGAAGTGACACATCAACTTCAGAACAAATAAAATGGGGACAAGGAGGGTGCATACTCCAGGCAGACACACAGCCTGTGCAAAGAAATGAAGATGGGAATTCCCAACAGGTTCAGGGAACTAAGTGAAGACTAGTGAGGCCCCAGCAGAGTAAGAAAAAAAAAGCATGGGTGGTGGGGCAGGGGCTAGAGGAGGCAGAGCCTTGCAGCCCACCGAGAGGGTTTGCAGTTTGGCATAAATGCAATGGAACACTTTTTCTTTTTCTTTTTGAGACAGAGTCTTGTACTGTCACCCAGGCTGGAGTGCAACGGTGCGCTCTTGGCTCACTGTAACCTCTGCCTCCCAGGTTCGAGTGATTCTCATCCCTCAGCCTCCTGAGTAGCTGAGATTACAGTCACCTGCCACCACACCCAGCCACGTTTTTGTATTTTTAGTAGGGACAGGTTTCACTATGTTGGTCAAGCTTGAACACCTGACCTCGTGATCCGCCTGCCTCGGCCTCCCAAAGTGTGGGGATTACAGGCATGAGCCACCGTGCTTGGCCTTTTTGTTTTTTGTTTTGAGACAGAGTCTCTCTGTTGTCAGATTGGAGTGCAGTGGCCTGATCTTGGCTCATTGCAACCTCCGCCTTGCGGGTTCAAGCGATTCTCCTGCCCCAGCCTCCCAAGTAGCTGGGATTACAGGTGTGCACTACCATGCCCAGCTAATTTTTGTATTTTTAGTAAAGATGGGGTTTCACCATGTTGGCCAGGATGATCTTGATCTCTTCACCTTGTGATCTGCCTGCCTGGGCCCCCAAAGTGAGTGGGACACTTTTGAGGGCAACATGATTCAATGGAAGCTCAGGGGCTCTGGTTTATGAACGAATATTTTACTTTAAATGCTTCTTTTCACTCAATTGAAACTGTGAGGCAATCCCCTCACACCCTAAAAAAGGAAACAGAGAAGGATTTTGCTTTGTCTGCTACTTGTTTAAAATGAGTTTGCAAAAACAAAACTTAGTTTATTATCACAGAGTTTCCACAGCTGGAAGGAGAAGATACTTGCACATAGCACAAATTGAATACCCAACCTCAAGCCCATGCCAAATGTTGAGTCTGAGATAAATGGGTAGGAAATAGAAACCAACCCAACTCAAAGGAGTAACAGTGTCCTTGTTCTCAATCACTGAAAACTGCTGGATGTATTCATTTATGCAACTGACTTCCTGTATGCCAGGCACTGTGCTAGGCACACCAGATACAGCAGCAAACTACAGGCAGAAACCTCTGTCCTCACAGAGCTTGAATCCTAATGCAGAGGGGACTACAAACAGGACAGTTAAGTAAATTTTAATCTATACTAGAGAGGGATGCGGGTGTGGAGTGTGAGGCAGTGAAGGGAGTTAGGGAGCATGGGTGGTTGCAATTTTAAATGGGGTGGTCAGGAAAGATCTCCCAGGGGTGACTTAGGAGGAGGGGGAGAAGCAATGGCTTAGATTCAGAGGAAAGAGCACTGGGAACAGAGGGGAGACTGAGTTTGACACCTGCAAGCAGGTGTACCTGGGGAGTGTGGCAGGGAGGCCATGTGACTGGAGCGGAGAGGGTGGAGGGGAAGGGGAAAGAAGGCAAGAGGGAGACCAGATCACACAGGACCTTGGAGGCCATGGTCGGGGCTCTGGGAACCATCTGAGGCTCTGAACAGGGAAGTGACATGTTCCATGCTTTGAGAAAGCCCGTACTGGGGGCTGTGATGAGAACGGGATGCACGTGTGAGAACAGGAGGAGCAGGTGGGAAGCCGCTGCAGTGATGAGGGAGTTGCCGCTTGCTAGAACTAGGGTGGGAGCTGTGGATGTGCAGAGAGACGGTTGGATTCCAGGTCTATTTTTGAGGCTAGAGGTTTGGATGTGGGGTGCAGAAAAAGGATGAGTCAAGGATGACACCACAGGTTTTGGCCTGAGAAAACAGGAAGGAGGAATTGCTGTTCACTGACATGGGGAAGATTTTGATGGCTGATGATCAAATAAGGATGGCAGCTGGGATGTTTTAAGTTGAGATGCTTATTAGACATCCCAATGGAAGACCTCAAGCAGGAGCTGAATATTCAAGGGATATTTAGGGGCAGGGTCTGAAACGGGCATATACATTTGAGAGTCGCCTGCCAGTAGATGTTATTTCAAGTCACAAGAGTGCATGTGGCCACCAGGGAGGGGCTACGTATGGATAGCAGGAGAGGGCCAGGGTCTGAGCCCTGGGGCAGCCCACAGTTAAAGGTCTGGGGAAGTCAGGGAAAGAGCCCCAGAAAGGGCAAAAATTAGGAAAAAGAAAGAGAATGGTGACATCCTGGAAGCAGAGCAAGCTGCATTTCCTGGGAGGTACTCTCAACCATGTCCAGACTGGAGGTGGGGGCTGAACATGGGCCAGGGGAATTTCCAAAGAGGAGATCCTTGGTGGTTCTAACAAGGACAGCTGTACTGAGGGAGTGGGGAAGAACTGCAGGCAGTCCAGATGCTTCTTGGAAGAAGCTCTGCTGGAAGCCGGGAAAGGCCATCGGTGGTAAATGGAGAAGGAAGTAGGTGATGAGAAGATCTGGGAGAAATTGCTGGTGGGTGCCTATGGAAATGGTCTAACTGAGGGAGACAGGAGCTGCCGGAGAGACGTCCTAGCAGGTGGTAAAGGGCAGGACCTGTGCAGGTGGCCCGCAGGGGTGTCCAAAACAGAGAATACAGTCATGGGTTCTTAGTTTCTGGTTAAGCCAATAAAGCTCCTTTCTCATCCCTTTTTTCTGCTTATCACTAGAGACAGAAACGAAAAATCATGGCTTCGGGCTGCTAAACACCTAAAACAAAGCCGAGCAGAACAACAACAGCAAGATAAGGTGGGTTTGACAAGCTTGGACGTTCGGGCAGTTCACCTGTCATACACAGCAGGAAGGCAGCGTCATGGCAGCAGGTGGCAGTGGAAGTCAGTGGAAGCTCTTTTCTGATCCTTGCAATTGTCTAAACAAAGTGCGAAGTAGAGTCATCACTGCCTGAGTAGGAGGATGGGGAGGACATGAGGGAGGTTTGTTCATCATTGCATTTCACCTAACTAAAGAATGGATTCTGTTTCACATATATTATAAAATTCATTCTCACATTAGATGGAGAAAGAAGAGAAGGAGGACTAGAGGAAGGAGGAGAAGAAAGAGCCCCGAGCATCCTGAAAATGCAAAAGAAACCCCAAAGAGGCTTCTGGCCAACACTGAGAAGATCCAACAGATATTTTCTGAGTACAAATATAATCTGGCAAAATGGGATTAGAGGTGTCTGCATTTCTGCTGAACGCAGTTTCTAAACTGTGAGCAAAGGAGGTTTGCAGAGCATTCTGTGTGGTGGTTCAGGTGGTTGACTTCACTTTAGGAAAAGTAAAACTAAGAAAATAGAGAAGCTGGAGCATGTGCCAAATGAAGAACTTGCTCCTCAGGAGACAGAAAAGCTGAGCTAATTTTGTACACACTATAAAACGTCAGTCAGCTTCAGTTTCAGCCTAGTTTCAAACCTGGAGTGTGCTAGTGGACAGGGAAGATTGCACTGGCTAAAGGCATTTAGACTTGCAAAAAATAAATATCATCAAATAGTATCATAAACACATTTGATCAGGATTTGGCATAATTTATAATGATATAAAGATGATGGAATTCCACATAATATAGGAGAAGAACAGGCTATTTATAATTTTGAAAAGTAATTATAATATGAATTTCTACCTGTATTTTATTTTGAATAGTATCTTATTACCTATTATTTAAAAAAATTGTAGTCTCTACTCAAATTCTACAAACCACTGTGTGAGACACTTATTCTTTTAAGATCAATGCCATACTGGGATCAACATCACTGGAGGTCTCTAGCTACTTGCTGCTACAGATGGGGAATTCTCAGGGGAGCCACACACACGAAGAGGTTATGAGTCTTGACATGGAAATCAATGTCACTGGCCTTTAATAACTCTAAAGAACAGGCTATGCTAGGAGTCAGTCTGTTAGATTGATCTAAAACAAACTGTCCCTGGCATAGTTGAAACATGACATTATTTCTTACCATTGCTGATACGCCTTACACACACAGGAAAAAAATTAAAAGGTCACATCTTTCCACTGGGCCTCCATCAACAGGAACTAGACCTGCGCCCTTTGATAAGGGGCCTCCATCAACAGGAACTAGAACTTCGCCCTTTGATAAGGGGCCTCCATCAACAGGAACTAGAGCTGCGCCCTTTGATAAGGGGCCTTTTGCACAAGCGATTCTTTAAACCTCCTTATTCCTTAAACCTTTGCCTCTGTCTCCCAGCACAACTATTGAATGCCATCCCCTGTAATAAATCTCAATGTATGAAACAATTTTAACAACATATATCTAGTAAGAAAACTCAATAAGAGCTGACACTATAAAACACCATAAATCACCAGAGGTAGTGGCCTGTGGATCAATTAACGGGATATTGGCAAAACTCTGTAAAGCATTTGATTGAATAAACCTACAGCCACCTATTCAGCAAATGAACAATGACGGAAATTGTTGCGGGGGGTGGGTGGGGGTGGGTGGTGTGTGTGTGTGTGTGTGTGTGTGTGTGTGTGTGCGTTCGTGCTCACATAAGAACAGACTGCTTGGTAAGTAGTGGAAGGAGATGGTGTGGATGAATTAATGGCCAGGCATCAAGGCAGCTCCGTAATTTGGGGAGATGATCGTGCCTTTGCATCTACATTACTCTCCCCCACCCTTACCTTTCTAAAACTTAATACCATTTCTCCCACATTCACAGTTGTTATGATAAAAACAATGCTTGCTAATTACAGGTTGTTTATAACAAATTTTTAAGAAGCATCCAGAGAAAACCAGAAACCACTTCAAGCGTCAGCACCCAAGATAAGCACTATTATTATATTAGAGATCTCCTTCCAATCTATTTTCAATGCATGCATGTGTATTTTTCAATCAACAAATACTATGCTGCATATACCATTACCATCGTGATTTATGTGTGTAACATTATGTTATGAGAGATTTTTATTTTAATAAATAGGAGATTTCTTTCATAATGGTTACACATTATTCTATATTATGGTATTACTAAATAGGATTTCAAGTAAACTTTCTGTAGGATTTTTTAAGATATTCCCAATTTGTCACTATTTTAAATATATGTAATGCTGCAAATGAACATCTGTATAGCTTATTCCTTGTACCAATTTCTGAGTACTTTGCTCTGTTCTTTTCTGAGGACCCTGATAACTCAGTGACACCGGGGATGCTGAGTGCCAAATTGCTTGCAAAACACATGCAGAGACTCCTGTACACTTCCCAGTTCCCTCTTGCCTCTGCACTGAGTGCCCGTCTCAGGACATGCTCAACAGCACTGAGTTGTACCTTCTGTAAATTTTTCAGTATGACAGGCAAAATGACAGTACTTTTCATTAACTTGTGGTTTGTTTTCTCGTATGAGAAAATATTTTCTCATTTATTTCATAGTCTTTTTAAAGTTTTTTACACGTCTTCACGTGTGACTCACATCTATCACAATGGCTGGTACACCATAGGTGCTCAATAAGTGTGAATCAAATAAAAATTAATGGAGAGATGGTGCATGTCTTTTCTATTTTTGTAAAAGGGTTTTACTGCTTTTCTTACGTTCTTTCCTTTTTTTTTGTTTTCAGCCGGGGCGCTCCTGAGTTTTTTTTGGGCACACCCTGGCGAGGGTGCTGCACCTAGAAGATGGTGGGCCTCTTGGTGGTGAAGCGTGGCCCGGTGGCCCTTGCTGGCTGCGATCTCCTCCACCATCATGATCTGGATGGAGCGGGCCCGGGAGCGGTGGTCAGGTCCCCGTATTCCCGATACGTGTTGTGGGTGCCGCTCCAGGGCTCATAGAGCAGCCAGATGCCGAAGTTCTTTCCCCGCAGGAGGGACTTCCCAAACACCTGTCCACAGCAGACAGTCTCCCCTGAAGACGTCTTCATCTTCTTTAACTGAGATACGAAGCACCACAAGTGGGACTTGGCGACGACATGATTAGGCACAAAGATTCGCACGCGGTAGAGGGGCGGCGTGTGGCATTTGGGGGTGGGCAAGCAAAGACCACCACCTTGTGCTCTCAGAGTGGGCCGGAGGCCTTCATGGGCGTCCTCTCCACCTTGCCACCACCTTCCGCTTTTCTCCAGCATTTTGGGAGGCCGAGGTGGGTGGATCAACTGAGGTCCAGACTTCGAGACCAGCCTGGCCAACATGGCAAAAACCCGTTTCTACTAAAAATACAAAAATTAGCTGGGTGTAGTGGCACCCGCCTGTAATTCCAACCACTCGGAAGGCTAGGGTAGGAGAATTGCTTGAACCTGGGAGGCGGAGGTTGCAGTGAGCTGAGATCGAGCCACTGCACTCCAACCTGGGTGATGGAGAGAGAGACTCTGTCTCAAAAACAACCAACCAACCAAACAACCTTATTTTAAAACTTCTGTCATATATTAAGAAAAAATGTAAATTTTTTTGTAAATATGACACAATTTCCAAATATTTGCTTATCTATTTATTTTGTTTATGATTTTAACTTATAAAACTTCAACATTTTATATTGTCAAACATCTTGATTTCTTTTCCATTGTTATCGTTCTGTTATTTTAGACTTAAAAGATTTTTGTCTCTAACTCAACATATTTATCCATATTTTCCTTTGACGTTTTATGATTTCATATTTTATGTTTCACTCAAGTCTATCAGGGACTGAGGTATGGGTAAAGGGGGAAATATAAAAGCTTTTTCAAAGTAGTTGACTAATTGGATCAGTAATACTTATTGTTTAATATATTCTTTACTCAAAGGTTTTTTATTCTATCACTATATTTACAAAATTTATCTTAGGGTCAATTTCTGCTCAATTTATATAGTTCCACTAATTTGTCATTGTGTTGCTGCATTCATATCATATCATTTCAATTTATTTATTTATTTATCTTCAATTTTTTTCAACTTTTATATTTGAGGGTACACGTGCAGGTTTGTTGCCTGGGCATATTGTGATTCTGAGGTTTGGGGTACACAGGTTCCTGTCACCCAGGTACTGAGCATAGTGCCCAACAATTAGTTTTTCAACCCTTGCCCCACTCCCTCCCTCCCCTTCTGGCAGTCCCCAGTTTCCACTGTTACCATCTTTATGTCGATGAGTACCTAATGTTTAGCTCACACTTGTAAGTAAGAACATGTAGTATTTGGTTTTCTGTTCCTGTACTAATTTGCCTAGTGTAATCGCCTGCTGCTTCATGTATGTTGCTGCAAAGGACAGGATTTCATTCTTTTTTTATGGCTGCATCATATTCCATGGTGTATATGTGCCACATTTTCTTTACTCAGTCCACCATTGATGGACATCTAGGTTGAATCCATGTCTTTGCTATTGTGAATGGTGTGGTGATGATCATGTAATTGCCTGTGTGTTTTTGGTATAATGATTTGTTTTCTTTTGGAAATATACCCAGTAATGGGATTGCTGGGAAAAAGGATAACTCTGTTTTAAGTTCTTTTAGAAATCTCCAAACTGCTCTTCATAGTGGCTGAACTAATTTACGTTCCCGTCAGCAGCATATAAACGTTCCCTTTTTGCTACAGCCTCACCATCATCTATTTTTTGACTTTAATAATAGCCATCCTGACTGATGTGATATGGTCTCTCATTCTGGGTTTGATTTGCATTTCTCTGATGATTAGTGACATGGAGCATTTCTTTACATGTTTGCTGGCTGCTTATACATCTTCTTTTGAGAAGCATTCATAAACCCATTTTTAAGTAGGGTTTTTTTTCAGTTGTTTAAGTTCTTTATATATTTTGGATATTAGACTTTTGTTGGATGCATAATTTGCAAATATTTTCTCACATTCAGTAGGTTGTCTGTTCACTCTGTTGCTAGTAGTCTCTTTTGCTGTGCAGAAGCTCTTTAGTTTAATAGGTTCCACTTGTCAACTTTTGGTTTTGTTGCAATTGCTTTTGAGGACTTATAAAATCTCTCCCAAGGCTGATGTCCAGAATGGTGTTTCCTAGGTTTTCTTCTAGGATTCTTATAATTTAAGAATTTAAATATTTAACCCCCCTTGGGTTAATGTTTTTATATGGTGAGAGATAGGGGTTCAGTTTTATTTTTCTGCATGTGACTAGCCAGTTTTTCCAGTACATTTATTGATTAGGGTCTCCTTTCCCCATTGCTTATTTTTGTCAATTTTGTTGGAGATTACATGCCTGTAGGGGGGTGGCCTTATTTACAGGTTCCCTATTCTGTTGCATTGGTCTATGTGTCTGTTTTTGTATCAGCACCATACCGTTTTGGTTACTGTAGCTTTATAACACAGTAATGTGATGCCGCCGGTGTTGTTCTTT
The DNA here is from genome assembly GCA_028533165.1 of Leontopithecus rosalia. Classification (NCBI taxonomy): domain Eukaryota; kingdom Metazoa; phylum Chordata; class Mammalia; order Primates; family Cebidae; genus Leontopithecus; species Leontopithecus rosalia. The sequence continues at coordinate 105,934,619 of CM052658.1, forward strand.
TTGCTTAGAATTTCTTTGGCTGTTCAAGCTCATTTTGGTTCCATGTGAATTTTAGCAGATTTTTTTCCAATTCTGTAAAAAATGCCATTGGTAGTTTGATAAGAATAGTGTTGTATCTGTGCATTGCTTTGGAAATACGGCCATTTTAATAATACTGATTCTTTCAATCCATGAACATGGGATGTTTTTCTATTTAACTGTGTCATTCATAATTTCTTTTATCAATGTTTCCTTGTACAGATTAGTTCTCCTTGTACAGATCTTTCACCTCTTTGGTTAGATGTATTCCTAAGTATCTCATTTTTTTTTATCTCCTGTAAACTAGATTACATTCTTAATTTGGCTCTCATCTTGAACATTTTTGGTGTATAGAAATGCTACTGATTTTTGTCCATTGATTTTGTATCCTACAACTTAGCTAAAATCATTTATCAGTTCCAATAGCCTTTTGACAGAGTCCTTAGGGTTTTCTAAGTATGGAATCATATCATTAGGGAAGAAAAAGTTCGACTTCTTCTTTTCCTGTTGGATTCCTTTCATTTCCTTCTCTTGCCTAATTGCTTTGGTTAGCACTTCCAGTACTATGTTGAATAGGTGAGAGTTGTATCATTGTCTTGTTCCAATTCTCAAAGGGAATGCCTCCAGTTTTTGCCCATTCTGTATGATGTTGTCAATTACTTTTTAAACATGCATTAATGTTACATGGAACATCCACACCTCTTTCCCCAAAGTTTCCTGGTTATGTTTTCCATTCAATCATCTAAATAATTTGTAGAATTGTAGAATGAAATACATATACATACAACAAATGTACATAAAATTATATAAATCTATCTCCTTGACATTTTTAGATTTGCATTCAACCTGTACATTAATTTGTGGAGAAGTGAAGCTATCTAAAGCTCAGTGTTTCCATCCAGCTACATGATGCAACTCTCAATTTATTCCCATCTTTTATGTCCTTTAGTAAAATTTTATGTTTTTCTTCAGAGACTTTCCACATATTTCTTTTCGAAGTTCTCTCTAGGTACTTTATAAATAATATTTTCTTATTTTAAAATTTTCCAATTTGATATGACTAGTGAAGGTGAAATACATTGATATCGACCATAGTTATTTTGTATGCTGCCACATTATTTAACTCTTTTTTAATTCTAATAATACCTCAGTTGAATTAGTACAATTTTTTAGTTAAATAAGTTAACATCTGCAAATGCTATATTGATTTCTTCTAATATCTTGGCTTGTTTTGGTAGAGTTTTTGCTAGCTCCTGGTATGGTCTCAATTGTCCTTAACACTTGATGTTCACACCATTATGAAGTGCCCTTCCACACTGAGCCACAGCTTGTCAGTGTGGTTCAGTGTGCTTTCAGGATGCACATACAGTCCCTGTGGAGAGCCCGAGTTGCTAGCTGATACCACCATCTGACAGTGTTCCTAGTTTGCCAGCCACACAAGTGAGCCACACTGGAAGCAGGTCCTTCTGCCCTAGTCAACCCTCCAGATGACTATAGCCCCAGCAGACAGGTAACTTGCAACCTCCTAAGAAATCCCAAGTCTAAACCCGCCAGCCAAGCTGCTTGCTGAATGACTGACCTGCAGAAACCAAAAGAGACTATTAAATGATTTTTGTTTTGAGTCACTAAATTTGGGGGATGATTTATTACTAAGCAATAGATAACACATAGAATTTCAAAAGAATGTAAGTAAAAAACAAATCCAACAATTATTGAGCCCTTACTATATTCTAGTAACAGGACTTACAACAACCCTAAATTGGGCATTCCTGTTTCAGAGATGAAGATATAGAGGCTGAGAAATATTAAGCTAAAGCAAGGCATATCAACCTTATTTTACATTTTGAGTCAGATAATTCCTTGTTGTGATGGTTGTCTCATGCATTGTAGGGTTTCTAGCTTCTACACATCATACTTCAGTGGCAGTCACCCAATTGCAAAAACCAAAAAATGTCTCCAGACATTGCCAATTGTCTCCTCAGAGATAACCCTACCCTCACCTCCTGCCCCCAACTTTGTTTTCTTGCATACATTAGACCATGTGCATGTTATCAGACAGGCTAGACTTTTAAGAGCAGTTAAAAAGGCTCTCGGAATGCCCCAGTTTTCTATTTCCTGGTTATTCCGGAGACTCTGAGAGGTGGGGTATTCCCAGATGGATGGTCTTGCCTTTCAATTCACTTATTTCCTCCAGCACTCCAATCATCCTCTCCAGCTTCCTTCACTCCTATATTGAAATTGTCTTCCTAATCCAAGTATGTTTCAAGTGTGAATTTCACATGTGTCTCGAAATGCCATGGGCCCCCATTTGAGGAGTGCCTGGGCCTTGTCTCACAGAATATCTCCTGGAGGAGGAAACCCATCTCACACGCAAGAATACACAAAGGCTCAAAATAAAGGGATGGAGGAAGATTTACCAAGCAAATGGAGAACAAAAAAAAAAAGCAAAAGTTGCAATTCTCGTCTCTCATAAAATAGACTTTAAGGCAACAAAGATCAAAAGAGACAAAGAAGGACATTACATAATGGTAAAAAGACTGATGCAACAAGAAGAGCTAACGATCCTAAATATATACGCACCCAATACAGGAGCACTCAGATACATAAGGCAAGTTCTTAAGGGTAGTCAAATAGGAAAGAGGAAGCCAAATTGTCTCTATTTGCAGACGACATGATTGTATATCTAGAAGATCCCATTGTCTCAGCCCAAAATCTCCTGAAACTGATAAGCAACTTCAGCAAAATCTCAGGATACAAAATCAATAGGCAAAAATCACAAGCATTTCTAGACACCTATAACAGACTTAAAGAGAGCCAAATCAAGAATGAACTACCATTCACAATTGCTACAAAGAGAATAAAATACTTAGGAATACAACTAACAAGGAATGTAAAGGACTTCTTCAAGGAGAACTACAAACCACTGCTCAACGAAATAAGAGAGGACACAAACAGATGGAGAAACATTCCATGTCCATGGTTAGGAAGAATCAATATTGTGAAAATGGCCATACTGCCCAAAGTAATTTACAGATTCAATGCTATCCCCAACAAGCTATCAATGACCTTCTTCACAGAACTGGAAAAAAACACCTTAAACTTCACATGGAACCAAAAGAGAGCCCGCATAGCCAAGTCAATTCTAAGCAAAAAGAACACAGCGGGAGGCATCACACTACCAGACTTCAAACTATACTACAAGGCTACAGTAATCAAAACAGCATGGTATTGGTACCAAAAGAGAGATATAGACCAATGGAACAGAACAGAGGCCTCAGAGGCAACACAACATATCTACAACCATCT
>CM052658.1:105938442-106006682 GCA_028533165.1 Leontopithecus rosalia
ACAAGAAACAAACAAACAAGCCCATTCAAAAGTGGGCAAAGGATATGAACAGACACTTTACAAAAGAAGACATATATGAGGCCAACAAACATATAAAAATGCTCATCATCACTGGTCATTAGAGAAATGCAAATCAAAATTACATTGAGATACCATCTCACACCAGTTAGAATGGCGTTCATTTAAAAATCTGGAGACAACAGATGCTGGAGAGGATGTGGAGAAATAGGAACACTTTTACACTGCTGGTGGGAGTGTAAATTAGTTCAACCATTGTGGAAGACAGTATGGCGGTTCCTCAAGGACCTAGAAATAGAAATTCCATTTGACCCAGCAATCCCATTACTGAGTATATATCCAAAGGATTATAAATCGTTCTACTTTAAGGACACATGCACACAAATGTTCACTGCAGCACTGTTTACAATAGCAAAGACCTGGAACCAACCCAAATGCCCATCGATGATAGACTGGACAGGGAAAATGTGGCACATATACAACATGGAATATTATGCAGCCATCAAAAACGATGAGTTCGTGTCCTTTGTAGGGACGTGGATGAACCTGGAGACCATCATTCTCAGCAAAATGACACAGGAACAGAAAATCAAACACTGAATGTTCTCACTCATAGGTGGGTGTTGAACAATGAGAACACATGGACACAGGGAGGGGAGCACTACACACTGGGGTCTGTTGGGGGGGAATAGGGGAGGGACATCTGTGGGTGGGAAGTTGAAGAGAGATAGCATGGTGAGAAATGCCAGATATAGGTGAAGGGAAGGAAGGCAGCAAATCACACTGCCACGTGTGTACCTATGCAACTATCTTGCATGTTCTTCACATGTACCCCAAAACCTAAAATGCAATAAAAAAATAAAAAAAAGAAAACCTCCTGGAGGAATAACTCAGCCAGTGAAGTGTGTGTCAGGGAAAGGGATCTGGGGCAAGTTCAAACTGTTGCAGACAAAAAGAGCAGAATACGTGAGGGTTCTGTGGCCAGTAGGAGCATGGCACATGCCAGCTGTGCTGTATTCAGTACAACTAAAACAGAGACTGTTTCCAGCATGCTTGTGATAGGAAGTGGCAAGGGGTGTGAGTGAAGCAGACTGAAGAAGTAAGTGCAGAAGCCCGACAAACGAAAGCAGCAGATGGGTTCCAGAGATGTCAAGACGTAGACAGTCAGAACTTTATTAAAGATACTATTTCAGTGATGAAGGAGAGGATGAATTAAGAATGGCACTCTGACTTCTGGCATGAAAGTGGGTACAGGGTGTTGCTGTTTACTTAAACACTGCACTACTGCACTCCAGCCTGGGCAACACTGATAACTATCAGAGCAACACTCCATCTCAAAAAAAAAAAAAGGACCACAGGTCAGGGGAGGATGACACATTTTGAGTTTGTTGTGCCTGAGGAACATGAAGTGGAAAAGCCCAATGGACAGTTAGAAATGTGGCTCTGAGAAGAAGCCCCCAGGGCAGAAACAGTTTTGAGGTTCGTCATCCTACAGAGGAGTGGTTTTCAGCATTGGCACTGGTGACATTTAGGGCCAGATACAGCTTTGCTGTGGGACTGTCCAGAGCATGTGGGATGTGCAGCAGCATCCCCGGCCTCTGCCCACTAAGTCCAGTAGCATGTCCAAGTTATGAGAATGACACGTCTCCAGACATTGCCAAATGTCCCCGGGGGGCAAAATAACCCCCAGGCGAGAGCCACTGGGTTAAAGATTTCACAGGGAGTCAGGCTGCAGATCTTTGATTCAAATCCTGGGGGTCTGTCTCTAAATTACAGTCCTTCTCCACTGAGCCATGTGTAAGGATCCCTGCCACACGCTGTCACAGAACACGGTGAGTCTCCTTCAAGGATTGATCTCATTGGCTTATGTAATTAATTCTGTAGCTGAGTTGAAATGTCTCTTTCCCCCGAGGAGAAAGTAACCTCCATGAGGGCAGAGCCTCTGCACACACAGGATGCCTAGTAGAGTCTCTTGAACTTTAGAGAGACTCAATGAATATTTGAAAATAAAGGCATAAATTATAAGTTGTTGATTTTGATTTACTAATAACTTAAAGGAATTCTAGCACTAATACAGAGTGGCAAGTGTTCTATCTTTATTTGTCTGTGATAACTATCAGAATTTTGTACTGCTTGAAAGTTTACCAATATTCATTTGTGACAGGTGTGGTTCTGAAAACTTTATTAAACATTATCTGGCAAATTTTACAGCTACTTTCATAACTTCAGTGTTTTGAAATTTTCTACTTCTTAAGTATGGTAATTTTCTAAGGAAATTACCATTACTCACGGAGTCTTTCAAATATATAATTAAAATTCTGAACTTAGAAATTTCTATTAATATTTCTCTTTGAACTATATATAATTTTGTATTCCTTTTCTAATCATGAATATTTGTTTTCTCTTAATTAGATATGCCAGAGTGTTTGGTCCCCCAAGTAAAGATTTTTAGATTTATTTATCTTTGCCACTGTATCACTATATTTTATTTTATTTTATTATTAACTTCTTATATTTTAGTTATTTAATTTTTCTTTCCTTAGGTTTTCTTGGCTGAGGGTTTTCTAATTTTTTTTTACTTGAACACAGTTATTTTCTTTTCTTTCATTTTAAATAATAAAAACAGATAAAACTGTGAATTTTTCCCTATAAATAATTTTAGTCATATTTGGTAAGTTTTAATGTATAATTATTATGTTGATGTTATTTCCTAAATAGTCAAAATTATAGCTTCAATTTCTCCTTTGGCCAATAATTATTTTTCAGTTTGAAAATGTTTGAAATTTTAAAAAACATTGATGTCTAATTGTATTGTGATCATAAAACGTGCCTTCAATAATTTCTCCTTTTTGGACTTTCATGAGGATGTGCTCATTGCCCAGTAGTAGATTGCGAATTGTACAGTTGATCTATAGATCCTTGCAATGATGACATATTCTATTTCATGGCAAAATGGTCAGTACACATTTTAAGTGTAAATATCATATGATTTTATGTAACATTATCTTTTTTATGTGCAAAATAATGAAGTAAAACTCTCAACACAAGTACATACATTTCTGCTATCTTCTAGCAGTTTTTGCTTTACCTATTTCGATTCTACTTTATTAGGAGCGAAGAGGATCATGCCCTTTGTCATTATGGATTATAACTTCATCAATATAGACCCACTAAGGACTTCTCATCAAACCTCACTTGATTTCACATTAAGCTGACTTTTATTTATCTTACTTTTACATCAATCTTTTTACTTTTAATCATTCCTTTTATATGTCTCTTTTAAATAGAATATAGATGAATTTTGTAGTTGGTCCAGTTTGAGAATTTTTCTGTTGTTAGGTGACATTTATTTACATTTATTATTATTATTAATTATTATTATTTGACGCATTCTCACTCTGTTGCCCAGGCTGGAGTGCAGTGGCATGATCTAGCCTCACTGCAACCTTCGCCTCCTGAGTTCAAGCGATTCTCCTGCCTCAGCCTCCCAAATAGCTGGAACTACAGGCATGTGCCACCATGCCTGGCTAATTTTTTGCATTTTTAGTCAAGACAGTGTTTCACCGTGTTAGCCAGGAGGGTCTTGATCTCCTGACCTCGTGATCCACTTGCCTCAGCCTCCCAAAGTGCTGGGATTACAGGCATGAGCCACCACGCCCAGCTACTTTATTATCGAAGGAGGTATGTGGAATAATAAAAAGATATATATTTTATTTGGTCTTTGTTCCTAGTTTCTGGCATAGAAGCTCTTAAATCACTTCCTGAATGAGAGAAGTGTCTTTTGTTTTTCATAACCACCCCTTCACCCCGACCAGAGTTCATGATAATGAGGTAGCTCTTTGTAGGTCCCTAGACAGCTTCAGGTTGGGGGACTGTCACGAGAGGAACCAACCATGTGACAAGAGGGTGGGAATTTTCAGCCTACCCCTTGACCTTGGGAGAATGGGAAGGGGTAGAGATTGATCCAACAATGGCCAGTGATTTAATCAATCATACCTACATAATGCAGCCTCCAGAAAAAAAGTTAAAGGATGTGGTCCAGGGGTGCTCCTGAGGTGGTGAATACCTCTGGGTGCCGGGAGGGTAGTGCACCCCACCCTCCAGAACTCACCCGGGTTCCTTTTCATTTGGCTGTTCATTTGTATCCTTGATGAGAAGCTGTAATAGTATTGTCCTTTCCTATGTTTTATAAGTCATCCTAACAGAGGACTAACCTGAGGGGGGAGTTTGGGGAACCTCCAAATTTGTAGCTGGTTGGGCAAAAGCATGGGAATCCTGGGCACCCTGTTTTCAGCTGATGCCTGAAGTGGGGGCAGCTTTGTGAGAGTGAGCCTTTAACCTGTAGTGTTTGGGCAACTCCAGGAGTGAGTGCCGGAACTGATTTGAATTGTCGGATACCCAGCTGCCGTCAGGAATTGGAGAACCAGTGTGGAAAACCAGACATTTGATGTCAGGAGGGGTGTCAGAAAAAAGACAACAAGTGGTGTTTGAAACTTATTAGTATGAGCCCTATGAAATTGCCATTTTGTAGGCCAAGATATTAAAGTATGAACAATTTTATACATTTCAACATAATCTATGTTATCTGATATTATGGCTTCTCTTTTCATGCTTCTGTAATAAAATCTGTGCGTTACTTTGGCCTGTCTGCTCTCAGCTCCTCAGCACATGGCAGGCGGACACTTCTTGGGCCCCTATGGTTGGCAGGGCCATGGGACCAATTCTGGCCAAGGAGTTGTAAGCAGAGTGTGCAGCTTCTATGTTGAGGTGTTTAAATGGCTCTACAGAACCCCAGAATTCTCCTTCCCTCTGAGGCGGAAACTGGCAACCTCAGAGATGGTGGCTGTCACTGGGACCAAGAACGGCTAGAATGATCAGAGCTACCCTCCCGACCCATAGACTAGGACAGTGAGCAAAACATAGTCACTTGTTCAAGCCACTAAAATATGGGGTTTGTGCTGAGCACGGTGGCTCACTCCTTTGGGAGGTCTAGGTGGGTGGATCGCAAGGTCAGGAGTTTGAGACCAGCCTGGCCAATATGGTAAAACCCTGTCTCTACTAAAAAAATTAAAAAATTAGCCAGGCATGGTGGCATGCACCAGTAGTCCCAGCTACTTAGGAGGCTGAGACAGGAGAATCACTTGAACCCAGAAGGTGGAGGTTGCGGAGAGCTGAGATGGTGCCACTGCACTCTAGCCTGGGAGACAGAGTGAGACTCTGTTTCAAAAAAGTAAATAAAAATAAATAAATACATAAACATATAAAATATGCGGGTTGTTTCCATGACAGAAGCTAGTGCATCCTGACCTACTTTCTGTTCATTTTGTTTTCTTAATTTCTTGACTATATGAAAATATGCTTTTGCATCATATTATCAAATTTTCATGGTAAATAAGAAAAAATGGAGGAGCAAATTTAACACACCAAGTCATTTAGACTAATTATCCTCAGATATTTTAGAAGGGAAAGCAGATTGCCAGAACTATTTCTTGACAATAGCAATTATTTCTTTTACAAAAGACAGATGCTCTACTGAAGACAAACAAGCAGAAAAGCAAAACGTAGAGATTTATGGATAAAGTCAACATGGTGTACATAGACAGCGGAATAAAAAGAATAAAATTCTGTTATTTGCAATAACCTGGATGAACCTGGAGGATGTCCAGGTTATATGTTAAGTCAGCCAGCCACTGAAAGACATACACTGCATGATCATACTCACAGGTGGAATCTAAAAACTCAAATTCACAGAAGCAGACTGTAGAATGGTAGTTACCAGAGGCTGGGGGCGGGGGACGGATGGGGAGATGCTGGTCAAAAGGTATAAAGTTCGCGTTAGTTAGAAGAAGTTTTATTGTGCATTATGGTGACCGTAGTTAATAACAAGCTATTGCATATTTCAAAATTGCAAAAACAGTAGATGTTAAATGTTCTCACCACAAAAAATTACCATGTGATGTGGTGAATATATTAATTAGCTTGCCTGAATCATTCCACCATGCAAACATTCCATAAAAACGTAGCATTCCATCTCGCAAATATATATTTATTGGGATAATCCGACAGTTACTATTTGTCAGGTAAAATTTTTAAAAATTAGAGATTTATGCATTTTTATGATTACTTTGTGATTTGTGAATGGTGAATAATAAAATTAAAAGGAAAGGAGTGGAGAAACATGAACGGAAACAAAGACAATAATAATGCCAGAAAGAATGCAACAAATCCTTTTTGTGGCCTCTTCCTCTTCCTTTCTCTCTGGCCTCCCCCTTCTCTCTCCCTCCCTCCCTCCCTTCCTCCCTCCCCCCCTCCCTCCCTCCCTCCCTCCCTTCTTCTCTGTTCCCTAGTATTTCTCCTTATGTTTTCCTTCCTATTAACAGCGCTCAGATTATTTTAGCAATTTGATGGCTTGTTCTGCTGTGCTATGCTTACAAGCAGATTTGTAATTTTCTTTAATTCCTTCGTGTTTAATAAATTAATGAAAACCCTCATCTCTGTGTCCTTACGAGGCAAAAATCTTTAAAGTTTTGAAGTTTTTAGATGCTTCAATAAAACTCCTGTTTCCGCTCTGAGAAAAATAACAATTTTTTTCTTTAGAATATGGAAATTGACTTGTATTCTTTTCATCGAATAGGTAAGTAATTGTAGGAAATGCAGATGAGAAGAAATTATCCTACCAGCCATCGTAATTACTCTTGTCATTTTGACATCAATTCTTTTAAATATAACTGTTACATACGGATGTGTAGCCTACTGTTTTCAACAGACACGTGTTGTGACTGCTCATAAATGGGTTAAAGTGACCTTCTTGTACTCAGGTCAAGTCACGTGTGTCACATAAGAATCTGAGTATGTGATTCAATGGCAGGAGGCCCTGGGGACTGGGAAGTGGGGGGAAGGTGGAAATGCAGATGGACACCAGGGCTGTGTAATGTACTTATAGAGCATCTCTGCTCTATTTTTAGTAGCTGTTCAGAGGAAGCAAAGGAGGAAATGGCATTTTAAATGGTAAAGTTATTATTTTTAATAGTTTGTTCCCCCTAGGAATGCATGTTAACCTCATTACCACATTGAAGACTCTTTGTAGGAGAAAACGACTTTTCCTAGCTTGGTTCTTGTAAGATAACTGCTAAGTAAGTAATTATAGATTCATCTGAAGGCATCATAACACCAGGGAAAGGACATAGTTTTAAAATCATGAAGACTGGGTCTGAATCTCATCTCTGCCTCCATAGCTATGGGATCCTGGGAAAGCCCAGGACTTATCCCTGCAGCCTCCGTTTCATCATATGTGAAATAACATCATCAATACCTTGCAAGTTGCTGTGAATGTTAAATCAGATAAAATCTATAAAGTAGGTGATATACAGATATCATTCAACAAATTATAGCCATTGTTTTCTTTTTTCTTGTAGCTCTAATATTGATACATTTCATTAGGTTTGATATATATATATATCTCGATATATCAAATATATATATCGATATATATATCAAACCTAAAGAAATGTGTGTGTGTGTGTGTGTGTGTGTGTGTGTGTGTGTGTACATACATTTTTTTGAGACAGTGTCTCACTCTGTCAACCAGGCTGGAGTGCAGATAGTTCAACCTACGTCACCTGGGTTCAAGTGATTCTTGTACCTCAGCCTCCCGAATAGCTGGGACTACAGGTGTGCACCACCATGCCTGGGTAATTTTTGTATTTTTAGTAGAGACAGGGTTTCACCGTGTTGGTCAGGCTGGTCTTGAACTCCTAGCTTCAGGTGATTCTTCTGCCTTGGTGTCCCACAGAGCTGAGATTACAGGTATGAGTCACTGCACCTGACCAGGTTTGTAATTTTTTACTGACTAATTTGGTTAGGCAAGAAATAAGTAACACTGAAAAATAAAAAAACAAAGCAAAACAAAAACAAAACTGCCAGTTACTCGCTTGTTATGAGACAGAAGCACTCATTGACGGGCCCCTTACTGTCACAGTGAAGATATAATTGATATGGCCAAAATTCAACAATCATTGAAATCTGAATGTTCACTTTTTCAGTAGCCACTAGGCTAAAAAAATCACAGTCACCGAACAAAACGCTTTCCAGCTTGTCCCCTGCTGGTGCGATTACCCACTGTGTTTAACTGAAGGTACCATGTAATTGGAGTAGAGTCAGCGCCACCTGTTCCTGAAGGCCAGCGCTGCCGGGTCCTTTACCAGGGGCAGCCAGGCCACTCTGCACCAGCTGCATTTAACCCTCAAGGGTTTAAACTACCTTGCACTTGGGGCGGAGCTTCCAAGGACCACTAGGGGGCAGCAAACAGGTGAGAAAGAGCAAATAGAAGAGAACAAATTGGACGAGGAAGACGTAGAAGTTATACTCCTCAGAAAAAAGGTCCTGCCCTCTTCAGAGAACATGGGGTGCTGGGCACAGCACAGCCCAGAAACAGAACTAGAGTTCTAGACGTAAAGCTCCCGTGTAAGAAAAAAAGGCAATTTCCGTTACAACAAGACAATCTACTTTTCCTGTGCCAGTAACTTTCAAATATTCATCGCTAGCCCTACTCTTCTCAGATCCAGGTTCCTGTAGCCACTTGGATGCCTCAGTCTCCTGCGACTCATCCCCATTATACCTCCTCGTAAGCAACCTAGTGCAGCGTCTCTGGAGCCAGCCTGCCTGGGTTCCAATCCTACTTCAGCACTTACCTATTAATGCTTTGGGCAACTTATTTAATTTCTTGATTTTCTCATCTGTGAAACTGGGGCAGTAATAGCACTAACCTCTCACTCTTGTGAAAGAGGTTAATGTTTGCAAACTTTCTTAAAACACTGATTGGCACACAATAGGCACTATGTGAGTGCTTGTTAAATAAAAATAAATAAGTTGGCTGGGCACGGTGGCTCACGCCTGTCATCCCAGCACTTTGGGAGGCCAAGGCGGGTGGATCACGAGGTCAGGAGTTCAAAACCAGACTGGCTAACATGGTGAAACCCCGTCTCTACTAAAAAATACAAAAAATAGCTGGGCATGGTGGCTCTTGCCTGTAATCCCAGCTACTTGGAAGGCTGAGGCAGGAGAATTGCTTGAACCGGGACCAGGGAGGCGGAGGTTGCAGTGAGCAGAGATCACACCACTGCACTCCAGCCTGCGCCACAGGCAAGACTCCATCTCAAAAAAATAAAAATAAAAATAAGAAAATAATTCCTGCTCCCCTTCACAGTTTCCTTCATCAGTAAATGGCACCTTCATCCACCCAACTAGTTGAAACCTACAAGTCAGTCTTAATGCCTCTGTGTCACTCATCTCCCACATCCAAGCAATGACTAAGTCCTATGACTTCTACCGACTAAATCAACATTAAATCTGTCCACCTCTCTCCATCTTCACGGATACCACCCACCACCAAGCCACCATCATTTCTCACCTGAGCCACTCCTATGGCCTCCTGCTCTCTCCTCAGCCACTCTGGTGCCTCTCTACTTTATCCAGAATTTTTCAAACACAAATTTGCTGCTTTATGACAGCAGAAGTGGTCTGTGCAGCTTATAACACTTGAAAATCTTATTTTTCCTATAATGAAAACAATAATCCATATTGTGTCCTATAATGGCGAATGTGGCTCATCTCTTTTCCCTGCTCCCTTTGTTCCACCTGTCTTGGCACTTTCCCGTCTTTCCATGTGACATAGTTTCCCTTGCAATGGGGGCTTTGCATGCACGTGAAACATCTTCCCTTCTCTGTGCCTACTTAACATCTCACCCTTCCGATATTAGTTCAGATAGTCCTTTCTTAAGAAAGCCTTTCTTGATCCCTTAACTAGGTTATACCCTTCGTTATCTGTCCTCAGAGCTTGGTGTATACTTCCTCCACAGATTCTTTCTCAATTGAGGATGCCTTTCCATTGCCTTTAGGCATTCGTTGTTCTGAAAAGAAGTCAGCCATAATTTTTTTGTTTATTCCTCTACATGGAACTTATCATTTTTTCCTGTGGTTGCTTTTATATTTTCTTTATCTTTGGGTTTCAGAAGTTTGACTGTGATGTGCCTGGGTGTGGTTTTATTTGTATCTCTCCTACTTAGAATTCACGGAGATTCTTGAATCTATAGATTGATATTTTCTCATTGTATCCCAAATAATTCAGTTGTTATTTCTTTAAATATATTTTCTGGCTTATTTTCTCTCTCAATATTCTGAGATTGCAACTACTCACATTTTAAACCATTTTATAGATCCTGACAATGGGTAAGGTAACAATTTCTATGAACCATTCTTTAAGTTCACTGATCTTTTCTTTCAGTTTCTGTTATGCTGTTAAGCCCATACTATGCATTCTTTACAGCAGATGTTTATTTTTACTCTAGAATTTCTATTTGTTTACTTTTTATGGCTCTAATTTCTCTGTTGTAATCTCCCATCTATTCATTCATTCTGGCCATCTTTTTCTGAACATCCTTGAACATATTTGCAGTAGATGTTTTACCTTGAACACATTTACATTAGATGCTTTAAGGTCTTTCTCTGCTAGTTCCAATATCTGGTTCATCTGTGGGCCTGCTTCTGTTTATAGTATTTTTCTATTTATTTATCATATTATCTTGCTTCTTTGCATGTTATTACCAAGATCTACCTGTAAATGGAGTCTATAATTAGTTCCATAATTTTTATAACTCTAAAAATTATATAGTAGACTGTGTTCTTTTTTTTTCTTTTTTGGAGACAGAGTCTTGCTCTGTTGCTCAGGCTGGAGTGCAGTGGCATGGATCTCAGCTCACTACAACCTCCACCTCCTGAGTTCAAGCAATTCTCCTGCCTCAGCCTCCTGAGTAGCTGGAACTACAGATGTGCACCACAATGCCTGGCTAATGTTTCTATTTTTAGTACAGATGGCGTCTCACCCTGTTGCACAGGCTGATCTCGAAGTTCTAACATCAGGTGATCCACCCACCTCAGCCTCCCTAAGTGCTGGAATTACAGGTGTGAGCCACTGCTCCTGGCCACAATGGACATTTTTTGTAGAACAGTGCAGACTGAAGCATACTATTGTTTGTTTTGTTTTTCTGGAGAGTGCTGACTTTTTCCTATATCTGGGGGATAAGGTAAACGTGATTATATTTCACTAAGAGTTGAAAAAAAAACTGGGGTGCAGTTCCACTGCTAGATGCAGAGATTGTCGATCCAAGCTTTAACCCTACAGAAGCCATTCCCTACCATCAGCAAAGTAACTGTTGCCCAACTCAAGACATTTGCCTCTGTTAACTCCAACAAATAAAAATATGTCTCTTTTTGCCGACCAGTTGCAGCAACAGGGCCAACAACTCTATAAGCACAGGCAATTTAACAAGTATGTTTTCAATTAGTGCCATTTTTAAATTCTAATTATCTTCTGTTAGGTCAACTGGAACATTTCTAGCCTTCCTGGGCCAATATATTAAAAAAAAAAATCTGAGTCTGTCCCGGTTGCCTATATTCCCATTCAATTACACTGGCTTAATCCAGTTTTGGAGACGTTCTTGACCAAGATCTACCTGTAAGTGGAGTCTATAAGTAGTTCCATAATCTGGTACCCATATGCCTCAGTCGCCTTATTGGCATGCTACAGTAGAAAAACGTGGGGCTTGGGGCTAAACAATCATTTGAATGTTAGCTCCACTAGTTTTTAATGTGTAATTCTTTATTTTCATTTTTATTTTGTTGCGATGAAGTCTCTCTCTTTCATCCAAGCTGGAGCGCAGTGGCCCAATCTCAGCTCACGGCAACCTCTGCCTCCCAGGTTCAAGCGATTCTCATGCCTCAGCCTCCCGAGTAGCTGGAACTACAGGCCATGCACCACCATGCCTGGCTGTTTCGTATTTTTAGTAGAGATGGGGTTTTACCATGTTGGCCAGGCTGGTCTCAAACTCCTGATCTTAGGTGATCCACCCGCCTTGGCCTCCCAAAGGGCTGAGATTACAGGCGTGAGCCACCACACCTGGCCTTTAATGTGTAATTCTAACATCTTATTAAACTTTCTGAGTTTCAGTTTTATTATCTATAAAATAAAGAAGACAATATCAGATTCATAGGATTGGGAGACTAATAAGCATTTAATTAATGAGCACTTAGTGAAAACCTGCCAAGTGCCAGGAACGTGAAGAGTGCTTCTCCCATGTTATCCCACTGAATACCACTACTATTCTTTCCAATTGCATATGAATAAATTAAGACTTAGGCAAAGTAACTTCTCTCAGGTCATATAAGCCAGCAGTGGTAAAACATGGATAAAAACCTAAAAATTCTGAGCTGAGCCTGTAATCTCAGCATTTTGGGAGGCCGAGGTGGGAGGATCACGAGGTCAGGAGTTCAAGACCAGCCTGATCAACATGGTGAAACCCCGTCTCTACTAAAAACATAAAAATTAGCCAGGCACCTGTAATCCCAGCTACTCAGGAGGTTGAGGCAGGAGAATGGCTTGAATCCAGGAGGGGAGGTTGTAATGAGCCAAGATCGTGCCACTGCACAATAGCCTGGGGGACAGAGCAAGACTCCGTTTCAAAAAATAATCTGAGCTGAGAGTCTATACTCTTTAGCCCCTGTGCTAAAATTCCTGGTACTCTGTTGAGGGTCACCTCAACACACTGCTTTTACTACTAGTAATTAATAGTATTAAAATTAATAACACAAATAAAAGAAATCCTCTATCAAGTCAGCTTGGTCTAGATGATGGCGCTTGGTTTTTTTTTTTTTTTTTTTTTTTGAGACGGAGTTTCGCTCTTGTTACCCAGGCTGGAGTGCAATGGCGCGATCTCGGCTCACCGCAACCTCCGCCTCCTGGGTTCAGGCAATTCTCCTGCTTCAGCCTCCTGAGTAGCTGGGATTACAGGCATGCACCACCATGCCCAGCTAATTTCTTGTATTTTTAGTAGAGACGGGGTTTCACCATGTTGACGAGGATGGTCTTGATCTCTTGACCTCGTGATCCACCCGCCTCGGCCTCCCAAAGTGCTGGGATTACAGGCTTGAGCCACCGCGCCCGGCCGGCGCTTGGTTTTGATTTCTCACCTCCTCTCCACTGGAGGTTTCTGCTACCCCTCCACTGAACCAAAACCCATGCCTCTTGCTTAGGGCCCTAACCTGCCTCACTAATAGCAGCCTTCTTACCTTGAAGACAGAACCCTGTTTTCCTGCCTAGATTAGTGATTCCTAGAGTGTACCCAAGTAATCATGAGTTACTAGATGACAGGTTAGAAAAATGTGATACAAATGCTGTGTTTCAAAACCCCCTTCTTGACACATATTAGACTCAGAGAGGTCCTGCAGCAAATACATCAGATCAGTCCTGGCTACCTTGGTGTTTCCCAAATTTGCTTGACCACAGAACTCTGTCACGACCAACACTAATAGCTCACTTTGGAATATTAACATACACTGTAGTCATGTGAACATCTCTTTGTGTCTTGTTCATTTGGGTGTCCCCACAGCCCTTAGCACAATAATCATGTAAGGCTCACAGAATAAATGAATGATGAAAAGGGTGAGTGAGTAATAATAATCATTGGAACACTAACTGTTAATTTTGGAATGGAGAGAGTGGACATTGTTTTCTTGCTGTTTCCTGATTTCGGTATCAATATTCTAAAATGTTTAGCTGTCAGGCTAAAACTAAGTCTTACTTGGCATAAATAGAACCAAACAAATGATTGTCAAGACATGGTCTATATACCGTACTTTCTCTCTTTTTTGGAGCAGGGGTGTTAGCGGAGGGGAAGCCAGATGCAGAGAAGGGGGATGAAAAAGAGCAGGTTCTGTTCTAGGAAATGTTGCTTTTAGTGAAGTAGCTTTTACTTGTCTTATCACTCCCTTGGCACGCATTAAGCTAATGTACTACTTATTAATTATTCCAGTATTTTACCATGATATTATTAATCAGAAATTACTTTTTTTTGTTCATTTTTTTTTTTGAGATGGAGTTTTGCTCTTTTTGCCTAGGCCAGAGTGCAGTGGTGCAATCTCGGCTGACTGCAACCTCCATCTCCCAAGTTCAAGTGATTCTCCTGCCTCAGCCTCCCAAGTAGCTGGGATTACAGGTGCCCACCACCATGCCCAGCTAATTTTGTATTTTTAGTAGAGACAGGGTTTCACCATGTTGGCCAGGCTGGTCTCAAACTTCTGACCTCAGGTGATCCACCCGCCTCGGCCTGCCAAAGTGCTGGGATTACAGGCGTGAGCCACCGCACACGGTCGATGTTCATCTTTACGATGTTTTTACTTGGCTTGAACTGCAATGTTCCCTTTTCACAGTGCTCTGTGAGATCTTTAATGCCAAGCACAGCTTCGAGACCCACATACGAACTTTTCACATTTCTATTTTGGATTGTAAGATAGAGCAAATAGCCAGTCATTATTCTTTGCCTTAAAGACTCTCAAAAACACTTCGAGGGCCTACTATGGACCTAGAGTGTCAGTTACCTATCCAATAATAGGAGATGGTGTGCAAGATGGTGAGTGGCATACTTTAAAGATTAAGAAGGACAGTTTCAGCCATGACAAACCTTAGCTTGTTTTATTTTTCATATCTCTTCATATTAAATAATTAGTTCAGATTTTCTTGGAAGCAGATGACATCATTTTTCATAAGGAAAAGAAATCCTTCTTTCTCACTAGTTAACTACAGCTCACATTTTAGTTCCTCAACTTCAGTCCAAATGAAGTCCTCCTTCCTCCCCTCACGCATGCTCACACAGCTGTGTTCTTTCCCTTCAGAATACCCACATTGCCTGTGAGTGGAGTGGCTTTTCTCCTTCATTGAACTGGAAGCTTGTTAATAAGTTGGGGCCGGCTTGGTTCATCATGCCATCCCCTGCACCCATTAGAGTGCATGGCCCAGAATAGCCACTTTACAAATGTTTATGAATAAATATGTTGAAAACTACACATTTATTGAATACATTTTTTCTTTGAGACGGAGTTTCACTCTTGTCACCCAGGCTGGAGTGCAGTGCAGTGGTGTGATCTTGGCTCACTGCAGCCTCTGCCTCCTGGGTTCAAGCCATTCTTCTTCTGCCTCAGCTTCCTGAGTAGCTGGGATTACAGGTGCACAACCATGCCCAGCTAATTTTTGTATTTTTGGTAGAGACTGGTTTCACCATGTTGGCCAGGCTGGTCTTGAACTCCTGACCTCACGTGATCTGCCCATCTCAGCCTCCCAAAGTGCTGGGATTACAGGCATGAGCCACCGTGCCGGGCCTGAATGAATCTTATTTTATGCAATGGTGACTGAAGTTATCAAAATAAGGTAATATAGTACCTGAAACAGTACTTGACTCCCCAACTATTTTAATTTCAAACTCTTTTGCTTGGAAGCAGAATTCCAGATGAGGAATTAGCATAGATTAGCATAGGTTAGCTCCTTGGCTCACACTGGGCACACTTGTCAAGGTTTTAGATGCCCTAATTCTTAAATAACATAGAGTTTGTGTTCCAACATCTAATTGTATCAGTTGACTAGGCCACTGTGTTTTCTCTACTAAACTTGTAATTATGGGTCATTGGACTGAGTGCAAAGTAGCTACTGCACAGCGCAGTGAGGAATGACAAAGCTATCCTTCGTCAACAATAGATAGCCTGATGAGGGGAGCAAACCAAGATGGCAGCTCCTAGTGGCAGTGATTCAGGATCCCTTCTTCTAGTGGCATAAAGAAAGTAGGGTGTATAAATGACTCTAGCAAAGACAAATTTAGGTAGATACAGTTGGTTCTGTGGTTTTCTAATGCCCGTCTCTCTGGGCATTAGAACCAGTGCGGGAAGCGAAGAGAGATGGTAAGTAAACTGAGGTGCAGACGAGGAAATTCCTGGCTCCTCACACTCCTTCATTCATCACAACCAAGGGAGCTGGAAGGCTGAACTCTGCTGAGGAGAAACAATGGTAGGGGAGGCAAAGAGGCTTTTGTTGAGGTTCCTGTCAGTATAGTGTCAGTAGATTGTATACTGACTTAATGTTTGATTTGTGTGTTTTCTAGTACATTCTCCTGAACTCCTTGACTGACTTGCCAGTAAAAGTGCTTGTCTAGTAAGTCAGGTATTTCCAGGAAGGCTGGAAAATGGAATGGTGCCACCTGGCACTATTTTATAAAATTAATTACCTGAAGGAGTTCATGAAAACTTGCAAACACAAGTGCTACAACATAGAGTTAGTGGGCCATGCCACATTTCTTCTCTCTAACAACTACCTGTGTTATTTTCACTTAAGTGGGGCTTCATTAGTTTGCTCTCAGTGGTCATTGATTCTCCACTGGGGAAAAAAAAAGATCAGTGTTTGGTCTCCTCAGATTTGAAAAGACCTGAAGATAAGACTAAATTGGAGCCTGACTCAGGAAACAAAGACGATTCCCAGGCAATTGTTCATCTAATCTGGGATGTTCATTACCGGTCAATCAAGGAGATTTGCCTGGAAGCATTCCCTTAATATGAGCTTTAGATAGAAAGACCAGCAGTCAGCACAGACGCAGAGTCCAAAGATCTAAACCTCGCTCCATGTTGTACAATGGGCAGCTTTAAGCAAGCCCCTCCCTTCTCTAAGCCTGTTTCCTGTTATAAAATGAATGTATTCATGTGATATTTCCTCACATCTCTTAACCTTGGAGGGAATGCCAGGGTTGATGACATATTTAAAGCCCTTGGAAAACTGAAGACACTGAACAAACCTAGGTCAGAGTTAGTAAAAGGTGGAGTCAAACCTAGAACAGAGCTCCCAGCAGCTGTAAGAAAATAATAGGGTTTATTCTGACAATCTCTGTTTGTAGGCTTGTAAACAGATGTGTATATAAAGTAAGGCTTGTGTTTGAGGAAAAAGGAGGCTAGATTTGAGTTTATTCAGTGGGTGTGTAAACGGAGCCCACGTCCTTGTCATCACCATCACCACCATCATCACGTCATCACCACTACCAGTGAGTGAGCAACAACTACCTTATAGGCATGTGGCAGGACCCTTCCCTTCATGCTACCATTTGATTCTCTCAAAAGCTCAAGAGGCTTCTCTGTTCCCAGCCTTATTCAAGAAAGGGGGAAGGAGAGGCTCCAAGAGGTTGCCAGTGGTTCTCAAACTGGGCTGTGCTTCAAAACGATGAGGATTTTTCTTTTTAAGTGCAGATGTGGGCTGGTGCGGTGGCTCACACCTGTAATCCCAGCACTCTGGGAGGCCGAGGTGGGCAGATCATCTGAAGTCAGCAGTTCAAGACCAGCCTGGCCAACATGGCAAAACCCTGTCTCTACTAAAAATACAAAAATTAGCTGGGCATGATTGCAGTCCCAGCTACCTGGGAGGCTGAGGCAGGAGAATTGCTTGAATCTGGGAGGCAGAGAGGTTGCCGTGGGCTGAGGTCACGCTACTGCACTCCAGCCTGGGTGACAAGAGCAGAGCATCATCTCAAAACAAACAACAACAAAAACGTGCAGATGTTCAAGCCTTGACCAGGTACTGAACCAGGCAAATCCCAAGCAGCTAAAAATTCATGTCCGAGCTCTACAGATGATTTTACTGAGCAGACGGAGTTGCAAATAACTGGGCTAAATATCTTCCCCAAGATTATACAGCTGGAAGCAAAGCTGAACTCTAACCAAGGCTGGCCACTGGACTCCTGCGTCAGCTCTTAACTGCTATTCTATCTTGTTCAATTGGCAGTTAACAGTCTATTTAACAATAGCTGTCTTTTATTGACTTTAATTAGTTTTTCCACGTCTACATCTACTGTTAAATTACACTGCAAGATTACTTTTCCCCAGTAACCATTTAGGTGTCTTATAATGAATGACTCAGCTCCCAAGGATGTTTTATAGTCTGACCAACTGCTGGTCTAACTACCCGTGATGAAGATTACAAAATGCATGGGGTATGACTGTGGGAACTCATAACCAATGATCAAATAACATCTGTACATTGGTGAAGGTAGTTTTTCATGAAAGGCTGGGATCAACGGGCCCAGAGGGAGCTGTGAAATCCTACGCATGGCTTGGGCCATGGTATAAGCCAGTGTATTCCCAACTTAAATGTCTACATGAATTACCTGGAAATCTTATTAAAGTGCAGAGATTGATTCAGCATTTCTGGAGTGGGCTCCGGAGTTTACTTCCCCAAGCTCCCTGGTGATGCTAAAGCTGCTGGTTCTTAGGTATAGGCAAGCATGGCCCTAAGACAGCTGTGAAGAGATCCACTCTCAGAAGAAGAATCACAAGGCCAGGGGTGAGGATCAGACAGCTGCCCACTGTCTGATCCTCACTCCCTGATCCAGACACGGATACTGACTGGGGACAGAAAGCTGAGGAGGACACTCCGAGGTGAGCTACTGAAGTGAAGAAACACTCAAGTAGCAGGGGAAGGCACTGCCCAGAAAAGAACCTATTATCCATCACGGAGTAGAAAGGGTGATGAGTGTTAAGTAAGAAGTACCCTTAAATGCTGAGGAGAGGGCTCGCAGTTGTGTGGTTCTGACAGTGATGCACATTTGGAAGTATTATGCATGTTCAGAGAGTGAATTCTAGACCAACATTGGTTGAATCAGCGGAGACAGGAGGAGGATACTGCTGGATGGTGGGATTCTTACAATGTGAGCCAAGGACCCTGTGGAATGTACCCCCTGGAGCACTGGGTCCAGCTCAGATGAAGGACACTGCCCCTTGCGATTGCTGAGGTTCCACCCTACCTGTCAGATAGTAGTATTCTACTTTGAACAGCCACATGGAAATAAACAGTAACTGGAGCAAAATAACATGTGCTTTGGCTAATTCCATTTGGGAAAGACAGAGTCTAAGACTTTGTAGGTGGAATTGTATAAGGGAGAAAAGATGAAACAACCAAAGCATAGGCTGGGTTTTAATCAGGCAGGAGTGTGATGAATCCCTAACGCCAAGAGCATCTTAGTCATTTAGCATCTTAGTTATTTATACCTGTGGGTATAATGAATACAAAGAAACTAGATTTTGTGGCCAGGCATGGTGGCTCACGCCTGTACTCCCAGAACTTTGGGAGGCCAAGGCAGGCCAATCACCTGAGGTCAGGAGTTCGAGGCCAGCCTGGCCAACATGGTGAAACCTCGTCTTTACTAAAAATACAAAAATTAGCTGGGCATGGTGGCAGGTGCTGGCAATTCCAGCTACTCAGGAGGCTGAGGCAGTAGCATTGCTTGAATGCAGGAGACAGAGATTACAGTGAGCTAAGACTGTGCCACTGCGCTCCAGCCTGGGTGATAGAGCGAGACCCGGTCTCAATAAAAAAGGAAGAAACTAGATTTTGTGCATCTACATTCAGTTCCCTGTCCCACTAGGCTAGGGAAAAGAAATCTAGGAGACAGTGCTCATTCTTTGATGGACAGCTTCTGTGACTTGGCCTGGGACTCTGATAGGTTGGCACCTTGGCAAGCCCCTGCAGCCCTCAAGGAGAGGCAAACCTCCATAAAATGACTGGGAGAGAAAGCCGGAAGAGAAAGCACCCACGGGGCCCATTCAGCAGGTGAGGGGGTCCCTGACACCAGAAGCATTGTTGCCCCAGGAGAAGTAATGAGTGATGGCAGGGCTGTCATCAAAACAGGCAAAAACACAACTGCCTTCAGAGGAGGTGAGCTGAATAGGAGCTGTGACCATCTGAAGGTCATATGCCCTCTGGCCTAACAGGGCCTTCCTCACTCAGCTCTGTGGCCAAGTAGAAGGTGGGCCCAGGACTGCAGGAGCTTTTAATTTTTCTCAAGAGGAGCTAAGATTCTGAATTTTATATAAAATTTCCTGTTGTTATTTTAAAATTCATTAACAAAATCAAACCTAAAAAACAAAAACACTGGCCGCCAAATAAAATAAACTCACGAGGGAGCATAGCGTTGGTGACCTCTGGGCTCTTTTTATGTAAGTTCAGAGACACAGCATGGGATTTTGGATTGTACTCAGAGGCGGAGGTGCAAGACAGGGCAGGCGCACCCAGGGCGTCCCTGGGCTGTCTTCTCCACCTTCCTTCCCCTGCCCTCTCTTCTTAGCACTTCCCAGGGCTCGACATCGTGTTCTCCACGTGTGTGGGTTTTTCATTTTCTGCCACCCTCCTCACAACTAGAATAAAACCTCCAGCGGGGCAGAGACCTGTTTGCTAACAGTTGTATCTCTCATTCTTTGACTGTATCTGGTACATAGTAGGTGTTCAATAAACAGTGGCCCAGTTGAAAAGGAATGACTGGTCCATGCTCCCATCTACAACATCCAACCCAGGCTGAGCTGGTGTCACAGACCCCTCATTTCAGGGTCTGACATCAAATTCAGAGTAGTTCATGAGGCTGCTGTGGACCAGAGAGATGCAGGATAATCCCTATCCAAAAATTTTCAGAGGAATAAAATGCTCCCAAATCCGCTTTTACTTTGTGTGTGTGTGTGTGTGTGTGTGTGTGTGTGTGTTTTGGTTAAAAAAATCTGCAAGAGAGGAAGAAAAATACACATCCATCTGTGGCGTATATTCAGCTGTGATCATGAAAATACTAAGTTATTGTTTGAAATCGTGTAAAGCAAGAACCTGCATTAAGAGAGCATAGCTAAGCAAACAGGCCTGGGCCCCCATATCTGCTGACATACAGTGAGGCTGCTGCAGAGCATATGCAAAGCCGTGTTCTCTAAGAATTCTGCACAGTGCAAACAGGCATGAGGGGAAAAAATACTACTAGGGAACTTCTAGTTCTTGCTGAAAAGGAAAATTTCAGCTCTAAATCTAGCACTATCAAGC
Source organism: Leontopithecus rosalia (assembly GCA_028533165.1). Classification (NCBI taxonomy): domain Eukaryota; kingdom Metazoa; phylum Chordata; class Mammalia; order Primates; family Cebidae; genus Leontopithecus; species Leontopithecus rosalia. The sequence continues at coordinate 105,959,171 of CM052658.1, forward strand.
AAAAGAGGCATCTGTGACTGCATATAAAGCTGGTACTCCTTTGCTTGAACAAAATCCCTCAGTATCAGTACTTAAAATAAACAAAGCTCAAAACAGTCAGCTACACACGCATGTTTTTTGGCCACATGCTGCCTAAGGAAAATAGGTATGCAGTGTGCATGCCCTAGTTTAAACCAAGCCTTGAAACCTGCACAGTCTCATTCCTCTCCCGGTCTCCTTTGCTAGACAGAAATACATTTCCCTTTAATGTATAAGTAAGAAAAAAATATATGTTTAAAAGACAGTCCAGGCCCTTGTTAAAAGCACTTACTTTGAAAGAACAGGACGGACTACGTATTCAAAACAGAGCGCCTTCTGAAAGTGCAGGCTCAGAAGTGGTTCAATGGCCAGGAATTTGTGCTGGCGGCTCTGGTCCTGCGGGACATGGCTAAGGGCGAGGCTTGCAGCCTGCACGGCGTGGTCCTGGTCCAGGGGCGCTGCGTCAGGCGGACGCTCCGGAACAGTTACTGGGACAGGCTGTGAGCGACTCAGCAGGACAGTTTTATTTCTGTGCTGAGCTTGCTGCTTCCTGCTGGGAAAATGTTGGTGGCGGAGTCACATCCAGGTACGGGGCCGAGGCTCTGCAGAGATCTGACGGAGGTGGGGACGGGCGGCGCCCAGCACCTAGCGGGCAGAGGGCGAGCAGTCCCCGAAGAAGACTCACGCCAGGCGATTGGTCTCCTCGCGGGAGCTCCTCGACCCTGCCCAGGGCATGACTCAGCTCACCCAGGGCAGTGCTGGACCACACTATTTATCTCCTAAGGTCCAGGAAAGCCGAGTTCGGGAGTGGCCGGAGAAGACCTGGCGGGGAGGCAGGGAGGGCCCTAGTCGGTGGGGTCTGGAGCTCGTGGCCTCACACGCACACAGATTCAACCCCTTTCTCTTTGGACTCAGACTCTGAAAACTATGAGGTGGGGGAGGGGAAACAGGAGGAGAATGGGGAGATGGGGGAAGAGGGGCAGGAGAAGGAGGAGGAAAGGGAGGAGGAGGAAGAGGGAGAGGAAAGCAGCCAGCCTTTCCATGGAGGTCCCAAATCAATAAGTGTAGAGAATTAATGATGTTCTGATTTTCTCTTGGTGCCAGGATGACAAATTGCAGGGCTACAAGAGAGGCTTCTCATGACTTTGTCAATTTATGTCTGCACGACATTATAAAGAAAAGCCCTAGATATAGTGGAAGTTTAGGGAAGCTGGCTGTGGTTTCAGATGCCTGAGAATCTACACCTCTGCCTCCTGATACATTCTAGACCCAGGATGTGTCCAGACTAAGGACGTGGTGGGGTTGGGTACGCGGTAGGGAACCTTAGGATCGTTTTCAGTTTGGAAGATTTAAGCAAGAACACAGAAGTTCTGGAGCCACAGAGTTTGGGGTGAAGGAAATTGATATGACAAGACCCATTCTGTGTCAGGAGAGGGGTGTGCCGTCAGGAGCTCTGGGGCTCCACCCGAGCCCCCTCGTCATCTCTAGGTGATCTCCAATGACACACAACCTGTCTGGGTTCCCATCTCTTTCTTTTTCTTCCTCTCTTCCTCTCCTTTCTCTTTCTTCCCTCCCTCTATTGCTTTCTTTCCCTCCCTCCCTCTCTTCCTTCCTTCCTCCCTCTCTCTCCCTTCTCCCCCCTCTCCCTTCTCTCTCTCCCTTCTCTTTCTTTCTTTCCTTCCTTCTTTCTTTTTCTTTTTTCCTTTCCCTCCTTCTTTTTCTCTTTTTTCCTCCCTGCCTCCCTCCCTCCCTCCGTTCCCCCTTCCTTCCTCCTTCTCTCTCTCTCTTTCTTTCCTTCAAGAGTATCTCACTCTATTGCCTAGGCTAGAGTGCAGTGGCACAATTATAGCCCACTGCAGCCTCTAACTCCTGGGCTCAAGCAATCCTTCTGCCTCAACCTCCAGAGTAGCTGCAACTACAGGCGCACTGCCATGCCTGTCTAAATTTTTAAATTTTTATTAGAGGTGGAGTCTTGCTATGTTGCCCAGGCTTGAATAGAACTGGGCTCAAACTATCCTCCTGCTGTCCCCCTCCCAAAGTGCTGGGATTACAGGCATGAGCCACTGTACCTGGCCTGGGCTTCACTGTCTACATGAAAAGTTATTATGATCCCTCAAATCTTAGTGCCCTATTCTTCCATGTCCTGCTATCTAATGAACCAAGTTTTCCTGTTTATTCCATTGTCCTCCCTTCATTCCACTACTTTAAGGCAGTAAATTCCACCAAAGGACCACACCTTGCCACTGTAGTCAAAACAGAGCTAAACTCTACACAGCCCAGAGGAACTGATTTTCTAGTGTCTGGAGAGCATAGCAGACATGGAGCTGTGCTTTCTCCTTTAAGAACAGATTCATTGCCCAGTTGTCAGGATGCTGTCAGATGACAGCTTTCAGCCACCAACTCCTTTCACTTCACCTATGTTTGGAGGGGTGCTCAGGCTCTTTTTAGGGTACCTTGTCCTAACACTAAGCTAGGTGGGAGTGCAAGGGCCACTGCCACCCAACATGGGGTCTCTGAACAGGCAGTTTTTGCTCCTGAGAGTCCATTGGGTTGGCAAAGGCTCTCTGCCAGGCTGCAGCCCTACACAATCCTACTTCCTCCCTTTCCCTTTCACAAGCATTAGTTCTCTCTTGCCCTCTCAGGGGACCCAACAGACACAGACATGCCTGTCATTTGCAATGCATGTTTTGTTTTTGCTCCAAAAAGGGCCTTTGATAGGCTTCAGAAAGCCATCTTTGGGTGACAAGATACTTGTTTTTGTAGCATAAAGATCTTTGGCACGGATTTCGTTTTTATTCTCTCATTCACAGACATGGAGAAGCTTAGTTCCCGTCAGGTCTAGCTAGTGTTTCTCAACCAGGAGTGCATACGAGAATCACCCAGAGACCTTTTCAGTGTGCAGGTACGCAGGCTCCACGTGCACAGCTAGACTTGGTGGTTTGTGATGTACCCCTGGTTGAGAACTGGTGGTTATAGCATAAAATTCTTTCCTGTTTCAGCCTCTTCCAGAGATGGGCATCTATCCCGCCGAAGATCATTCTAGAAGCTGAAAATATACTGACATTAAGTGGTCAACTAAATGACCCCTAGTTTATTTCTCTTCTTTTCTTCTTTGTTTTGTTTTTTTTTTTTTAGAGGCAAGGTTTTACTATGTCACTCAGACCAGAATACAGTGGTGCCGTCATAGCCTTGAACTCTTGGGCTTAAGCGATTCTCCCTGCTTAGCCTCCTCAGTTGCTGGCACTATAGACACACACCACCATGCCCAGCTAATTTTTTAAAAGTTTTCTGTAGAAATGGGACCTTACTATGTTGCTCAGGCTGTCTCACACTCCCAGCCTCAAGTGATCCTCCTGCCTTAGCCTCCAGAGCTTATTTCAGATATTTTTACAAGTCCAGCTAGTAGTGCTACAGGCTCATTTCAGAGCATGATGAATCTTCTTATAAAATATTAGAGGAAGGTGTAGGAAACCTCGGGATTATTTTGAATTTTGAAGATTTACATGTAAGCAGCAAAGTTATGGGGCATAGATTCCCTTTACGGAGTAAGGCTCGGGTAAGGAGCTTTGCATTTACCTTCCAGGGAGCCGGAAAATCAGGTTGCTGTGTGCTGTGCTTTCAGGTTCCCTGTGTCATTGCAGGAGGCTGTACTCAGGCTCCTGTTTCGCTTCACAAGCTAAGTCCCTGAGAGCATCAGCTGGCATCCCAGTCTTCCCTTTCATGTTACCGGGTGAGAACTCAACTCACATAAATGTCGGGGGAGACTACCTCGCCTTGTTTCCTGGATCACTGAATAAAACCCCCTATGATGATCTGTGTGCATATTCGGCTTTGCCGTTAGGTTCAGGAGTTTTATTTCAAGGCAAAGCTTGTATCTGAAGATGCCACAAGCTGACGTTGTCTAGGACTGAGAAGCCCTAACTTCCCAAGGACACTAGTCCTGGAAAGAAGAAAGAAGGGACATTCTTCCTGAATGTGAAATGTACCCAGAAGGAACTACTTGGTATTTAAAAAACACTTTTCACTCTATCTTTAAATTCAAAGAGAAAACACAGAAGTCCAAGGGGAATGCAGAGAGACTAAGTGCTATGAAAAAAACTTCTCTTAGCAAAAGTTATGCCTTCTCCAAGGGACGGCTGGAGGGTGGAGTAAGCTGAATGAACTGGGGAAATCAAGGCTCTGCTGAACTCTGAGGTGTGAAAATGGCACAGAGGAAGTGGCTCTTGAGCACAAACCACGCTGGGATACTCAAGGAGATAAAGGGGAATTTAAGCTGGTGTGCGGAGCCTGTCACTGGATGTCTGGCAGCACAGGATTAAGTTCTAATTTAATGCCTCCTGAGTCCAACACATGCTATGCTCATTCTTTAAGTGCATTAGGCAGAACTTGTGCATTAAGAGAGCTGCCCTTTGCGTGAGTAAGCAGCAGAGCACTGTGGCAGAGGAGAAGCTGCCTCTGCATGTGAGCGTGGCCTCATCCTGCTGCCTGCTGACGCGTACCAAGGGATACACTGAACATCTCAGGGTGCCCCTCTCATTCTTGCAGGGTTATTTCAAGGATTAGCTGAATATGCATGTGGATATGCTTAATAAATTTGCAAAGTGCTATGCAAATGTGAGCTTTTATTTATTTTTTTAGAGAAAAGCCTCATGTCGGGATTGGCTGGGTATTACCCAACCAGCACAGGGCCCAGTGGATGGACTCCAGCTCATACAGGCAGAGCTCAGTGCTCCTCACTTACATACTAGGAGACTTCAGAGCAGTCACTCAACCCTCTATGACTCAGTTCCCTCGAACATCAAATGGGGAAAATGATCATACCTACCTCTCAGGAGAGGAGCTCATGGGGAAAGAGCATTCGGCACAAACCATGGTGCATGATGGCCAGTAAATGTGAGCTGTGACAATTATAAACCTGGGCTGTCACCAAAAGTAAAACAATGACACAGAGGAAGGAGGGGCGTTGGCAGGATGTCTTAGGGGAGCTGGTGGAAAGCATTCCAGGGAAAGCCACCCAGCTGCAAAGGCCCATCCTAATGAGCCATCAGCCTCCCAGAGGATGACCCGGCTCTGAGTCAGGAGGAGAAGCCATTGCTCGTCTCAAGGCCTATTTCAGTCTGTCCATATCAACTGCACAGCAATTACCCATAGACAGTGGAGCTCTCAGCTGCAATTCTGGAAGTAGCATCACAGAGTGTTTCCAGGTACAAATTCACTTGTAACAACTGTACGTTCACATCACACAAGGGGGACTCGACATGCAAAGAACATCATCTCAAATGGAGCACAGTCAAATTCTGGGGAGGATGCAGGTGGTGGGGAGGGAGGGTGATGGATCTCAAATGTCCGGCCACACTTGAGATAATTCCTGGGCTGGGCAGCCGCAGCGGCCCTGGGCTGAGAGGCACATTCCATTATGAGTGGAGTGGGTTTATAATGGAATGACATGGATGGTTTCTTATAATCAGAAAAGCACACTGACCTTCACACTACACAGGTGCAGCAGCATAATGACCCACCACGTGTACGCGCATCAATTCCTGGGGAAAAGTCCAACGAGGTTAACTTAGCGTGTATCCCAAGCAAACAATATCAGCAACATTACCCACACAAACAACATTGTTCCCTCCACCCCCGCAAAGATACCTGGCTTGGACAACCGACGTGCAAAAGGAAAAATCACACAAGGACCACACTCATTTCGATAAAGTGGATAAAGTTGCAAGCAACATTATTCTGTGACACAATTAATTTGATTTGATTTTAAAATTTAAGGAATGAGACTCATGGGCCTAGAAATCTTTTTTTTTCTTTTTCAAGAAACAAGGATTTGGTGTGGGTGTTTGTGGGGAAGGAGAAGTTCTGTTCTCCCAGCCGTCTGAGAAAGCTACTAAAAGCATCTTCACATATGATCCACTCCTGAAGCTCCCTCAACCACAAAGGAAGGGGATTTACAATTAAACTGCTGAAAATTCACTGCCTGTTTCAGTGCCCTTACTCCCTTGGGCATTTACTCAGATGGGAAAGACTCAAGAAGCGCCATCCCCTTCCACTTGTCCTGCAGAGTGTCTGTCACCACAATCAACTTAGCACCATTGGTCACATCACTGGCACTTTAGAGCTACCACGTCCAAAATTAGCATGCAGGACTTGAGCAGAGATACCAGCCATGGGGATGTTGCAGATGGCATCATCTGTCAGGGTATTGTTTTGGTTCATGAGTGTTTATTCTAATTGTATAAACTCATCTTCCTTTGGAGCTACAGTCACCATGAAAATAATCAATATCCCTGATTCCAGAAAAAAGGCAGTCTATGATGTCAGCATTCCCAAACCCCGAGGAAACCTGAAGCTTTGCTGACAAATGAATTCGTGTAAGAAATGAGTAGCAAGCTTGCATTCTGGGTGCTGAGATTATGTTCTCAAGCCTGGTCCAAGCAGATCTGAATAGAAGAGGGAGAGACTTCAACACCCACGTACTGAGATCCTGCTCTGTGTCAAATACCCCGGTGGATGCCACTGGACTTCTCAGTGGTGACGCGTGCCGTGCAGCACCTTTCTCCTTCCCGCTCCCTGCTGTGACCACTGGTTTCTGGCTGCTTCTCAGACTGCCCCTGCCCTGCCCCATCTGCAGGCTCCCCTGCACTGCCTTCCCCCTTGGAGAAAGTCCAACCAGGAAAAGATGCAGGAGAAACACACTAGGCCCATGTCCCTGCCTCTGGCCTCAGTTACCATGTGAACATCAACAACTCCCCAATTTCTGTGATAGCTCAGAGCACTCATCTGATGTCCAAGCCCAGTCCCCATCCACTGGAGCATCACGAAGCCACCCAACCACCGTGCAAGAAGAACTCAGGATTTTTATGCTTAAGCCTGAGCCTCCCTTAAAAGCCCAGCCTTAGTCATGGTTCCTCTGCTACTTAGAACTCCCTGTCAGGACCTTGGACAGCATTCTTTCTCCAGTCCTCTTTCTCTAACCTTTTTGTCCAACCAAGCACTGAGCTCATCTGCTCTTACCTTTTACTGGTTCTAGAATTAATCTGCCTCTCACCATTTCTGCCTCCTCTAGCATGGTCCAAACCTCCTTCTCCCACGCAACCCCCATGGAGTCTAACTGGCTTCCTCGTCTGCATCCTTGCTCTTAATACATTCTCCACAATAGAACGCTTTATTGAAAAAGGAAACCTGATGTCACCCTCCCTTGTTTTAGTGGCTTTACACTTCCTTCAGGCTAAAACTCTAAACACCAGTTTGAGACTTACTTCATACAAACCTGTGAAGTGGATCTGGCCCTCCCTCCTCCCTGGCCTCCCTGCTTCTTCCTTCCTCCTGAGCTGTGACATTCTGGCCATTAGGGAATCCTATGGTCTCCAGAGGCATTTATTTCTCCCTCCTTGGAGACTGCAGTGTGCTGTTCCTGCTGCCTGATCTGAGTTTCCCTCAGCATTTCCTCCTGCAAACCCCTCACTCCTTGCCTCCCCTGTGCTCCCCCTTCCCCCATGACAGAGGCCCGGGAATAGTACCCTGTAGTTATTATAATTTGACAGTTTTAAAAATAATTCTAATGAACTATTTATGTATATATTTGTTTAATGTCTATCTTGCAAAATTGACTCAGAATTCTCTGGGAGCTGGGACTGCCATCCTCAGCACTTAGCACAGAGCCTGGTGCAGGGTGTGCTCACTGTCCTAAGCCAAATGTTGATCCAATTAATTAAACACACACACGTACATAAGGAGAGTAAATAGAAGAGTAAAAAAGACCACTCAAATGGGATGTTCAGACGTTATCTATTTAGCACTTAGCACTGGGGATGCTGGTGTATTTCACTTTACAGTTTACTAATTGTTTAACTGCAAAGTGTGACTCTGGAAATAAAAGGGAATGAGAGCAGAAGTGGAGACTTTATAGAGAAAGTGAATGGGGTCCAAAAGGATCTAGCTCCAGATCCTGAAAGCTTACCCCACCCCACCAAAGAGGACCCGATGGAACCCTCTTCCATCAGGAATAAACTGGAGCCCAAGGAAACTAAATAATCAGATGGGGAGCAAATGACCTGTCTACACGAAAGCCGCCTGATAAGTGCTTCTACTCCCTGCTCTCAGCCCGTCTTCAGCTACACAGATCACAGCCCCTTGCTTCTGCCATATGGGGTCTGACCTGACAGCAGCGAATGAGTGCACAGATTTCAAGTAGAGGAAATTCCCAGGAAATGGCGAGGGACAGGATTAGGAATCAACAAAGTACTACTTTAAAATAACCTGAGATTAGGTGATTCTTCCTCAGGAAAGGCACAACTGGTTTATACACAGCTATACACTTGAGTCTTTTGGACTCAAGTGGCCATGACCCACGGGAAAATCCTCTAGGAGCGCCTGGCACAGGGCAGCAGGAAGTCATGTGATAGGGTCCCTCTGCAGACCCTTGCAGCACAGTGACAGGAGAGCAGGGTGATGTTGGAGGCTTAGCCCTGCCAGAGGCGGCTCAGCCCTGCCAGAGGCGGCTCCTCCATAGTCCTGGCTACTGCCCCCTGCTCATGCCCTGCAAACCCCTGGCACCTCTCTAGAGCTCTGAGAATCAATCATCTGACAGGGCCTGTCACTGCTCATCAACACTGACTGGCAGTGACACCACCTCTGACGCCTGATGCTCTGCCACAGTCACTAGGTCACCTGAGTAGAGTTAGGATTATTAAAAATCAAATGAATGAAGCAGGATGCTACTCCTGGGCCAATACTGATCTATCCCTACCCAAATGAACTGAGATTAAAAATCAAATAACAGAAAGCACAATGTTACCCTTCAGACCACACTGCGATTCATCATAGGCTAAAACAAATTGTTTCATTGTTTGCTTCCCTCGTCTTTCAGTCTGCCGTCTGATAAGTGGAGGATTTTTTGCAGAAGAGGTCAGGACCATTCATGGGTGGAATACATAAAAGCTAGCAGTATAAAGGACGACATTTTTAAAATAACTTTTTTTCCTTAATTATAGAAACAAAGTACATTTGCTTTTGAAAATCCAAGCCAATGGACAACAAACAATATGATGAAAGGTCCCTCAGAACCTCATCCTAAAAGAAAGCCAGAGGTCCTGGTTAGGGTAAGGTTCTCTTTTCTATGGGGTGGTTTGAGGGAGGCCCAGCCAACATGCTGGGCGGGGGGGATGTGTCCCTATGGGGCTGGGCCTCTAAGAGGACATCACAGCTAAGAAGTCCTGGAGTGGCTGGCTGGGGCTCAAAGGGGGTTTGTGATATTTAAAAATGATTTACACTTATTTTAAGTGGGTATATCTGATATCCCCAGAAAGCCGGTCTGCTAGGGCAATTGCCCTCACAAAAGACTACCATTGTGACTATGAATTATTTTAAGTTGTCCTAAGTATGGACAATTGGTCTTTAGGATCTGTTGAGTCCCAGCAGGAGATGCCAAGTTGGAGAGATATTTAAAGACATACAATTCTTATTTCAGTGACCTAAAACCCCTCGAGGATATTTACAACCCTCCTCTTCTCTCGGGCAAAGACCCTAGTCCAGTGTTCCCCATCTGATGACTATTTGCTGACAGACTGACCAGCCTGGTACGTGAAGGGAAGAAGAACCTGGGTGTGCGTTGCCGTATATGTGGTTAATTCTAGAAACGTCACACCCGACGCCCTTGCGTTGCCGTATATTTGGTTAATTCTAGAAACGTCACACCCGACGCCCTTGCAACGACAAAGTAAGCTCAGTTGTACGTATTTTGAAGGGGATTTTTAAAAGCATTCTTCTTAGAGAGCAGAACATTACATTTGTTAATTTAATAAAACTCTTCTTTGTTGAGACAGCACAGGGGGTGGATGAAGTTTCACCAGAGCGTCTTCCTTCAATATTCATCCGCCACCAGCCAGCCTGGACAGCTTGCCAAGAAAGCAGCCGTTTGGTCTCATGTTGCAAGTTCTGCTTTGAACTTTGTTACCTTGATTCTATCCTCATGAATTGGGGTCTGACTGATCTTGTTTTGTCCCAATCTATTTTCTTTCAGTCCCTTGTTTTGATCCAATGCCGATTTTCAGGAGACATGAAATTTACTGTCATATAACATGATGGTGCTATTGTCAGTGAATTCTTTTTCCTGGGAAGAGATCTCTTTTTGATTCAATAGCATTATTTTCTGTCAGCAATGACTTACGACGCCTTCCAAACTCCCAGGCCTCTTCACTATGACAGATCCTCCCTCTTACATTAGAGGCAAAAAAAAAAACAAAAAAAAAAACCAAAAAACAAAAAACAAAAAAAAGGCTTTGACAAATAGCCCAGGCTTTACTTGAAGAGCATGAACTTAGTGGTATAGCCAGTGAGCTATTCCTTTTTTTAAGGTATTTATTTTACTCATATGTCTTTCATTTTCATTATTCATATATGTATTTGCTTCTCTAGCATATCCGTGACTAAACAATGATGCACAGGGAGAAAAGAAAGATGCCTTCACTTTAAACTTCCACGTTCCTAACTTCCCATTTGACACTTTCTTCCCAGCCTGAGGAACCCATCCTTGTTCTTAGATAGACTGGTCCAAAGATATCCAGTCTGTCCCTAGACGGTTCTAACTCTATAACCAGGCAACATAAATATGACCACCTGGGGGTGTGGCACCCTCTCCCCAGGCCTCACTCCTCAGAGTCCAATTCTGAGCACCAGAGAGAAAAGTCACATGGGAAGTAAAGCTGGGTCCTGGAGCCAAGGTGGTAAGAATAGGGGTGGGGACAGCTTCTGGCCAGCACCCACTCTGGGGCCAGCATCATGGCCATGAGCTGGGACCCCTCCCCAACAGTTCCATCCCTCCTGTGCAGCGCTTTCTTGCTGCTCAGTCCAGAGCTGTTCGCTTTCTTCCCTAACCTTCGTGTTTCAGCCGAGGTACGTCTGTGATGGGCAAACACACATAATAGAACTCTATCCTTGAATAACTCCACAACAAAGCTGTCTTCTAAGAATAATAGCTAATCCCAGGGTGTTTTCATTAAAAACAGATTTCAGTGACAGACTATCAAAATATTTTCCTTGTACAAAAAGCAGTATGATAGGGCAGAATTATGCAAAGCGTATGGGCTTCATTCTGCCCTGAGCAACCAAGGGCCCTCTCCCATTGGCTTCAGTATCTCGTTTTTTTCCTGTCACGGGTGTGCAAGCAGACTAAGTCCTACTCAGCGCTTTTGCAGGCTCCAAGTGGAAAAAAAAAAAGACTGGTGAACTGCATTTCTGCCTCTATTTTCAAAATCCATCACCAGTTATCCTTGAGGGGTGAGGTTTTGTGTTCTTAGGGAGTTGGAGAGGTCTTATCTAGCAAAGCAGGCTCAGAGTCACCCAACATGCATTGACTATCTCCCACATAGCTGGCATTGTTTTGGGCACTGCAGATACAGTGGTGAATGCTCGTCACCAGCATTTACGTGATTTCCTGTGTGCTGGGAACTGTTCTGAGTGCTTTACACCTATCAACCCGTTTGATCCTCACAATAATCTAGCGAGGCAGTTGCTATGACTGTCTGCACTTTACAGAGGAGGAAACTGAGACATGGAGAGTCGCTGTCGTATGCCCAATGTGATGCAAGCAGTAAGGAGCAGAGGCAGATTCAGAGCCAGTCACCTGGGTCCAGAGTCCCATGCTCAGTGGCCCACTCCACAAAGACTAGTGTGGTCCCTGCCCCTCAGGAGGGAAGACACACCTCCTCGCTAGATTATTGAAGATCAAACGGGTTAATATGTGTAAAGCACTCAGAACAGTGCCTGGCATATAAGAAGCCACATAAATGCTAGAGACAAGAGCTCCAGGCAGGTTCCGTCCAGTGATTTACATTTTATTTTGGTCAGAAACACCTTTAAGACACTGATGGCAATGTCCCTTCTCCCCAGAACCTCTGAAGCCCCAACTTCCATTAGGCAAACAGTCCATTTTCCCTCCCTCCGTTCCTTCCCTCCCTCCCTTTCTTCTTTCTTTCTTTTTCCTTTCTTTCTCTCTCTCTCTTTCTTTCCCCCTCCCAACCTCCTTCCTTTCTCCCTTTCTCTCTCCCTCCCTCCCTCCCTCCCTCCTTCTCTTCCCTAGTTTTCACTTTACCTTTATAGTCTCTTCTTTCTGAAATTTATCATTGGGTGTAGTTAATTTTTTGTTTCATTTACTATTGTGAAAGGAAAATAAATCTCGGGACCCCAAATCACTAAGCCAAGGGAAAATCAAGCTGGCAACCACAGCAGGCAAAGCTGCTCCCATTTTATTCCTATAAGGCAGTTACAAAGATTTTTAAAAAGTTCCAGACCTCCCTCATAATTTGCCCACAGGAAATTTCCTGTTGAATGTCACCCTGGCAATGTAAACTGATAGCTGATCTTCACAGCTCACCTGAGAGAAATGCATATTTGATTGCTTCCTCTGCCCTATTGTTTATGTAAAAATGTGGATTCACTGAGCCAGACTAAATTGAATATTCAGTGAAAGGCTGATCAAGGACTCAAAAGAATGCAACCTTTTGTCTCTTATCTACCTATGACCTGGAAGTTCCTGCTTCCAGTTTTCCCACCTTTCCGGACCAAACCAAGGTACATCTTATACGTACTGATGTCTCATGTCTTTCTAAAATGTATAGAAGCAAGCTGTGCTCCACCACCTTGGGCACATGTCCCCAGGGCCTCCTGACACCATCATGAGTGCAGCCTTAACTTTGCCAAAAGAAACTTCCTAAATTGATTGAGACCTGTCTCAGACACTGAGTTCACACTGTTTCGTTTTAGCTTTCCCCCAGGAATAGTTTTTCAAATCACTTAATAATTTAAGTAATTACTTAAATAAGATATACATTAAGTAATCACTTAATATATCACAGGATATGAAATTTCTTATTAACGTGTGTCTATTTCAGGACTTTACTCCCATGGGTCTCTCTGCTCATATGCCCACACATGGAGTTTTAGTGTTTGCATGTGTGTATATACATGGACTAACACATATAAACATACATACTATATATGTATTATATATATCGCCTTGGGTAGTACAGGTGCCCACTTTATTAATTTTGTTTTCTCATTTTTCTAAAAGAGACGGAGTCTTGCTATGTTGCCCAGGCTGTTCTCAAACTCCTGGGCTCAAGTGATCCTCCTCGCTCAGCCTCTCAAAGTGCTGGGATTACCGGCCTGAACTACCACATCCGGCCCTTCATTAATTTTTGAAATAAGGTCTCTTTTCAGGTTTGCACTTTTGTCCATCTAGAATCCAGAGAGCTGGTTGCTCTGGGCCCAGGGGAGTGTGCTGGGTGTGCAGGAGAATGCCACCCACACCCACACTAAGGGCTCCCCACCAAGATGCCAGCAGAGCCCAATACTTACACCCACTGGCCATCCTCCAGAACATAAAGACTCATATTTTGTTAGTGGGATTAAATTAAACTAAGAAATGAATCTGGGAAAGTGTTGCACACTAAGTTACCCATCCAGGAGCACCATGTCTCTGTATGTATTAAATTCTTGTTTTGATTTTTTAAATGAATCTTCATAGATTTCTTCATGTAGGTCACACAAAGTCCTTGCTGCTTTGTAGCCCATGTTTTCTTTTTCTTGAGTTCAAAATGTTTTCTAAAATTATCGTAGGTTTTGGCCAAGAATGCTGTCTCATTCTGCATTTTTAAAGCATAATAGTCCCTTATTCCATTCTGTTGTCTTTTATCAGCCTGGTATTTGTTTCCAAGTATTACCTTTAAACACAATTCCTGGTCTGAAGTGCCGCCTGGGAGGACAGAGGCCCCCATCATGGGAGGCCAAATCTCCTCCCCCTGTGGCCACTCCTATGAGCAGGGGGTACCCTCTGCGGATTTCACCTCAAGTAAGGTGCTTGGTGTGAAGGCAGGGGTTCTACTTCTTCCTTCAGGGTCCCCAGGGACAGAGCTCCAGGCTCCCTTGGATGTGGCTCTGCCAGTTCTGGGGAAGGCTCTCCTGACCTGACCAGCCCCCGGTGTGCTCTGGCTAGCTTCCAAGGGACTAGTGCAGTCAAGACTTGGGCCTGGACCATAGGTCTGGCAGGGAATTCGCTGGATTTTCTGGTGATTCACTGTTTTGAGGCAATAAGATAAGGAGGAGAGGCCTGCACAGGGACCCAGGTGGTCATAAAGGGTGACTTCTTAGTCAGCACTTGTTTCATTCGCTGTACACATAGTTCCTTTCAGGGCCTCATGTGGAGGGGGCTTTTCAATCACTCATTCACTCAGCAAATGTTTGTGGTGGGCCAACTGCATGCAGGCACTGCGGGTCAGGCAACGTGGGAGCGAGCGACAGCCTGTGGGCCCTGTCTGTGGAGCTCGTGCTGAGGGGAAGAGAGCAACCAAAACCTCAGCAAATAAGTAAAATGCACACGTTGGAGACCGTGCGATTTCAGGAAACAACACATGAGAAGTGAAATGTTAAAGTGTAGGTAGGAGAGGAAGGTTTCCCTGGGTCTCCAGGAAAAGCTTCAAAGATAAGGAGATTTTCAGTAAAGACCTGAAGGAAGCTAAGGAGGTGTCCATTCCTGCCCAACGGAAGAATATTTCAGGCAAAAAGGCCCGAGGTGGGAGAGCACCTGGGTTACCTGAGAAACTGCAGAGTCCAGTGTGGCTGGAGCATGGGGAACAAAGCGGGAGGGCAGGAGGAAATAAAGCTGGGGATGTCACGAGGGGCCGGGTTGCGTTAGGCCTCTAGTTCACTGGAAGGACTCGGCTGTTTACACATTGCAAGGAGGGAAGTCACTGGGGAGCCCTGAGTGGGGAAGCGACATGATCTCGCTGGCATTGAGCAGGGGATCTCTGGCTGCTGCTTTAAACACACTGGAAGGAAGCGGAGGGAGGAAGTTGGGAGACCTTGCAAGAATCTAGGCCAGACACGATGGTGTGAACAGGGTGGGAGTGATGTGGGTGGTGAGATTTGGCAGAATTGTAGATAGGGGAGAGTTGTCACTGGCGGGGCGTTATTGCATGTCATTTGTAAAGCCTGTGGCCAACCTTTTGCTTGTTTTGCACCTGCTCTTACAGACTACAGAGAGAAGCTGGCTGCTCCTTACCTGCTCGTCTTGCTACCTGTGACAAAGCCTATTTTTGGATGGTATGAAGCATCTCATCTTTCCCATACCAGAATCTGTTTTCATGTGTCTCTCTCTGAATCTGCCTTTTTCTATTGTGGCCATCACAGCTTTGACTATGCCCATTGAATTGCTATACCCACTTCCAGCTTTGCTGCATTTTTGGGATTTGGAGAGCTCCAATAAGCACAGGAAGAGAGAAGCCAGTGGAGGCTTTGAGACTGACTGGTGCAGGCCTGGAGCTATCAAGGGCAGATGAAATGTGCAGGTAGGCAGAGGTCTGGGCTGATCTTCAGAGTCCAATTGCACTTTTATCCTGGAAATCAGTTCTGGAGTCAGATATACCAATCCCTATTCTTAGCTTCCCGAACAGTATTATTTTGCATCATTTTGGAAGCTTTCATAAAACTATTTTTATGGAAGTGTTTTTTGGGGAGAAGGAGAGGCATCCAAGAAAATCTATCATCAGTCGACCAGCTAACTGGACAGTACCTTTTCCAGTCACATGTTTTTCTACTGGATAATATTTTAAGATTCTACAATCACATGAGTGTCTCAGATATTGAAAAACAAACAGCACATTTCAACATAAGGATATTAAAACCCATAGGCATGCACTGACTCGGATATTTGCAACTGTATGTGGTCAACTCTCATCTTTACCGTTATGGCATCTAAAAAGTCCCAGAGACAAAATAAATTATGTTAGTAAGTGATAAGATATTGAGGGCTAATGAGGCAAGAAATATTATAATATCCAAATTGTGATTTTGTTTAGCAACTATTGTTTCCATATTGAAAGTATATGAAAACATAAAGAGTTTCCAGATGTGATATTGAACATAGAAATAGAGGTTCTGGGAGATGATGTCACCAGCCAGGGAGAAGGAGAAGTTAGATTTTGGATCTCGCCTCAACATGTCAGCCAAAGGAGAATATATGCCCACTGACAGCTATGAGCCAGAGGGGCTCATAGTTTTCCACAACTCTGAAAACTGGGTCTCTACAAGTTAGCACAGTAATCAGAATATTAAAAAGCATGGGTGTCAGGAAACAGTGTTCCACAAATGTTTTTTATGTTTTTGGCATTAATGATTTCTGAGCAAAGGCACTTGGGTTAAAGAATGATTATTGGCTACTTTAAAGAGACTTCTAGAGAGATATAAAGTCTTCTCTCTTCTGGAGATGGTGATAGCCTAAAGTCCTTTGCCTCCTCTTCCCAGAGAGATTTATTTTACATTCCAGAGTGGAGATCTGCTTTTGGCCAACTAAATGTGATGTTCACTCTAAGCAAGAAGTTTTAAGAGGTATCATGAGTTTCATCATCCCTCTTGTTACTGCCTCCTTTCCCGTAAGAACACCATGTTCTAGTTCTAGATTGGGCTCTGCCTTCAGCCTACACTTCAGAAGCACATCTGAGCCCAGACCAGAACGGGAAGGAAAGCTGCAGCTGACCCACAGCCAAATGGGATGTGAGTAAGGAATAAACCTTTGTTGTGGAAGCCAGTGAGATTGTGTGGATGTTTATTTCACAGCATAACCAGCAAAAGGAAGCTAATGCAGTTGCATAGCCAGCCTCCAATTCTGCTCCTCTTCTGAATTAAATTCCATTGCTCAGGGCAAGATGGCATGTCCTGATTCTTTTATGCCACCAGCACTTAGCTTTTTCCTAAATTGACCTACTTTGAAGGAGGGGTCTTCTAGTTCTCCAGTGGAGGAGAGGTTATGGCACAAATAGAAACTTGCAAGGTTGCACTGAAGGGTGTCTTTCTTCTTTCCTGTGGCCCATTCAAACTATCCCAATCAACCAGGTTCTCTACTTTTTCTTTTTGTATTTTCTGTTTTTTTTTTCTTTCATTGAAATTTCAAGCTCTTTCCTTATGATCTTTCCCTGATTACTGTCAACTCTGGGATCAAATTCTTCCCAGAGGTTGTTACGTCAGAACACATTTTGTGTGCCCTCCTCAATGCTACCACTGAGATTTGGCTCCTGCTGACAACAGCTGAGGAGCTATGTTACTGGTACAAGCCCACAGTAGAATTCCTGTATCTTCACTAGGTTTTCATCCCAAGCATTGAAAACCACGGGAAGTAAGTTTCCAGCATCATCCAAGGTCTACATAATCTCCTTGAATCTACTATCTTGGGTCCTTTTCAATCTCTTTAGCTGGGAAGCAGTGAATCTCCATGAAGGCACTAATACAATTACAATGTTGAATTTCACAGACCTAAACTGGGTCCTCCTGGAGGCATTTACATTTCAGAAGAAGTGCCACCTTCCATCATAGTAGCTGGAGCAGGGAGGGAGTAGGAGGAAGACCTGCCAAGAGAGGTTATCATCTTGGCTGCTTTCACTGTTTACCATGGCCCAGGAGGGGCTTCTGACAAAATAGCACCCGGAGTATGCTAGAGATTGCTCATTTTACGCCAAAGAGCTTAAAGGATCTCATATTTACAGACTTAGTGAAAAAGCTTCATGTTCCCTAACCGGCATCCAATGGTTTGAGGAAGGCGGAATGATTTTAATGCGGCACATTGAGCAAAGCAAGATAACATACCTTGGTGGAAATCAATTCAATGAATCCACGTCATGTGATAACACCAATAGGGATGCTTTCAGATTTGTGAATACCCAGAAACAAAGAGTTACATTCAAGGGGTTGTGATGGGAGGGACATATGATTCCCAGCAATGGAAAAGACAGAAGAGCAGAGGGAGGCAGAGAAGCCCCAGTTCAAGTCTCATTCTGCTACTTTCTGGCTCTGGGATCTTCTGCAAGTTACTCAGCCTCTCTAAACATTAGTTTCTTACTTATTAATGAGAATTAGGGTTCTATCTATTTCATAGGTCTGTCAACAGATTTTGGAGGGAAAATATATAGAAAGGCTTTAAGAAAAGCAGCAGACACATAGCATCCATTGCCTACAGGATAGAGAGAGGATTCAGCGTTGAAAAAGGCATGTCAAACTCAGGAGCCGGAGGGCCCTAATGATGTGCTAACGCTTGGAAGAGCTGCAACCACCAATCCCCCTTTTGCTTTAATTTATTTTTTAAAATCTTGGCATACTTTCAGACTCACAGAGAAGTTGCAAGAATACGACAATGAATTCCCTAATATATTTCACAGAGATTCTCGAAATGTGCACATTTTGCTGTTGTTTTTCCCTTTTCTCACTGTCTCTGTGTGAGAGACATATAGCTTATATATTTATACATATTTATATGTACATATGTGTGTGTGGATCCTGTTTTCCTGAACCATTCAAGAGTAATCTGTAGACAGGATGCTCCCATACTCCTAAATACTTTGACGCCTATTCCTAAAAACAAGACATTCTTTTATATACCTATAGTAAGTACAGTTATGAAAATCAGGATATTAACCCCAATGCGGGACTACTATCTAGTCTACAGACATTACTCAGATCTCATCAATTTTCTCAGTAATGTCCTTTATGGAAAAGAAAACTCCGTAATGCAGGATCTTGTGCTATATCCAGTTCAGTTATCTTTCTCTGTATTTCATGACACGGATGGTTTTTATTTATTTATTTATTTTGAGATGGACTCTTGCTCTGCCACCCAGGCTGGAGTGCAGTGGTGCAACCTCTGCCTCTCAGGTTCAAGTGATTCTCCTGCCTCAGCCTCCTAAGCTGCTAGGACTATAGGCACCCGCCACCATGCCAAGTTATTTTTTGTATTTTTGGTAGAGATGGGGTTTCACCATGTTGGCCAGCCTGGTCTCAAACTCCTGACCTCAAGCAATCGTCCCAGCTCAGGCTCCCAAAGCGCTGAGATTACAGAGTGAGCTGCCACGCCCAGCCCGCTGATGGTTTGTAAGGGTATAGGTTAGTTACTTTGTACAACACTTCTCCCTTCAAATTTGCCTGATGTTTCCTTGTGATCACAGTCAGGCTCTGGCTTTGGCAGGAGCCACAGAAGCCATGCCAAGTCTTCAAAGCCCTATAGCAGGAGGTATTAGGCTGGTGCAAAAGTAATTGCAGTTCTTGCCATCAAAAGTGTGGCCAAAAAATAAATAAATAAAAATAAGAAAACTCATAATTACTTTTGCACCAACTGAATACAAGCTGCACTGGTGATGGCAACTCTTGGTGAAGGTGCTGTCTGCCAGATTTCTCCACTGTAAAGTCACTATTTTATCCTTTGTAAGGAGTAAGTATCCTGTGTAGAGATACTTGGAGATTACACAAATATACTGTCACTTCAAACTTTCACCCATTTACTTTAACATCCATTAATTTTTTTATTTGCCTGAATCTGAGGCCTCTATTTATAGCCCATTAATTTTTTTTAACTTTTATTTTAGGTTCAGATTTGTTGCACAGGTAAACTGCTGTCATGGGGGACTGCTATACAGATTATTTCATCACCCAGGTACTAAGCCTAGTATCCAACAATTATCTTTCCTGCTTTCCTCCCTCCTCTCCTTCTCCACCCTCACGTAGACCCCACAGTCTGTTTCCTTCTTTGTGTGAGTTCTCATCATTTAGCTCCCACTTGTAAGTGAGAACATGCCATATTTGGCTTTCTGTTCCCGTGCCAGTTTGCTAAGCGTAATGGCAGGGTGTCTTTTTAAACAGAGTTTAGAATTCTATAATTTAAGAAATATTTCCCATGGCAATGGATCTTGTGAGACTCATCAATGCCATTATGGTGTAAAGCACCTCTCCAAAAAAATGAACTCCTACTTGGTGTCAGTTGATTGCAAAGCCTTCAATAGAGGGAAGGAGGAGAGAGCTCCACCCTGGAAACATACCTAATTTACCAGAAAGTGAATAGAAATTAAATGTCTCTTGACCTTAAGTTACAACAGCTATCTCACATCTCATTTAAACATAGCATTAATAGTTCTTCCTTTTTATTACAAAAGTAATTCACTCGTACTGTGGAAAATCTGAAAGCTAAAATAAGCAGAAAATAGAAGGAAGAAAAGACACACATGATGCAGATTCTACCGCTGTTAACCAGTCTGGTAGATTCCTTGCTGCCCTTTGTTTCCCTTTTATTTTGTCTTAAAGACTTATTGTATATGCAATATGGAATTCATTGAAAGTTCTAAGATACTTTCATAAATTGTAATGGATGCTTTTTATACACATATATCATTTAGTTTTTTGATCCTATTTTGGACACGTAGATTGTTTATATTTTTGCTATGAAATAATGGTGGAGAAACATCTTCACACACACACAATACATACTGCATTTTGCTTCATTGGTGTGAGAAACATTATAGCCTGAATGAGTTTAGCTGAGTGAAAGGCTATGAATACGTAGCCAAGCGACCTTACAACAAGGCCTTACTAACTTCTATCCAACTGGTGATCCACGCAAGTGTTCACCCCCAAACTCACGTGTACTCAGAGTTCATTGCAACTGGCTGTACATTTTCAACCTTCTCTTAGCCGATTTATATTGCCCTGTTCTGAGCGGTCTGATCTTGTTCTTTAAAGCCTTATCTACTAGGGCTTGTTATTATTTTTTATTCAAATATACAAGCTCTGTGAATTCTAAAATATCAAGCTGCTTTTTTTTTCTTTTGTAGAGACGAGGTCTCTGTATGTTTCCCAGGTTGATCTTGAACTCCTAGACTCAAGCAATCCTGCCTTGGCCTCCCTCCCAAAGTGCTGGGATTACAGGCGTTGAGCCACTGTGCCTGGCCTGCAAGATTTTGTCTATCATACTTGTTGCAAATATTTTCCCTTGGTGTTATTTGCTTTTTAATTTTGTGTATCTGGCTGTTAATGTAAGATTTCCAATGTTATGTGTTAAAACTATTCTAACACTTTAATTTTGGAAAGCCCTACTCACTCACTCTCTGCAGCCAGATAGAGGTAAATATTATTTCTACACCCATCTAGCATGTGATAGCACTATTTTGAAAATATCAGCTCTTAGATCCATTTGTAATTGATTTGGGTACATGTGAATAACATACTTCTTACTGGTAACCTGCTTCCCGCTTACCATGCATCAGATTTTTATGTGTGCTAGAATATACTCTGAGTTATGCAGTTTCACGGACTCTTTCTGGAGTCAGGATCACATTTTGTCCATTATTGTAGCTTTAAAATACACTTGTATTAATCTTATTTCATTCCTTTTCTTTGTCCTCTTGAAATGTACCTCTTCTGGCCTATCCATTATTTCAGAAAATTTTAAAATAATGTTATTAATTTCAAGTAAGAAAAAAATGTCAACAGAAAAATGGAGGATATTTTATTAATAACATTATAAACTAGATATGAATTAACATAAAATATAACTTTATAATATTCAGTTTTCTCATTGAAGAACATGGAATGTTGGTAGATTAATTTAAATCTTTTGTGTTTCTTAGTAAAGTTTTGTATTTCTATTTACATACTTTCTGCATTTGTGATTAAAGTATGGATAGTTTATATTATCATTGCCATTGGAAATCAGATGCTTTTTAAATGACTTTTAAATTTTATATTGGAATATTGTTAGCTTTGTAAACTGTCTTATTAGTTCAAATAACTAGATATTTTCCTTACACTTTACAGATATAAACTCATATCCCTAAAAAAAATGACCATTTGCTCTCATTAAAATAATCGTTCCTGTAGCTTTTGCCTTATATTTTATTTCATTAGCTTGAACTTCAAGATCAATGTTAAATCACTAAAAACAGTGGTCAATTTTGTATTGTTTCTGCCAGTGACAGGAACATATTTAACATAAAGCAGAACACTGGTCATTAAATAATGAAATAGTTGATGTTAATAATGAGACATTCATAATGGCAGAGGCATTGACTTCCAGATTATATTGTCTAGATGAATATATTTTTTAATATGTCATTTTGCTAAAAATAGTGACAGCCATGGTCAGCCAAATATGACAGGCAGTTTTCACGACATTGTGGCAGCCACAAAAATGTAGTGCTTAGATTTTGGACAGCCAGAGATGAACCTAGTCCTGTGCTGTGGAGTCCCCATGGCCAGGCCATCCTCTGCAGGCTGTCCTGACAAATGACTGCACACAGCAGGGGTGCAGAGGGCACCTATGTCCAGGAGATGCCAGGCTCTTCTGACGGCAGCATTTTAGAAATGACGTTGTGGCGTGGGGGCTTCTGCTCCATCCTCCCTTGCTCTCTCCTCCAGGAGGGTCAGGCCCTCACAGCTCCCTGGCCTTTTCCCCTCACAGGCTCTTTCCTCTCCATCTTCTGCATGTCCAGTCCCATCCTGGCACCTGCTTTGCCAAGGACGTGGAACGACACAGACCCTAATGATTTGGTCTGTGAATAGAAAAGCCAGGCTGCTTCACTGTCCTTTCTGACCTGTCAGTTGAGTGACAATGTTATTTTGAAATCTCTGCCTTCCACGAGATGAAAAAAGTAAACCATTTGGACAGTAAAGTATTAGTAACAAGCGCTGGAGGGCACTTACACGTGGTCCCTTTCCCGATGCCATCTCGTGATCCTCACCATCATCACCCCACCAGTGAGGCAGGGTAGATATTCCTGACCTCATCTTAAGACAAACCAGCCAACAACAGAAGTCTCAGGTGTTTAAGGGATGTGAGCAAAGTTATGTAAATAAGAAGGACAGAATCAAGGCTAGAGTTTATATCATTTGAATTTTTATCAAAACAATTTCCATTTAAACCCGTGTTCCCTAAATTAATATACAACATGATATTATTTGGTTTACAAAAGCAAATGTGGTATTTAGTGGCATTTTGAATTTTCATGTAGGCATCTAAAAATAATGTAATAAGATGCAAATCCAAATCAAAGGTCTATTCAGCTGGCCAGGCATGGTGACACCTATAATCCCAGTACTTTGGGAGGCCAAGGCAGGAGGATTACTTGAGCCTAGGAGATTGAGACCAGCCTGGGCAACATACTGAGACCTCATCTCTATGAAAAAAAAAATTAACTGGGTGTGGTGGCACATGCCTGCGGTCCCAGCTACTGAGGAAGCTGAGGCAGGAGGATCGGTCGTAGTTGTATTGAGCTGTGATCATGCTACTGCACTCCAGCCTCAGTGACAGAGTGAGGCCTTCTTCCAAAAAAAAAAAAGGTCTATTCAATTAATAATCGTGGCATCCTATGTAGATTCTATACTGATCTCATAGAAAATTAACAGCATTTTCTATCATTATTCATGGTTTTTAATAATCTTTTTAGTAGTATGAATAGCTTCATCATCGTAATTTTAAAGGTTCCCCACAATATAGGGATAAAATCCTTATTTGGGATATTTACCTACAGTAACACAGGCATCTCTAGTTTTCTGATTTAATCATTCCATAATATTTCATTGATGTTTATTCCAAAATTTATCTATTCTCCTACAGATGAGCATTTAGATTGTTTCCAGTTTTTTCATTCTGCTATTTCAAGCCAATTATTTTCTTATAAACAACTGGTCATACACATATACGAGTGGTTCCCCAGGGTATGCACAAGCCCAGGTCCCCGGTGCAGTAAGTCAGCCCATCGTCCACTTTGCCCGGTGGGGCCATTGTGCTCACCAAAGGGAAGGGACCCGTTGATTCTCCCACCATCTGTGCAGTTCGCCTAGTTTTATGCTCTTTCCAGTACTTGCTATCGCCAGCTTTCTTTGTTTTTAACTTGATGGTTGTAAATGATGTAAGTCCCCAGTCATGGCTTCAACCATGAAAAGCAGGCCAGCTACCCTTTGATAGCTGGGTGAGTCCCTCTCTCTGGCTCAGTCCATCTCCAGGCCCCCAACAGAACTCCAACAAGTCAGCTGCCATCTTCCCCACACCTTTGCTAGAGGAGTTACCTGCCATCTATCTAATCATGTCCTTTCTTTGTTCTAATCATTCAACAGCTGCCCAATTACTTACAGGATGAATACAAACTCACCAGCACAGCAAGCAGCCTGACAAGCTGGTCCCATCCCTGCCCTTTTTCCAGGCCTCTCTCAGCCATTCCTTTCCCTACACCCATGTTCCTCCTGCTATACAGCAATCACAGAGACACCTGGCTCCTTTCTCCTTTTTTTTGTTTTGTTTTCATTTGAGACAAGGCCTTACTCTATTACCCAGGCAGTGATGCAATCACAGCTCACTGCAGCCTCAGCCTCCTGGGCTCAAGTGATTCTCCCACGTCAGCTCCCTGAGTAGCTGGGAAGACAGACATGTGCCACCATGGCCAGCTACCTTTTTATTTTTTGTTGAGACAAGGTCTTGCCATGTTGCCCAGGCTGGTCTTGAGCTCCTAGGCTCAAGCAGTTGCTCACTTCAGCCTTTCAAAGTGCTGTGACTACAGGCATGAGCCACTGCACCCAGCCTTACCTATGTCTCTTTTCACATGGCACAGTCTTTGTCTAAGACTGCATTCTATTTCTTTGCCAGGGACTCCCATTCTGCACAAGTACAAATGCCACATCCCTGAACTCAGCCAGGTTGTGAGTGTCCCGCTGAGCTCCCAGGGCATCTGATTGTGAGCTACAAGTACATGGATCATTTTGTATTGTGCTTGCTTGTACATGAGACCCCTCACAAGGCTATGAACTTAGACATGTAGGGATAACAATGTCTTACTGATCTTCCGCAACCCCTGGCATGGGCCTGGTAAGCACTGAGTGAGAAATGCATGATGTTTCACTTTAAATGCACCTCAGCGTTCTTTGGAATAGCAAATACATCTATCCATTCATTTTATATGCCTTTTCTAGATGACAGAAGACCGCAGTGACTAAAGTAATCAAAGCACCTTTACCCACCATCAAAGAGCTTACATTCTAGCGTGAGAAGACAGACAAGGAATAAAACTAATGGAATCCTGCAGTATAGTAGAAAGTGATGTGAACTCTGGGGACAATGAATCATGAATATGGGAGAGGGAAGTGGGGATGGCAGGCTGTGAAGGAGTTGAATCTCAGAAGGGGCAATCAAAGGAGAGAGAAGGTGGCATTTTTGCAGATTTGAAGGAGGGAGGAAGTGAGACCTGGAGATTCAGAGCTGGGGCTGGGGAGCCTTCAGGAACGGCATAGTCAATGGTCCTGAGGCAGGAGTGGTGGAGTGGCCAGAGCAGAGATCCAGCAGGTGGGGTGGAGATGCAAACTGAGAGGTAAGGAGAGAGCATGTTAGGTTGCACCTTGTGAGTCACAGCAATGACTCTGATTCTGCTCCTAAGGAACAGGAGGCCACTGATGGGATTTGAACAGAGAAGTGACATAACTTGACATATGTTCTATTGGGCTCTCTCCGGATGTCATGCTGTGGATGTACTGAAGGTGACCAAGAGCAGGCACAAGAGACAGATTAGGAGCCTCTGCAATAGGTCTGGTGAGAAACGGTGGTGGTTTGGACAGGATGGTGAAGAGAAGCTGTTGTTGCATTCTAGATATACCTTGACGATAAAAACCAAGGATCTGCTGCTAGACAGTACACGGAGCAGGAAAGAAAGAGAAGGATGTCTTCCGTTTTTAACCCGAGTGAACTGGAAGAATAGACCGGCCATGAACTGAGATGAGGAAGCGGGCAGGGCAAGTTTGGAGCAAAACAACAGTTTGGTTTTGGACATTTTCTGTTTGAAATGCCTCTTAGACATTCAAGTGGTGATAGAAAAACAAGTCTGGCATTCAAGAAGGAGATGTGGGATGGAAATAAAAATGTGTGTCACCCGTGCATAGGTGAAATAGGTCGAAAGACGGGATGGGGTGACCAGGGCAGCGAGTGGAGGCAGGAGAGGGGATCACAGCCCTGGGCCCTGAGACAGATCAATGGTAGGAGCTCACGGAAGGAGGGGCCTGCAAGGGAAACAGGTGTCCACATGGCAGGGAAGGCCACCTGTGGCCATCGGAAGAGAGACTGAATGTCACAAATCTCACACGTCAGGTTTCCAGATTAATTGTGTAATTTGAAACTCCTGTGCTAACAAGCTGCCCCCTACTGAACTTGGCTCTTTATGGAAAAAGAACAATTTCTTTAGACTCTAATTCAGCAGTAGCAGCTGCAGAAAATATGATCAAAAGACCTCACTCCAGAAACACGCATTGCATGTTTCTCGTGCTGTTTCTCAAGGCGCTTCAATCCTCTTCAAAGTCAACATTTTGAAAACATCTGATCCTAGATTAAACATGCCCCAAATGCCATCCCTCTTATACAAAGTACCTTCTGGACATAGAATAGTGCATAATCTTTCAAAGATCATTTATAAACAATCTTCAAAATAATTATGCAAATAATCTTAGAAAGATGTGCAAGATACAGAGATGAAACCAGACTTTATTGGAGAAAAAGCTGACTTGGTTCATGAGTATTCGAATGGCTTCTTATTTTCAGAGCAAAAAAAACCCCAGGTTCTCTGAATGGATTTGCAATGCTTACCTCAGTGGTTTTCCTGGAGAGCTTTACTAAGTTCTGCATCCTGGGTTCCAACTGCAGAAATTCTGACCTACTTGCTCTGAGATTCTAATGTGCCATGACAGTTGAGGAACGCTGGTCTAGAGGAACTCTTAAACCTAACGTCCATATGAATGACCTGGAGATCTTGTTAAAATGCAGATTCTGATTCAGCAGGTCTGAGACTAAGCACTTTTACTGAGCTCCCAGGTGAGGACACTCTGGTCCAATGACTACATTTTGAGTAACAAGGGTCTGCACCTCATAATCATCTCCGCGACAGTCATTTAGCATTGTCACCCAGGATGATAAAATGCAGTCAGCTCAATAATTAAAAACGAATTCCTCTGACATTTAGTTTAGCAAATACTTACCGAGTACTTATTATGCATAAGGCTTAGCATTAGGGGCTTTAAGAGATGGAGAGATTTATAAAATTGTGGTTCTGCCCAGGGTTGGGAAGGGTGAATAGGCTTCATTTCAAGTATCTTCTCTGATTGATTGGTACGTATTTCATCCTTGGTCTAAAGAGATCAAAATATAAAATGACCCTGGAAACACAGCATCAGAAACCACAGAATCTCCCTAATCCTCTAAATACGGTGCCAAGCAGCATCACATTCTTCTAGTGTACGGGAAATGGGACCCCTGGCAACTGTTGACTCACAACTGCCTACGTAAACTCTCTTGGCCCTAAAGTCCAGGTAATTAACCTACTATTCAATAAGTGATCCATGTAACAAAAGTGTAACATACTGTCCCCTCACCAAACAGTACTCAAAGTGCTTCTAGGTCGCTAGAGGGAAGATTCTTTAAAACATTCAACAGGCCCACCATGTCGTGCAGAGGTGGGCACTAAATACTGAGCCCAAATGGTCCCTCTCCAGCAGTAGGAATCGTGCCCATGAACATGCATTTCTAATGGCTTCCTTCTGTGACACCAGCCACACCTGGTCTGCACAGGGTGGCCTGTGAATTTCTGGCCCAGCCCTGCCCATTTTTAAAGCCAAGGAGCACCATAATGGAAAGCTCACAAGAAGCTGGTCTCCCTTCTCCCCTTTGTTCCAGGGCAGGCCATGGGGGTGGAAGGAATTGGTGGCTGCCCTAAAGCTGCTATCTGGTTGCCAGGCCTCGGCACCCACATGTCAACATTATCCTTCATATCCCTGCTCAGCCAAAAATTTCCTGTGTCCTAGAGTTTGGCTGGACTTTGTTTCCAGTTCCTGGGAGGTAGCCTCTAAATCTTTGGAATTTCTCAGGCAATAATAGTGCCTTTGTTATTCGTGATGGGCTCTAATAGTTTATGCTAGAGCTGGTGGGCTCCTGGTTAGCTTATGCCTAACATATGACTTAGGATGGGGGCTGTGATTAGACAGTTGGGTTTCTGAGTCACGTGACATCAGCCTGATCTCAGGAGACGGGAGGGGGGCTGATGATTGAGGTCAGCCACATGGCCAATGATTCAGTCAACTATGTCTTCATATGAAACCTTGATAACAACTCTGGAGACTCAAGCAAGACTCAGGTGAGCATCTCTATTCTCAATACTCTGTGCTGGGAGGGTACAGCATCCTGACCCCACAGGGAGAGGACACTGGAAGCGTGGCATTCTAGGAGCTCCCAGACCTCACCTGATGCAGCTTTTGTTTTGGCAGGTTCTGATTTGTCTCCTTTTGCTATAATAAAACGGTAATAATAGTGGGTGGCCTGGGGCCCATGGCCTTGCTGCTGTGTGTGGGAGACAGTGTTGACTTGTGAAGTCTGGCCCAGCCCCAGGTAGTTGGTATTAGAACTCATTGCAGGAGCCTTCCTCAGTTTCCCGAGCAGCACTGCACTGAATGACAGGCCTGCTCAGACCAATCCCCTGAGCCCTATGCAAATCAGACTCCACCTCCGCCAGCCTTCTCATACACAGGGCTGGTATATATCTTGAATGCACATCTTTAGCCTTTATTCTAATATAAAGATGTGCATCCCAGATGTGATATCCTAAACCACTCCTCTCTCAGCTTTGGAGCCTCCTTCCCTCTGTCTCTGTACAGGGGAGCTTCTTCCTTCTTTCTTCTTCTTTCTTGTCTATTAAACTCTCCACTCCTTAAAACCATTCCACGTGTGTCCATGTCGTTGTATCTAAATCACGTGAGACAAGAGCCTTGGTGTTCATCCACTCATCAGAGCCATATCACCTTCCAACTGTGGCTGGGGATTTGCTCCAAACTAATGAATCTCTTAAACCATGAAATGGTCTTTTCTCTTGGGCTTTGTTCATCAAGGACTATCAATCCAGAAGATGATGGTGGCTTTATCAGCCCATCAGTAAAACGCCCTAGGTATAAATGCTGCCCAATCCAGCTGAGCTGTGCCTTCCAAGACACTGTGATCTATACTCCTGGTCACAGGCACGCTGTGGCCAGGTTCATTCCCTCTGCCCAGCCATACTCCATCCCTTACTTCCTTCTCTTCTCCACCAGTATGTGTTATCAGGACACAGTTGCTTGTAAGATAAAGACGTGCATCCAAGATGTGATGTCCTAAACCACTGCCTATTCAGATCCATATGTCTTGTCCCATTGTTTAGAAAAAAATGCCCTGAGCCCTAAGAGGTTCAGACGAGCATGTTCTCAAGGTGACTCAGCGCTGCTGCTGGAGAAAGCAGTGAGGGCTCCTGCCTCCTCTCACCTTCCCTTGGATCATGTTTCTGTTCGGGAATAACAATTCAACTCGTGATCTAAATGTACCTTATACTGAATGGCCCCGCATTGTGGTATTGATTTTTTAAGTTAAAAATACAAGATGAACTATCAGTTTTCACCTGCAAAATTCTGTTTCTAAAGCTTCAAAATCCTTTTGACACAGACTTTGTTGGGCCATTTACACAGCTCTCCTCCAAAGGGGAATCTAAAGTCTTCCTAATGCCTAGCTGCTACTGTGTCCTCATTCCCTCTAGTGAATCTCGCAAGCCTCCCTGGGAGGCTTTTCTTCCAGGAAATTCTGCGCTTTCCAACCCCAAAAAGTGATCAGGCTTGTGCTAGTTAACACTGCTCTTGGGAAAGAGATGGACATGGCACCCAAAGGAGCCAATTAATTGGCTGCTTAGTGACCAAAAATAGTTTTTTTCCTGATGATTCTAAAAGACATGAGTGGTAGGTGTTAATTCTGTGAAGTGAAGTCATCCCAACCACACCGCAAGAGCTATGTAAGGACATGGCCAAGAAACAGGATATAGTTCAGAAAGAGAAGAGGAGAGCCGCCTAAGCCCCTCATTATTTTGCAAGTGAAGCTGTCTGCTGTATAATCGTACCACACTGCTCCTTCTCTCCTCTTCCCCCTTTCATGGTCATTCGAAATTAGCCTAAGTAGGTTTCACTTCCTTGCAATCCATGATTCTGGAGGGAGTAAGACATTCCCTGCTTTCAAGGGTACCCCAATTCATCTACAGATGAAAAGCAGCAACAGTATCTGTCATTAATTCGATATAGACATTCAACTGTAATCCAACCCTACCCTAGTTACCAGAATTCATGCATCTGAAGTAGAGAGAAACACGTTTCTTATTTCTTATCTGTATTCCCAGAAAGGGACTTCATTTAGCTGGAACCTAGAGCGTATTTTACATAGCTAACTGAGACTCAATTATAATTGAAAGTAGTGGGTTCAGGGTCCGGATTCAAGCATAAAGTGTCTATGCAGCAAAATATGGAGAGATGAGAAAGGTAAGTGACTGTTTAAATTTATTCTAGTATTAAAAATTTTATTAGATAAAGGGCTCACTTTGATCATGTACTTGGTAATAAGTTGCAGTCATTAAAATGTGTGCCTGGCCTAGGGACGGGACACAAACAGGAGAGTGTGATCAGAGAAGGAACTATTAAAATGGTGTCTGAAAGCATTGTAATGCTGCCACTATGACCAGACTCTGAGCTGTAGGACCCTTGAGAGCTGGTGCCAGGATGCTTGAAGATTACACTGCAGCCGGGTGTGGTGGCTCACGCCTGTAGCCCCGGAAATATGGGAGGCTGAGGTAAGCAGATCACTTGAGGCCAGGAGTTTGAGGCCAGCCTGGGCAACATGGTGAAACCCCGTCTCTACAAAAAATACAAAAATGAGCCGAGCATGATGGTGGGTGCCTGTAATCCCAACTACTCAGGAGGCTGAGGCAGGAGAACCACTTGAACCTGGAAGGCGGAGGTTGCAGTGAGCCAAGATTGCATCACTGTACTCCAGCCTGGGTGACAGAGCGAGACTCTCAGAAAAAAAAAAAAAGAAATGACATTGCATTTGTCACACTGCTACAAGGAAGCAGGATGTGTGCTAGTGGAGACTTCTGTCCCTAGGGCTGACACAGCATCTGGGGAGCAGTACCAGGCAAAGTCTTCAGCTTGCCATAGTCCAGGAAAGAGAAAAACCCAACGGTGCTGATGGCTAAGGTGGATAGACTGCCATTTGCCACAGCAGGAACCTTTAATGCATTAAAAACCTACTTCATCTCACCAGACCCAGCTTTCATCTTACAAAACAAAGACCATATAAAATGACTTCTTATTCTGTCTTCTCCCTGACTTAGGGTCAGAGACTACTTCCATAAACTGGACAAAATCTCTCCTCCATGGGGTCAGTTTGAAGAAACTACGGAAGTCTCTGTCTGTCCCAGTCCTCTGCCTGGTCTCTGCACACTGGCCCTTCGCATTCTTGAGGGACAGCTGTGACCAGAACAAAGCCACAGAGGGACGTACAGACACGGCAGAGGAAGTTGACCTAACCCTTTCAGCATTTGACATATCAAGTTGATAAAATATAACAGTATACAGAGACTCTAATTTAAATAATATCAGTTAAGCAGATGTCGTCCAAGATCCTTACATTCAAAGAATAGACTTTGTTTTCTAATATCCATGGACCATTTACAAAAATTTGATTATGCAAGGGCCTCAGAGAAAACCTTGAAAGCTTGATAAATTAGGAACTACCGAAAGAGTGGCAATACCATTTGCTGACCACAAAGCAACTATGTTAGATATTGTATGAACAATACCATTTTGAAGTTTAAAAATACCTTAACCATTTGTTAGCGACGAACCAAAATATCTCTTTGGTTAAAAGGGAATTTGAAATTGCAATTACACAATGCTCAGAAACGAATGATGAGAATGCTACAAAAGGAATACAAATAGAAGTATGTGCAACAGCGGAATCCATGGCATGGCATAGGACTGCCGTCTAGCCATTACTGGCTAGGTCAGCCATGCTGAACTTCAGGACAGGGCAACCCTTCTGTGAAGATCGGAAAACAGCACTGCTCTCAGCCTCTCTCGGGACAAGTGACCCCTGCAAGGTACAGCAGCTAAAGGGTTAATTTGGGCATAGCAAGGGCTCTGCAGGAGTCCCAAGGGCAGTGTGCGTTCTGACTAGGCGGTGCCTGTACAGTCACGGGTAACTGAATATTGTATAGTTTAGCTGCTATTGTTATAAAACGAGAAGAATGTAAATCCCAACCTGAGAATTCAGTCCTTACATTTCTTTTTCGTTTTTTCAGTCCTTACATTTCTTAAAATTAGGATAAAAAGAGCAAAGCAAACCCAAGGAGAGCAGGAAGAGTAAGTTAATAAATATCGCAAATGTGTAGGCTACCTTACACCTGCCCCTTCTGTCCCTCTTTGCTCTTCCTGCCCTGGGTCCTGGGAGGCTGACTGGGAGCGGGTATTCATGGGCTCCCTCACCTGCTGCCTCCCAGTTGGGTGTGGCCAATGGGGAACACAACAGAAGACTGGGCGGGGGAGAAGTGCAAGGTCAGAGCATGTTCCCACATGGTTCCCTTAATGCGGGCTGTGAGATGGCCCCTCTCTGGGGGCTCCTCCTCCTCCTTCTGGGCTAGTGCCCATGCCCACCTGAGCCTGCCCATGCCTGCCCAACCACCTTGCTGTCTCCTGTGCTCTGCCCACGCCTTGGTCAACAGTGCCTTTATCAAATGCTCCTTAGATTAGCCACCTTAAGTTCTCCATAATTTCCTGATTGGACCCTGACTGACATACCAGCAATGACCACCACCACCTCCACCACCACAGAATAATGGAAAAAAAATAGGCAGGGGAAAGTAGCATTATCGTCTAAATTAAACAGCTGTTTTTTGACAAGGATATACAGATGCATATACACAGACACACACGTGAAACTCTAGTTTGTCTAGTTTTTCGTATCCATTATTCAGAAAAGTTACTTGAATATATATTTGAATGTATTATTTTGTAAGTTATTTATTATGATATGTATCACTCTCGCCCTTTAGATGGCAGCCTTTTATTCTTTGAAAGCTGTTTTCCCTATCAATGACAGTTACAATCTCCTTTCACATTTCTAATCTTGTTTATTTGCTTTATTTTCTCTAATTTTACATAATGTACATGCATGTATAAAAACAGAAAAATGTATTTGAAAAAATAAAACTAGAAAAATTAGAGAAAAATATTAAAAACTAGAAAAATTATAGAAATACAGATGTGTATTTCAAAGAAAAACTAGAGGGAAAAAGCAAATAAACAATACCAGTGATATAGAAGATCAGAACTGCCACAGGTAGGGAAAACAGATTTTAAAGAATTAAGATAAAGGTCTAATATAATAAATTCCAAAGTCCTGATAAAATGCTTAATTTCCTGAAAAAATATATACTGATTTGATCAGAGAAACTTTACACTTGTTTTTCTCATTATACTCATATTACCATTCTAAGTCTCAACAAAATTTCATCCTAATGCTATGGCTATTTGATATAAACTCTTTTTATTGATTATATCATTCTTTTCTGTGATAAATGCATGCATAAAGATTTAAATTTAATTTTAAAACCTTTCTTGTGATCACCAGCTCTAAGTGTTAAATCATTTCTTCCAACTTGAGTAATCGATTAGTATTATCAGAGTCGTCATCAGTAGCATACACTTGACGCAAACAAAATAAGCACATATCGTTTATGACAAGTCACTTACCATGAAATCATCTTTAATGGCTTACAAGTCAACAACTCAGTCAAGTCAGTCCTGCTTCAGTGTGATGAACATAAAGAACTTGGAAACACCTCACTTGGGGCCAAATTGTCACCCAGTCCTAGGGTCATGCACTTCCTGGAGGGCATATAAAAAGGATGTGCAGTGCCTTATCAGGTGATCGATAATTATACCTGCTACTCTTTCACTGAGAAGTACATTGACTAAACTCATGAAAAGGCAAGAAAAGTGACCTATGACTAATTTTGCTACCCTTTCACTGATAGAATAATGTAATAAAATGATTTAATCTTAGCTCACGCTTCAAATACACTTTGGTCATAATCTTAGAGCTACATATTTAATCATTCTATTTGTGGAAAATATCTACCATATAATATAAATGGCAAAACCAATCCTCTTTCTCAAACCAATTAGCCAAATAAGATTTTTTTCAGAAAAACGTCTGACTTCATTTTAAAATCCAAATAAATGTATGAATGTACATTTTAAAGAATATTCGAAATATAACTGGAAATAAAGTAAAAGATGCAATTTGTAAGTTAGAGTACTAAGACATTCTAGTAGATTAAAATAATGAAAATCTAATATATCTACCCATTTTAAAGTAAGTTATATGAACAAGATACTAAATCATTCTCATTACTTAGTTTGCTATGGTACAATGTAATTTGCAGTTACTTAAGAAGAGTGCAGTATGATAGGCTTGGCCTGCCTTCTGTAATTGTGTGTGTATGATTTGGTTTTGAGGGACAGTAAAATGAGTCTCGTGTATAAATACCAGAAATAACTTGAATAGTCTTGTTAGACATAACTATCAACATAGTTTATATATTTTAAAAAGTGAAAAGAATATTTTGCTAAAAATTATCAGTCTAGCAGCAAGTATATAACTTTGTTTTGTAATAATAGTAGGAAAAATTACCAAACGTTTTATAAGCTGGTAAATGACTGTAAAGAAAGAACTTATGATCTGATTTGACAAACCAGGTTTTGACTCCATTCATTAATAACAGAACCCTAATCTGAAAGAGATGGGGTAAAAGTTTTATTCACGCATTTCATTTAATAGGCATGACAATGTTGATAGTTCAGGAAACATCACAACTGGATTTACAAGAATCAGTAGCAAAAATCTCTTTGAAGAGATTGTTTTCTTTGCTGAGGGCTGAGGGCTGAGGACAGGTGTATAAGAAACGCTTACATTTAAATATGGGGAGGGGTTGTTTCCAACATTCAGTCTTTCTTACTGTGCTCTCCTTGCCTTATTTTCCAGTAAGTCTCCCTTAAGAACTCCTTGCACAGTAGACAGGAAAAGCAAAGTCATTAAAATGAAACCTGTCATTACTCCACACATCATACATCTGCAGAATTCCGAACATCGCAAACATGCAGGACAGTGTCCCCTTCTAACACCACACTTCATCCTTAACGGAGCTGTATAGGGCAGAAACAGAAAGGAAGCTTGAGGGGTTTATGATGTCTTGATTTATTACTTTGAAAAAGGGTTTTCCTTTGTTCAGCACCCTCAATGTTTTATGCCCTGTGGGTAATGCACAGGTAAAACTTGAGGGAGGCAAGGAGGAATGTCCCCTTTTGCAAAAGGTTATTATGAACACAGGTTTATTCTGGCATGTCGATTTTAGAAAAGAGTATATAGAAGTTGAGGTTTTGAGGACAGGATTCTGTAGAATCTCCATGCTTGCGTCCCCTTGGAAAGTCTTTTACCCCTGAGAATTATGCCCTCTGGTGGGAGGACAGTATCCCATGAGACTGTGAGCTCCCTGAGAAGAGAGATGATGGATCCTAGCTCTCCTGGCATCCCCAGTACCTGCATGGTGCCTGCATACACAGAGTATTCACACTTAGATACAGAATCGGTTCATTCATTCATTCAGAGGAGAAAGGTGGTGTGTCAGATGAAACTTAAACCATGGGAGCTGCCTGAATAAGCCAAAAGCAGTTTTATTTATATAAAATGGTAAAGGTTGAATTTTTCATCCTGATATTTAACCTAACTGCCTACACACCACACACACATGCGCTCTCTCTCTCTCTCTCTCTCTCTCCTACTTGACCCTTCTTGAGTTTTCCATCAGTGGCCCAGGCATGCACGAATCCTGTCTCAGGATGACCTGAGTCCCTCTTAATCATGTTCTACCAGAGCCACCCAGGGCTTCAGGCTCTGAAAGTTTCCCCATTCTTGCGTCATCACAATGCACCTTTTCAATGACCTATCTCCACAAGTTCTTTTTGGGCAGTGACAATAGACACATCAACTTCTATGAAACCCCTCCAGTTAAGAGTCCTTGGTCAGCAAGGTCCCTTCACCTAGGCAATGGGACAGGCTGCAGGGATCCTTCTATGGGAAGCAAGGCCCCATAGTCAGACCCCATATATGGCTGAGTCCACTCAGGCCAGCAAATTGCCCGTCCCCAGCTCTTAACTTAAAACCATCAAGAGCAGCTGATTTTAAGTCTCTCTCAACTGTGTTCGACCTTCGCTTTGGAGAAGAGTGCAAAGCTCAGAGCAGTGGCTGTGTTCCTTTGGTTAAAGTTCCGCTCTGACATATTCAGTACCTCACCTTAAGTAGAGACGCTGTGGGAATGGGCACGGCAGGTGATCTCGGGGTGAGCTCCAGTGCCTGGCCCGTCTTGTGACTTGCTCTATTAATGCTTCCTTCACTCTTCTGGAATGCCTGCCTCTTGTTTTGTTCCAGCTCCTTCCTGCCAGCCTTCAGATACGTCCACTCTTCTCCACATTCCTCTCAATCAAATGACCAATTGTCTTTTCTCCTTCCCAGCAGACTTGTGGAAAGACATTGACACTCCCAGGTTCACATCTGTACGTCTGCATCAGACCTTACCCTGGCTGCAAGCTCATCCTCCAAATGAAACTTTTTCCACAGAGAAAACAAGTGGGTGAGGAGGATCCTTCTTGCAAACTCTAATCTCTCTGAGACAGGAGAGAGAAGCTCCCTTGTAAATTTGATGGTGCTTTACAGAGGAGACAGGAGCCCTGAGATAGCCCTGAGAAATAAAACAATAGTCATTGGTCTGAAAAAGTCATTGGCCTGGGAGGCGTCATCAGCTCTGGCCCTGATCAGCAGGAGCAGCAGGGAAGTGTGGATCTTCAGGGGGCCAGCGGGCCATGTGCGGTGTTGTCTGGAAACCATTCACCATGATGGTGATCATGGGCAAGACTGTGAAGAGCTCAGTGGTTCTCATGGCACTGTTGGGCTGACTTCATAAAAAAATTTGGGGCCGCACGCCATAGGGCAAGCTGAGCTGGCATGAAAGGCTGTCCGCCTCCCACTCCTAACCCTGCACTACCAGCCTCAAATATATAAAAATGCTAAATAAGAGGTAATGCTTTGTGCACATATCCAAGTTCAATATCAAAAGAGGTGCCAGGAATGAAGCAAAATCTAAAAGCCAGGGTGACTTGGCTAAAATGGAGGCCAGAGGCAGGCACAGGTATTTCACAGCAAGACCCAGGCCTCAGCATCCAGGAGGGAGTGGCTTCTGATGCTCTTGGAGGGAGACAAATCCAGACCCCCAGTTCCACCTGGAAGTCAGACACCTCGGAGAGCTGGCTTGTTGCTTTGGTGGAAAAGAAACAGCACTGCCCACCAGCCCTGGGAAGTGGTGGCTCCAAAGAAGACAAGAGGGATGGGAATGGCCTATGAGGAGCATATCCCAGACCTAAACCACCAATGAGAATGAAGCCAGGACTCACACTGTGTGGGTAGTAAAGAGACACACACCCTCTTCCCCAGCCAAAAACTAACACCAAAAAGCACCCCGAGTTGCTGAATCCACGAGGCCCAGAAGAGGTGAATGTGAGCTGTCCCCTGGCAATACTGCCAGGCCCAGACCCAGGGCACTCTCAGTGACAGAAAACTGCCAGGAGAGGCAGCAGGTGAAACACTAGCAGACTTTAACTCCAATAACTCAGGATAATAAAACAGCCCAAGAGAACACTTAAAATAAGAATGTCACCTTACATTGTTCCGAGGTAAAGGAAGATATGGAAGTCATAAGACAGTAACAGGATCTTGTGGGAAAAGACCAAGTTGATTTGCAAAAGAAGCAAAGGAATTCTACATTTGAGACGTCTAGTCATTGAAATAGAGAAATCAATAGAAGGTTGAAAGAGCAGACTTCAGAGAATTAGTCTATTCGAAAAAAGATTTGAGAAAATCACTCAGATGTCACACGAAGAGGAAAAGACCTGGAAAATATAAGAATTTTAATCATAGGGAAGAGAAATGAAAATGTCCATTATCTATTAACAGGAATTCCAGAAACAGAAAAGGAAAGTGGAAGAGGATTGATGTTTGAAGGGATGATGGTGAAGTTTCTAGATTAAAAAAACAATGAATTTCTAATTGAGGCAGCACAGCAGCTCCTCAATACAGCTTAGTAAATCTGCAGATCATAAAAAGACAACTAGCTTCATTACCAAGAGGAAAAGAAAGATTATCTCAAAAGTATGGCAATGTTCATTTCTGCAACACACCTGCCAGAACTGGGACAGCAAGAGAAGACAAGCATGGCTCCTGCAGGAGATGACATACCGCACTGTGAAGCATTCCATGTTTTTTAAGGTGCAATAAGCCAGGAACAGAGTTAGGCACCACATGTTCTCATTCACACCTGGAAACCAGAAAAAGATGATCTCGTAGAGTTTAAAAGTAGAGTAGAGGATACTAGAGGCTGAGAAGGGAAGAGGGAGGGAAGCATAGAGAGAGGTTTGTGAAAGGATATAAAATCTCAGCTAGACAAGACGAGTAAGTTCTAGGTTCTGTAGCATGATAGGATGACTATAGTTAACTATAATATAGTATATAGTTTCAAATAACTATTAAACAGAAAGAGGGTATTGATTGTTCCCAAGACAAAGAAATGAATGTTTGAGATAGCAAATATGCTAATTACCCGAATTGCATCACTATCCATCACTTTGTGCACAATGAATATGAACAATATTATTTGTCAATTTAGAAATAAAATTTTAGACTGGGCGTGGTGGCTCACATCTGTAATCCCAGCACTTTGGGGACTGAGGAGGGCAGATCACTTGAAGTCAAGACTTTGAGACCAGTCTGGCCAACGTGGTGAAACCCGTCTCTACTAAAAATACAAAAATTAGCCAGGCATGGTGGCACATTGCCTATAGTCCCAGCTATTCAGGAGGCTGCGGCAGGAGAATCACTTGAACCCAGGAGGCAGAGGTTGCAGTGAGCTGAGATTGCACCACTGCATTCCAGCCTGGGCAACAGAGTGAGACTCTGTCTCAAAGATAAATAAACAAAGTAAAATTTTAAAAAGTAATGGCAATAGACAAAAGTACCTTTTTATAAAGCAGCAAAGGACTTTGGAAGATAATGCAATAACAGATTCAAAATGCCAAGGGAAAATAGAACAGCTATCCTAGAATTACGTATTCAGCAAGTCTGTCATTCAAAAATAAGGGTTAATTCGGCTATAACAAAGACCGAGAGAGTTTTCCATTCTAAATAGCTTAAGGATTATTTCAGCACGAAGAATATTGAATTTAGAAGTGAGTTGGATTTAAGAAGCCATCTGAAGCAATGAAACTGGCAAACATTTTGATTCACTTAAATATGAACTGACTGTAAAAATAATGAGAAATGGCCAGATTTGGAAGTTACAAAAAGAAGGAAATAAAAGCAGTCCTAAGTATGGGAGGTGGGGAAAGGAAGCTGGGCTTTGAAGGCTTTTGTGGTGTTAGGGCACAATACAGAGATTAATGAGCTTCAGTGTTCGTTAATTATGCCTCTTAAAAATTGAAATTTAACCACTAAAGAATTGAAATAGAACACATTACCTCCAGGCTAGTGGGGGACTGAGGGGAGGAAGGAAAGCTGTAAAACAAAATGTGTTTGATCCAATAGAGAGCAGAAGAGAGAAAAAATAGAAGACAAAAAAAAAAAAAAAAAGCATGGGAAACCTTTTTGGCCAACCCTTATCATTGCACTCCATTTCCCACTCCTCTCCCCTGTCTTCCTAACCCCTCGATTTACAGAAATGACACAGGTTCCCGGAAGATCCTCCTGACTCCAGGGCAGATCCGCAGTCGTGTTACTGGTGTCTGTTCCCAGAGCTCCCGGAACTTCATCATCAGAACCCTTAAAATGCTGCCTTGTGTGTGCACATGGTGGAGGCTCATCTAAAAGTATTCATTCATGTGTTTCCTATGTACATTAATTTGCTCTCCGATTCCAAAAGATGGGTTTCCTCCCCTAGTCCAACGCAAACAGGAAACAAAGAGGAGAAAGAGCCACAGCCTTGGGTGCTAGACAATGCTTACGGAGAATTTCAGTGTCCAGCGGGAGGAAGTGGCAGGCAAGAGAGGGTGTCCGCGATGGGGAGGGGTAACAAAGACCTTCTCCTTGGAGGGCTAAAGGACAGGCAGGAAGGAAGATGGGGCCCAGCGGTGCTCAGTG
The DNA here is from genome assembly GCA_028533165.1 of Leontopithecus rosalia. NCBI lineage: Eukaryota > Metazoa > Chordata > Mammalia > Primates > Cebidae > Leontopithecus > Leontopithecus rosalia. The sequence goes on from CM052658.1 coordinate 105,999,108, forward strand.
TAGGAGGCCCCCAACTCCCTGCACTGTGGACCACAAAGAATCCAACAGTCCTGGGACTTAACGATCTTGGATAGGGGTAGGACAGAAGGGACCTTATCCACTGACCAGGATGAAACTGAGGAGAACCGATTAGAAATTTTCCGAACAGCTGAAGCAGCTACGGTCAGAAGACCACTGCACATGGCCAGGCATGCTGTGCCGTGTACAACCTGCACGACATTCTTACCTATTGACACAATGAGCCTTGTTTTAATCGCCTGTGTCCCGACAAAGACTCTCCTTGCCCAAACGCTATTCAGAGTTCTCAAGCCGGTCTTTACCTTGACCTAGAAGAACAACCTGCAGCACAAGTGATTGCATCCACCCCACTACAGGGAAAATCTTGAATAAACACTAGCATAGCTCCTATCAGTTCCAGGCTCTGTTCCTAGGATGACAATTCCAGCCTCCTCAAAACTGCCTATCTGAGAAAACTCAATGCTGCCAAAAGAATTTATTGTTTGTTTCAGAGAACACCTGATGATACGCTTCTGAGCTCACTTTTCTTAGAGCATTTACTTTAGAAAACTTGCAATTATACATCCTTTCTGTGCCCCTTTGAAATAGAAACCTTCTACCACCCAGAAATGTCCCCTCAGGTTTGTGGGAGCCATCTCTTTAAAATGCAAACATTTGGGCACCGTAGCTCACGCCTGTAATCCCAGCACTTTGGGAGGCCAAGGCGGGAGGATCACCTGAGGTCCTGGAGTTCAAGACCAGCCTAATCAACATGGAGAAACCCTGTCTCTACTGAAAATACAAAAAAATCAGCCAGGCATGGTAGCCCATGCTGGAAACCCCCCTACTTGGAAGGCTGAGGCAGGAGAATCTCTTGAACCCAGGAGGCAGAGGTTAGGTGAGCCGAGATTGTACCACTGCAGTCTGGGCTGGGCAAAAAGTGAAACCCTGTCTCAAAAGAAAAGAAAAGAAAAGAAAAGAAAAGAAAAGAAAAGAAAAGAAAAGAGAAGAGAAGAGAAGAGAAGAAGAGAATAAAAGAAAAGAAAAGAGAAAAGAAAAGAATAAAGCATTCAGTAAGATAGCTCTCTTGTTTCCCAGTTCCTGTGGAAGAGTAAGATCCTAACTTTGCGGGGCCTTGATCCAATTAGCAAAACTATGTCCTGTCCTAAAGATAGGAGACTTTTGTCTCTCTTCTCCAGGTTAGCATCAATTAACAAACCCAGATGGCCTAATCCCATAGGCCACCCCCTTACCTTCCTTTAGTCCCTTTCCTTGAGCACACACCACATTTGTCTCAGGGGTGCTGAGCTGAGGTTTCACTGAGGTCTCTTCCTTACTGCGGTAATACTGACTAGAATCTGTCTCGTCTCCTTAACTAGTGTCCAGCTTTGTGTTTCTCTGACAGTTCCAACCTAGGCCAAAAGTCTCACGAGGGCAGGGCCAGGCCTGTCTTGTATAACTGGCCACCACCAGAGTGAAGGTGTGCAGTAGATATTTACATAATGAATAAATAAACATAAGCTATTTTTTCACCTGATTTCTACTCTGATAGTGAGTTGTGTTATTTATTTGTTTGTTTGTTTGTTTGTTTATTTATTTATTTATAAGATGGAGTTTCACTCCTGTTGCCCAGGCTGGAGTGCAATGGCATGATCTTGGCTCACCGCAACCTCCATCTCCCAGGTTCAAGCGATTCTCCTGCCTCAGCCTCCCAAGCAGCTGGGATTACAGGCACATGCCACCACACCCAGCTAATTTTGTATTTTTAGTAGAGACGGGTTTCTCTGTGTTGGTCAGGCTGGTTTCGAACTCACAACCTCAGGTCATACACCTGCTGCAGCCTCCCAAAGTGCTGGGATTACAGGCATGAGCCACTGCACCCAGCTGAGTTGCTTCCTTTAACTGCCATCTTGCAAAAAATATAGTGCTGGACAAACAAATGCACCAAGAAAATGACTTAGGGTTTCTTGAAAAAAATCTACTGCCAACTAATCATGGAGTGATTTCACTGCCATGGGTTTCTTTTGATTATCCAACAAACTTTACGTGAGTCATGCAAAATGGTCTTCAGTTTCAGGCTTTCTTTTGAAATTTCCTCAGGATAAGAATAAACTAACATAATGATGGAGCAACAAAATTAGCTGCGTTGACACCTACTGTTGAAAAAAGCAAAAATATTTATTTATTATGGTGCCAAGATATAAGATTTCTAACCATAATCTCCCAAGAACTGCAGAAATTATTGATATCTTGAGTTAAATAGTCACAACCAGCATTCTTGCTAAGCAACAATTTATTTGTTATTACAAGTTCAAAATAAATTCTTTGGGTAAGACAAAGAGTCCATTTATAATTCAGTTTGTACTTTTCTTCAGCAATATACAATCTAACATCTAAACACAGAGAATACAAGATATTACATAATAGCAAGAATTATCAGGTATTAAATACATATAATTTAAGAAAGTGGGGTATACAACTGCAAAAGGATTGTAACCTTAAAATACAATAATACTTGTCATACGTTACTGATGAAAACACACAATTACCCATTACCATATGGCTTGGCTGGGTGCAGTGGCTCACACCTGTAATCCCAGCACTTTGGGAGGCCGAGTCAGGTGGATCACTTGAGGAATTCAAGACCACCCTGGCCAATATGGCAAAATCCTGTCTCTACTAAAAATACAAAAACTAGGTGGGCATGGTGGCAGGTGCCTGTAATCTGTAATCGTAGCTATTCAGGAGGCTGAGGCAGGAGAATTGCTTGAACTGGGGAGGCAGAAGCTGCAGCAGTGAGCTGAGATTGTGCCACTGCACTCCAGCCTGGGCAACAGAGCAAGACTCAGTCTCAAAAAAAAAAAAAAAAAAGTAATGTGGCTTTATTCTGACAAGAAACAAAAAAATATCCTTATCCTCTGTTCAGTAATCTTACTCCAGGAATTTTCTTTAAAAAATAATCAAAAGCCGGGTGCGGTGGCTCATGCCTGTAATCCCAGCACTTGAGGGGCTGAGGTGGGTGGATCACCTGAGCTCAGGAGTTTGAGATTACCCAGGGAAACATGGTGAAACCCCTTCTCTAATAAAAATACACAAAAATTAGCTGGGCATGGTCATGCGCACCTATAGTCCCAAGCAGTAGAGAGGCTGAGCCCGGAGAGTTGCTTGAGCCCCGGAGGCGGAGGTTGCAGTGAGCCGAGACTGTGCCGCTGCACTCCAGTTTGAGCTGCAGAGTGAGACTCTGTCTCAAGTCATCATCATCATCACCGAAGAAGGAAAAGAAATAACGTATGGGATGTTCACTGCCATATTATTTGCAATATGACACAAAAAAAGGAAACAGAGAGGACTGTCTCAATAGGTTAGGAGACATCAACTTCTGGGAGCACGTTGCAGCTATCACAGCTGATTATGATGGAGATAACGTAGCAAAATAAAACTATTTGAAATACAGTAAGTATAAAAGGCAAGGAGAGGGCCAGGCGTGGTGGCTCACGGCTGTAATCCCAACACTTTAGGAGGTTGAGGTGGGTGGATCACCTGAAGTCAGGAGTTCAAACCAGGCTGGTCAACATGGTGAAACCCCTCTAAAAATACAAAAATTAGCTGGGTGTGGTGGTGGGTACCTGTAATCCCAGCTCCTTTGGGAGGCTGAGGCATGAAAATTGCTTGAACCAGTGAGGCAGAGGTTACAGTGAGCCAAGACTACCCCACTGCACTCCAGCCTGGGAGACAGAGTAAAACTCCGTCTCAAAAAACAAAGGGCAAGGAGAAAAATTTTGTGATTATAATCTTATGATAATTATGTATGCATATGAATGTGGAAAAGAACATGAAAAAGGAAAGATACTTTTCTTTTTAGTTCTGTAATGACTGTCATTCTTGATGTCATGTTTCTAGTGCCATAAACACGCACACACCATTTTTCAATGAGAGAGAGGTCCTATGGAGTACAGATCTTGACCAAAACAAGTGTGAAACCTCTTGGGAAAGCACAGTGTGCATCATGCAGACTCTAGAACAAGACTCTGTGTTCAAATTCCGGCTCTGCCACTGAAGGTATCCCTCAGCAAGTTACTCAACCTCTGTAGCCCTTGGCTTTCCCATCTACTTGTATTTCATAGAGGTACTCTGAGGTTTAAATGAGTAAGTGCTTAAAACAGTACATGGAGCATCACGAGTAGTTCAGTATCGGCTAAGTGTTATTTTTATTATTATCAAGGAACGTCTTTATGCAGAAGGCTCCTTGTTATGAATTTCTCTGAAACTCTCACAGATAGAATGGACTTTGATTCTACCCCAGAGTCCTGAGTTATACTCTTCTCACATGAAAACTATTTTAGTCAGTCCTTTATCTATACTTGGACATTTAGGTGTGTTCTTTTTTGTTTTTATGTCCTAATGTTAATGAATCTTCACACATATAATTTTTTCATTCAGTGGCAAGAATTCAGCGTAGGTATTTCTCTCCACACAAGACCATCCACTGGACATAAGTCACTGCAGACAAATTCCCTGACCAAGATTCCCTATTCTAGAGTCTAGGAGAATTGCTAATTTTCTTTGGTGATTTTGTGCAAGAAAAAGACTTGGAAAGTGGAATTGTGAAGGAAACATCAGCTTTACTACTTGCATACCTTAAGTCACAAGTCTACCATGGGGAATGTAAAGATGAATTAACACTGGCTCTTCCACCACTATTTTTCTTATAATAATTACCCTAAAATATTATAGGTTTGGCCGGGCGCGGTGGCTCAAGCCTGTAATCCCAGCACTTTGGGAGGCCGAGGCGGGTGGATCACGAGGTCAAGAGATCGAGACCATCCTGGTCAACATGGTGAAACCCCGTCTTTACTAAAAACACAAAAAAATTAGCCGGGCACGGTGGCGCATGCCTGTAATCCTAGCCACTTGGGAGGCTGAGGCAGGAGAATTGCCTGAACCCGGGAGGCGGAGGTTGCAGTGAGCCGAGATCGCGCCATTGCACTCCAGCCTGGGTAACAAGAGCGAAACTCAGTCTCAAAAAAAAAAAAAAAATTACAGGTTTACGGAAAGGCCCCCTAGCATTCCATCGAGTGCGGATTCTCAGTTCGACTTCTGGGCATCCTTCCTCCTTTTGTGTTAACACAGCATACTTCTCCATGAACATGCACAGAGGTTATTCTCTGTACATTCTGCCTCTACAGGCTCATGGACATCTACAGATTCAGCTCTAGAAGAAAGACTCAGAAATCTGCATTTCTAGCTTCCAAACTCCCTTCTCTAGAGCTCTGTGATTGGGACTGCCTTTTCCATTAGACTGTCCATTATTCACCACATCCAGTAAGCAGGAGGGACTCGGGCAGGCCAGTCAAGGGAGATTTTGATGAAAAGGAACATCAAGGGCCAGTGTGTGACGCATTTGAGTCCAGCCTAGAGCAGGTCTGTTACTTTCTGTTCACAGTCTTCAAGCTGGATACACACACACCTCCCCTCTCACAAATGTCCTTCTCCCACGTTTCAAAATAACACGGGTGTATCTCTTCCCCACTATGAATCTTATGTCCACTCTGGAAATCAAATCCCTTCGGAAAATGAAGAAAGGGTTAATGAGATCATGTCCTTGTGAAGTTTCCTTACATTGAGGCACTTTTGTAAGTTTTCCCATCTTGCTGTCTTTAAAACTATTTTTGTTAAGGGTAAAGCATGGAAACAGACTCAGAGGTGAGCATGTTGGGCCATGTTGCTACGCATGACTTACTATCCAACAGGGAAGCAGAAGTGGTAATAAGTTTTGAATATCCTGTTTCTTCTATTTCCCAGCTGAAGCCAAATTGCTCCTGCAAGAGATGCCCATAAGAGCAGAGCAATAAAAAACGATAAAGGGGACATCACCACCGATTCCACGGAAATACAAACTACCATCAGAGATTACTACAAACAACTCTATGCACACAAACCAGTAAATCTGGAAGAAATGGATAAATTCCTGGACACTTGCACTCTCCCAAGAGTAAACCAGGAAGGAATTGAAACCCTGAATAGACCAATAACAAGGGCTGAAGTTCAGGCAGCAATTAATAGCCTACCAACTAAAAGGACCTCTTCAAGGAGAACTACAAACCACTGCTCAGTGAAATAAGAGAGGACACAAACAGATGGAAAAACACTCCATGCTCATGGTTGGGAAGAATCAACATCGTGAAAATGGCCATATTGCCCAAAGTAATTTACAGATTCAATGCTCTCCCCATCAAGCTACCAATGACCTTCTTCACAGAACTGGAAAAAACCACTTCAAACTTCATATGGAACCAAAAGAGAGCCTGCATAGCCAAAATAATCCTAAGGAAAAAGAACAAAGCTGGAGGCATCATGCTGCCTGACTTTAAACTATACTATAAGGCCACAGTAATCAAAACAGTATAGTACTGGTACCAAAACAGAGACATCGACCAATGGAACAGAACAGAGGCCTCAGAAGCAACACCACACATTTACAATTATCTGATCTTTGACAAACCTGAGAAAAACAAGCAATGGTGAAAGGATTCCCTATTTAATAAATGGTGTTGTGAAAACTGGCTAGCAATGTACAGAAAGCAGAAACTGGACCCTTCCTGACACCTTACACTAAAATTAACTCCAGATGGATTAAAGATCTAAACATAAGATCTAACACCATAAAAAGCCCAGAAGAAAACCTAGGCAAAAACCATTCAGGATATAGGCATAGGCAAAGATTTCATGGCTAAAATACCAAAAGCAATGGCAACAAAAGCCAAAGTAGACAAATGGGATCTAATTAAACTCCACAGCTTCTGTACAGCAAAGGAAACAATCATTAGAGTGAACTGGCAACCAACAGAATGGGAAAAAATTTTTGCAATCTACCCATCCAACAAAGGGCCAATATCCTGAATCTATAAAGAACTAAAACAGATTTATAAGAAAAAAACAAGCCTATTCAAAAGTAGGGGAAGGATATGAACAGACACTACAAAAGAAGACATCTATGAGGCCAACAAACATATGAAAAATGCTCATCATCACTGGTCATTAGAGAAATGCAAATCAAAACTACATTGAGATACCATCTCACGCCAGTTAGAATGGTGACAACAGATGCTGGAGAGGATGTGGAGAAATAGGAACACTTTTACACTGTTGGTGGGAGTGCAAATTAGTGCAACCATTGTGGAAGACACTGTGGTAATTCCTCAAGGACCTAGAAATAGAAATTCCATTTGACCCAGCAATCCCATTACTTGGTATATATCCAAAGAATTATAAACTGTTCTATTATAAAGACACGTGCACATGTATGTTCATTGCAGCACTGTTTATAATAGCAGAGACCTGGAACCAGCCCAAATGTCCATCAACAATAGACTGGATAAAGAAAATGTGGCACATATACACCATGGAACACTAAAATGATGAGTTTGTGTCCTTCATAGGGACATGGATGAATCTGGAAACTATCATTCTCAGCAAACTGACACAAGAACAGAAAATCAAACACCGAATGGTATCCCTCATAGGCGGGTGTTGAACAATTAGAACACGTGGACACAGGGAAGGGAGCATCACACACTG
>CM052658.1:106007182-106111245 GCA_028533165.1 Leontopithecus rosalia
GTGTGGGGTGTGGGTGCGTGTAGGGTATGTGAGTGTGACAGGGTGTGGGGTGTGGGTGTGTATAGGGTGTGTGAGTGTGTGAGTCGTGGGATATGGGTGAGTGTGAGTGTGTGTGTGGGCTGTGTGACTATGGTGTGTGTAGGTTGAGTGTGTGTGTGGTGTATAAGTGAAAGTGTATGTGAGAGAGTGTGGGGTGTGTGACCATGGTGTGTGTGTAGGGTGTGGAAGTGAGTGTGTGTTGAGGATCAAGATGACCTAGGGGCAATGGCAGGAAAGACTTGGGTTGTCATTGCTCAGACTGAACAGGGCAGCCACAGCTGACAGAGTCAGGGGCCCAGGGCTGGCTTCCGGGGCCTGTGAACCAGCGCTTGCACCGAGAACCCTGTGCTGGGTTTAATTTTCTGCTGTTGCCATCTCAAAATCCTTAAGAATTTTTGCACAAGATGTCCCATATTTTCATTTGTCACTGGGCCCACGGTTACACCGCTGGTCCTAGAAGCAGTGTCCCCGGGTCAGAGGCCCACACCTGCCCAGCATACTGGCATCCCCCTGACCTCACTGCTCCTTAGGAGGACTCAGTAGGCAGAGTCCTGCTGATCCTTGTCTTACCATGTGCCACACCTGTTCTTGTTCTTCATGCAGCAGTGCCTGATACAGATTTAGGGGCTCAAAAAAATGGAGAAATTGCTCAGAGCTGCAGGAGCTGTAGAAGGTTAGTTAGCAGAGGAGCCATTGGTCTGTGCCAAGAGGCTCCCATCCTCTCCTTGGGCACTGTGCATGCTCCTGGGCATCTGTCCACCCAAGACTCATTGCTTTGCAGGGGGCTAAATCAATGCCTCTCCACAGGTGCAGAAGGTGTTCTAGAGCAACGGAGACTTTCTCTGATTTGCATAAAGTCATTATCTAGAAAAGTTGTTTCTTGGTGTGAGTGTGTGGGGGTGGGTGGGGGATTCCACTCCCTCTTCCACTTAATGAGTGAGTTCCTACCATGGTAAGACTGTGACCTCACCCACACCCCAAAAGAAGAGATTTTCTTTTTTTTCTCATCTTTTCTTGAGTGTACACAGAACAAGCACTATTTTTTCTACAAGTTCTCTTTTGGATTATATCACCCTAAAGAAAAGTGCACTGGGACCAGGGATGGGGGCTTTTGTGCTCCAATTAATAAGCCTTTTTTCTTTTCTTTAAGAATTTAATTTATTGGACAATATGAATGAGTTTGAGAGCTACACACCCAGCCTTTAGCTCACTGATCTCCTACAACAATCAGTGCTTTTATGAAATGAACGTAATTCACACACTAACTTAAAAAAAATGGCTCAAGGGCAGGGGAAAAGTAAAACTCAATCTAAAACATAGTTCATTTTTTTCTTACTCATATATAAAAATGTAAAATATTACAAATTATTCTTCATATGAGTTTTAAAACCACGGTGGATTTAAATTTAATAAATAAATAAAGGGAAGTAACGGAACTCCAAACTTAATTAAAAACTTGCCCAGATGACTTTGTACCCATGCAGACTGTGGACAAAACTATCAAAACACACTCCTAGAGACTCTCACTGGAGCCTGGCCCGACTCCTGCTCAGGGCGGAAGTGTGCTGAGAGAGTGGCCCACTGCACTCACTCTGGGGGTGGTAAATCAATGAGGCAGGGCGTTCATGCATATGCAGTTACGCTCTGAGAGCCGGGACCTGTAGCAAACTACCCTGGACTCGAACGCTGAATTAGATCATCACAGAGGTGCTGGCTGGCTGTCATCAAAGCATGGTTCACTCTATGCAAAATGGAACAACTGACAAATGTGACAAACCCTGGAAGAGTCTTAGAGTTAAAATAGTTGTCTTAGAAACAATAAGACCTATTTGGGTTCAGACAACATCAGGTTAAGATAGAGGCAGTACCTACCTCTTTTAATGAAAATATCCGCAAAATACCAAACTTTTTAGAACACCAAAATATCAAAATCCCGTAAGATGTCAAAATTAAGAAACAAACAAATATCCTTTATGGGATAGCCAATGGGAGGGATTTCACCCGCTATAGCACTGGTGGTAAGAGAGGAATAATACACAGTGTTTGCAGGAGATTGGAAAATTCCAGGCAGCAGTTTCAAGTGACTAGCAAAAGGACACTTGAAATAGCTACAGAAGCTATGAGCTCATAAAATCCTGAAAAACCGGGGTGTGGATCAAGCTGGCTAATACTGACTGGACCCAATATGGTGCCGGGTTTGGCCTCGGTTTTCCCTAGAACCTCATTATACTCTCATTAATGTCCTAAACACACACCCACCACCCCATGACAGTTCTGGGAACACCCGTATTTGATATAAAAATGGATGGCACCACAGTTCCAAGAAATTTCTGCTTCTTCCAGGATTTTCATGAATATTCCACCCCTTGGTTAAAGAAACCCATAAAGGTAGCCGGCCAAATCCATGGGGTAAACTCTCCCTTGAGTATGCCTGTACTTCCTTTTCTTGAGTATATACTTTTTGCTTTGAAAATAAATCTCCCAACTTTCACTATTTTTGGACTCATCCTTGAGTTTCTTCTTGTCATGGTGTCAAAAGCATGGATGTTGGCTTGAGTCCAGGTCCAACCGGTATTTGGGGACCGACCCCAGCCCACCAGTATCAATAGCGCCAGCCTAAGAGAGGGAGATGATGATGCCCATGGGCTCTGCCCTTGGGGGCAGTAACATAAGAAGCATGGCTCCCAAGCAGGGAGGAAAAGGCTAGTGGTCTTTCAAGTCACCTGGCAGATCTGCCACACTGTGGCTGTGTGGGCAAATTTGTGAGGCAGCCAGTCTTACCCAGGCCCCGGCCCCCAGGAGATGCCTTTGTGTGTGGATGGGAGTTGACAGCTCCTTTAGGAAGCCTGACAAGGCGGCACAGCGCCTCCCAGACTGTGCGACCTCACATACAATGCCATGCACACCCTGGGAAGTTTACATTCCCCTTTTAAGGCTGAAGCCCCAGTAACAAACACCATACCATTAACGCTTCTTTCTTTTTCTTGGGAAATAAATAGAATTCGCAATTTATCTATTGCCATTAAGTCATTCTTAGGATCTGGGAGTCCTTCTATGTAGAAAGTAAATCAGACTTGTGGCAGTAAGTAAGGGGAACACGATGATTGCCAAAGTCTTGTGAAAAACTCTCCCTCATTAAAAAACAGTCCTTCAGAGAAAACTATATCGGACCTGCCTCATATGAGGTAGCAGGGTACTGAATGCTGGTTGCTACAGTCCATTATTTTGGCTCAAGGAAGGTAATAAAAGGTGAAGAGTAGCCGGACATGGTGGCTCAAGCCTGTAATCCCAGCACTTTGGGAGGCCGAGGCAGGCGGATCACCTGAGGTCAGGAGTTTGAGACCAACCTGACCAACATGGTGAAACCCCATCTCTACTAAAAATACAAAAATTAGCTGGGCATGGTGGAGGGTGCCTGTAATCCCAGCTATCTGGGAGGGTGAGGCAGGAGAATTGCTTGAACCCAGGAGGCAGAGGTTGCAGTGAACTGTGATTGCACCATTGCACTCCAGCCTGGGCGACAGAGTAAAACTCTGTCTCCAAAAAAAAAAAAAAAAAAAAAAGGTGAAGAGCATCCACGTCCCCTTCTATTGAAGCATTTGCATGGTTGAATCCACAGAGCTTGACCATCTTAAAGGATTTCAGAAAAAGAACAAGGCAGAGACTGGTCAAGAAAAGAAGGTCCTTGTCTCTGATTTGAGCAAGGTTTTGTGGAAAAGAAGGGTCCAGGGAGCACACACACACACACACACACGCACAGGTTGATGGCTTTTCTTTCTTTTCGTGGCAAGGTGACTTTCTGGTAAAGACTGGAAAACCTGCTAGACAAATTCTAAGACAGCTGTAACACTAGCTTTCTGGTTTTTCATGTTCTGCATCTGAACTGATCAGAGAATGAATGAGCATCACAGATTTTTAAGGAAGAGAAAAATCTCACTTTAGTTCAGCATTAAAAATAAAATGCCTACTAAAATTAAGATTTAGTGATTAATTGCTGACTAAATACAGAAATTACCGTGGTCTTATAAACCAAAATAAAAAAAATTCTAAGCCCCTCAACTGACTGAACAGACCCTCCTCTTGACTAAGAGGACCCAAAGAAACCTGAAAAGCCAGTACAGGCCATCTGGGACAGGCCTCAAGATACTCTCCTCCCTTTGAGTTCTGTCACAACTGACCAGCACTAACGTTAAAACAGAGATCTCAACACTGACAAAACAGACTCTTTGTAACAATAAGATACCAAATTCCAAACCTGTTTGCATAGCATCACAAAACACAAAGCAGGTGCCGAAGGGAATCAAAGTATTTTACTCCAGAATATATTTTTTGACAAATTTTGATATGGTCCTGCAAAGCTGTCTCTGTGGGGGGACATTCACATTCTGTAGAGAATCTCCCTCCCTTACAAGGTCTTTCTATTAGAGTACATAGTTAGGCAGACATGAGCAGGGCAGGAGAGGCCCCCAGGAATGTCAGGTGACCATCAGGTGAGGGTCAGGCAGCTGTTCATTGTGTCTCTAAAATAATAATTGGTTGCAGCCAATGCCAGGGAAAGGCGGTCTCCCACTAGATAGAAAACACATGAAGTAAGATAGGTAGATATAATACATACAGTATTTTGGAAAAAGGGCATGAGATAGGATTTCAGCAGGACAAGTTTTGCAAGATACAGGTCATGAAGACCCTGCCGATGAAACAGGATGCAGTAAAGAATGGCCAAAACCTTCTGAAACCAAGATGGCTACAAACGCAACCTCTAGTCGTCCTCACTGTTCATTATTCGCTAATTATAATACACTGGCATGCTAAATGACACGCTCACCAGCACCATGACAATTTACAAATGCCATAGCAATGTCCAGAAGTTACCATAAATGGTCTGAAAGGGGGAGGGATCATGGGTTCCAGGAATTCCCAGCCCTTTTCCTGGAAAACTCATGAATAATGCACCTGATATTTCGCATATAATCAAGAAGTAACTATAAAAATAACCAGCCAGCAGCCCTTGGTGCTGCTTTGCCTATGGTGTAGCCACCCTTTTATGGCTTTACTTTCTTTTTTTTTTTTTTTCGAGACAGAGTTTTGCTCTTATTGCCCAGGCTGGAATGCAACGGCACGATCTCAGCTCACTGCAACCTCTACCTCCTGGGTTCAAGTGATTCTCCTGCCTCTACCTCCCGAGTAGCTGGGATTAAAGGTACGCACCACCATGCCTGACTCATTTTGTATTTTTTAAGTAGAGATGGGGTTTCACCATGTTGGCCAGGCTGGTCTGGAGCTCCTGACCTCAGGTGATCTGCCCGCCTTGGCCTCCCAAAGTGCTGGGATTACAGCCATGAGCCACCACACCTGGCCTGCTTTATTGTCTCAGTAAACTTGCTTTCACTTCACTCTGTCAGCCGGCTGGCTCTTGAATTCCTTCCTGTGTAAAGCCAAGATCCCAGGTGGCCTCCCAGGCTGAATCCCAATTTTGGAGTTTGCCCTGTGACAGTAAGGATATAGAAATGTATGTACAATCTTAAAAGGTGGGGAAAGATATCTATTAAAATAGGATCTAAAAAATAAAGTATACCAAATGTTGACATTGATTGTCACCAGGTGGTAGCATTAAAGGCAATTTTTTTCTTAATACTTTTCTATATTTTCCAATGTCCTACAGTGAACATGTGTAAGTTATTAACATAATTAGGAGATTTAATTGAATTCATTTAAAAAGAATCTTCAATAATGTACCACTTTTTTCTTTTTATGAAGTTTATTTTTACTTATTTATTAGATATGCGTATATTCAACATACAAGTCATATTAGGTTGGTGTGAAAGTAATAATTTGATACATTCATATAATCAAATCAGGGTAACTGGAATTATCAATCGACTTAAATATTTATATTTTCTTTGTGCCAGGAACATTCAAGTTATTCTTTACTAGCTATTTTGAAATGTACGACTGATTAATGTTCGTGATAGTCACCCTAGTGATCCATTATCACTAGCTCTTATTTCTTCTAAATGAATAATGTGCCCTTTTTAAAGGAGCAGCAATTATTGGCTAAGCCATAAAAAATGTATTTTGTACCTTGTGTTTTTCGTCAGTTCTCCTATTCTCTGCATTATATGAGTTTTCTGTATTCTTTGAGATGATTCGATTCTGCTGAAGAAGAAAAGCAAATTAAGTGGATGAAATACGTAAGCAATGTAAAAGCATAGACAGTGAGTTAGCAAGCGGTTTGTATGCCACAGGAGACTTTCACAGTCTGTGTTAGTCCCGACAATGAGTAAGCAAATGGCTTGCGAGGCATGGGCAGAATTAATCATCTACCCTAAATGCTGACAGCAAAGTAGAAACCTGAAATGCTAAAAATAGAAAACGGAATATGTGACAGCACAAATGTGTTACTTAGAGCGAGAAAAGAATGGACTGACCAACTTATGAGCACACAACTGTGGGTGACAGCTGGGTCACACCTGACATTGACTATCCACTGGTGACTCCTAGTATGTCCCCGCTCTGGCTCTGCATGTGTTTTGTCCAAGAAGTGCAGTTAGAAAGCATGGTGGTTTAGCAGCTAACTGTCAAGCTACAGCTATAGGCTGGCTACATCCATCGCTGTAATAGAGCTAGGGTATGTCAATGCCCTGAGATACCTTCTAGTCTGGGGGTGCTCCTGCTCAAACCCAGCTCTGGCCTCTTAATGACACCATCATTGGAGAAGGCTCCTATGGCAGACAGACAAGACACATAAGCTTTGCTAGCCCAGGATTTAGTTAGTGTGGATCTTCCTCCTGTATAAATATATATATATAACCCAAGTGTGTTCATCTACCCCATAGCTTTCCATTGTTTGTGTTTTAAATTGATTTAATAAACTGTGGGATTCACGCATCTGAATTGGTGTGTGAGCCTTTTTGCTTTCTAATTTCTGGGATAGCTTTCTTGGTAGGTACTTGCACTGAGGTCCTTGTCTACACAGCTCATGGAAGGGGGAAACGTTCTTGTTGTTCACGAAATGTTATTAATACTTGAGACAGACTCCAGTTTGGGATTGGACATGAAGTCACACAGTGACTTATTAGCAGTCAGGAACGAGACTGGGTCTAAATTAGGAAGAAATCGTTTGCACAGAATCATCCCTTATAAACGCAGAGGCCTTGAGTAAGGGTGGAGATGAGTTTGGAATGTGGAAGGGGGAACGCAGAGGCCTTGAGTAAGGGCGGAGATGAGTTTGGAATGTGGAGGGGGGAACGCAGAGGCCTTGAGTAAGGACGGAGATGAGTTTGGAATGTTGGGGGGGGAACGCAGAGGCCTTGAGTAAGGGCGGAGATGAGTTTGGAATGTAGGGGGGAAACGCAGAGGCCTTGAGTAAGGGCAGAGATGAGTTTAGAATGTGAGGGGGGAATGCAGAGGCCTTGAGTAAGGGCGGAGATGAGTTTGGAATGTGGAGGGGGAACGCAGAGGCCTTGAGTAAGGGCGGAGATGAGTTTGGAATGTGAGGGGGGAACGCAGAGGCCTTGAGTAAGGGCGGAGATGAGTTTGGAATGTGGAGGGGGGCGTTCTGGGAAGAGGGTCTGCATGAAGATGAGTTTGTTTGGAAACCTTAAGACTGCCCCATTTGGGATGGTTGGAGCATTTCTCAGTCCTTCCCATAGCAGTAAGCTCTCTGGCCCTTGAACAGAACACAGAAAGATGAGGACTAAAATTATATCACAAATACATCACTGATCAACTGAATACTTTATGAGAAATAGTTCTCAGTCCATGGTTCCCCTATATCAATGTATTTCATTGTCATTTTACCTTTGAAAATCCCTCAAGCTTCTCAGGATTTAGTCATACAATGAAGAAATACGCTATCCCTCCCCTTCCCTACCGTGACTATAAAACACATTTCCAGCCGGGCACAGTGGTTCACGCCTATCATCCCAGGACTTGGAGAGACCAAGACAGCTGGATCACGAGGTCAGGAGTTTGAGACCAGCCTGACCAACATGGTGAGACCCCCGTCTTTACTAAAAATACAAAAATTAGCCAGGGATGGTGGTGTGTGCCTGTAATCCCAGCTACTCAGGAGGCTGAGGCAGGAGAATCACTTGAACCTGGGAGGAAGAGGTTGCAGTACACTAAGATCGTGCCACTGTACTCCAGCCTGGGCGACAGAGCAAGACTCTGTCTTAAAAACAAACAAACAAACAAACATTTCCACAGCTGTAACCATGGGTGTGTAAAGGAAATGTCCCAAGGAAAGAGCATTTATTTGTTTTGAATCCACTTAGCAAGTTTTCTTCTCTCCCAAGATTGGCTCCTGAAATATTGAATGTTACTAACCTTCCCCTTTTTAGAAAACAAATTACACTAAAAGCCCCAAGGTTCAAAATATGTTGCAGGTCTGCTGCTGCATTCTATGTGCCAGGCACTCTTGGAGTTGGGTAGTGAGGTGACTCTGACTGACATTTTGTGAGATGTATCTGCTTAAAGCTTGGTTAATTCCCAAGAGTCTTGTTATCAACTTCCACTGGTCATTGTGCATTTAATACAACATGGTAGAAACTTTCTTCTTCAATGCAAAAAGTTTTCTTAAGTACCGAATCACTTAAAGACAATAAAATCCTTCTGGAAACTTTTACTTTTAACCTCATGTATTTATTTTTCATAAGAAAGTCAAGTTCTCTCTGTTTTTTAAAATGTGTTTTACTGAATGATGTTCACATTATCTTTATGAAAAGAGGTAGCTTCATGATATCCAGGTTTTTCAAAGTGGAGAGAGCTCTTAGATAATTTAAGTACTAGCAAAGCAACCTGCAGGCAATCTCTTTTTGTGTTTTAATGATTTTCCAATAAGCTTTTGTAGTAGCCTCATATTTTGCTGTTCAGTGTGTGATCTGCGGACCAGCAGCATCCCTATTGCCCAGGAGCTAATTAGAAATTCGGAATCTCAGGCCCCACCTGCACCTACTGAATCAGAACCTGCCCCTTAACAAGCTCTCTGGGTGGTTTGTGTGAACATTAAAATTTGAGTAGCTATGATATGGCCCATTCAGTTCCTATTTCAGTAGCAATTTTAAAAGAGAGTTATTCTTCCTTTCTGTCCTTTTATTTTATAATATTATGTACTATTTAACTAAATTATGTCATTAAAAGTAAGTATTACTGGCATAAACAAGCTTGGGCAAACTTGCAACTTCTGTAAGCATTCAACTCAACGATGAGGAAGAAAGCGAATGAGTGTAGGGTTAGCCGAGCGCGCCTCACCCTGTAGGCATTACTCAGGATGCATTACAGAGGGGAGAGAGTGTCTAGGAATCCAGAGATTGGCTTAAATGTAGGCTGTTTGAAAGAACCAGTCCTATGATAGTAATTGATGTTCACCGATGACTTCTCATGAATTGTTTCTAACCCCAGTGACAAGATGGCAGGAGGGTGTGAGCAGAAGGCACTGCACTGTTGGCCAAGTATCCCCAGTTCTTCCCCCTCCAGGCACTCACAGGATAGCTCTTTCTGACCAGCTGTGGCATGGGGGCAGGAAGCTCATCTGGCCAATGAACTGTAAGCCAAAGTAACATGTGTCATTTCCAGCCAGTACATTTAAGTTTTAGTGAACTTCCTGGAGCCCTCAATTTCTTTTTGCCCAGCAGCAATATCAGAGGTGCCAGCTACGAGCCGGCAAGGAAACACCTCCAACACTTTACTTGCCTGTGATTCTGGGTTTCTCACAGCAGAGCCTAGCCATTGCTGACCAAGACAGTATTTTCACTTGGAGGGTACAGCCCTAGGTTAGTGATTAGACTCAAACATACCATCTATCAGGATTTAGCTTTAAAATGCCTTAATATAGGCCGGGCACGGTGGCTCAAGCCTGTAATCCCAGCACTTTGGGAGGCCGAGATGGGTGGATCACGAGGTCAAGAGATTGAGACCATCCTGGTCAACATGGTGAAACCCCGTCTCTACTAAAAATACAAAAAAATTAGCTGGGCATGGTGGCGCGTGCCTGTAATCCCAGCTACTCGGGAGGCTGAGGCAGGAGAATTGCCTGAACCCAGGAGGCGGAGGTTGCGGTGAGCCGAGACTGTGCCATTGCACTCCAGCC
Source organism: Leontopithecus rosalia (assembly GCA_028533165.1). Lineage (NCBI taxonomy): Eukaryota > Metazoa > Chordata > Mammalia > Primates > Cebidae > Leontopithecus > Leontopithecus rosalia. The sequence goes on from CM052658.1 coordinate 106,017,312, forward strand.
TGGGTAACAAGAGCGAAACTCCATCTCAAAAAAAAAATGCCTTAATATAGAGGATGTGCTTGAGTTTAACCACTAACCTTGGCTTGGGTAAGTAACACTGAATTTCCTTGATTTAAAATCCTCACACACCAATCATAGGAGCAGTTATTTTGCTCCTACAGGAGTCTTCAGTTCAGAATGTGGCTTTCCTTCAAAAACCTCAATCTAAATCTGTATCAGAGGAGATCGCTAGTTGATCTACAGGATTTGGAAATAACTTTTCATTAACCAGCATATTGTACAGACATCCCAACTTGGAATGAACCTGGTGAGCCAAGTAAACAATCCCTTTGAACAGACATCTTCGGTCTAGAACCACATTCTGTCCTGTACCCACAGAACATCACTTACCTGATCCCATCACAAGGTAAGCTGCTCCTGTCATCAGGATATTTGTTATGTTCGTGCTGGAATTAGTCCTTCCTATAAGGTATGTGCTATGGTGTGAAAAAGTCAGTGGTGGGGTCTTCACGGAGTCCACGGATGGGGCATTCAGACATGTTTGAGACTGGCTTGGGCTGTAGCATATCACTTTTTAGTGTAGTTTTGGGGTAGAAAACATTAGAGTTCCCAACAACCTCTAAATGTCAGAGCTTACCTATAATTACCAAAGAATCTGATGATTACCAAAAGAATCTATTTGGTCAAACTGGATGAGAAGGCAGACTAGTAGACAAGAAAGAGAAACTTGAAGGAGTTGGAAATAAATCCAAGTATTTAAAGATTATCATAGTTAATACAGAAAAGCAAATTATAATATAAATTAAAAGCCCAAATTCAATCACATAAAATCAAAATTTCAGACAAATATTAATTAAGAATATTAGTAACAGAAGTCACAAAAAGAATTTTAGAATGAGTAAAAGATAGTGTCTAAAAGAGTAAAATACAGATAATTTAACGAACTATTAAAAAGTAAAATAAAAACCCTAAAATTTGAAAGCACGAATCAAAATAACAAAATGAGCTAAAGTTATCTAAAATTATGGTATGTGGTGTTTCAAAATAAATCCACAGATTCTCTGACACTACCTTCAGTGGGTGGAGCCTAATTTCCCTCCACTTGAGAGGCTGCACTTAGTGACTCACTCCTAGTGAAGAGAATAGAGCAGAAGTGATGCGTGACTTCTGAGACCATGACTTCTGACTTGCTCTCTTCTGTGGTCATTTGCTCTGGAAGAGGCATCTGCCAGGTTGCGAGTACAATTGTGCAGCCCTATGGAGAGGTCCATGCAGCAAGGAAAGCAACCACAGGATGAGTCCTCATAGGTGCAGACCCTGCAGACCAGTCAAGCTCTCAGATACTGTAGTCTTGACTGACATCTTGACTGCAACCTTATGAGAGACTGAGGCAGAGCCTTCCAGCTAAGCCACTCTAGACACCTGCCCTCAGAAATGGTGAGAAAAATCAATACAATCGTGTCATTTAATGGCTGGGATATGTCCTGAGAAGTGTATCATTGTGTGAACATCCTAGAGTGTACTAAAACCTAGAGGATTCAACCTAAGACACACCTAGGCTGTAGAGTATAACCTATATAACTTACCGTTCCTAGGCTGAAAACCTGCACAGCATGTTACTGTGCTGAATACTGTAGGCAATTGTAACACAGTGCTAAGTATCTGTGCATCTAAGCATAGCTAAATGTACAAAAGGCACAGTGAAATTACCGTATCATAATCTTACGGGACCACTATCATACATAAGGTTCATCTTTGACTGAAACATTGTTATATGTGTGTACTTGTTACTTTAAGCTACTAACTTTTAGGTAATTTACAAAGCACAAACAGTTAATAAGCACAAACTGCTAGAACTATGTTTTATAAATAAGCAAATAAATAATCTAGGGGTTAGAAAGGAATCAGAGAAGGTGTGTTCTATGATGGACTCCTCCCACTTAAGAGAGATGACCTCTAAGCATGAAATTTCCAAAGAAGCTGTGTGAGGATAATCTTGATCTTGATCTTTGAGCAAGTGAGCCCTGGAAACCACGGTTATCCAGGACCTTCCAAGTAGTATAGGCCCATCCTCTCCTGCAACACATCTAAGGGTTCTTCAACATACAACCTAACCCATATCCCATCCCAGCTTGCTGGAGCCAGCTCACACCACGTTGTGAGACAAGACCGTCAAATCTTCAGAAATTTTGCATGCCGATTGTTAAATAAAACCATGAAATCATTATTACAAATTAAATCATAAACTTTAAATTACACTAAAGGAAAATGTAATAAATACTCAAAACTCATCAAATCTAATGATGTTACTATGTTATGCAGTCATTGGGCTTTTGAAGTTATTCTGTGTGTACTGAATCTGTATGATGGAAATTGTACTATTAAACATAGGAAAAAAAAACAAGGCAAAATGCTTTTTCCTACTCTCATACAATAATCAACAAAGAGTACTTCTGTGAACCTTGGCCATCAAAATGTGTGGGGATTTTTCCCCACCAGGCAGTCTTTCAGGAGATTCTCTAGCAGACACCAGCAGGGTGTCCTCTGATTCAATTCTGACACTTTCTACCTGGAGATAGCATCAGATCTTACAGGTTGAGAGCTCAGTCTCACAAGATTGGCCCCACTTCAGATGCCAGTCGAAAGTAGGTTATCACCTATAATTCTGAGCCAGTTACTACCATTTACGCCCTGGGTTTGATTAATTTGCTGGAGGGGCTTACAGAATTCAGTGAAACACTTTACTTATGTTTACCAGTTTATTATAAAGGATATTGCAGATGATACAGGTGAACAGCTAGATGGAGGAGACACACAGAGCAAGCTCTGGGGCATGGGGAGTGGACCTTCCGTGCCCTCTCTAGGTGTGCCACCCTTCAAGAATCTCCCCATGTGTTCAGCCATCAGGAAACCAGCCCCTTCCTCCACACCATCACTGTCTTTTTGGGTTTTTAATGGAAATGTCACTATACAGTCACTGATACAGTTTGGATCTGCGTCCTCACACAAATCTCATGATAAAATGTCATCCTCAGTGTTGGAAGTGGGGCCTGGTGGGGGCGGTGACTGGATCATGGGGGTGGTTCTAATGGTTTGACACCATGCTCCCTTGGTACTGTGAGTTTTCCTGAGATCTCATTGTTAAGGGTGTGTGGCACCTTCCCCCATCTCTTCCTTTTGCTCCAACCATGTAAGGTATGCCTGCTTCCCCTTTGCCTTCTGCTATCACTGTGAGTTTTCTGAGGCCTCCCCAATTAGATGCCAGCATCATGTTTCCTGGGTAGTCTGTAGAAACACGAGCCTATTAAACTCTTTTCTTTGTAAATTACCCAGTCTCAGGTATTTCTTTAGTGCAATGTGAGAACGGATGAATACAGGCATGATTGGTTAAATCATTGGCCATTGGTGATCAACTCAACCTTTAGCTTCTCTCCCCTCCCCAGAAGTTGAGGAGTGGTACTGAAAGTCCCAATCCCAATCCCAATCTTTCTGATGACTAGCTCCTATCCCGAAGCGATTTAGGGAAGCCCAGACACCAGTCATTTCCTTCGCATACAAAAAGCACTCTTGTTGCTCCAGAGATTGCCAGTATTTTAGAAACCCATATTTCAGGAAATTGAGATGAAGACGAAGTACATATTTCATAATATCACAGCTATATAATGGTCTGCTACTGGGAGTCTCTTCCCAGCTCAGTGTTCAGTGGTATCACGCTGATGAAATTGGACATCGTGAGACTATAATGTAAGAATCGCAAATGCTACAAATCAAGTCTTGATTTATTGTTTTTTAAAAATTGTGTAGTCTTAAAACAGTGATGGATACAATGTTAATAGCATAGATTAAACTTAAAATAAAAACTATATTTGTTATATTGTAAATAGCAAAAAACATTGATGAAATATTCTTCCGGTATTCAGAAAAAAATCTATCCTTAGCAAAATAGTTACTCACAGTCCAGAAGAATAAGTGAAGTTCCAATATATGTCTTACTAGTTAAGATAAATGAAAGTATCAAGTAACATTCAATTTGAATTATACTCATTTATTGGTTGTAACCATTGATTGAGTATGGATAGTCAGAAATTTGGCAAAAATCAAGATAAACATTGTATGAGAATCAATTGACTTTACAGAATTTATATAAAGAAGATTTTATATTTTATTATTATTTGTAAACTGCATGCCACACATCCTTTATATCAATAATATTTTGAAATGAGTGTATATGTATATACCTTCTTCGTTTTTCAAAAATTGTCAGGTTTTAAAGATTTACCAGCATACTAACTCATGCTGACTATAGTAGATAAATTACTTTTCTTAATAATGAGTCTACACTGTGTATTGAGGGTGGAGGATGTTTGCAGCATCTTTACCTGAGAGCAGGAGTGGGAAAACTAGGAATAAGGCAGGAACACCAGGTATCTATTCTCTAGCCTGCCTCCACCTACTGGGTCGACAGGGAAGTGGGCTTTGCGGTAGATGTGGAGAGCTGTTTTCACAGGGGAAAGGTTTATGGGACTGATGTCACTGTAACTAAATTGTAACCTAGGTAGTGAGGTCAAGTGCAAATGGTAGATGAGGACCTACACAAAAGACCGTATCTTACATGCCTTTTTCCCCACAACTCTGTACTTACCTTCACAGAACATTGAGCTTAGGAGATGCTCAAAAATATTTGATAAACATTTGCATTAAAATAAAGATATAGTGATAAAAATTAACATGTAAAAATCAATAGTACTTCTACGTGCTGATAGTGAACTATCTGAAAAAGTAATGAAGAAAACAATCCCATTTAAAAGAACAACAAAAGAAAAAAATATATCTATTTCTAGGAAAAATTTAACAAGGAGATGAAATATCTCTACATTGAAAACCATAAAACACTGATGAAAGAAACTGAAGATGACTCAAATACATGGAAAGCTATCCCATGTTCATTGATTGGAAGAATTAATATTGTGAAAATAATCATACTACCAAAAATGATCTACAGAATCAATACACTGCCTATCAAAATACCAATGCTATTCTTCACATAAATAGAAAAAACAATCCTAAAATTTGTATGAAACCACAAAAGACCCCAAATAGGCAAAACAATCTTGAGAAAAAAGAACAAAGTTGGAGGCATCATACAACTTGACTTCAAAATATACTAGAAAGCTATAGTAACCAAAATATCATGGTACTGGCAAAAAAAATCTGACATGTAGACCAATGGAACAAAATAGCCCAGAAATAAATTCACACAACTACAACCAACTGATTTTTCCATGAAGGGACCCAAGAACACACATTGGGGAAAGCACAATCTTTTCAGTAAATGGAGCTCGGAAAGCTGGATGTCCACATGCAGAAGAATGAAACTTAATGCTTACCTCTTACCATATATGCAAACCAACTCAAAATGGATTAAAGACTTAAATATAAGACTGGAAACTATTAAACTACTAGAAGAAAACATTGGGGAAATGTTTCACAACATTAGACTGGGCAAGTTTTTTCTTAAATAAGATATTGAAAGCACAGGCAACAAATGTAAAAATAGACAAATGGAAATGTATCAAATGAAAATGCTTCCACACAGCAAAGGAAACAATCAACAGAGTTAAGAGAGAACTTAAAAAATATGAGAAAATATTAGAAAACTATACATCTGACAAAGAGTTAATATCCAGAATATGTTAGGAACTCAACTCAATAGCAAAGAACCCAAATAATTCAATTTAAAAATAAGCAAAAGATCTGATTAGACATTTCTCAAAAGAAGAAATACAAATAGTGAACAAGTATGTGAAAAAATACTCAACATCACTAATCATCAGAGAAATGCAAATCAAAATGAGATATTGTCTTACTCCAATTATAACATCTTTTATCAAAAAGATAAAAGCAAGTGCTGGTGGAGTGGGTAGAAAAAGAAACCCTTATGCAATGTTGGTGGAAATGTAAATTTGTACAGCCATTATGGGAAACAGTATTGAGGTTCCTCAAAAAATTAAAATAGAACTACCGTATGATCCAGCAATTCCACTGCTGAATATTTAACCAAAGGAAATGAAATCAATATGTTGAAGAGACCTCCACTCCCTTGTTTATTGTAGCACTATTCACAACAGCCAATCCATCAAGGGACGAATGGATAAAGTATGATATATATATATATACACACACACACACACACACACACACACACACACACACACACACACCCCACACACACACACAATGGAATACTATTCATCCATAAAAAAGAATGAAATTGTGACATTTGCAACAACATGGATGAACCTGGAGGACATTACGGTAAGTGAAATAAGCCAGGCACAGAAAGACAAATACCACATGATCTCCCTCGTATGTGAAATCTTAAAAAGTTGATTTCATAGAAGTAGACAGTAGAAGAGTAGTTATCACAGGCTGGGGTTTAGGGGAGAGAGAGGAATAAGGAGAGGCTGGTCAGTGTGCACGAAGTTACAGTTAGAGAGGAGGAATAAGTTCGGCTCTTCTATTGCACGGTAGGGTGACTATGGTTAACAATAATGTATTGCATATTTCAACATAGCAACAAAATGCTGGGCACTGTGGCTCATGCCTATAATCTCAGCACTTTGGGAGGCAGAGTTGGGTGGATCACCTGAGGTCAGGAGTTTGAGACCAGCCTAACCAACATGGAGAAACCCAGTCTCTACTAAAAATACAAAATTAGCTGGGTGTGGTGGTGCATGCCTGTAATCTCAGCTACTCAGGAGGCTGAGGCAGGAGAATCAATTGTGATGAGCCAAGATCGCACCATTGCACTCCAGCTTGGGCAACAAAAGTGAAACTCTGTCTCAAAAAAACAAAACAAAACAAAAAAACCCAAAATGGCTATAAGAGAGGATTCTAAATATTTTCACTACAAAGAAATTATATATGTTTGGGGTGATGGATTTGATAATTACCCTGATTTGATCATTACACAATGTGCATATGTATTGAAACATCATATTGTACTTCATAAATATTATGTGCCAATTAAAAATAAAATAAAACTTAGAAAGCAATAAAATATAAGTCAATGTGAATACTCAAAATCCTCAGGTTCTCTGTGCACCCTCCAACCTTTGGAGAGGGTGGGAGCTAGAGCACTTCACCTACACAGCTTGTCCCAGGAGTCACAGCCCAGTAAAAGTAATCCTGGGCAAAGGTTTGTTACTTGCAGGCTCCAAGTAACGACACAGTCACACAACCTGTGCGATAAACCGGTAATGTCCCCAACTTCTGTTCTTTTAGGCTCTGCAAGGTGCATCTTGCAGGAAAGTGAATGTTACCTTACCTCTGCTAAGGGCAGGATAAGGTAAACTGGCAAGTACAGCTGTAAAACTCCTCTATTGATTTGGGGCCATGGGATCAGAGTGTCAGATCTAAGGTTGCTGGAAATCTCTGATTATTTTACCCTCTGTAGACAAAGCAAAGGTTCCTGTATAACATCCCTGGTTAAACTGAACCTTCATTCATTTTACCTAGAAAAATGTGCAAATAAATGTACCTTTCAGCGTAGATTTACATGGTGATAAATAAATCTCAATCATGTTTTTGAAAATGAACTTTCCCTTAGGTTCTTTTATATAACACTGAGGTATGGGCTACTACTGGGAAAATGTGGATGTTATCTAACTTTCCATAGGCATAAATGACGGCAGTCATATTCTATGCTTCAGTATCAATAGAGGCAATAAACAATACTAAAAATACTCAAAACACATTCCGTTACAGCCATTTGTTCTTAAAACTAAAAAGTATAAACCTTGCATTTAGATGTAAACAAAAACAAAAAACAACAACAAAAATTTAGCAAATACACAATTCTCCCAAATAACCAATGGCATTTATTTTAACAGGCGAGCATAGGCATGTTAAGGCATTCAGGTACCCGTAAAATACAAAGCCATTCAATTTCAGTTCCACACCTAGCTCTTAAGCACAAGGAACTTCTACTGAAGCATAGTCTAATTCAAGCAAAGGGTGCCATTTTTACCACACTTGGAACTCTCAGGCTTGGGAGTAAGAGGTTTCTATTAATATTACAATCTCCTTTGCTCTCAATGCTGTAGACATCAGCTTCACCTTAATGCTGCACAAATAATACAGCTCGATTCAAGCTGGAGTCTTTGGGTGCTGCTGTCAGCCACTCTCTCCAGCATCTTGGGATGGCTATTTTCCATTTATTATTTTCTGTGGAAAGCAAGAACCTGTCTCTTTTGAGTGTCAACAACTTTGATGGTTTCTCACTGCGGAGGAAAGGAGATAAATTATTCTGGAGAAGAAGCTTTCTTTTTTCTCGGTGTTACGTGTGAAGGGCCTGGCACTTCTAAGAAAGCAGTTGGTATTCTCCAAGGCTTTTTTCTCTAGCCGATATTAATTTCAGGGCTTGGTGAATGTGAATCAGGTATCATCCTCCATAAAAAAAGGTATTTTCAGGATGTGTTCTGAAAAGGCTACTTTTGCACTTGAGCTTTCCATTTTAATAAGCCATCCTTAATTTAAAGAATCTATAATGAAAGGACCTTTGTAAGACTTGAAGATCCAAGTGGCCTGGAGTTGAGGAATACCACAGAGGCTTTGGTTGTGGACCACAGTGATTAAAGCATACATTGTCCCTTGCTGCCCAACCCGAGCTGTGGCCCCTTGGACATGTTTCTTTACATCTTTCAGCCTCCACTTTCTCACCTTTAAATTAGGGATGTCAGAGAACCCAAGTTAAGGGGCGAGACTGAGGAGGCAGCGCTCCGCACAGTGACCAGTACCTGATAAGCATTGAGGAACTCAACACGTGAGCTGTCATAGAAAGCAGCAGCTTTGCAGAAGGCTGTCTGGAAGCCAAGCTACATGTTCATAAACATCATGTGTCAATTAAAAATAAAAACATTTTCCATGTTACAAAGTGGTGGCTTATTTAATCCAGTGAATTCATGGGTAACATGGAATACATCTTATACTAAATTCCTCTCTATCATAAATAGCATTAAAACCAAGTTCCAGTCTTGGACATTCTATGTGGAAGAAAGCTTGTAGCTGGGTCCACGGGGATAGTTAAATAACAATCCTGCCGGCTGGACGCAATGGCTCATGCCTTGTAATCCCGGCACTTTGTGACGCCAAGGTGGGAAGATCATTTGAGGTCAGGAGTTTGAGACCATCCTGGTCAACATGGTGATACCACGTCTTGACTAAAATACAGAAGTTAGCCAGGCATGGTGGTGGATGCCTGTAGTCCCAGCTACTTGGGAGGCTGAAGCAGGATAATTGCTTGAACCCAGAAGGCAGAGTTTGCAGTGAGCTGAGATGGTGCCACTGCACTTCAGCCGGGGTGACAGAGTTAGACTCTGCCTCAAAACCGAAACAAAACCAACAAAACACTGCCCACAGGGGCAGGGGAGATCAAAGAGATGCCTGAAAAGTTCACAAATAACTGTTACCAGTATTCAGAAGACGGAGACAGTACCTCCTGCAGGGCAGTAAAGGCAAGAACTGAGAAGACTTCTAGGAGTAGATGGATAGGTTTGGGATTTGTAGAGAAGAGAAGGCAGTGAGATGGGAGGAAGAGTGCCAGCCAAAGCGTTTGTGCCAGACGCTGTGCTAAGCTCCATATTCATGCAGATTCATTTAACCCTCACAAAACTGGTTGAAGTATTTTTCATATATTATTAAGGATGAAAGGAAGGCTCAGAGTGATTAAGTCTCTCATCTAGACTCACACAGCTGACGAGTGGCAGGGCCAGGGCTAGAGCTCAAGTTTGTCTGAATCTAAGTCTTTCCCAAAACCTAAAATGCAATAAAAAATAAATAAATAAATAAAACCACAATACATGGAGAATGAAAGGGTGAGTGGCTCAAACCTGGCCGGAAGACAGCATGGGAAAGATGACTGTGGGGAATACACTGAGAGACTTGAGGGACAAACTCAGCCCAGACTGCCCTGGGGTCAGGCTCAGGTCCTGGGGTTCTGATCATTAGGTACTGGGGGACACAGGACGTTTTGGAATGAAGGGTGACATGCTCAGATCTGTGTACAGGTAGATTCACTGTGGAAGGCCCCACCATCAATGATTAGAGAGGAGAGTGCTGGGACTCGGTCCTACAAAGTTCTCATTAAACCTCTCTGGGCACCATTTCCCACAGAAGCTGAGCCACTCAATCCCAAAGGCATGAGAAAGCAGTATTCTTCCAGAGTCCAAGCTTCTGTTTTCTAGAGTAATAGTTCCACATACATTGAATGCCATAGAAGAAAATGTTTATATGCAGATCACAAAAGTGTTTTCTACCCTGAAACTCTAGAGAAGTAGTTCTTAAACTATAACATACATAAACAAATATCCAGAGAGCTTGTTATAATGCAAATCTGCAAACTCCAGCCTCAAAAATAGTGATCTAGGGGATCTCAGGAAGAGGCCCAGAGCCTGCAAGTGAACTGCCTCATAATTGCAATGCAGGTGGCCTCTAGGCAAACTTCTAGAAACTCGGGCCTAGGGGACCCTGTCCCTACAGAAAGAGCCCCTATTCTAGAACATCACATAGTGGTATGGTTCAAATGTGTCCCCAGAAGGTCATGTGTTGGAAACTTAGTCCCCCACGCAGCAGTGTTGAGAAATGAGACGTTCATGCGTAGATTAACCCGTTCATGATTTAGTAGACTAATGGATTAATGGCTTATTGAGGGAGGGGGCTAGTTATCACAAGAGTAGTTCTGTTATAAAGCCAGTTTGGCCATCTGTTGTGAGCCCCCACTGTGTGATGTCCCCAGCCACCTCAGGCCTATGCAGAGTCCCCACCGGCAAGAAGACCCTCACCAGATGCAGCCCCTCAACTCTGGACCCCCCAGCTTACAGGATTCAAATAAAGAATTTTTTTCTTTGTAAATTACCCAGTCTTAGATGTTCAGTTATAGCCACAGGAAATTGACTGAGGCACAGATGCATAATGAAAATGGCCCCAAAATACAAAATAAGAACTGTTCCATGACCTTTTACCGCAGTTCCATTGTGCACTCCTTCTACTGAAGCCTGTCTCCTTCTGCTTTCTGAAAAAAAAATATGGCAGAGCAAAAGGAGACGTTGAGGGTTTCTTTTACAGTTCACTCACAAAGCCCTCTGCACACAGTAATGGACTCCAGAATTGAATCCAGGGGTACAAATGTCTACCATTATTTACCAACTAAATTGCCCAAATTTGCCACTCTTTATCTTCATCAGGAAACCCATTTTTCCTCCTCAAAAAGTACTTGCAAAATAGGTAAACATTATGCTGAGAAAATACTACATGGCTCACTGAGAAGAATTATCTAAAAGGTTATCCAAATCTGAGCCGGCCATTAGACACCGTGAGCATTAAGAGGAAATGTGCTCTGGCGGGTAAGGGAAATTCAGGACTTGAATATAATTAGGTATTGAAAAGGTGGCAGAACCGAGAGGGTGTTAAAACTAGGTGAGCCTGTGAGAAGGAAAACATAGGACGAGAACCACCAAACCAGTCGTGAAGACTGCATTTATCAAAGCGGGCAGTTTACACAAGGCTGGAGTGAAACGTCAGCTCCGTGTGTTCATGACTTGTTTGTTACACAAAGGGTTCGTGCTTTTCCCAAAACACCATCTTACATCCAGGGACAAGGTCTAGCAAAGATTAGATTTACTCGATTTGCCTTCACATCAGTTGCATTTCTGACAGTTATGTGTGGTGCTTATAAAGAGCCTTTCAGAAGGAAATTCGCAACCTGCCACATGAGGGAAACTCAAAAGTACCCACTTGAATAGGACTCCGTCAGCACTGATGTTCAGGAAATGGTCTTCAAAAATCCCAAAAGAAACTTTAACTTTAAAAATAATGACAATGTTCACAACAAAATTCTTTTAACCCTCCTGTATGCTGGGAAATTTTCATGATAAGAGCTGGAGAAGATGTTTGTCAAAGGATACAAAATGTCAGTGAAGAGGAATACGTTCAGACCTATTGTGCAACATGGTGACTGCAGCTATAACAAGGTATGATACATCACACATTGCTGAGAGTGGATTCGGAATGTTCTCATGACAAGAAAATGGTAAGTGGGTGATGAAATGAATGATAATCCGCTTGATTTAGCCATGTCAGTGTGTGTGTGTGTGTGTGTGTGTATGCATATGTGTACACACATATCATGTTTTACACCAGAAACCCACAAAATCCAACAAAAATGTATACTTCAACTTAAAACAGGAGAAAACTTTCATAATAAAATGTTGAGAAAATGACATCAGGAAATCAGCAGGATGGTACTGGGGAGCACATAGTTACCTTGAGCTGTTCTAGTTCTTAAGTTGGAAGATGGGTTTGTTTTATTAACATGCCTTGCATTTACATACACCTGTGATATCTATTCCTTTTGTTCAAATATTACCTAATAATAAATTTTAAAGAGAACAAAATGGAGATGACTAACTATATTCCATGTGAGTTGCTGTTAGGGACACAGCAAAATGTCAACTACCTTAAACCATTCTTCTTTGCTTACTATCCACACATGGCAAGGGAAGGGACATTATGACAACGTTCTCTAGTGTGTCAATAAGTTGGTTAAAATAAAAACTTTGTGCACCCCTTAAAAAGGAAAGAAAATTCCCTGGGGCTGGTTTTGCTATTGTGAGCTGACAGTCTTTTTTCATAAGGAAAGAAAAAAAAAGCTACTAAATAACAGTGAAGCTTTGATGTGATAGCCAGGGAGCTTATCTGAGCTCATTCCAGCTTCCAGGAGACAAGAACCTTGGTCTGGGGCTACTCCAGAGAATCATTCTTGGTCTGGGTTGACACAGGGAGAAGATCAAGGAAGCAGAGAAGGAATTGGGGTTATCTCTGAATTACGTCAATAGTAAGCAGAACAAGACACACCGTTAGATCAAGGAGTAGAAGACCTGCAGACACTAAGAAAGAAACAGCATCTACAAAGGTGACTGGAGAAGGGTTGGCTCTGAGACCTGCTATGCATGACCCTGAAAACCCATGCTGATAAGGGTCCAGCCTCCCTCCTAAGTGATCTCCATGGATCCTCCAGTAGCAATGATGGTGCTTCAGAAACTGGGGCTTTGTCAGGAACTGGGGGACAAACCCCTTTCTTGTGTAGTAGGATATTTATGACATCTTCCCAATATGCTCTGAAATTTCACCTATCAAGATTCATTTAAGGCTAGGCACTGTGGCTCGTGCCTGTAATCCCAGCATGTAGGAAGGCCGAGGTCAGAGGACTGCTTGAGACCAGGAGTTCAAGACCAGCCTGGCCAACAAAGCAAGACATTTTGTCTACAAGAAAATTTTGAGAAAATTAGCCAGGTCAGATGGTACATGAGTGTAGTCCCAGCTACCAGGGAGGCTGAGGTAGAAGGATCTCTTGAGCCAGGAGTTGGGAGTCCTCAGTGAGCTTTGATCACCCCACCACACTCTAGCCTTACCGAGACCGTGTCTCCCCAAAAATTCATTTAAAACAATAGGTACATGGGTGGTGGCAGTGATATTGTGAGTCTTTCATACCCTAAAGCTGAGGTCCCCAAATCCTGGACCATAGACAAGTACTGGTCCTTGGCATGTTTGGAACCAGGCTGCACAGCAGGAGGTGAGTGGCAGGTGAGAGAGCATTACTGCCTGACCTCTGCCTTCCGTCAGATCAGTGGCCGCATTAGATTCTCATAGGAGGTGAACCCTACTGTGAACTGCACATGAGAGGGATCTAGGTTGCGCATGATCTGAGATGGAACAGTTTCATCCCCCAACCAACCCCCGACCCCGTGGAAAAACTGTCTTCTATGAGACCAGTCCCTGGTGCCAAAAATGTTGGGGACTGCTGCCCTAGAGAACTTTAATGAATCAGATGGTTTTCCTAACACATGGGGAGGGGCGGACAGCCACTGGAGGCAACATATGATCACTGGATGCTTAGGAGAAACCAAAACTTTCTATTGACTGGCCCTAAAGAAACCAAACCATTCTTTCTAGAAACCAGATAGGAAAACCTTTCTGCCCTGCTCATCCTTGCAAAGTGGCCCTTTAGTTTTCCTCTGTGTCTTTTTTAGTCACCATTTGCAGGTGGCTCGGATGTGACTGGAATGGCATCATACATCTGAAAACTGGGATTTGCTATCTTTGTTTCAATTTTCCCAAGAGCCCTGGCTTCCGATTACATTTTATATAGAACCAGAATATGTAAGATAGAGAATCAGAGTAACTCTAGCTGTAAGGAGCTGGGTGTCTAAACGCATTGGCGTCTGTCAATGTGGCGTGAAACCACTGCTTTGGAGAGACTCTGGGTTACGAACCTCAGCCAGTGGGTGCTTAAAGGCACAGTCAAGGGCTAGACAAAGGCAGACGAATGTGAAATGGTCTAGCTGTCTGTATCCTTCTGGCTGCTCATTTGTTCCATCTTGAGTAAAAAAGCGTTTCTGCTCCCACACACATGAGTTCTTCATGCTGTGTCCAAGGATCACTCACAATGCCACCCAGAAAATAAGAGTATTTCCCAATATCAGGTATTCCTGTGAGCCTCTTATAATTAGGGCAGACTCCTAATTGTCACATTTGTTCCCTTTAGGGATCTGTGCCAATTAAGAAGATTGTGAGTTCTGGGGAAGGGAGACAGGGCGGAAAGGGCTGAACCCTCGTTGTCTCATATCTTTTTTGTTTATTTTTCTCACACTTAAAGCATGTTTATAAAAGTGACATTAAACATTAGGCAACACATTTACATTTAATGCATATAGTAATGGTTGAGTTAGTTAACATGGGCGTAATTCAACCCTGCCTAGATGTATACATGGATTTGATGTATAAACATAGGCATGTGTGAAATAATTTACTGAAAAAAATAATCCTAGAAATCTCTAAAGCCCAATAGTGAAAATATTAAGAGTTTTAGTTTTGCTTTATTTTATTTTATTTATTTCGAGACAGTCTCACCCTGTCCCCTAGGCTGGAGTGTAGTGGCATGATCTGGGATCACTGCAACCTCCACCTCCTGGGTTCAAGTGGTTCTCATGCCTCAACCTCCTGAGTAGCTGGGAGTATAGGTGCCCACCACCGAGTTTGGCTAATTTTTTTTTTTTGTATTTTTAGTAGAGACAGGGTCTCATCATATTGGCCATTCCTGACCTCAAGTGACCCATCTGTCTCAGCCTCCCAAAGTGCTGGGATTACAGGCAAGAGCCACCGCGTCTGGCCTTTTATTTTATTACCTATAAGGAACTAAATAACATTCAGCAACTGTAAAAATCATTTATCTGCTTGAAGATTCAGCTCATCAAAACTTAAAGCCGACAGCACACATGTAACATTAAACTAATCTCAAAAGCTGTCAAACAAAAGACCCCAAAAGCATTTTACATTTATTATCTACAAGTGCCATCTTACTGCAAAAGATTTCTTATAATGTAGCCAACAACAGGGAGAGGGATAAAAATGCCCAGTCCTTTGAGGAAGGTTCTGTATTTAACACTTTCAAGTCTGATCATTTATCATTCTCAGACAATTCTTCAAAATCTCAGCTTAGAGATTTTTCTAGGATATGAGCTAAACATCCCGTTTTCCTTTCATTGTACTGCACACATCTGCTATAAACTATGGTACTGAATTAGTTTTTATGAGACTGTTTCCCACTTGTTTGCCCGCATGGAGCTCCTGAGGGTCGTCCTATACGTGGAGCCTGGCCAGGACGCTCACTGCGTCCGAAAGTTTGATGCCCAAACTTTTCAGTGTTCATTCAAGCTTTGAGCAAGAGCAAAGAAATAGCAGACTTACGGGATTGGAAATACAACTGTGAAAAATGAGATTTTATAAAAGCAGGACGTAGAAACTTAATCATCTGAGAGTGTGTGGGGGTGTGTGTGCACGTGTCTTTCACAAGTGACCTTGGGCAGTTCAATATTTAGTGGAATCACATTTCCCAGCACTCAGAATAGTTTTGGAACTCCTTGGTTGTAGAAGCATAATCTTCATTCCACATCAGGAAGTGAAGCATTTTTTTTCAAAACTCACGCACTTATTTTCATTTTTAAGTTAAAATTTGAGAAGACTCAAATGCCAAATGCATGGATTTTCATGCTTGTGCACTCCCACCTGACCAGCTACCGTGTGCCCTGTTGAGCTTTTGTAAGGAAGTAAAAATGCGACTGATCTGCAATAGAGTCACTTACTCTAGGCTCGAGGACATTGGTTTCACTCATGTTTCCCCTGGCTGCCTCACCTTTTGCACACACATTTTCATTTTCCTCCCTGTGTGGGAAAGGACATTCACCCTGCACAAGTGCTGCTCCGCCCTAATTTCAGCTCAGCCAACTCTGATTTCCTTGGGGTCTATGCATTCACTCTATCCCCACCTTTGCAGGGTCAGGTGGGCCACTTTCATGTCTCACTGGACAGCTAGCATCCACTTAAAAGGTCCTTCTCAAACCCACTCTCACTTCCCAACCCATCCTCCAGGCCTGGATGATCTGTGAATTCACTTTCTCTGAAAACAAACCATGCACCTTTGACAAGGCCCTTTAAAACTTAATCCCTGCTACCACTATTTTCCAGGCACCCTGGCCTCTGCCAGAGAGTGCGCTGTCCCTTTAGGGTCTGTTCATGGGCTGTAATTTTATGGTGACTAACCCCTTCTTTTGGACTAAGCTAATTTGCATGGGTTTCTGTTATAACCAAGAGTCCCAATGCATATCTGACTGGGAGCCAAGGGCCTCCACTAAATCAGCCGTCTCCAACCTTTTGGGGACCTGGGACCTGTTTCATGGAAAACAATTTTCCACAGAACCCTTTCTGGGGGAAGATGATTTTGAGATGATTCAAGAGCATTACGTTTTTTGTGCACTTTATTTATACTATTATTACATTGTAATATATAACATATATACATGTACATATTATTACATGTAATAATATAAAGTGACAGGTCATCAGGCATTAGATTCTCATGAGGAGCCCGCAGCCTAGATCCCTTGCATGTACAGTCCACAATAGGATTTGTGCTCCTATGAGAATCTTATGTCACTACTGATCTGACAGGAGGAGGAGCTCAGGCAGTAATGCTTGCTCACCTCCTGCTATGAATCCCAGTTCCTATCAAGTCATGGACCAGTACCAGCCCTACGGCCCCGGGACTGGGGACCCCTACATTAAATGATACATCCAGTGTTTCTGATAAAGGTGATGTCAGACAAAGTCATCACTTACTCTCTATACATGTGGCTCTGTGCTACCCTAGAGGGTCAAGATCTATCAGCCTCCCCATCCCCTGGGGGTGGGGAACTGGCGTCAGGAGGAGGGAAATAAGATGTGACTAAGATACAAAGGTAAGAAAAGCAACATAATGTAATTTCTGTTAAGGGGTTTATAACACTGGTCATTCTAGGCAAGAGC
Source organism: Leontopithecus rosalia (assembly GCA_028533165.1). NCBI lineage: Eukaryota > Metazoa > Chordata > Mammalia > Primates > Cebidae > Leontopithecus > Leontopithecus rosalia. The sequence goes on from CM052658.1 coordinate 106,034,730, forward strand.
AAAGCACTAGCACATTATAATTAAACCCATTATTTTTACTCTCATAGAAGTAAACTTGGGCTGAGTTGGGATGCTTGAGTTCTTTTTCTGAGCTTTCCCTGGACACCAGTGCTTCTCAGTGGAGAAAAGGGTGGATCTCCGAGGGGTATCCATCAATGTCTGGAGACATTTTTGGTTGTTACGACTTACAGTGGAGAGGGTGGGGGTGAGTTGCTACTGGCATCTTGTGGGCAGAGGCCAGTACGCTGCTGTTGACCCTGCCATGCACGGGGCAGTGCCCAGACAAAGAAGCACCCAGCCCCTGGGAAACACAGCTCTAGGCTCTACACCTCACCTCCATGCCGGTATTTCCTAACTTCCGGATCTCACCTAACTTATCATCAAAGTATAGTGGAAAGATGACAGAATTGAGAATGGAAGTTCTCTTAGCCATGAGAGTAGCAATGAATAGCATAGATTCCTTGTTAATTTCCCAATAATGTAAATGAGGGGGAGCATTTGATTTATTTCTGGATTAATTTCATACAAGTAACACATGAACTTATTCTCCTTGTAAAAAAATGTAAACATTCCAGATAAAAGTAAAGTCCTCCAAGCAACCACCCCCGACCCCAGCTCTCAGAAGTCACCATTTCGGTTTATTATCAGTTTGGTGCATATCTTTCTGAAGTGAAAAGTGACAAATTTCCTGACCCCCAAAAATGTTTTATTTCACCAATCTGGTTGGAGTAGAATCATATCTTGTCAGCGTTTTAACATGCATATTGCTAATTACAGGTAAAACTGAGTATCCTTGCATATACTCATTGACTTTTATTTCCTCTGTGAATTGTCTGTTCACCTCCTTTAGTGATTTGTGTCTGTCTGTGGATGTGTCTCTTATCCCTATTAATTAATACATGCTATTATTATTATTATTATTATTATTTTAGAGAAAGGGTTTTGCTGTGTCACCCAGGCTGAAGTGTAGTGGTGCAACCACAGCTTACTGCAGCCTCAGACTCCTAGGCCCAAGTGATCCTCCCACCTCAACCTCCTGAGAAGCTGGGACTTCAGGCACATGCCACCATGTCTGGCTAATACTTTTTTTTAAATTTGAGAAGATGGGGTCTCAGTATGTTGCCCAGGATGGTCTCAAACTACTGGCCTCAAGGGGTCCTCGCACTTCAGCTTCCCAAATTGTTGAGATTACAAGCGTGAGCCGCCATGCCCAGCTGGCACATACATATGAGGTACATCCCAAGGTCCCTGTGTGTTCACCTGTATCCCTGCACTCAACATGCTGCATAATAATTATATGTTTACTTGTCTCTCTTTCTCTCTCATAGGCTGAACATATAATTGTGGTCCGAATTAATGGTATCATTCCACAGTTCAACAAACACTCATAAACACCATCATTGTGCAATGCAGGTGCAAGATATTGGGGACATCATGCAAATGTGAAACAGTCCCATTCCCTCTCCTCATGACATGTATGCAAATCTGTTTGTAAAAATAAACTAGTTAGTAATTCAACAAATGCCAAAAGATAAGTATAGACCACGGGGTATGAGGATTCAAAGAAGGGAGGAATAATTATACTTGGTGGTGAGGTGTCAGTGAGGGGTATGTGTGATGTGGGAGTATTCAGGAGTGCTGGGTTTAGAGTATGCTTGTCTGGTTCGAATTCTAGCTCCAACATTTATTTACTAGCAAGCCATCTAACCTCTTCAAGCCTCAGTTTGTTTCATCTTTAAAACAGGGTGTGTGTTGGTGTGAGTGATCATAGTAGTACCTGCCCCAGGAGACTGTTTAAGAATTAAATGAGGTGATCCTAGCAACACTTTTCTCAGCAGTTACAGGAGAGAGGGTGGTACTTGAACTGAGACTTAATGCTAGAAGACACTTACATGGGCGGAAAGCAAATTTGTGAAGGTTTGGCTTTTACTCCACAATCCCTCATCCTTCTTTTTTTACCCTTTCCTCCCTTAATCCTCCTGAACACACATTTCCTGAAACATTTAAGAAAGTCATGTCAATCTCCTTCACCAGGCTCTTGTCTGTAATCCTAGCACTTTGGGAGGCTGAAGCAGGTGGAACACCTGAGGTCAGAAGTTCATGACCAACCTGGCCAACATGGCAGAACCCCATCTCTACTAAAAATACAAGTAGCCGGGCGTGGTTGTGGGCACCTGTAATTCCAGCTACTCCAGAGGCTGAGGCAAGAGAATTGCTTGAACCCCAGGGGGTGGAGGTTGTAGTGAGCTGAGATCACACTATTGCACGCCAGCTTGGGCCAAAGAGTGAAACTCCATCTAAAACAAACAAACAAACAAAAAACAATAACAGCAATAAAAATGAACAAACAAAAACTCCTTCACCAGAGAGGAAGGAAGACTTTTGACCATGTCCCATTCATATTTGGGACCCAGCCACTCCAGCTGTGCTTGAACCATGCAGAAACTCATAAACACTGGTTGAATAATTGAATGAGTGAATGAGTATATTAATAGGTAAGGAGTTAGAGGGAAAGTCCTCTTTTAAATCTGGATTGGGACTCAGAATCTCAACACATGCAAATGACTGATGGCTTGGTTTTATACCTCTGGCATGACTGAAATAAATAGAAAGGAAGTTGTTTATTTCTGCTGGAGACACAGCATCTCAACTTTATTTGTCTTAATATAAAGCTCATAGCATGCTTTCACAACTGCTGGCATGATTGATTGTAAGGAAACTATTGCCAAAAAAAACCCCTCAGTGATTAGAGTGGGTTCACAATGCCTGTCCCTGGATAAAAAAAGCATCACACAACCAGAAACCAAAAGTTGTACATAGGAGAGTTGTGTCCTTTTCAAATGCATAAAGAGCAAAAAGAAAAACAGTCTTATGTTCTCAAAGCTAAACTGCACAGAATAAGCATCTCACACCTTCATGTATAATTAAATTGTTATTAATGACCTTTAATGTCATTAGAGCCTGTTGTATTCAAACACACACACACACACACACACACACACACACACACAAACACCTCAAAAGCCTAGTGTCCTTTGCATTATTTTCTAACCTCATGTGTATATTGTAACATAATTCATACACAGTGCTCTAAAATTGGAAATTGTATGCACATGGCTGCCAATGTGTTCTGGAATTCTCCAACTCTGGACACAAAAGTGAAAACAGGAAAAGAAAAAGGGAAATTGATACATTTCGATAAACATCATAAACAACCAGTGTACTGTAATAATACTTGAAATAGATGCCAGGGAAAATTAAAATCCCTTTCGTTTCCGTCATTTTATTATTTTCATAATTTGGGGATTGAGAGACCCTTACCACTGAAACCACATTTCAAGCCAGACTAACTTACAGCATTTCTCCAAAAGTAGAAAGGTTCTGAACCAGTGAGCAGCTACAAATGAAGACAAAGGGGCATTCCCTGACTCACAGAGGAAGGAACCTTTAGAAAGCATTGATTCATCCTTCTGCCTTCAGCCACGACTCTTCACTCTTAGGACGCTCTCTGATAAATGAGTTTGTGTTATGATGACCTGCAGAGTGCAGGACAAATCTTCTAAATTGTGCACCACGGAAGCGCAGCTCCATGCTCGGCATCTCCTCTCTGATTCTGGAAGACTCTGCACTTGCCTCATACGCATCATCAGTCCTGAAGGTCTAACCCTAGGACATGGCCCTCTCTGTCCTTGCCTCTTTCTCCATCAGTTCGCCCTCCTTCCATAGCAAAAGCAAAGTCCAGTCCAGTTCAGCCCTGACATACACCCACTATGCACCAAGGACTGTGCCAGGGATGCTGACCCTGCAGGGGCCTGACCCTCAGGAGCACTGACAACGGAAGGAGGCAGGGGAGGGTCCTCCTGTGGGGAGCACAGGAGGGGTGCCCTGAGGGGAGTCTGGGCACACAGCACGGGTGCCAAGCAGCTCCCTCCACTCAAGGCTTAACCCAGAGGACACCCTGGTACTCTCCTGATTTCCCAATGCTGCTGAATCCTCCCCCAGGAGGCCCCACTGGCACCTTCAACTCAACTTATACAAAACACTATTTCAATATGTGCTAACATTTTATTGGTCGTGCACTTTATTAGCTGCTTTAATTTTCTGAAAGTAATTGAGGCAAAAAGAAATCATAAAAACAATGAATAAATGCCCATGACCATGGCCAACCCTTTTTGTTCCTGCCTTCCCTGCTGCCTCCCTGTCTCCAGCCCGTGGGACCAGATGCCTGGAGCCAACTCCAACTTCTCTCTGGCCATTCCTTTCCCCAACCTGGTCCTCGGCTGCTCTTTGACCTCCCGCCTGTATCAGCTCCTTTTCATTCCCACTGCCTCCACCCAAACCTGGGCCTCCAGCTGCTTTCTTTGTTGCCTGCCCTGGCTCTTCTCCCTGTGTGAAATCTGCCAGTCAGGGAAAGATGACCCCCTACCCGCCTCCAGCCACCCAAGGCCAAGTTTTTTTCTCTTAGACTCAGATTCTAGACATACTAAATAAATTACTTGCTCTTGCAAGAACAGGGCGATGACTTCCTTCTTTATAGTTTGATTCAACTGTTTGAGTCACCTGCAATATCCTCATCTTTGCTCGTCCAAATGCTTCATTGTTATAGTGAACCCCAAGTTTCTCTTCAAAGAATCAGTATGTCAGTATGTTCAGCTCTCTGATTCTTCAATACTCTTATTTTTTTTTTTGAGACGGAGTTTCACTCTTGTTACCCAGGCTGTAGTGCAATGGCGCGGTCTCGGCTCACCGCAACCTCCGCCTCCTGGGTTCAAGCAATTCTCCTGCCTCAGCCTCCTGAGAAGCTGGGATTACAGGCACATGCCACTGTGCCCAGCTAAATTTTTGTATTTTTAGTAGAGACGGGGTTTCACCATGTTGACCAGGATGGTCTTGATCTCTTGACCTCGTGATCCACCCGCCTCGTCCTTCCAAAGTGCTGGGATTATAGGTGTAAGCCACCATGCCAATTCTCTATTTTGAAGTTTAACTTCCTTGTAATTCCAGTAAACAACCTTCTCCACCCATTCTAATCAGTAGTTTACATCTGTTCCCCCTCCCCTCTGCTCCATCCTGACTCATCCCAGTCACCTGCTCCAGTCACCTTCTTTGACCTAGGTCACCCTGGCTATCTGCTCTGACCCGCCTGTAACCATCCTTCCTGCCAAAACACCCACCCTCCCACTCTAGTTTGGACCCTTGCTCTCTTTCAAATAGCCAATCAGGATTAGTTTAGCTTGTGAGGTCTAACTCTAGCCAATAGGGGAATGACACAGTAGCAGGGACAACCCTCATCAGGCATAATTACCCCTTCCCCTCCTTGTCCAAGCATGTGGCTGCCATTGCTTCATTCATGCGCCACACCCTTCTATAGAAGCAAACTGCCTTGCTGGGAGGATTTATCTTCAATTGCTATTTCTTTTGTGGCATTGAAATTTTACTTATAACACCATCAAATCCAAACATCTCTACCATTTCTCAGGGGTTAGACCCAAGATGTGAGAATTCCCGGCAGCCACATGCAGCAGGCAGGGAGGGAAAGAACAAGATTAGGAAGAATCAAAGCAGAGTCACTTGGGGGAGCTCAGCTGATGGGACCTGGGGCAACTCTTTCCCAGGGGTCATGACTGGTCACTGAATCTGGGTTCTGGCTGACAGCTGGGGATAGAAGACTGGGAGCCTGAGGGTGACTTGTAGCAAGCTCCCTGGATGACTGGCATATCGTCTGCAACTTGGTCTGGACCTTCAAATGGAAGGTCAGCGAGCCCAGAGAGATGGGCTGAAGAATCTAGCCAGAAGCAGAGCTTGCCTTCATCTCCCCAGTCTTCACAGCACCTCCCTCCAGACAGAACAAGGGTGGTGTTTGGCACACAAAGGGAACTTCTGTCACCGCCTGCAGTGAAGGTGTGTGTGTGTGTGCGCGCATGCGCAGTGTGTGTGTGTGTGTATGCGTGTGCATGCACAGTGTGGGGGTGTGTGTGTGCACAATGGGGGTGTATATGTGTGTGCACAGTGGGGGTGTGTATGTGTGTGCATGCACACTGATCAACGCGGTGTCCTTTCCACATACAGTTCACAAGCCAACCCAAGGTGAAATGTATTTGTGATCCTCAAACTAGTAATGACTCTGATGGGATTTGAGTTCTTTTCTTCCAACAGCTTGGCAATCGGGAGAAATTGTTCAAGAAGCCAGGTTTTTGTTTGCTTATTGGGAGTGGTTTGCACAGATGGGATAGAGCAAAAGGCTTTTGGGCTGTTCTTGTCTGTGCCATGTGCTTCTGGTCAACTCCTTTGCCTTTGCCTGCCCAGGTCTGAGGGTGCCGGGTTGTTTTGGTTAATGAGTCACACAGGCTTTGGAGTCTAAGAAAGGTAAGCGACTCTTCTGCCCACTGCTCATGTGACCTTGGACAACTTCTTTGACTTCTCTGAGACTCATGTTCTTCATCTGTAAAACAACAGTAACAAGAGTGGCCTCTTTATAGAGTTGTTGAGAGATTAGCTCAGATGATGCTTATAAACGTAGTTAGGACAATTCCTGGCACAGAATAAGTGCTCCATAAATTACTGCTGCTATTATTAGAATGTTATTATTACAGCAATGTGGGAGCTTTGTTTATAGGGACCACTAATTCGGTATTAAAAGGCATTATCAGGATCTCCAAGTGAGCTCTTACTCAGTTCTTCCTATGGAATCTCCTGGTTTACTGCCTGTAATAAGACGAATGGTGGCACTCCAAAAGATATGTCCACGTGCCTGGCAACTGTGAATGTGACCTTATTTGGGAAAAGGGTACATATGGAATTAAGTCAAGGATCTTGAGATAAAAAGTTCATCCTGGATTATTTAAGTGGGTCCTAAATCCAATAACAAGTGTCCTTGTGAGGGACACACAGAGGAGAGACAGAGAGAAGAGAAGGCAGACCATGGAGACAGAGGTTGGAGTGAAGCAACTGTAACCACTGAATAACTGGAGCCCCCGGAAGCTGGAAGGGGAAAGGCGCTGATTGGGCACTGGAGCCTCGGGAGGCAGTGCAGCCCCGCCCATGCCTGCATCTCAGACTTCTAGCCTCCAGAACTTTGGGAGAATATATTTCTACTGTTTTAAGCCACCAAGTTTGCAGTAATTTGTTATGGGAGCCCAAGGAAACTGATCCACTAACAAATAAGTTCTAAATATCATCCTGCCTTCTTTTTAAATTCCTTACAAAATGCAAAGACGCAAACAAAAAGTGGCCAAGAGTGATATGACACGCTAATGGATAGATCTTGATGTTCACTAAAGTGGACATCTGATAGTTTATGGTGTTCAATAACATGAAATCATTTTTTCCTTCCACCAGTTATGAGACAAGAGTGATCACAGAGCAAGAGACAGGCGCCACCATCACATCTGCATGTTAAGACAAGTGGGTGGTGAAAGGCACAAGCCCATGAAAAGCGCGGGCATTCGTGGAAAACGGGTCGCAGCCATAGCACAGAGGACACAGATGCACACAAGTGACACCGCAACAAACACACTTTGTAGAGAGGTGTGTCATGGGAAAAAAGGAAAAGGAAAAATCTAAAACACAAGGTCAATTAGCCGGGAATAACAGAATCACCTGGTCTTACTGATACAGAGACCTTAGAAGTTCACCCTCCAAAATAATGGAAGCAGTCATCACCTCTGCAAACTTAGCTTGAATATTTCCAGGAATGGAGAGTTCACTAATCTTAGAAGCCTACATTATCTGAAAGTGTTGTTTTAAATATCTTTCTCAGTCAGAGCCAGAGAAAATGTATCTTGCTGTATCATGCACCTACTGGTGCTGTTTCTGACTTAAGAATTGTACACCATCCTTTCATTAGTCAACAGATACTGCCTAGGCCTGTGCTGTGTGCCAAGTACTGTAATTACACAAGGATCTAGTGGCTTAGGAGCCCTCTGCTCTCTGGACAAGGCCACACCTGAGAGTGTAAGGCAAGCTGGTGATCAGAGAAGTTGCTATGAAATTTCTGACTTCCTCCCACCAGCTCTTCTCATTCTCAGGCTGAGTCTAAAACATCACCAATATGAATACCATTAAACAGCAAAATGAAAAATAATTGTACCAATAGCGTTAAAAAAAATCCCAAAGCGCTCTCAAAAAACATATCAGAGAAACCAATGGGCAACTGCAAAAGGGAGCTCTCTTGAAAAAGTGACACTAACTCAGATTGTTTTGTCTTCCTTCATTCCCAATCAGTCACTGCACACAGTTCCACCTGCGGATCTGGCAGGAGACAGAACCACTCCCTGGTGCCTGAGCTTTCAAAGGTCCTGGCCCCCGCCTCACTCCACAGGGCCCAGGGAACTCACACACCCAGAGCCAACATCCCCTCAAGAAAGCTGATGGTTTAGAAGGAGAAAAAAACTGGAGAAATGGAGAGATCGGAGAGATGTCATAACATTTAAACCAGGTAAACAAGTTGGATATGGTAAAAATTAAAAAATAAAAAATAAATTAAAATGGCATCAACTGTAAAAGGCACAGCACAGCGGGCCAGAACAGTGGAAGTGTTGAAACTCATGAACAAAAGAGCTTGTCCCTGAGGTGAAATTTGACACAATTTTATTGGTCTTTGTGAAAGAAATAGGAGAAATAACATTTTATTAATTTTATTTGTAAACCATTATAATTGCTAAAGAAATTTTCTTAAAAAAGAAAATTAATGACATGAATTAAAAGTATAGTTGGCCAGGTGTGGTGGCTTATGCCTGTAATCCCAGCACTTTGGGAGGACGAGGTGGGCAGATCCCCTGAGGTCAGGAGTTAGAGACCAGCCTGACCAACATGGAGAACCCGTGTCTCCACTAAAAATACAAAATTAGTCATGCATGGTAGCACATGCCTATAATCCCAGCTACTTGGGAGGCTGAGGCAGGAGAATCACTTGAACCTGGGAGGCAAAGGGTGCAGTGAGATGAGATTGAACCATTGCACTCCAGCTTGGGCAACAAAAGCAAAACTCCCTCTCAAAAAAAAAAAAAACAAAAAAAGGCATAGTAAGTGACAATAACAGTGTGGTTCTGGAACAGAACCACAGATCAATGGAAAGAGAAAACTCCAGAAACAAACCCTGATGTGTTGAAGACTTTGCGATAGTAAAAGTGACATTTCCAAACCAAGGGAGAATGGATGACTTACCCAACAAGCGGCTTTAGGACATTAACGGAGGGAAAACATTATATCTCTCTCTTATCAAAATGAAATCAAAGCATTGAAATGTCAAAAGAAAGAAAACCAGAAAAGTATGAGAAAATCCAAGTGGATAGTTACATCCTGCTGGGGGTGAAGGCAGCTCTTACTTTTCTAACCACAGGACTAAACCACAGCACCACAAGTGAAGCACTGAGCGCTCTGACCATAGAATGAAAAAAAGTATTTGTATAAAAAATAATCTTAAACAAAAATGGGGAAAATATTGAAAATATGTATAAAAGGCAATTCTTTACATATAAAGGCTATCTTAAATTATAGAATAAGTGAAAAACAGACTCATAGAAAAATGGGCAAAAATCATTAAGATGCCACCCACAAATCAATACATGCAAAGGGACAAAAGTACCTGCAAAACTGTTTAATCTCACGAGTTATCAAAATAATGGGAAGCAAAGCAATTGTTTAATTTTCTCATTTATCAATTGGCGAGGATTTTAATAAACAAGAAAATAGTGTATGTGCTATATTTGTAAACAAACAAGGAAATGCTTTTATATATTTGTAAAGATAAAGAAAATGCTTTTTGTGTGTTAGTAGAGTTATAAATTCCTAAGAAATCTCTGACGGACAATTTGGCAATCTCAAAAACTTTAAAAATGTGTGTATACCTGTGACCAAGTTCTTTTTAGAAATTTTAGAAATTTTTTTTGGAGGAAACTAACATATCAATGTATAAAGGTTTAGTTAAAAGGATATGAAAGCCAGAGTTATTTGCATAAGAGATAAATGGTTAAATAAACTGTCAGATTCACGCAATGGCGTGAATGCTTAGTGCAGCAGTTCTCAGGCTGTGGTCCCTAGACCAGCAGCCCCAGCACTATCTGGGAACTTGTTAAAAATGCAAATGATCTGGCCTTTCCCACCTACTGAATCAGAACCTCTGTAGAGCGATGGCCAGGAAACTGTGTTTTCACAAATCTTCTGCATGATTCTGATGCACACTATAGTTTGAGAACTTCTCTTTTGGTGTATAAGTCAGGGTCCCAGAAACTAGATGAGACACTTGAATTGGGTATTTGAAGCATTTTGAACCATTCACAACAAGAAAGTAAACCACAAGCAAGGTACAGTTACCATTCTGTCGAGGATATGGTAACTGGAACCCAGGGAGAGGTAGCTACTGGGAATGACTGCCGGATGGAGCAGGTAAGATGGATAGGGGAGGGGATGAGATTGGAGGGGCAGATGGAATGTGCAGCACGTGCCCACATTGGAAAGGATGTGCAGGAGAATATCCACATGAAAGGTGTTTATGAAATAACCAGTTTTTTTTTTTTTTGAGATAGAATCTCGCTCTGTCACCAGGCTGGAGTGCCATGGTGCGATCACAGTTCACTGAAACCTCCCCATCCTGGGTTCAAGTGATTCTCCTGCCTCAGCCTCCCGAGTAGCTGGGACTACAAATGTGCACTTCCATGCACAGCTAATTTTTTGCATTTTTAGTAGAGACAGGGTTTCACCATGTTGGCCAGGATGGTCTCAATCTCTTGACCTTGTGATCTGCTCACCTTGGCCTCCCAAAGTGCTGGAATTACAGGCATGAGCCACCGCGCCCCGCCAAAATATCCAATTTTTAAAAAGCAGTACCCAGTTTCTTTTTCATTCAGAAATATATATCATACATATTTTGTATGCACCCACACATATGCGTGCAGAAGTGCTTGTGGGATAAATGCAAAGTACTAACAGTAGTTACGTCTAGATCTTGAGATAATGGGTAAGTTCTTGTTACCTGATCCTGTTTGCTTCTCTATGTTTTCTAAACGTTCTACAATAAACATGCAAGAAAAAAAGTTTAATGCATTCCCTTAAACAAAATCATGAATAGCAGAATCTCAAAGAAAATTGGAAAACTGGTATGTTTCCCCAATATCTTAATCTTCATTATTTATGGATAATCACCACCCATATTGGTTAACCTATATTGCCTTTTACCTTGACAAGTTTTTGGAAGCAGTGTGGTTATAAGAAGAGAAAATGTAATAAATAATACTTAGTACTAATTAGCAAACATCTTCAGTGACTACTCCAAATAAAACACTGTGGACAAAGTGCTTTCTGAATTACCTCAATCAATACTCAACAAAAAGCTTAAAAGCCTTGTTATGATTATGCTTCACTGTACGGATAAGGAAATTAAAGCGAAGATACGTGAGTTACCTGTACCAGCCTACACCTTCACTTGTCACCGTAGGGGAGCAAGGACTCAGACCAAAACTGTTTAAGGCCAAATTCTCCGCTCTCCATTGCTGTGGATGTGAGGGAATATGATTTTGAAAATAGTGTATTGGCCGGGCACAGTGGCTCATGCCTATAATCCCAGCACTTTGGGAGGCCAAGATAGGTGGGTGCATCGCTTGAGCTCAGGAGATTGAGACCAGTCTGGGCAATGCAGCAAAACCCCATCACTACAAAAAATAGAAAAATTAGCCAGGTTTGGTGGCATGCACCTATAGTACCAGCTATTCAGGAGGCTAAGGTGGAAGGATTGCTTATGCCTGGGAGGCAGAGGTTGCAGTAAGTCGAGATTACACTACTGCACTCCAGACTGAGTGACAGAGTGAGACCCTGTATCCAAAAAAAGAAAAGAATATATCAATTCTATCTTTATCAAAGTAAACCTATGATAGCACAACTCATTGCATAATTTCAGCGGTAATTTATTATACTATGAGTACAGCAATGGTTTCACATTAGTAACTGAATGTCATGGTCAAAATTATTATTTTAATAGTCTACTCAGAAATGATTTAATATGTCAAATGTGAAAACTTTGTTTTTACTTTGGTCTTGAATGATGTAACCAGAGGAGTGAATCTGCTAATAAAATTTGTTTGAGTACTTGATAGAATCTACTGGAAATAATTCATTTTCAACTATGAAAACTCTGAAGTTTCCTAAAGATTAAATCAAGCCATTATACTTGAAGCAACATTTCTCACAATGTTTAATGTGTCCCATACATGTTTGACTTGGTGCTTATAGGCTGAGTGGTGCTTTTTTATATGCATGCCTCTCCTATTGAATGTAAATTTCTTTGAAATAAAGATGCATATTTTATTAGTATTGGCTTCCACTATGCCTGCCACAGTGCTCAGGTTTGTGAATGAATCTTTGGCTCAGTCAGGACACGTTAAATTATGCTGTGGTAACAAATCGCCCCTCAAATCTCATTGACTAAAAGTTTCTTTTCTCATTCACACTACATGTCTAATCTGGGTGGGTAGGGAAGGCCTGCTTATAAGAAACAGATGCTGATGGAAGCCTCAGCTTGACCCATGCTTTCCTGACAACTTTGGCGTGGGAAGAGAATAAGGTGAATGGCCTCATAAACTTCAATCTAGAGGTAACACACATCACTTCCATTTATTCCATTGGCCAGCACAGGTCACATGACCATGTCTAACTTGAGCAGTGCTACCACAAGCCTGGAAGACCAAGAACCAGAAATATCTGGTGCCAATATTAAGAACTAGCACACAAATGTTTTAGGAATGAATCACGAAGTTATTAATTAGCGCTTGTTGGTACATTTACTCACTAGTAACTGTCTCCTATCTCAGGTTATCTTTTCTGAGATGAATCAAGCCAACAGAGAAATAGATAGCTTTATATATCTCTTTGAGATGGCAGTTGTGTTACTGCTGAAATACTAATTTTATTTCAGGATGTGTGGCAAAATTCATATGAATTCTACATTTATTCACTGTGTTATCTTTCCATAGGTACTAAGATAAGAGAAATACCATTGATTAACAATAACCAATCAGAAAAGTGAGAGAAGAAAGACTGGCTTGGGCACACCTCATAATTCATTCACTTAATTCAGTGAACATCTACTGGGGCCTGCTCTACCGCAGATACCTCAGCAACTCTGCGAGTATGAAGCTGATGAAGTCTCAATGCACACCTAAGTTTTAAAGTATTGTAAAGAATAAGTTGTTCTTTATATGTGTCATGTGTTTCTTTGATAATTTTGTTAAAAGGTAATTCTTTTAACTTTTAGTTATTGATCCTTCATCATAGTTTGGAATTGGTAGAATTTATTTTCCCAAGTTAAGTGCTCTTACGTATTTAACTGCACTGCTAATTTTCTTCCTGTATTACTGTCACTGGATTCATTCTGGATTTACTGTTTTAAATGAACGAAGAAAGACACTAGTGAACTGTAATTGTTGCCAGTCCAAGTGGTTTTGTCAGTGAATAAAAGACCTTTTTGTGCACAGGCCTTTTGTGCTCATTCATGAGTCTGCTGTTACACCTGTGAGATTGTTGTACTGGACCCGGGAAGGTGGCAGGACCTCTCTGAGCTCAGCATGCCTGTGAGCTCAAGGGTTTCTCTGAAGTCAATTTCATAAAATTGGTGTCCATTGTATCCCATGATAACTGCTCACGAGCTTTTATTATCGCAAAGATAATTGCCGCAGAGAAAAGGCAAAACAATAATTTAATACTCACTGAGTAGAGAAACACATGCTCAATGAATTTATCAAATAGCATGTTTTAAGTTAACCTTCCCATGTTTACTATGCAAAGCATTTCACTAATGCATATATAAAACATTTTTTTGCCAACGTAAAATACAAATTTCTGTAAAGACTTTCTAATAATTTTTAGTGAACTCAAGATTTTTGTAACGTAGAGCTGTTTTTCCCCGTTCACTTGTTCTTCCTGTTTTCATCTTGTATTTTAACCAAAAAATGTCTTTGAAGAGTTATGAACCTTTTTTATCTCCAAAGTCTCCTTTATTCCTCTCCAACTTAGTTGCCATGTATCCTAGCCCTCTTGGACTAGTCTGTTTATTGTTTATTTTTAAGAATTTTATTTCCTCGAGGACATTTTAGAAAGTTTTTAAATTTGATAGCAATATATTGCATCTTCATAAGGACGTTTACATGTGTATACAATTTCATAATTTCCAAGCACTTTCCTACATGTGATCTCACTTGGTACAGCAAAGCACGAAGTTTGTTATTTTGAAAATCGTGCTACAAGTTAGCCAGCCACTCGAGGCTGTTCCTCCAGAGACGCACGAATGTACTACATGATGTGAAAGCTCAGGTCCCTAAGTCACCCACGCCACAGCTTTGTGTTGTAGTTTGTGTACCTCGCAGGAGGTCACACTAAATACAAAGTTCGGGACTGGGGAGGAGCGCTGGGCGGATGCAGCAGTCTCAGTAATGTTCCAGTCCTGAGGTTACAGATCTTCTCTGTATATATCAAATGTTACCTAATTTTTAAAAGAAAACAAAAAGATAACCCCTCACCTTTTCGGAACATTATTCCTATTTCACTATGGAAGAAACATCACTCTGCAAAAATACATCTTAGAACCTACCAATGAAGGAAGCTTTGAGAGCAGGGAGACTTCACCAGCAGAAACAGCACAGTGTGGCTTAAGACATTGCTGCTGCTTGTGCTGGAATACGCGGCTTTCTTGAAATTTCTTCCTTAAAATGCTAGAGGTGAAAAATTCATTTCAAATGCATACTAATGTTTCCTGATATACACTACTTACCCCTTCAAACAAATACACCTAAGCTGTAAAAGAGAACAATACAAATGCGTATGAAAACCCCTCAGTACTACAAGACAATTCACTGGAGAATGGAGGGAACATTTACTAACCTAGAAATGCAAATAGAAACTAAACTGGGGAAATCGTCTCATAATTTATTTTGACTTTGACAGATACAACAGGTGAATGAATGAATGAGTGAATGTAACTTGTCTTCTGATATTTAACTAATAAGAAAAAATTAATGGTTACATATCAAACTTGTACCTACCAAATAGAAAGTACATCTTCCTTGTAAATGGATTATGCTCAAATATATCAATATATTTGACAAACCCTATCGCTGGACCACAATGCAGAAATGTTCGGAATTATTAATTAGATTTTAGACACAGACATGCAAACGCATGACTACTTGGAGATATTTTTGACTATTGTAAGTAAGTATTTTACCATAAAGAAATCAATACCACATTTAGAGAATCTTAAGAAAATAGGGGCAGTCATTCATTATTTGCAAATCCAAGAAACGATTTTAAAATACTATTAGAATTTACATGGAATGTGAGTAACAAGATTAAGGCTACATCTCCAAAGAAAGATTGCTTAACTAACAACTTTCAAAAAGCAATTGCAATCTTTGAAAAGTAAACATTTCATGTATCTCTTCAACAAAAAGCATAAAATACCTAGGCATGTGCCTAGAAATACCTCATTCTAATAAAACAGTAAACAAATATTGTAATTTATCTCAATTCTGTATGCTTCACATGAACTCTTTGTGATTCCCACAACTCCAGAAGTGAGGTTATTGTCTGCGTGTTTATTCTCCAAAGCATTTCAACAATATATATAAAAAATTCAATTTTCCTCCGTTGGACCTGAGGAAAATGAGGTCTGGACAATTGAGTAAATTGTCAGATGCCACACAGCTCTTGGAGAGGCAGGCTGGAAACCTTTGTCTTTCTTCAAAGCCTCTTCAAAGTCTTTCTACTCCCCACTGTCCCTTGATCAGCTGCATCAATACAAAGAAAACACACACTGATGAGAGGACTCTAACTGAATGGAGAGACATCTATGTCCCCAGATGGGAAAACCAGACATGAGAAAGATTTTTTTCCCCTTCAAATAATGTACAGATTGAATGTAACTCCAACCAAAGTCTCTAGGAGACTTTCTTTTTGTAGGGGATGAAACTTTTGTGGAAATGTTACCCCAAAGTTCACAGATATACATCGACAGGGAGGGAATACATATACCCATCTCCACCCTGTCTTTCCAATGCCGGCCAGACAGCAGAAGAACATTGTAAAAGCAGTAATTTCACAAGGACAAGAAAATTCAAGAAATAATGACAATGAGTGTACATATTTTTTTAACAAGGGGCTTGATGGAGATCAGTGGTTTCAAAAAAATGCAAAGGCCAAAAACTAGCACTCAAAAAGGTGAGTCAGCAGGCAACAAGCCAGTTCACATGACAGAATCATAGAAAGTTCTAGAACTAGAGAGGAGCCAACATAGGAGAAGGTGTATATAGGGAAAATTGCCTCTCACATCCTTTTACCCCCCCCAGCAATCAACAGAAAATGTATTCTCAGAGGAACTGTTTGAAAAGAAGCTCCAGACTAAGAGGCACCAGGCACAGAAAAGGAGTGATGGACATTACTGAATTGCACCATGCTAAGTTGAATCTTCTCCAGCTCCCAAACTCACAGTCAAGCTCACATCCACAGGAAGAAGTCTGGAGGCTTCTCTGAAGAAAACAACCAGCTTACAGGAAAACATCTACAGACATGAAGACCCAAGGGCCCCCCACCAATGAAGTGAGTTCCACCAATTGTTAGACTAAATCTCATTCCTAAATATGACCAAATAGCCAAGGATCACCAGATATTTGAAGAAAGCTTCTAACCGGAATTATGGAGACCAAAACAAACAAGCAGGTGAAAAGAACGTGGAAGAAACAGAGATATTAAGGAATAGAAGAAAATGAACAAAAACGACAAGAAAAAGCAATCATGAAACAGGAACATGAGTCTCTAAAAAAGAATAAAAAGTTATATAATGCTCTGAAAAATTAGATACTTCTATTCAAGATATTTTAAAAAACCATTTGAAACTTAAGTTCTGAATTGTTATGATATTAATTTATGCCTCTTATTGTAGAATGTTTTTGTTCATAGTTGTATACCCAAAATATATAGTTTCAAAGTACATTTGGCTTGTTTGTGAGATTACTGCTTTCAATGCTTATAACTGTCTCACATATGTATTGTCTTTCCCTTGTATGCATTCTGTATTCTGATGGGTTTTAATGAGTGGTGCAGGTCTTTGAACATTTTTGCCAGGAATATTGCATTAATAGAAAATTTCCTAAGTATTTTCATGTCTCAAAGTATATTTTTTTTGTGGCTTTGCAAACACTAGTTTGTCTACACAAAGGAATCCAGGTTCACGATCTTGGTGAATCTCGCTCCTTTGCCATCAGGCAATCAGTGTGGTAAATGAGCTATTTGATGACACCTTTGGCTGATCTCTTCTATCTTTGTTTAAAGACTTACAGAATTTTTCTCTTTATCCATGAAATTAGAACATATTATTAGGATATGTATATGTGTGTGTCTTTTTCAATATCTTACATTGGCTTGGGAGACCCTTTTCACCAGCAACCTCAAATCTTTCTTTAGCCTAGGTATATTTTGTCTTATGTATCTTTAAATATTATCCCTTCTCCATCTGTTCCAATTAGAGTGAAGAGAATAAACATATGTTGGATGCACTAAATCTATCCTCTCAGTCACTTCCATCTTGTAATTCCTATTTCTATTTTCACTCTATGTTCTGTGAAAATCCCTCAAGTTGGTTTCAAATCTCTAATTCAATTTTTAGCAGTGTTTACTTGGTATTTGCTGCCAATATCGGTGGGGCTCCTTCAGCAATCACATTTTTAATTTCCTTTTTCACAGAAGCCTATTTTTTTGGCACAATATTCCCCCCAACTCTCCTTGAAATTGCTAATTGGAATGTTCTTCAATGTCTCTTTTATTTCCAAAATTAATTATGTGTTATGCATTTTCCCTAACACTTCACATCTTCCCCCAACCCACCTGACCTGCTGCTTTTCTTCAAATGCCTTCAGTTAAAATTCTTCACTGTCTGTCCACTTTATCAAAGTGTAAATCAATCATTTTTACAAGGTTTACTAAGTACTTTCTGTGCCCTAGGCAGAACACTAAAGAATGGAAACTCTAAGTCAAGGAAACCCCAAAATAACCCTGAGATCATAGGTATCCTCTATGAGTGTCACTTGAGGAAGAAAAGGTGTAGCCAACTGCACCCAGTTGGGATTTTTTTCCAAATTAATGAGATCTTTCTGTCCTTGGCTCCACTCACTTCTCCAGCCTCTCTTGGAACCAAGAGACCATCTCTGCAGTCAGAGCTGTGGGTTCCAGGAGATGTCAGGAAAGGGCACATGAACTGAGGTTTCTTTTTCTTTTTCTTTTTTCCGTGTTTTTGCTGTGTGAGCCCAGAGTTAGCTGGAGGCCCGTCCAGGTAGAAGCCAGCTGTGGCCCACCCCTCACTTTACGTAGCAAGTTGTCCATGCCAAGTGAAGCCTGGGGGCTAAGCTGCAGCCACCGTCTGTGTTGTAGGCACTGCTACGGATGCTGAAATCCTTCATCACTCACTCCCTGACCCATGGACCTTCCCAACCACAGTTGTTCTGAGCCAAGAATGTGGAAGGTGTTGGCTTGGGACCCCTGTCTTCTCTGGATGACCTGCTGTACCTGTACTGGGTGGGGGATCACAAAGCACTGACTGGTTTCTTTGCCATTGTAACACCATCTTTAAAATGCTGGTTCAGGCTGGGTGCAGTGGCTCATGCCTGTAATCCCAGCACTTTGGGAGGCCAAGGTGGGCAAATCACTTGAGGTTAGGAGTTCAAGACCAGCCTTGCCAGCATGTTGAAACCCTGTCTCTACTAAAAAATATAAAAATTAGCCAGGCATGATAGCGGGTGCCTATAATCCCAGCTACTTAGGAGGCTGAGGCATGAGCATCACTTGAACCCAGGAAGCAGAGGTTGCGTGAGTGATATCATGCCACTGCACTCCAGCCTGAGCGACATAGCAAGACTCGATCTCAAATAAGTAAATAAAATAAAATAAAACAAAATGCTGGTTCAGTGATGGTAGCCTTCCATGTTAAAGCAAATCTACCTGAAATCAATTGGTCACATGACTACACGGTGTTATAAACAGTGTAACTACAGGCTTTGATAGAAAATTAAATAATCTTTGTTCAAATCCTGGTTTCACAAAATACTACATGAACTTGAGCTAGTTATTTACTTTTCTATTTCCTTTTCTGTAAAGTGGTGATAATAATAGAGTTATTGGGTAGAATAATGAAATAAGGCATTTAAAATAGTTCAGCACATTGCCTGATTTGCTGTAAGTATAATAAATGTTAGTTATCATTATTTTTAACCATAAAATATCTTACAATGCAGGAAGATATCATGAGATAAAATTAGACAAACCCAAAATAAGGGACATTCTACAAAATAGAATTGCATTGCACTCAGCAATGCCAAAAGCTATCTATGATCACTACAGTGATTCAGAATTGTTTGAGTTTTATTTTTTTAATGAAAAAAGGGGTAAGAATAGTAGAAAATTAAAGGCAAACTCATTATTTACAAATCATGCTATATATACATTCTAAATAAACTCTATTGTATGAGTGCACTTATGTATAAAACATCTCAAAAATTTTGAAGAATAAATCTGTAGATGTTTTTACTATTTTCACTTTTTCATTTTTGAATAATTTTAGACTTATAAAAAAGTTGCAAAACTAGAACAGAGTTACCATTTATCTCCCACCAGTCATCTCTGACATTAACATCTAATCTTACATCATCATGATACATTTGTCAAAATTAAGTATTGGTACAACATTATAAACTACTGACATTTGTATGTTTTACCAACATCCCCCTTCTGTTCCAAGATTCAACCCGAGATCCCACATTGTACTGTTACGCCACCTTGCTCTCCTCTAATCTGTGACAATTCCTCAGTCTTCCCTTTTCTTTCAGGATGTTGACACTTTCAAAAAATTCTGGACAGTTATTTTGCAACATGACCCCTATTTTGGGTTTGTCTAATATTCTCTCATGATTAGGTTGAGGTTGTGTGTTCTGGATAAGAATACACAGAAGTGATGTGTCCTCAGTGTATCACATCTGGAGGTGATATCAGTGTGTCAACATGATGTCAATATGTTTTATTACTGGTGATAATCGTCTTTGATCACATGGTTAAGGGGGGTCTCTGCTCTGGCCTTATGATTTTTTCCTTGTAATGAATAAATATTTAAGGGGGAGATACATTGATACTATACAAGTATTTTATTTCTCCTAAAACATTTTCCTTTTAATTTTAGCATCCATCCATGGATCTTATTTGCCACAATTATTACAGAGGCATTCTAATGGTAATTTTACATTTCCTTAATTTCTTCTATGTTCATCAATTGAAATTCTCCTGTAGGGAAGAACTGTCCCTACATTTTTGAGACCCTCTGATTTTCAGTGCTGAAGACGACTTTGGAGTCTTCTGAGACTTCAGTTTGCCAGCAGCATAGACGTCAACTGAGAGCTTCTTAGAAATGAAGAATCTCAGGCCTTGTCCCAGACCCACTAGAGATCAGAATCTGTATTTTGTCAAGATCCTTAAGCTACTCATGTTATTCGAAATTCACTTTAGTTCCATGTTATCAAGGGACTTGACCACTGAGGTCAAACTCGAAGTTAGCAGCAGAGCCAGACCACACCTGGGTCTCCTGATTCCCAACGCATTCTCCTTCTCTTACACCTGGGTCTCCTGATTCCCAACGCATTCTCCTTTTCTTACACCTGGATCTCCTGATTCCCAACGCATTCTCCTTGTCTTACTTGTTTGATCCGTTCTCTAAAGAAATCCAAAGCATACAGGCTTTGGTCTGAGGCCCAAATTTAAATATTTGACATTGTTTTCCTAGCAAGTTACTTAACCTTGCCGAACCTCTTCTACCTACGTAAAGCAGGGGAAATATTAGCTAACTTTAAGGATCACAGTGAAGACAAGAGCTACTAGGTGGAAAGCATCTGGCAGAATGGCTTGGGCATGAGGACAGAGAGGTCTGTAGGCACACCCTCTTCCAGGAGTGGCTGCAGCCAGGTGCCGGGAGTGCTGTCAGCACATGCCTTCAGCTGCCAGCCTCTTTAAGACTCACCGAAGGTCATGCCTTTTCAGTGGAGACCCGCATCCAAAGACAGGGATGTGGAGGCCCAGCCATTTGGGCCAGACACAGAACGGAACAACGTTGATGACCATTTCAGCTCCAGAATTCTATGAGGTCTGCGGTTCCCTTTCTGCCCGCTTCCTTCACAGATACCTGCCAGTCTATTTCAGGGTTCACTTCCAGGAGAACCCAAACTGCCACGTGATACAAAATAGATTCTCAAGAGTTTGGAACAACTGTTATAAATACCACTATTACGCCTTTTTGGGATGAGCTTTGCAAATTGCCCACTATCACTAAATACAAAGTGACCCAAATATGCATTAAGTTTCTATTATGTACCTGGCCTAGTGCTCAGCTTAGGGATATAGAGTTTAGAAAAAAAATGCTAAGCACTATCTAGTAGGGAAGACTGAGAATACACTAGCTGTGCAATTAACCAAAACATCATTTTGGCAAGACTACTGTGGTCACTGGCGAGTCCCTTCACAGCCGAAACTCTCCTGATATACACATCTTGAAACAACACCATCAAGAGCCAAAACCGGAGAACCCTGGTTGGGAGATGGAGGATGGAGCACCACTCCTTTTTTAATAAAAATGGAGACCTGACCAGATTTTAAACCAAATAAATTTATTGTTTTCTTAAAAACTCTTTGTTTACCCTTGATACAAAAAAGTCCACAGATAGATATAAGCAAGTTTTGGACATCCAACCATGATGAACATGGGTTTCATAGCTCTGCTTTCAAAAGTGCCTCTTACACATTTATCTATGCTTTCATTTCAGCTGTCCTGCAATAATAAAAGAAAAACTACACTGTGCTTCAATTGCAAAGGAATGTGCACTGAAAGCTGAACAAAATCATGTTTCTTCAAGCAAAGGGCAAAATGTACTCTGTCACTGTTTCAATTGGCTGAAATGGTGTAGAGCTCAATTCTCAATTATTTACTGTAATGCAAGATCCTTAGCCTGGAGTGTTGTTAAAAAAAATCCCTACATTCTTTCATGATTAAATGCATATTACCATTAGGGAAATCCGAATTGGCATATTAAAATATTTGCCTGAGCACTGCCTATTATTCTTTAGCTCTGGCTTTGAAAGCCTAGTAAAGATTTCGTTGGATAATAGTCAACTTTAATAGTCTTTCACAACAAAATTTAAAAGCACAAAATTTCCATTACCCACAGCTGGCCAGGGAAAAGTTCCTCAAGGGGTACACAAATGTACTGGCACATAAAACAGCCTTAAAATAGTCTTTAGAAGCAATATGGTGCCCACGAAGTACCAAATAACCTAGCTCCTGTATTCCAGTTTGATGATCTTTACCACCTACTCAAGTCTTCCATCTTTATGTCTTCACGTCCTCATATTCTGTGATGAGCACCATACACTAATGGGCTGTGAGCTGCCTGTGCACAGACACGGGGATTGGCCAGGGCCCTGCTGTCACTGGCTCTGGATTAGCCTGGCACATCTTCCTTGTCTGCATGAAGTGGGCATGCCCAAAGAAGCCTTGTCCATCACACATCCTCTATTTTTCCCCTTCAGATGCTTCAAGCTTCTCTCTTTAAAACATGATACTTTGGTGAAATTCTGTCTAAGAATCAACAGGTGAATAGACAAGCAGTGGTTCAGAATTGTTACAGTAATCCTTGGGCAACTTACTAAGACTCTGATTTCCAGGTCCAGCTATAAATGTTCCACTCCCTTTCTCTTCTTTTCACCAGTTAAGGCTTGTTTCATTATGATTAATTTAAAATGTTATACATTGCCTTATAATCAAAATATTTCAGTGATGGCATTGATAAATACAATCTAGTGGTTCTCAACCAGAGGCAATTTTGCTCCCCATGGGACATTTGGAAACTTCCGGAGATATTTTTGATTATTACAACTGGAGAGGGTGGGGTGGGTACAGCTGCTACTAGCAAGAGGCCAGAGACGCTGCCAAACTTCCTGCAATGCAAAGGGCAGCCCCCAACAAGAAAGACCCTTCAGGCTCAGAATGTCAGTAGTGCCAAAGTGGAGAAACCTTAAATCCAATACCACAGAAAATTAAATGGAAAAGGAAATTAGGACAAAGCAAAAGTGAAAGCAAGATAGTAAAATTCAGTCACAGGCAAACAGTTTGCAATAAATGGGGACAGATTTGACTTTGAGTTTCCTATCAGCCAATCCAAAGAGGAGACACGGAGTAGTGGAGAAGATCAAATCTTCTACTGTAAAGGTCCCAAATGATAAATCCAGGTGTGATTTAACTGTGGTTGCTTCTCACTGCATACCACTGTGCAAGGAAGGGGCAAAACCCAATGCCCTTCAGCAAGAGCAGTTCTACAGATGACTCAAACAGGTAGACCCAAGTCAACTTCCACTCGGTTATTATTATTTTACCTGGAGGTAACACACAGAAGACACAGAGTGTTGAGCAGCCTACAGATCTTTCATAAAATGATGCAGCGCTCTGTTTCTTACATCCACACTCTGGATAACACTTGGGAAACAGAGAGTTTGAAGTTATCTCTTGTGGAAATTCATGAGAGCATATAGACTTTTCAATTAAGGGCAGAAATATATTCTCTAGACTTCTATAGCAGGCAGACACCCGTGCCTCCAGAAACTGTTCATGAAGATGTAAAAAAGACATGCCTGTAATCCCAGCACTTTGGGAGGTTGAAGCAAGAGGATTGCTTGAGCCCAGGCATTTGAGAACCAGCCTGGGCAAAATGGCAAAACCCTGTCACTAAAAAAAAAAAAAAATTACAAAAAAAACCCCAAAAATTAGCCAGACATGGTGGCACACATCTGTTGTCCCAGATATGTGGGAGGCTGAGGTTGGAGGATCACTTGAGCCCAGGAGGTGAACGTTGCAGTGAGCTGAGATCCACACCACTGCACTCTAGCCTGGGCAACAGAGCGAGACCCTGTCTCACATATGTCAAATATATATGAAAGAAAGAAAGGGCAAAGCAATGCTGATTTTACCAGAGAAACACACTCCATCAATCATATTAAGGGGCCATGCAGACTACACTGAGTTCACACAGCTTAATCCATAATCCAATCAGCGCACATCATGAGATTCAAAAGCAAAGGAAAAGTAACTTAAAAAGTACAAAGTGATTTCTGTTGAGAGAATTGGTCATTTATTTTGGGAATAAAGTTGTAAAACATCTACACCATGTGCCAAAAGTATCGCTTATATATTTAAAGATTCAAATGTTAACAAAATGAAAGGACATGTATGCAGATTATTTATGTCTAAATTCATATAATTATCTACTCATTTGTCTTTAGAAAGAAAACGTTTTAAAAGCAAGCAAGAAAATACTATGTAAAAGGTTGATAGATTTTACTAGGAAAATTTAATTGTATAGGTTTTTGAACATCGAAAACACCATAAAACCAGCATCCACATCTTGATGTTTAATTCTATTTCCCAATAAAAGAAATCAGGGCATCTTGGAGAAATGGCTCATTCTAGGACTGAAACAGGAAACCGACAAGATGAGTCTGTAGTACTTTGCAGTGCCAGGAAGTAAAAACGTGCTCAAGAAAGCAAAACAACAGACAAAGAAACAAAAAAACTTCATAATATGCAGCATATCAAAGGGACACAGGAGTCAATAAAAGAGGCCCCAGGCAAGTTCAACAATAAAATAATGTATTATTGGATTATAATGGAAATAATTTAAAAAAATACTGCTGAGCCCATACAGACAAAAATAAGTGAGTATACCAATCAATGGGGGAGAAGAGTCCAATCTCCCTTGGAGAAAAATTCCAACTTATGTGTATAGGCATCTGCTCTCAAGGAGGAAGAACAGACTTCCTACTCCTTCAGTGTGAGCTGTGCATAGTGACTTCCTTCCAAAGAGCTCTGCATGGGAAGGGGGAAAAGGGAAACTTTCTAGAGGAGAAACTCAACAGACGCTACCTCGGCCAAGTGAATAGTCAACAAATTGAGTCATATTGATAGTGTATAACCTTAATACAATGGGATGAAAAGGTACCTTACTCTTCAAATGACATAGCCCCAGCATCATTGTGAGAAAAAAGTCCCAATGAAGGGACATTCTATAAAATAGTTGACAAGCTTTCTTCAAACTATCAAGGCCATCAAAAGCAGGGAACGTCTGAGAAACTCTTACAGCCAAGAGGTGTCTAGGAAGACATGATGACTCCCTGTCATTCTGTGCTCCTGAATGAGATCCTGGAACATGCTGGACTTGCTGATGGTGAGTGCAGCAATACCATCATCTACGGCTAAGTGGCCAGAAGGCTGCTGGCCAGGGGCTGACAAATGCAGTTTTAGCAGGCCAAATCTTGACCAGGAAGGTTATGAGTTTAGCTCCTGAGTATGTAGAGAAAAACTACGTAGTTTACTCTAAACTTCTGAGCTGCAAAAATTCCTGACTTAATCAATGTCTTGTGCCCATCCCAAGTGGCCATCACATAAGGCAAATAACTCAGTCTCCCCAGTGAGTCTACATAGAATGACCACATCTTGCAGGTTGAACAAGCAGTTGGTAGCCAGGAGAATCTTCTCGAAAGTCCTTTGGGCAGTTGAAGCCACAGGTGCATAAGGGTTCCAGGACTGGACTCCTGCAATCACAACCACAGCTTCAACCTGGGGAGTGAGAGCTGGCATCTAAAGGAGGCCTCCAGCTGGGCACCATGGCTCACACTTGTAATCCCAATACTTTGGGAGGCTGAGGTGGGAGGATTGCTTGAGCCCAGGAGTTCAAGGCCAGCCTGGGGAGCATGGTGAGATCTCATCTCTAACAACAAAAATTAAAATAATTAGCTGGGCATGGTATTGCATCTCTGTAGTCCCAGCTACCCAGAAGGCTGGGGCAAGAAGGTTGCTTGAGCCCAGGAAGTGGAGGCTGCAGTTAGCTGTGATCAAGCCACTGCACTTCAGCGTCAGTGACAGAGTGAGACCTTGTCTCAAAATTTATATATATATATATATATATATATATATATATATATATAAAATAAAAACTAAAGGCAGCCTTGGCCAGGCACAGTGGCTCACCCCTGTAATCCCAGCACTTTGGAAGGATGAGGTGGGTGGATCATCTGAGTTCAGGAGTTCAAGACCAGCCTGGTCAACAAGGTAGAACCCCAGCTCTACTAAAAATACAAAAATTAGCTGGGCATGATGGTGTGTACCTGTGATCCCAGCTACTCAGGAGGTAGAGGTTTCAATGAGCCGAGATTTGTACCACTGCATTCTGGCCTGGGTGACAGAGCAAGATTCTGTCTCAAAATAAAATAAAATAAAATAAAATAAAGGTGGCTTACCACTCTCCAGTCTAAAGTGTTACAAGGCCAAGCCCAGGTGCGGCTACTGCAGCACCCACCACGCTGAGCCGGCCTTAAGCTCTGGGATCTGTCAGTTTCACACCCTGTGCTCCATCCCACAGATAGGAGTGGGTGCAAGACAAGCCAGAATCCTCGTTTCTGAGCATGAGGCACAGGAAGCTATCCAGTGGATGCTGAAATTAGAGTGCTAAAAGAACTAATGTGTATGCATGGTAGATCCTCCAGGAACTGCTGTCAAATTCCAGAGGTAAAACAAAAAATGAGAAGCCAGATAGGATGGACAGAGGGGCCAGGCCTGTGGGGAAAGAGATGCCAGAGGATGGGAGCCAGCCTGCTGTTACTCTGGGCTGAAACTTAGCAGGCCATTGGCTTTGTGTGGGGAGGAAGCTGAACCAGAGCCAGGACTGGTGGGCACAGCAGCCCACCCTCGACCCTCTGCAGGGAGAAGGTAACTTCCCCCAGCCTGGTCTCCAGTGCTGCCCTTTAGGGTGCTAGATTCTGTGCATGGATATATTTCTAAGAATTCTTTGTTTGGGTGATGAAGTCGCCCTAGAGGAGTAAGAATTATCTCAGGAACTTGTTTAAAAGTGATGATTTTCAGCAATACCCACAGCGCTGTCCGAGACCCAGGGGCCTGATTCCATTGGCCCACTTCTGGGAGCTCAGAATCTGCAGGTTCAATTGGTACTCCCAAATGATGAGGATGCAGGGTATCCAGGCCAGGCGCTCCCCAAAAAAACATGTACTCCACACCTCCATCACACCCAGACCTCAATCTAGTCTTCAAGTCCTCAGAGAATTTATCATAGAGAATGTGGAATGCAGGAAAACAAATTGAGAAATAAATACAGACTCCAGTGCAAGCATACCGTGTGCAGGTTTTCAGGAGGAACAAAACTCTGAGGTTAGCTGCACCCAAACTCTCAAAGCCTAAATTAGAGCCAGAGGGAGGAATCCTGTAAGGGCTTGAGGAGTCCCCAGTACACCCCTGCTGTTAGCAAGGATTTGCATTTGTTTGGTTCCTCACAAACTGAGAAATTCGTTGTCTAAAATCCAAATATCTCACAAAAGTAAGTTAAAACCCAAGAGAAATGTTAACACTCTTGGCTATATTCCAAGAAATGCACATTCTACGAAAACCACTGGCTCCAAAGGGCGCAGCCCCAGGTGCAGCGGTTCTCTGAGGTAAGCAGTGACCCAGCAGTGGGCCAGCGTGCCTGTGTCTGGGCAATTCCTGGACAGGTGGCTTCAGGGAGATTCCAGGGCCGTGTGGGTGGCGCCCTGATGAGGCAACTGAATAATTTCCTAATGACCCCTGTCAGTGGATTGGGGAAAAGAATGTCACAGCCAGAGGGAGCTGGCTTCCAATCAGGAGAAACCTCACAATGCTGGTAGACCAGGCCATGGGTCAGCCTTCTCCATATCCAAGAGGGGTGTGATGAAATGAATGTCTCCATATCCCCACAATTCACCTGTTGATGTCCTAAACCACCCACCTCCCCCACCCCCATGGCTGTATGAAGACACAGAACTTCTAAGGAAGTAATTATGATTAAATGAGGTCAGAAGGGCAAGGCTCTGATCCAATAGGACTAATCCCCTAGGAAGAAGAGATCCCTGGGAGCTCAGTCTCTCTCCTTCTGCTCCTGCCTCTGTCTCAGTCTTGCTCTGCATACATGATGGGGAAGGCCATGTGAGCAGAGTGAGGTGGTGGCCACCTGGAAGCCAGAGAGCAAGCCCTCACCAGAAACAGACTCAGTGAGAACCTTGACCTCAGACTTGCAGCCTCCAGAACTGCGAGAAAATAAACTTCTGCTGAAGATGCCCGGTATGTGGTATCACTTACAGCAGCCCCAGATGATACTGCAAAAAGGAAGCCTGTGCACTGCTACCTAATCTCATGGGAGAACACTGAGCATGATATATTGAATTACATTATAATCTAAGAATAGAGGATTGATCAGGATGCCATTTAGAAACTACCTTCAAAAAGTAACAAACGAATATAAACGAGGGATGATGAAGGCCAGAAACGATGGATTCATGTGTGGTTCTTCCTGGCCGATGAGTGTGAAGGAACAGCATTACCTGAGTGCTCAGAAGTGCCCTCAACCAATGGGGAGTTTATATTTGTTCTTGAAAGAATTCACGAATAGCGCACAGTAGGATTTTTCTGGAGAACTGACAAGAACAGAGACAGGAGACTTAAGAGGTGGAGCAGTGACTCATCAGTCAGGAAGCGCCTTTGTGGCCCGGGACCTCCCCGCTAGTCCTGTGAGTCCACTAACTTCAGCTCTCCCTTCGTCCCTGCTTCATGTACGGTCTAAGATGTCAGCATAAAAATAACCCAATTCAGGAGAAATGGAAAAAATTTAATGAGGAGAAATATAGATGAAATAGAACCAAAAAACGATGTCAGAATCCAAAATTCCACAGATTAAAGGTCAATGGGAAGAAAAATAAAGAAACAAAATAATAAAAAAGATTAAATAAGTATAAATTTAACGATAACGAGATGACAAAACAACTTAAAATGTAGTAATATTCACGTTATAAATAACCTTCATTAGACATTTCTTACCTAGCGAGGCACTGGGCTAAGAACTTTGCACGCATTTTCTCATTTAATACTTAGAACAACTCATCACCAAGTCCGTTTCACAGACCAGAAAACTGAGGCTTTGAGAAAGGTTAAACAACTCGCCTAAGGCACCTAGACAGGTACTGGTTGGAAAGGCAGTCAAAACCACATCATCTGATCCCCAAATTTGCCCCTTTTTCCAAAGATGAAAGCCTCAAAATGAATAATAAAGCAATTAAGAGAAATGCAACCAAACTTGGATTAAGAAAGTAAGTTAAAAGATTAGAAGCCAGGCCGGGCTCGGTGGCTCACACCTGTAATTCCTGCAGTTTGGGAGGCCGAGGCAGGTGTATCGCTTGAGGTCAGGAGTTCGAGATCAGCCTGGCCAACATGGTGAAACCCTGTCTCTACTAAAAATACAAAAAAATGGCCAGGTGTGGTGGTGGGCACTTGTAGTCCCAGCTACTTGGGAGGATAAGGCAGGAGAATCAGTTGAACCCAGGAGGCAGAGGTTGTGGTGAGCTGAGATCCCACCACTGCACTCCAGCCTGGGCAACGGAGTGAGATTCCATCTCAAAAAGAAAATGAAAAGACAAGAAGCTGAGAACAATATACAATTGGGTTAAATTTTTGAATGAAGAGAAATAAGGAAAAATATAAAAAGCAGAAAAATTAAGAATAAAAAAAGATTTTATAATAAGATGGAAATGGAAACAGAAAACCAATTTAAATGGCACAAATGTTGTGAAAACAATGCTAAAATACTAAATGTTATAAAAGAGAAAATATGACATTAATTAAATCGGAAAACAGGAGTCTTTCAGTAGAAAATGGATTCACAGCACGGTCTTCCCAGCAGCACAAAGGAATATTTCCATGTTGCATCTTTGACTCATCCTCTATGCAGGGGGTCTTTTGAACATTTCTGAGCCAAGCCAGTAGCATTTTAGTGGCCAGAGAAGCTTTGTGGCAAAATTCCACTTTTACTCTGATTACAGGATTTGCAACAGCCCAGGCTGAGGTTTGCTGTGGTGCTCCCCATTAAACACTAAGCCTAAAAGATGTTCTTTGAAGAACAAGAGTTTCATGCCAAATGCATCTGGGGATGCTGTGGCAGCCCCCCGGGGATCAGGTCACTATTTCCCTCCTAGAGGCACCAATCACAGCAGAGCAGCTCATGGCGGGGCTCCGGGCAGCGTCTGCACAGCTGCACATCAAAACCTGGCCCTGGTGGAGCTTTACCGCAGCAGCCTGCCAAAGGCCCTGAGAAGTCCTGCAACAAAGGATCAAAGAAATCTGTTTCTCTTTGCTTAGGCCACTTTATCTGACATTGGAAATCTCTCTCCCACCCTCCCCCGCCCCACCCCGGAATAAGCTCTATTTTCATCCTAAAGCAGTTTTATCGAAAGCACTTTGGAATACTCTGTCCTAAAACCATTGCTTGGGGTTTGAGGTCGAAGAGAGAGAAAGAGTATTACGAAGGCCCAGAACACTCTCCTAATTGTCCGATTTGTTTAAGAGCAAATGTTGCAGACATAGTTTGAGAAGATGATGCTTCTATGGAGGCGGCAAATAGAGCATGCAGGCAAGTACACATCCAGAAGAAAAGCAAGGCCTTTTATAACAACAGTTCGGAAATGTGGGAGGAAGGACATGACAATGAACCCTCCCACAGCGACCCTCAACTCCCGCTCCCGAAGAAAACCACCTGGTGGTTCCCAATTAATTTACAGGCAGTGCTGGAGCAATCTGTGCTTTAGAAACTAAAAAAGAAGAACAGACACAAAAACAAAACAAAAACTCACGTTTTTAATAAAGAGATATTTAATCAGCAGCATAGATTAAACCATTGACTGCATAAGTCAAGAAAACGTGGCCGGGCACGGTGGCTCACGCCTGTAATCCCAGCACTTTGGGAGGCCGAGGCAGGTGGATCACGAGGTCAAGAGATCGAGGCCATCCTGGTCAACATGGTGAAACCCCATCTCTACTAAAGATACAAAAAATTAGCTGGGCATGGTGGCGCCTGCCTGTAATCCCAGCTACTCGGGAGGCTGAGGCAGGAGAATTGCCTGAACCCAGGAGGCGGAGGTTGCGGTGAGCCGAGATCGTGCCATTGCACTCCAGCCTGGGTAACAAGTGAAACTCTGTCTCAGAAAAAAAAAAAAAAAAGAAAAGAAAAGAAAACGTAAAGGTGAAATGATGTCTTCACCAGCATCCAATAGCTCCTGAACAACTGGGTTATGCCAATCTGGGCAGCAGCAATTCCAACCACTGAGAAAACATCTTTTCATTACCTCTCCAAACTGGAGCATTGTTATTCTGCTTTTATAGCTAGAGAAAGACTTGGAGGTTATTACTCTGACTCGTAGAGCATCTATTTATTGAACATTCTTTTGAGGAATCACACATTTAAATGAGAGGAATGTAAAAGAAGTTATAAACAAAGCCATGGAAATTATTTCTGAATGTGTATGTCTCTTATTCAGTTTATAATGGCTAGAATCTTAAAAAAAAAATATGTTGGCCAGAACAATATGACATCTAGATTTGAGCTGCATCTCTGGGAGGGAGTAAGATCTAAATGGGTGATAAAGAAAGCAGAAAGTGGCTGCACACGGTGGCTCATGCCTGTAATCCCAGTATATTTGGAGGCCAAAGAGGGCAGATCGCTTGAGCTCAGGAGTTTGAGACCAGCCTGAGCAACATGGTGAAACCTATCTGTACTAAAAATACAAAAATTAGCTGGGCATGGTGATGCATGCCTATAGTCCCAGCTACTCAGGAGGCTGAGGTGGGAGGATCATCTGAGCCCAGGAGGTGGGGGCTGCAGTGAGCCGTGACTGTGCCACTAAACTCCAGCCTAGACGACAGAGCAAGACCCTGCCTCAAATAAAATAAAATAAAACAAAACAGAAAGCATTCCAGCATAAAAGATATCATTGAAAAAAAAGTCCAAGAGCTGAGGATAAATACACAATGGAATGTGTGGAATTTACTGATGAGAATCCATTTCGGAGAGAGGCAGGAAGGAAGGAATACTGAGGGATGATGAGTGTGGGCCACAACTCTGGAGGGCCTAGACCATTCGACCAGGTCTTAGAACCTGATGCCACAGATCACAGGGAAGGGACGGCAGCTCCTCAGCTAAGGGTAGCACGACTGAGGCTCTGCTGAAAGCATCACCCTGGGATTGACATGCCTGCCAGGAGGGAGGGGAGAGGAGATGCAGAGGGGATCAGCAGCAGCGCTCCGTTGGTGATCCAGACATGAAGTGATTGAACCCCACACATCCGTGGCAGCAGTGAGAATGGAAAGGAAGAGAGTGAAATTCCGGATAACCTCAAGGGTATTTGGGTGATACCTTTATGTCTCATTGCTTAACTCCAACAGGTTGACTTGGACTCTGGTCTAGTTGCTTGACTGCAAGTTTTAAGAGCTAGGAGAATTGAAATGTCATTACTGGGAGAAGTCATACACTTGGCTTTGGGCATATTAAACTTGAGGTAATAAAGCGTTTCTCAGCTGAAATGTCTTGAAAGCAGTGGGATCAGACTTAGGTTGGGAATATCCTGAGCTAAAGCTGGCTGCCACCAAAACAGGTGGGAGTGGACATGCGCTGGCTGTAACGCTCCCCAAGGCACAGCCCTGGGAATTGCTAATGCTGACCAGTGATTTGCAGCTCCCTGGGAGAAAGTTCTCTTAGCCGCAGTGTGGATTGGATTGCAAAAGTGTGATCTGTTGAGGGGGTAATTTAGAAGAAAACGGGCTGGAGATCTTCCATCTGTAGCCTACCACCCTATTTCAGATACGAGGCGGAGGCCACAGCCACACACTGCCAGAAAATGGATTGTCATTCCTCCATTGTGGAGACAGTGCTTCCAGAGGTGACCGGTTTTTCCCAGCTCTCCTTCCTAAGCAGTCTTCTACATCTTCTGGGAGATGAAAGAACCTCCTTGTAATTTCAACACAGCTGAGGAAGGAGTGTGCTGTCAGCCCTGGGGTTGGACTCGGCCTCCTTTGTGAATGAAGAGCTAAAGAGCCCTTGCAAATGCCCAGGAAACAACCCCTGTTCCAGTCATGAGAGAAACACATATAACAGCTTTGGGAAGATACTTATTCAAAATAAGCCCTAGGAAATATGCCTCAATAGATAAGTGCCAACTAGGCATTAAAATTTGGCAGGGTCTAAAGCCCGCCTCCCATCTGTAAGTAGTACCAGGACCCTCTGATTCTAGCAGAACCCATATAGAAACAGGACTAGCTTCCCCTAAGAATTTAGTAAATATCAGCCTGGATTGTTTTACTGGCCAGAGGTGAATAAACTGAAAAAAAAAGTTTCATACAGACAGGGGAGTGCAACTCTAAGGATTCAGGGAAAATCACAGTTTGAAAAGGAGCTACCAGCAAATAGTAAAAAAGTATAAATGTTATCTATTTTGTATCCTGAATAAAAGGCCTTGCGAAATCAGTTGAGAAATGTGGTGAAAAATAACTTAATAATCTTGATTTTAGAAAAAACTTAAATTCAGAAATCAAATGAAAGGAAAGTTGAAATGAAAAAAGATATAAGTCAAATAGGGGACCAGAGCTCTACCTTTCCGGCACAAATATTAAAAGTAATAGAAAAAAAGTCTGCTTTGGAGTGGAAATTCAAATTAGAGGTATCGAAAAGGAATAAAAAGCTCTTTAAGAATCTGAAAGAATGGATCAAGGTAAAAAGCTATGCATGAAAAGATGATAGGTGTAGACGGATAATTTACCTTTATTGGTTTATCAGAGAAGTTATTTTGTTTAGACATTGACTAGACAAACCATGAACATCTCCTTAGTCAAGAAAAAGAGTGATTTTTCTCTTGTGTAGCAAGAAGTCCAGAGACGGACAGATCTAGGGTGGTAGGGCAGCTACATGATATTCTAAGGAAGCCAGACTTTAGCCCGTCAAATTTAGTGTGTGGCCCCAGCTTACAAGGTGGCTGCTGGCACTCCAGCCATCACAATCACATTCCAGATCTAACAGAGGAGTAAGGGGTGAATGCAGCATGTCAGATGAATCATCCCCCTTGACCCTTAAAGAGCATTCCCAAGAGCTCCACCCAGCAACTTCCAAATTTATCTCATTAGATTCAAATATGTCATAAGACTACCCCCCTCCCTGTAAGGGAGATAAAGCTGTTAAGAAGAGACCATTCCCAAATTAAGTCATGGTTCTGTTAGTAAGTAGAAAAAGAGAGAGAAGACGTTGGTAGATAAATAACAGTCTATAACAAAAATCAGTAAACATAAATACAGTAACATAGGGGAAGGATCAACACACAAAAACATAATGAGTAAAGATATTCCTGCACTGAGTATGCAAATCAGAATTCCTCATGGTTCAGGTAAAGCCACTAGGCAAAAAGCTATATACCTAGACATTTTAGCAAAATGCTCTGATACGTTTTTTTAAAACTCTTAAACGTACCCAAGTGGAAAAACAATCAAGATTATCTACAAAGAATTTAAACTTAGGCTCCCCTCAGACTTCTTCATGATCACCAAAGGTAGAATAATATGTCAAGAGTCTTTTAATGCCATTTCTTACAGTTTGTACAAAAAATTTTTAAAAAGGAACAAAAAAGAGTCTTGGGGAAAAAGTTACAACACAAAAATGATAGTCACAGCCCAAACACTATTTATTAAAGAAAAAAAATCCCCCAAATATTGAAAGATTGAGAAAATATGCCACATCTTCAAAAGCCCAGTGTGGTGGTGCATGACTGTAGTCCCAACAACTCAGGAGGCTGAGGCAGGAGGATCGCTTGAGCCCAGAAGTTCAAAGCTGCAGTGAGCTATGATTGCAGCACTGCACTCCAGCCTTGGGGACAGGGTAAGACTCTGTCTTTAAAACAATTAAATTTAAATTTAAAAATATTTAAACATAGATTTTTCCCAAAAAAATCTATAGATAGGAAGCTCATTCCATTCATATTTTAAAATAAATTTATTCTTAAAATTTAAGAATGAGATACTTGGGCTTAAAAAAAACATAATTTAGGTAAGTGTGAACAAGTTAGAGAGCCTTGTGACTAATTATATTTTCCGAAGATGGACACAGCTATATCTCCTAGCCTACATGTGACAATGTACAGCTTTCTGTTGAGAAGAATTCTTAAGCTAAATCTAGTCTCAGCAGAAAAGAATGGCTTAAAATTATTAACATGCCAAGATGGAAATCAATAAATAAAGTTTTCATCCAATACAGCATAAAAAAGAAAAGCAGAAGACACTCATGAAAAATGTATTATTAAAAATATGTATATATTTGAAAACCAGAGTATAAGAAAGTATGAAATAAAAGAAATGAATATCATTATTAGCTCTTGAGTTAAAAACAATAAAATAGACAAATTTACAACCAATCTTATTTGAAAAAGAGAGGGAGGAATAGAGGGAGAGAGTAAGGGAAGGAGTAAGGAAGGAACAGAGAAAGAGAGCAAAAGAAATATAAAATTTTAAAACAACAACAAAAGAAATTAAAGTTACCAATAAACAGGAAACTCAGTATTTCTAAAAGAAAATGGTCAAAAATTTGAATTTAGAGAAATAGACAATTTCGTAGGAAAAGATAATTTGTCTCAACTAGAAATAAACATAAAGAGACCAATAAATTGATCTATCAGATTGTTACAGAAAAAGGCATAACACCCAAGGAGATTTTCCAAGGAATAATATCACGACATGATATTCATTTCCCAGGAGAATCTAAAATGTTTCTCAACTCATGTTATAAATTTCAAATATATAGTATAATAAAAATGCAGACTAATCTTATTCATTTCTATATAAATGTATATATATTTCATATGTAAATATATCATATATAAAACTAGACATATTGAGTCATTGCAGAATTGAAAAAATAATAGTGTTCAGGTTGGGTATATTTGAAGGCTGTAAAGAAAGTTTAATTCTAGGAAACTTATTAATGTAATAGATCATTTCATTAGGTCAAAGAAAAAAACATACTAGTTAACTTCAGTAAATTCCCCCGAATTCAGTGTTTAGACATGATTAAAACACCAACAAAACTAGAAATAGAATCATCTTTCTTTCTTATTAAAAGAAACTGTAACAAATAGCCCTTATTATTTAATAGTATTAATAGCCCTTATTATTTAATAGTATTATTTAGAAAAACTAAATCCAGCTTAATTAAAGACAAGCACTAAATAGAACCCTTTTTTCACCACTATTATTATTGTTCTAATTTTAGTCAATTAGTTATAATTAGTTATAAATGTAGTCAATTTAGTTATAAGCACCTCCCACTCCCAACTGGAGAAGAAAAGAAGGGAAGAAGGAAGGAAGGAACAGAGAAAGGGGAAGAGAGCAGGAGGGTGGAAGGAAGGAAGAGAGAAGGGTAGAGAATTAAAGAGAAATATAAGCAGTCAATTTCTTGTGTTAGAGATAAAAAAGGAAAAAAATGCAGTCAGTGATTTGTGTACACAGTATTAATCAATTCAATGTTTCTAATATCCACTTTTCTCAAAAAAACAAAACCAAGGTACATTTAACTTGAGTGCTCAGTAATACGTAAAAGCTGAAAATGCAGGATTGGTCATCAGAGAGCCCAGCTGTGTGAGCTGGTCAAGCCATAGAAACACTTCAGGTCTCAGTGTTCCCATCTGCAAATTGGAGTTAATAATACTTCCCACACAAACTTGGAAGGATAAAATTTAAAAAAAAAATTTTTTTTGAGACAGAGTCCTCTCTGTTGCCCAGGAGAGAGTGCAGTGGTGCGATCTCGGCTCACTGCAACCTCTGCTAACTAGGTTCAAGCGATTCTCCTGCCTCAGCCTCCCAAGTAGCTGGGATTACAGGCATGTGCCACCACGCCCATCTAATTTCTGTATTTTTAGTAGAGATGGGATTTCACCATACTGGCCAGGCTGGTCTTGAACTCGTGACCTCAAGTGATCCACCCATCTTGGCCTCCCAAAGTGCTAGGACTGCAGATGTGAGCCACCATGCCCAGCCAAGTAAAAATTGTATATATAAAACATACAGCAAAATGCCACACTAAAGAATCAATACATAATAGATACATACATATATACAAAGTACTAAGTAGATTATTATATACCTAGTTATTAATAAAATACAGGCTGAGCATCCCTAATCCAAAAATCTGAAATCTGAAATGTCGCAAAGTTTGAAATGTTTTAAATGCTGACCTAAAGCCACAAGTGGAAAATTCCACAACGGACCTCATGTGCCAGGTCACAGTCAAAATGCAGGTGCACCATACACAGTTGATCCTGTCTGCAGATGCTTGTTGCTGTCGTTTGACAGCTGATACAGGTATTCTGGTGATGCTACTGTGTTGCTTAGTTACCCAGAACACATTGTTTATCACTGTATTAATGATATGTCATATTGTTTTACTGTTGTACTGAAGTGCAAATGAGTGTAAGAAAATGATTCCTTATCATTTTCTTTGTAGCATACACATTCTGAGTCGGGAATGATGGTGATGTCAAACACCCACAGATTGTCCACATGGGTGCCTCAGACAGTGACACCCTCGCTTTCTCATGGTTCAATATGCACAGACAGTTTCGTGTATAAAATGACCAAAAATATTGTATAAATTACCTTCAGGAAAAGTGTATAAGATATACATAAAACATAAATGAATTTCATTTTAGATTTGGGTTCCAGCCTCCAGATACCTCATTGCATATATGCAACTATTTCAAAATTTGAAACACTCTAGGTCCAAGCATTTTGGTAAGAGATACTCAACCTATAATATACGCATATATAATGTCAAAAAATCTCTGAGAAGAAAATGCATCTAAAATATTGCTAAATGAACATAGGTGTTTTGGAGTGCCTAAAATTACACCTAAAATTATCTGAGTCAAAGCTTTAATAAGCTGTATTTATGGTCATAGTGATTTCAATATTGCAGTGTACACAATCGGCCTTTCTTATCCATAAGTTCTGCATTTGTAAATTCAACCAACTGCGAATTGAAATTTTTTGAGACAAAATTGCATCTATATGAGCATGCGCAGACTTTTTCTTGTCATTGCTCCCTAAACAATGTAACACCTATTTACAAAGCATGCACATTGTATTAGGTATTATAAAGTAGTCTCAAGATGATTTGAAGTATACAGGAGGGTATATGTAGCTTATGGGAAAGTACTACACGATCATATATCAGGGACTTGAGCATCTGTGGATTTTGGCTCCAGGAAGTCCTGGAACCAATCCCTCATGAATACCAAGGGACAACTGTATATGCTTAGAGGAAATGAAGACACTAATGGTCTTCCAGCTAGTCATTGCATGACAGATGGTTATTTTATCCTTTATCCCTTTTGTTTTGGTTTTTCAATTACCTATTTAATACAAGCATACATCAGAGGTATTTCAGGTTGTTTCAGACCACTGCAATAAAGTGACTATCTCAACAAAATGAATCATACGTATTTTTTGGTTTCCTGGTGCATATAAAAGCTATGTTTACACTATACTGTAGTCTATTAGCAGTGCAATAGCCTCATGTCTAGAAAAATAATGCACACACTTAATTTCAAAAATATGCTAAGAAATCCAAAAATTATCTATCTGGGCCTCCAGCAAGTCACAATCTTTTTGCTGGTGGAGGGTCTTGCCTCAGTGTTGATGGCTGCTGACTGATCAGAGTGGTGGCTGCTGAAGGCTGGGTGGCTGTGGCAATTTCTTAGAATAAGACAACAATGAAGTCTGCCCCATCGACTGAATCTGCTTTTCACAAAAGATTTCTCTTTAGTGTGTGATGCTGTTTGATAGCATTTTACCCATAATAGAACTTCTTTCAAAATTGGAGTCAATCCTCTTAAACCCTCCTGCTGCTTTATCAACCAAGTTTATGTAATATTCTAAATCCTTCACTGTCATTTCAATAATGTTCACAGTATCTTCACCAGGAATAGATTTCATCTCAACACATCACTTTCCTGGTTCATCCATAAGAAGCAACTCCTCATCTGCTAAAGGTTTATTATGATATTGCAGCAATGTAGTCACATCTTCAGGCTCCACGTCCAATTCTAGTTCTGTTGTTATTTCCATTCCATCTGCAGTGACTTCCTTCACTGAAGTCTGGAACCTCTCGAAGTCATCCATGAGGACTGGAACCGTCTTGCAAAGTCCTGTTTATGTTGAAATTCTGACTTCTTCTCATGAACCTCAAATGCTCTTAACGGCATCTAGAATGGTGAATCCTTCCCAGAAGGTTTTCAATGGACTCTGCCCAGATCCAGCAGAAGAATCACTATCTATAGCTGCTATAGCATTAAAAAATGCATTTCTTAAATAATAAGACTTGAAAATCCACATTACTTCTAGATCCACGGGCTGCAGAATGGGTTATCTTAGCAGGCATGAAAACAACATTCACCTCTCCTGTGTATCTGCATCAGTGCTCTTGAGTGACCAGATGCATTGCCAATGAGCAGTAATATTTTGAATGGAATCTTTTTTCTGAGTGGGTTTAAATATTTAGTAAATCATGCTATAAACAGATGTGCTGCCATTCAAGCTTCACTGTTTCACTTATAGAGCACAGGCGAAATAGATTTAGCATAATTCTTATAGGCCCTAGGATTTTTTCCGATAGCAAATGAGCATAGTTTCAACTTAGTATCATCTGCGTTTGCACCTAACAAACAAGTCAATGCATTTTTTGAAGATTTGAAGCCAAGGACTTACTTCTCTCTAGCTATGAAAGTCCTATGTGGCAACTTTTTCCAATAGAAGGTTGTTTTATCTGGGAATCTATTTTTGGCCAGGTGTGGTGGCTCACGCCTGTAAGCCCAGCAATTTCAGAGGCTGAGGTGGGAGGATTGCTTGAGCCCAGGAGTTCGAGCCCAGCCTGGGTAACACAGTGAAACCTCATCTCTGCAAAAAAATTAGCCCAATTTGGTGGTGTGCACCTGTAGTTTCAGCTACTCAGGAAGCTGAAGCAGGAGGATCACTTGAGCCCAGGAAGCCGAGGTTGCAGTGATCTGTGATCATGCTACTATGTGCCAGCCTGGGTGACAGAGCAAGACCCTGTCTAAAAAAGAAAGGAAAATCTATTCTTTTTTTTTTTTTTGAGGCAGAGTCTTGCTCTGTCACCCAGGCTGGAGTGCCGTGGCCTGATCTTGGCTCACTGCAACCTACGCCTCCTGGGTTCAAGTGATTCTCCTGCCTCAGCTTCCTGAGTATCTGGGAAAACAGGTGCGGCTAATTTTTATAATTTTAGTAGACTTTCACCATATTGGTCAGGCTGGTCTTGAACTTCCGACCTTGTGATCTGCCCACCTCAGCC
Organism: Leontopithecus rosalia; assembly: GCA_028533165.1. NCBI lineage: Eukaryota > Metazoa > Chordata > Mammalia > Primates > Cebidae > Leontopithecus > Leontopithecus rosalia. Next base: position 106,075,037 of record CM052658.1, read on the forward strand.
TCCCAAAGTGCTGGGATTACAGGCATGAGCCGCCGCGCCCAGCCATAGGAAAATCTATTCTTCACGTAGTCACCTTCATCAATGATCTTACCTGGATCTTCTGGACAATGTGCTGCAGCTTCTCCATCAGCAGTTGTTGCTTCACCTTGCTCCTTTATGTTTGAAGATGGCATCTTTCCTTAAACCTAATGAACTAAGCTCTGCTAGTTTCAGACCCTTCTTCTGCAGCTTGCTCATGTCTCTCAGCCTTCATAGAATTGGAGACAATTAGGAATTTTCTCTGGATTAGGCTTTGGCTTAAAGGAATGTTGTGTGGCTGGTTTGATCTTCTATCCAAGACCACTAAAACTTTATATCAGCAAGAAGGCTGTTTGTTTTCTTATCCTTCATGTGTTCATTGGAGTAGCACTTTTAATTTCCATCAAGAACTTTTTCTTTGCATTCACAGCTTGGCTGTTGGGCGCAAGAGGCTTAGCTTTTGAGTTATCTCAGCTTTTGACATGCCTTCCTAAGCTTAATCATTTCTAGCTTTTGATATCAAGTGACAGACATGGGACTCTCCCTTTCACTTGAACACTTAAAGGCTGTTGTAAAGTTATTAATTGGCTTAATTTCAATATTATTGTGTCTCAGGGAATACAGTGGCCTGAAGCAAGGAAGAGGCATGAGGGCATGGCCGATGGCTGAACAGTCAGAACACACACTACATTTATTAAGTTCGTCATGTTATATATGTGTAGTTCACGGTGCCCCAAAGCAATTCCATTAGTAACATCAGAAACCACTGATCAGAGATCACCATAACAGATATAATAATAAGATGAAATATTATAAGAATTACCAAAATGTGACCCACAGAAACTAAGTGAGCACCTGCTATTGGAAAAAAAAACGGCACCAATAGACTTGCTGGACTCAGGATTGCCACAAATCTTCCGCTTGTAAGAAAAATGCGGTGTCTGCAGAAGTCCAATCAAGTGAAATGCAGGAAAACAAGGTATGCCTGATACTTGTTTTCATCCAAATCAATGGTTAGGTCGATCTTTTCTTAAAGGGCTAGCTAGCAAACATTTCAGGTTTTGTGGGTCTTAGGGTCTCTGTCTTAGCTTGTCAGCTCTGTTATTGAAGCATGGCTTTAGGCATGATATAAATGACTGGCAGGACTGTGTTGTAATAAAACCTTATTTATGAGAACAGGAGGCCAGCCAATTCAGTTTGCAGACCCTCACTCTAGAGAACGATGTATATGTGTTATATTTTAAAAATGACATTTTTAAGGTGGTATAGCAAAAATCAAGTAAAAAGAGCAATTTTTCTAGTGGAGGGGCAGATATAGATGAGGACGGTTTGCACAATGCTTTACGGACAAGAGAAAATTGAAGAATTATGGAAGAAAGGAAGGAGCAATCCCTCAGAATCCAAAGAGACTCAAGTTAGTGGGGTTTTATTTAAATAAGAAAGTGATCCTCCTCAATATAGTGGTAAAAAACAACAAAAAAAGTGAGAACAAACTCATATATATGCATACCTTGTATTTAATTGGATTTTGTCCCCAAAGCTTTTGGACCATTTCCCATGGCATGTTGAGGCGGCGGCTGGAGGTTTTCAGAATGACTGCAAAGCTATGTTAGAAAACAAGGTCTCCTGGAGCTTAGACTGAGGAGGAAATTATGGGCTCACCTCTCTAGGATGGGATAGGACCAGCCTCCATCCAACAGAGACCTTTCCAGCATCCCCTACAAAGGGCCAGTTGGCTCCACTCAGCAGCAACTTACGTAGTAAATGCCTCACTCTTCTTGAATAAATCTGAGTAATAGAAAATATTTCTTGTTATTGAGTCAAAATCTCCTACCCACTACTTTTCATGTTGGACTCCAAGCAATTTAGGAGGTGCCAAGCCTCTCTGCCACATTCAGGTTTTAGTTAGTTAGAGCCATAATCATGGTCTTTTTCCACTCATAGAAATCCCGTTAGGGACTGAATGTTTGCCCCCCAAAATTCACATGCTAGAATTCTAACTCCCAGTGTGATGATGCTTGGAGGTGGAACCTTGAAGGTAATTAGGTCATGAGGTTGCAGCCCACGAATGGCAATAGTTCCCTTATAAAAGATGCCCCAGGGCACTCTCTAGCCCTCTTTCCACCAAGCGAGGATGCAAGAAGTTGGTAGCCTGCAACCCAGAAGGGGGATCTTACAGACCCCGACCATGCTGGCACCCCAGTCTTGGACTTCCAGCCTCCAGAACTGTGAGAAATAAAATTGTGTTGTTTATAAGCCACTCAGTCTATGGTATTTGGTATAACAACCCAAACTAAGACATCTTGAAAGCACAGTTTTCCTGCAGCAGACATTGCAAGTTGTCTGCTTGCAGTTATACTTGCTTTGGCCCACTGAGTATTACAAAATTTAATTGAATAAGAAAAAAATCATTAAATTATAAAAATTTCTCTTAAAAATCCAATCTTTCAGCTGGGCGTGATGGCTCACGCCTGTAATCCCAGCACTTTGGGAGGCCGAGGCAGGTGGATCATCTGAGGTCAGGAGTTCCAGACCAGCCTGACAAACATGGAGAAACCCTGTCTGTACCGGAAAAAAAAAAATACAAAATTAGCCGAGCCTGGTGGTACATGCTTGTAATCCCAGATGCTTGGGAGGCTGAGGCAGGAGAATTGATTGAACCTGGGAGGAGGAGGTTGCGGTGAGCCCAGATCATGCCATTGCACTCTAGCCTGGGCAACAAGAGTGAAATTCTGTCCAAAAAAAAAAAAATCCAATCTTTTGATTTTCTTGGAAAAATTTGAAGAACTAGTAATACTGTCAATAACTGGCTTGAAGATAAGGAGCAACCAGTGGGAGCTCCTGGCTACTCCCAGCCCCTAGCCCAGCACTGACTTTGCACCTCACTTGTTGATGCCATCTGCCTGCACTCTGAGGACAGGCCCTATAAAGAGTTAGCAAAGGGTGCTGCAGAGCACGAGCTGCAAGCCCAGAGATGGGTTCCGCTTTTAGATCTAAGAAATCTAAGTTCTGTGGCCCTGGGAGATGGGAGCTCACAACAGGTTTTACTGCGTAGAACATGAGTGGATTGAATGGGACCCTGGCTTAGGTTCCTTACCCAGACAGCATTCTATGAATCTATAAATGGCTTAGCTAATTTTCAAATCTCACTGAGCTCATTGCCTGAAAATTGCCTGAAGTCATGTGTTCCACCTGCTAATAGCACTTTGAAAAAATAGTTTTGAAAAATAAAATATCCAGATCCCATAAAAGCCATTTGCAAATTCATACCAACATGTGCTAAACGTAAAAGCAGAGCCGTTCACTCTCTTTTGCCTTTAAAATGAAATTTCAAAGGCAGGAGTTCTAACAATTAAGAAAAAATTTCTACAACAAACTTTCATGTTGCTATAAAAATAGTGTGTCAATTACATTGTTTAGTAGACACAAATGAGCACTTGTAAAGGGTGGAGTCAGTAGCATAGAATGAAGGTTTTCTATCTTAGAGTTTGATGTTTTCCTCCAGCTCCTACCCACCCCCAACCACTCACACCTGTAGATACAAGTTTGGGTTTAGATTGGTTTGCTCTCTCTTGCTATAATCCCTCAACTTTCTCTATGTAGCTTAAATAGTTCACTCAATGCTCTCTCCAAGAAACTAAAACATATTCTAGAATAAGGCAATAAGTGCCATTTAACTGAGAGCAGGACATAGACTTCTGGAAAGGAGGGCCTGGCCTTCTAGCCTCCCTTCCCAGCCCACAGCCCACCCTGTTGGAAGGGCTATGGTACTGCTGTTCCACAGCATCAGGCAGGCAAGACAGCTAGGGCTCATGTCCAATGTGGTCTAGAAACATCTGCCACCCTGGGCTCATCCACCTGCTTATGATAGGTACCAAGCCATCCCATTCCCTCTGCCCATGGGTAGAAACCACAGAAACTTGACTTTCAGGCCAAGTCTGAACCTCAGAATGTCCCTTGACACAGCTCATTAAAATCCATATGGAATATTCAGACAGAGTGTTCCCTGCTCCAGTAGATTCTCCGGATCCCCAGGAAAAAGGGAACTTGTGTCAAAGCTCAGGGTGACAGGGGAGCAGGTTCCTACGGCAGTGGTCTCTCGGGAAGTGGACCTGGTGCCTTGGGCCTAAGGGACCTAAGGTCAATGACAGACACACTCAGTTCTGGTAAAATTAAGTTTAAGCCAAGAATGTCACAGTGATTTCTAAGCTCCTGACAAGGGCAATGTTCTGTTTAATGACTGAACGGTGAGTAGCTCTGGAAGCAATATTGTAAAATTGAGGAGCTTTCTCTGTAAAGACAAGAAATATGCTGTGGATTCATTCACCGTGCTAACAACCCCCAGCCCAGCATCTGGTACAAAATAGATGCCCCTTGAATAGCGTGAAAAATAAAATGATCACCCTTAAAGGCGACTACTTTTTCAATTTGCTTTCTCAAATGAGACATTTCTGCATGGGAGGGATTTAATTCTGCTTTGTCTTTGGACATTTTCACCTTTAACCATAAGCAGATTATTGTCTAGATGGAAAAATCCCACTCACAAAAGAAGTGAAATGCTTTTCACATAATAGCTCAAGAAATGTTTTTGGAATGAATAAGTAACTGAAAATGACTTGAAAATAATTAACCAGAATTTTTAAAATTACATGCATGTGTTTATATATGTTATATATATATGTGTATATGTAATTTTTCTATATATTTGTGTATAGATGTGTGTATATACACATACATATAGGCCTTTTTTTTTAGATTTGTGATTTAGTAGTCCCTTGGTCAAATTTCTCTTTAGAATCTTGAAGCTTAACATTTATTATACATATAGTGATATTTCTCTCCATTTCTGGGAAAAAGAAGAAAATAACAATTTGTGAATTTCCACTATTTTTCCCAAGGATGTCACACACACCAAGATCTGAATATATGTTTCTAAGAAGGTAAATTTTACTTTATTCCCATGAGAGAGGTCTCATCAAACAGCTGGCTACTTGCTGTCGAAAGTTGTTTTTAAGGCAGGAGAGGAGCACAGCTAATAAGCCCCTTTTTCTGGGTCTCTGAGTCCTTCGAAATTCTGACATTTCTACTCTTGCTTGTTTCAGATGGTCTAAACATTAGACCTGGCCTAAAGAAGGAAGCTCCTCAGACACTGCTAAGAAGGTAACACTAGTGAGCATCACCTGGCAAGAGTTACTGGGCCAGTTCTGCTTAGGTCTGACACTATTCATGGCAGAGGTGGAGATCAGGAGAAAGACGGGATTTGCACTGCAGAAAACCAGGCTCTACCTCTGACTTTGTGAACCTGGGAAAGCTCTGTAGTCCTCGGCTTTGCTCATTTGTAGAACAAGGGTATTAGCAATTTAAGATGCCAGCTATGTACTTCATTCATTCATTAAATGGTTACTGAGTGAGGAGCACTGTTCTTTGCCTTTGGAGAATCAACAAAGAAAAATCTGTCCTTGTGGAGGGCACCTCTTCTAACGTTCTTCTTACCTTTGTGGTATGCATTTTGTGGATACACACACACATTCTAGAAGCAACGAAATGCAGACCTTCTCACTCTTAGGTTGTTTCTTGAGCTCATTTCACATTCAGAGAAAAAAGTACCTGCGGAGGCAGATACTGGGACAAATATTTTCAGGAATACTAAGAGAAGTGGGCATAGCCCTTAACCTAGAGGTACTCAGCATTTAGTTGCTAAAAGACAGGAGAGGGAAGAATAAGCAAATAACGATACTCATTCCAGGAGAATTCATAACCTGTTAGGAAACTGAGTGATGGACTCTGCTAGGACGTAAGGTTTAAGCTAGATCTTAAAAACGGGTAAATTTACAGTGCGAGTCTAAGAGAAGAAAACAGCACAGAAACAAGTACACAACTACAGAAAAGCACAGAGGATATTTGGAGAAATAGGAAAACAGTTCGCTCGGCTGCCGCAGAGGGTCAAAAGCGTGCAGGGGACGTGGGCTGGCCAAGGCCTACAGCCCGACAATGCCAGCCTAGGAAAGTGTGTGCACTTTGGCCACTCCTGAGACCTTTGAACAGAGGAATGACCAAGTCAGTGCAGCCCAGAGAAGTAGAAATTGGAGGACAAAGAACAGTTTTTGTTTTTGTTTTTGAGACGGAGTCTTGCTCTGTTGCCCAGGCTGGAGTGCAGTGGTGCTATCTGGCTCACTGCAACCTCCACCTCCCAGGTTCAAGCGATTCTCCTGCCTTAGCGTCCCAAGTAGCTGGGACTACAGGTGCTTGCCACCATGCCTGGCTCATTTCTGTATTTTTTAGTAGAGATGGGGATTCACCATGTTGGCCAGGCTGGTCTCAAACTCCTGACCTTGTGATCCACCTACCTTGGTCTCCCAAAAAGTGCTGGGATTACAGGCGTGAGCCACCACGCCCAGCCAAGAACAGGTTTTATCAAGTCCTGGCAGCAACAGTAACAACTAAGTGATTCAACTCAATAATTGAGTTGCTGGATGCTATTTGCTGGGTGTCGAGAAAGCAAAGACGAACTCAAGCTAGCCTCTATCATTCACTATTAGAGAACACCGGCCAGGAGAAAAACCGAGTTTCAGGATCAACCAAATGTCCAGGCAGGCAGGAAGACCCCCAGCCCATCCATGTAGAGGAGGGGAGAATAGTATATGGAAAAGGAAAGACGTATTCTCAGAGGATCCCAAGACCTGAAAATATCATTCAAGCTCTAATCCAGCAGCTTTTAAAGGGGTTTTATCTGCCCAAGTGTAGTGGCTCATGCCTGTAATCCCAGCACTTTGGGTGGCTGAGGTGGGTGAATCACTTGAGGCCAGGAGTTCCAGACCAGCCTGGTCAACATGGTGAAACCCTGTCTCTGCAAAAAATACAAAAATCAGCCGGGTGTGGTGGCACGCACCTGTAATCCCAGCTACTCAGGAGGCTGAGGCAGATCACTTCAGCCTGGGAGGCAGAGGTTGAGCTGAGATCATGCCACTACACTCTAGCCTGGGTGACAGAGTGAGACCCTGTCTCAAAAAATAAAACAACCTTCACAGAGAAAATTCTGAGGTTGGATTTCGGCTAAAGAGAGCACCTGTTACATCATTCAGTCAGTGTGGTGTGTAATACGTTCCAGATACTGTTGCAGGCACTGGGTAAACAAATAGGTTCCTGCTCTAATGGAGATCACAAGTTAGAAGGGGAGATAGATAATAGGACATAAGCAAGAAACTGTGTAACAAACTGTGTGGTGCTAAGTGGTATGAAGAAAGCAAGCAAGCAGGCAGATGGAAGACAGCACATTGGGTGTGGTCACAATAAGCGTTTCTGAGGGTGTGATAAAGGGGGTCAGGATGTGGGTGGCTAGAGGATCATCCCTCCAGGTCAAGGGAACAGTATTTGTACCTGGCATGTTCTAGGATGAGCAAGGACAATCGGGGACTGGGAGAGCAGCAAGACACGAGTTACGTAGAGCCCTATAGGCAAAGTAAGGAGTTTGGGTTTCATCCAAAGAAGTAACACAATGTTCACTACAGGAAGGAGAGGGACTTGTGACTGTTTTGCTACATCAGTCACTGTAATCCTGTGATCCTGCTGCATCCCAGTACCTAAACCACTGCCTGGCACACAGCAGATGTTTAGACAGTATTTGTTGAATGAATGAATGAGAAGATTTCCATTTTTAAAGGGCTCGATTGGGCTGCTGTATAGGGAACAGAGTGCCAGATGAGCAAGGACTACAGAAAACCAGTCAGGAAAGCTCACTGGGGCTTAGACGGGGATCGCTGTGCTGGACGGAGAATGAGAGAAAAAGGAGAGAGATTTGCTGAAAGCTAGATCTGGGTAAGAAAAAGGTCAGGAGGACAGGTATTTGACCTGAACAACTGGAAGGACAGTTATCCCTGACAGAGATGGAGGACATTAGAAGAGAAGCACATTTATAGAGGGAAATCAGGGATTACATTTTGCACATCTTAATTTTAAGCTTACATGGCATTCAAGGGGAGATGCTGGGCGGTTGCATTTTCAAGTGTGGAGTTCTGGGAATGAGTCAGGGCTGACGAAATAAACTTGGAATCATGAGCATGAAGACAGTGTTGAGACCAAGAGAAGGAATTTAAATAGGAAGGGAAGAAATCTGAGAGCCAAGTTCTGGGGAATCCCTGCACCCACATTTAGAGGTCAAAATTCGGTTGAGGTCAGTAGGGGTAAAACCTCAGGGGCCATCTGAAGAGCCTGAGAGAGAAGAGCCAGAGAGGCTGCAGGAACACTAGGAGAATCTGGTGTCCTGAAAGAAGCCAGGGGCTTAAGAAAGAGAGAGTGGTCCCCCTCAGCCCCATGGAAAATGCTGCTGAGATCAGCAAAACTGTTTGCCCTTGTACTTCACGAGGTAGAGATCATTGGTTGAACCTAATGACAACAGGAAGGGGAGCGACGGGGACAAGTGCCTGATACCTGATCAAGGTGCTCTCAGGACAGGCAAAAGGTGAGAGGAGGCAGAAACACAAAAGCAGCTTCAAATAAGATGATCTTCTGGTCGCCGGCTGCAAGGTGGGTGTGTGTTGCATTTTGCTTCATACATTTCATATATGTTCAATGTGTTGTTTGCTGAAATAAAATATGTCTTTAGAGGCTGAGATGGAGGGAGTGAAAAAGGCCAGTGGGACAACCTTTTTGAAGCATATTCTTTAAAAGAGAACAGAAAATCCGTCATGGAGGATGTGGAGTCAGGGAGGGGTTTTTGTAAATGTCATATATCACAGTACATTTGTATACCAATTATTTCCTTATCATCCCATTTACATGCAGGTCCTATGCCCAGTCATGTAGAGGGGAGACCGAGTACAATGCTGGGGGGTGGGCAGGGGGAAATAAAGCTGGCAACAATCCTCAAAACAATTTCTTTTGTTCAGTTTCAAAAAGCTCATTTCTCCAAAAATAACTTGTGTTCAAATAGAGGGAAAATGTCATTAGGTAGTGTTAAGGTTTGATGGTAAAAGGAATGATGAATAACGGTGAAGAAAAATGAAGTCCTTTTGAGGATGATAACTTATTCACTACATCCTGTGGTTTCTTCAGCTCATCTGTGTGTTATAGGAAAGAGGATGAGGAATCACTTGCTGATTGATTTCATCAGCTCTGGTACTGATGGCACTGAAGCAAGGTCTTATATGTTTGAAATTATTCTCCCTTCTTTCCCCCACTTGACCTAGATCTCTGAATTTTAACAATGTGTAGGGCTGAGATTTCTGTTTCTCAAACTGCTCTGACTTGAATTCCCAAAGCAGAAGCGGGGAACATCCATGCAGGTTAAATGAGTGCCAATTTCAGGACAAAATGATTGAATTACAATCCCTGGCCATGGATGTGAATTTTGATCTTTTTTTTTCTTTCACACACATGATATTTCCCTGACATCTGTGCAATATAAATATATCTAGAAAGTGTGAAACAGAAAATCTGCTTCACTAAATATATAAAAGGGACCCCGAATGAAGTCTCCATGATGGCATTTTTCATCATGGGCACAGATGGCGTCCTTTCCCAGCTCCTCCCCCACCCCCCTCATACCGGCTTAAGTTCCATCCACTGAATTCTCCCTGCATATCACATGCATAGATGCCTGATAACACCAGGAGAGCCTGTCTGTTTGCCATATCCTTATTCCTCAGGCATCCCTATGCATCAAGCTTCAGGCCAATAAATCAGGAAAAGTATGGGTTCTGAATGAATAATGCAAGCAGTGTACACCACTTGTTGCTCTGGGAATCCAGATGACCTAGGAGCTTAGTGATCTTTGTCATACGTTGCCAGTAAGTAATGGCATTACTGTCATTCTCCCTACAGTGCCCATGTCACAGAACAGGACAATCACTTACCAATACCCACACATCCAAACACTATGGGATGGAATACATAAAATCGCCACTATGCTGCTTTGCTTCCTAAAATATTTAAAGAGGCTTTAAGACACCTAAACGCATTTAGTTTCCAAATGGTGGTCAGAACGTCTGTGAGAAAAGGACATAAGCGACAAACAAAATCGTTAAAAGACTTGATCTGCTTCTACGCCTCATTGTGTCTTAACCTGAAAAAGCAACGGTAATAAACCTCAGAAAGTAGAAAAGCTTGAGCTGAGTACGGAGGTTGTGAAGCCTGACTCCTACCTTTGGTGGGGTGGGGGTGGGGAGATGGGGGTGGCAGTGTAGTACTGGCATATGGTTTATGTATAGGGGGATGTTATAGGAAGTTGGGTGGAGCTAAAGAAGTGGAAAGAAGGAGCAAAGTGAGGAACCAGAGAGAAACGGAAAGGGGAATTTGTTGTATGAATTGCAGGGAATACTTTGACTGTAAGAGTTATCCAGCTGTCAGACGAACTCATTGGTGGGAATAAAAATGCTTGGAACCTTGACTATTAAACCCCCAAATTGTAAACATTTTGTACATTTTGGAGATTGCATGCTTTTTCCACCACTGCATTCCTCACTGTGAACAAGAAATGCCACCAATCTTTCCCTTTCATATAGTGAATTTAGTTTTACAAAGAAGAAAGGATTGCTATAGAAATGTATAAAGAACAGCTTTAACAGAAGGCTCAAAGCAGTTATTAGATAACCCACAGGTTGACCCTCGTAGCCTTAATTATTTCTTCTCTACATCTTGCCAGGTTAAATTATTATTAATATTTTTCACTCTTCAATTTGCTCAACTGAATAAACCAACAACAAATATCACAGAATCATGATACTAGAAGTGACCTTTGGGATTATTTGGTTCAACTTTCTACTTTTAAAGAAGAAACTAACCCTCAAAGAGGAAAAGTGACTTGAAGAAAACCCCAAAGAACATTTCAGACTGTTTTCTCTAAAAGTCCATGAACGTCAAATGTGCTGATGACTGCTTTGCAGAGAGGACATACGGGTATTGAAACTTCCTGGTTTCCTAATGTAGCTTGTCCTGTTTTTTAGGATGGAAAAGGAAGCAGGTAAATGGGAAAGAAGCAGGTGTCTGTAAGTCTGTAAGTCACACCTGTTAGTCTAGAAACCTGCCTGTTGGGAGACTCAGTTAAGTTTGGCTGGCCCAGGAAAGACGGTTGTCTCTGGTCTAACCGTAGGTCATTTCAGAAGCACTTAACAGTCATTCAATGTTGTTTGAGCAAATAATGGGTAGGCATTCCCTAGACGTGTCCATCATCCTAGCAAACTCTGGTTGATAGAATCAGGACGTTGAGAAAAGGTGGGCAGAAGGGTGCTCACCTCTTCTTCTTAAGTGTGGATTACAGGACAGAGTGCTTGGGCCAAACATGTAACCTTCTAAGGCCAGAGCAAGACAGAAGAGTTATCAGATAAATTTTGTCAAAGTGGATAATCCAGATCATTCAAGGAAAAAAATAAATAACCCAAACCTACAGCATTTGAACTCATTCTCTGCATGTTTTATTTTTTGTTTACTGAGGGTGGGTGGAGCCTCTCTCAGAGGCAGCATGGTGGAAGGCCTGGATTTGAGTCCTGGCTCTCCGTTCTCCTTAAGCATCTTACATAACCTCTCTGATTCCCCCGGCTGAGTCACAAAGTGAAGGATTCCCACCTACCTCCTGCCTCTACAATTAAAGGGCATTTTGATGACCTGAAATCCACTCAATAAATATTTCTGAGAACACGTGATGTGCCAGGCAAACTGCTAGGTGCTGGAGAGATGAATATAAACATGTCCTTGTTCTGAAGAAGTCCATCCCATATTTAAGATAAGGAGACTGTGGCACATTTACAACTCAGATAACTGCACTATGATAAGTGCTACCTTAGGTCTATGAACAAAAAGGCTATGGGAAAACAGGAGAAGAAGTGGTTAATTATGCCTTTCCAGGACTGTAATTTCAGGATGTTATTTTGATTATAACTTAAAACAAGTGAGTGCACAACTATGGAAAATTGTATCGCTAAGCGTGAGTCAACAACCAAATACCTTGACTATACTTAAATTATAAAAATCACCATGACAGCATGAAAATGCTGCCTGCCTGTTTAGAATAATCATCGCTTCACCCATTTTTTATAACAAGCAGCAGTGCTAGCAAGTTTTATGAGGAACACCAAATTACATCAGAGAAAGTAAGTCTCATGCCATTGTCAATTACTGCATAGGATGAAACAGCTATCTAGAGTTGTCTCATTAGAAACAGACAAAAACCAATTATTGGAAAAAGTGAATTCTCAATTATCCAAGACAGCTGGAATGAATAACGCCACAAAAGGAGAAAACCTGTTTCCAATTAATTCAATTTTCTTCTCTTTTCCCCAACCCCCACCAAACGTTTCGCTATAGTGGAAAAAGAAAAAATGACCTGTTTGAGTTGGGGAGTAATTTCACTTATGGGGAAAATGCAGACACTTGGGTTTTAAAAGCTGCAAGGTTTAAAAAAAGCCACAGATTCTATAATCAATCCTTGGTTTGCTTACATGGTTCACGTTGTAATTATTTGCCTTTCCAGCACTGAGTAACTTTTCTTACTCCTCTGTCAGTTACCACAGAATGCTGGAACCAGAAAGAACGATAGAAACCAGCCAGTCCAACTTCCTTTACCATAAGGCATAAGACTGAGGCTTGTCTTTCCATATCACACCTGGCCTTTTAATATTTCTTTTGTTAACAATCATATCAGATGGAAGCATAATCAGAAGGTAATCATATCAGAAGGTAAAGCTCAAAATGATCTTGTAATACATCCATCTTTGAAAGCCAGCGTGTGAAAGGAATCGAGTCAAATGATGCTATATACACAAATAGCAGCAGCTGCAGTCCCTCTGTATTGATGCATTGATGGGCTGTTCCAGCTCAGGATGTGGCCTCCCTACCAAGTCAATAATGTTACAATCTAAACAAACTTCAGCAATTTGCCTTCATGAAAAAAACTATCACAGACAAAAAAAGAGAACTGTCATTCCACAAAGCAGCCAACAGCACTAGACTGGGATTATAGTGTGGAATTAGTCAGAACGTGGTTTATTAAATAAAACACTCTTAACGGCCAATTTGCCTGGAAGTCTAGGAATTAAAATAGTGCTTTGTTTTTCCCATGCCACATTCCGGAGGAGGCAGCAAGCGGAGGAAATGGGCAACAGGGAATTCTACCACAATCTCTCTCTCCACCAAACAGGCACGCACATTCATACCAGGGTGGACATGTGGGCTCTAATCCCTTCTTAGTGGAAAACACACATTTTGAAATGAATCCCCAATCTAGAATGAATTACCGTAATAGCCACAGCCGGAGCGAGTCCGCTGATGAGAAACGCAGATCTGGCCACCTGCTTTGAGACGGCTTGGACCACAACACTGCCGGGGTCTTTAAAGGTTGGCCTTTTCGGGTAGGGCATCTGCCCTCCTAAATCGCGTCTAAATCCCAGGAAAAGAGAGGAGATGCCTCCCTCAATTTTTCAACTATGCTGCTCTTGCTGTATCCATTTCTGCCGAACATAGCATTGACATCTTTTCAAAAAGAAGGGGGGAAAAACAAGGGGAGAATCGCACCACTGCAGATCCCAAGAGAAGTAAGCACAAAACTACAGCAACGTCAAACAGTATCTTCTTCGGCAACTAGGAAAATCCCCACATGCTATCTGGTGTCAGCCAATGCAGACTGAGGCGCGCGGTGCCCGGAACCACAGGAAGCCGGGCATCTCTGCAGCCTGTGTCCCTGCCAGCTCCCCCCACGCGCTGAAATTCGGCAGGGAAGAAGTTATGGTGCCCAGCCCCTGTGTGCAAGACAGAGACACCGCGCATCCATGGCTCTGAAAACCAGCCAAGTGGCCGGGACGTCAAAGCAGCAGAGCAATCAGAATGCCCCGAAGCCGGGGATGGAGGGGCCACATTGTTTGAGCCCTCGGATTTTGCTGCATTGGCACCGCCTGGGAACGTAGGGGTAGCAGGAAGCGCACCTCTAGCCAAAAAAGGACCGGACGCATTTTTTTTTTTTTTCTCTCGGCGGCTCCCTCCCTGCCTGTCTGCAAGTCGCAATACGGTAGGCGATGTGACCGGCTGCTCCCGCTAAAACTCAGGTGGCAGGCCCGGCTGAGCGGCGCAGCGGGCCGGGAACCTGGAGGCGCTGGGGGAGCACCCACATCGCACCTCCTTCCCTCCTGCACCATCCACGGGAGCAAGGACCGGACCTGGCCACGCGCCCCTCGAGCGAGCACGGGCGAACCCGTGAGGACGCTCCGGGCGCTCGCTGGGCTAACCACGGGCATTGCATGCAACACAATTGTTCAAAAGCGAGCCCAAGGCGAAGTGCAAATCCAGAGCTTTGGTTCACAAGGGGTGGGTGTGGGCTGGGAAGGGGGATTACGTAGGTCTCTCCGCCCCCTCCCCTGACACCTCCTCGCCACTGGGAGGGCGCTGAAGGGCGGGGGAGGCTCTGCGAACCCGCTTGGGGGCTTCTTTGTTTCTCTCAGTGCCCCACAGGAGGGTCGGGCGCGCCCGCCGTATCCAAGCCGGGGTCGCCACCCGGGGATGCTGGTCCTGCCCGGGCTGCGGCGCGTCCCAGGCTGACAATTGAACCTCGCGGGAGACGAGAGGGTGGGGAGGAGGGTGGATCTCGGCCCCGGGAAGGGAGGGCGCTGCCGGGGCCTCGCGAGCGACTGGGAAGCCGCCCAGAGAAGGGCGGGGGGAAGGGGCGGCAGGCAGTGTCTCCGCGCGACGCCTGCTTACCTTGGCAGCCCTGGTCTGGGCACAGATCATGCTCCTGTCAACGCGTAGGTTAGAGCCGGGGGGCGCAAGTGCCCCACATAGTGCACCGGGAGCCTGGGACTTGCTGGGGAGGAGACCCTGGCGACCGCCGACTCTCGCAGCGCTCTGGCTGCCGGGTGCCCCGAGCGAGCGGCGGCCACGGCTACTGCCACGGCGGAGGGGCGCGCGCCGCTCGACGAGTGTGTGCGCGAGGAGGGGGCCGGTTCGGTCAGAGACGCACGGTGTTCCGGCTCCAACAACAGCGCCTGATGCGCGGTAACGCAGCACACTTCATCGCTTTATCCTCCCGCTTGCTTCCCCTCCCTCCCTGCCTGCTCCTCTGTGGGTACCAGACTCCAGAACCAACCACAAGCCGGGCTTGCTCTCATTAGCGCTGCCCCGCCCTGCAGCCTCCGCGCACCCCCACCCCCGCCCCAGCGGTAAATATATATTGATTCTTGTTACCGCCGGCCCCATCCTTCCAGCACCCGGCACGCGTACTGAGCAGATCCAGCACCAACCCTGGCTCCTCGGCCCTTTTGTGTGTGTGCAAACAGTGTAGCAGAAAGGATGCGGTACAGACACTCTAGGCGAGTACCCTGTGACAGGTGTTCTTGGCCTCTGTCTTACACACTTTCCTCTCTTACCTTACACTCAAGATGCCTCTGAGCACAGATGCACCTTTCAGGAACCGTCCTATATTGGCACAACAAGCACACAAAGCAAATATCGTAATGACAAAAGCTAAGGGATGAAAATCACCCCAGAATATCTAACGTTGGGCAAGCCTAGCTTCCAAACCGAGTTTTCTGTTACACTGCACACAGTGTCAGAATGCCAGAACTAGGGACAGCCAACTGAGAGGCAGAGAAGTGAAATGCTGGTTACTGTTGGTGGCTCGCTGCTCCATGTATGCACATTTTTGTGCATTTGGTCGACATGTGGTTTGTGTATGTTCACATAAAATGCAGAGGCTTTGAGCACATAATCTTTAGAGCCTGGGATTCTATGAACCAGCCACAATCTCTACAATGCTGATTTATTCCTTCCTATTATTTTGCCCCGCATCCTCTACATGAGCTTTTTTTTTTCACTTTCTGAGAAGTTATTTTCTTTCCCATACCCCAAACCCCACCTCCTCTAGAATAAACAAAGGCTTCACCCTGACTTCAGAACTTCCTACTAAAGACCTGAGTACAGACTTCCCAAAATCAAAGCTCCTTCCCCTTCCACCCACACTGGACAGTGGCTAGTCTGTCAGCGGCTCTCATTCTACTGACCTGCCTCTTGGCATTGATTTCACTCTTACAACTGGAACATTCCAGAAGTGGGAACTTCGGACAATGTGAAGGCAGCTTCACCAGCTGGGCCCCTTTCTGCAAAGAGGCACAGCCCTTCTCTTTCCTTATTCCACTTGGGGTGCCCAGTCCTTTCCTGACAGACCATTTTCTTTGCCTGACAACAGTCAGATCTTCTGGTCAGATGAGCTCACAGCAGATCACTTTTCGAACCTCAGCTACCAATCCATGCAGAAAGCTGTGCACACATTTCTCCGGATTTTACACTTGGATTAGTATCAAATCCTATATGGAGAAAACTCTCCGAGAATAGACTTGGACAGGCTGTGGCAGTAAACAGCAACAGCACCAACCATGTGATGTTTCCAACCAGAGACTTGAAAGAAAACAAAAACTCTCCCAGAAACCATGGTTTCTAAATTAGCACAATGTCACCAAACCGCAATAAAGGATTTTTTTTTACCTCAACTAATTTCCAGGATGTTCACCTCATTATTTTTAGCGAATCAGCATCAACTTGGCTAAGAGATGTTTGCGCTCTGTTCTATCCATCATGAAGATGACTTGACAAGTCAACATATCTCATAGAAGTTATTGATGTAGCAATCCTTGTGGTGTGCTTTATTCTCCCCTAAGGAGTTGCTTTTTTTATACTGAAGACAAAAGATATTAAAGTAGCAGTACACAAAGCTTCACATTCTGAGTAAAGAAGCGCCTTGTAAAGCGGCTTCTACAAGCCAAGTCCAATGGCAGCACATATAGACTCCTGTGTATTTTCCTTTTTTATTTTTTTATTTTTATTTTTTTGTGACAGGGTCTCACTCCAATGCCCAGGGTGGAATACAGCGGAGCAATCTCCATTCACTGCAACCTCCACCTCCCAGGATCAAGCAACCCTCCCCCTTCACCCTCCCCGAGTACCTGGGAGTAGAGGTGTATGCCACCATGCCTGGCTAACCTTTTTGGGGCATGTCTGTGTATTTTTGGTAGAGATGGGGTGTCACCAAGTTGCCCAGGCTGGACTTGAACTCCCAAACTTAAGTGATTCTCCTGCCTCAGCCTCCCAAAGTGCTGGGATGACGAGCATGAACTACTGGTCCTGGCCTGTTCTGTTTTTTATTCCCAACAGCGCGCCTGCAGTCTGGGTGGCATGATCCTATTTTACAGAAGAAAGAAAAATGGTTATTTGAGTTCTGTAATTTCCTTAAGGTTTTGTTTCAAGCAGAAGACCTTGAATCTAGAGTTTGCAGATGTCAGCTGCCCTTACCTTAAAGAGAAGAGTATTTGGTGGAGAAAGGAAAACATATGCATGAATTTCAAAGCCATCTTAGAAGTCATACTTATTGTTTCTAAGGTACCCAAAATACTGTTATAAATAGAATAATAAGAAGTCACAGTCCTGATACACCCCTCCTAACATTAACCTTATATAATGGCATAAGGCGATGAAGGCATTTCAAGAAGCATATACAAACACCTGTGTTGTAATGCCCATGCAACCATGTCTTCCACCTTTTGTCACTCGAGGCCCAGGAGGACTCAGGGAGGGGCTGACATCTGCTCGCCTGCTCCTCTCAGGCCAGGTGCCCATAAAGACCAGCAAACAGAACACCATTCACAAATGGTCCCTATAATACCGAGAAAATGATGACTTGAACCGATCAGGGGCTTTCTCTTTGAGGACAGGCCTTCACCATAATGTCAGAAATGAGTGCACTATAACTCGTGGAGGAAAAGGACCGAGCTGTTGAAGCTGTGCGCAAAATCTCACACAGTCTCTGCACAGGATCAAATTGTAGCCAATAATACAAGACTGTCATTTGGACTTTCCTAATGACTAATGATGGTACTTTTGTGCTTATCTTCCATCCATCTATCATTTGTAGTAAAGCATCTGCTCAAAATTTTTGCTCATTTTTAAATGGGTTGTTCGCTTTTATATTGTTCATTTTTGAGAGTTCTTTATATGTTCTAGATACAATGTCTTTGTCAGATAAGATTTCTGAATATTTCCTCCGCATCTGTGGTTTGTCTTTTCAATTCTGTCACAGGCTAAACATCTTTAAAGTTGAAAGAGTTCAATCTATCAACTTTCATGCTTCGGTATATCTAAGAACTCTTTTGACTAACCAAGGTCATAGAGAGTTGTGTTTTGCTTTATAAGTTTTAAGGTTTTACATTTTACACTTAAGTATTTGGTTCATTTTGAATTCTTACTATTTTTTAGGTGTGGGGTATGGACGGTGACTTTTTTATTTGCTGGCTTGTTTGTTTTTGCACATGGGATGTCCAATTTTTCTAACACCATTTATTGAAAAGATGATCCTTTCTTGATTGAATTGCGTTTGCAACTTTTCGATAATCACTTGGCTATATTTGTGGGAGTCTCTTTATAGATTCTCTATTTTGTGACTCTGAGCTTTCTAAAATTTTACAAATACGCTATTTTGTAGACATATACTGCCTTAAAATCAGCTAGTGTGAGCCCTCCAATTCTGTCCTTTTTAAACATTATTTTGTCTATTTTCATTTCTTGCCTTTTTATATCAATTTAGGAATGTTTATCAATATCTACAAAAAAAATTCTTACTAGGATTTTGATTGCAACTGTGTTAAATTTATAGATCAATTTCAGAAGAATTGACATTTTAACAATCTTCCAATTTCTGAATACCTTTCAACCCACAAACTTAGCATTTCTCTGCATTTATTTAGGTTTCCTTTGATTTATTTCATCAGTAGTTCAAGTTTTTAGCATGTAAATTCTACACACATTCTAAGTTTCCACATAGATTCTAAGAGTTACCTTTTTTGGTACTATTGTAAAAGGTATTGATTTTAATTTTGAATTTCACTTTGTATTAAAGTATACTTAGGATTTGTTTTAATTAAGTATGCACGTGCAGACATACAGACATGGAAATTTATTTCTCCTGAAGAAAGAAGTTTATACTCACAGATCCTAAAACAGGAAGCATGACATACCACGCAGGGCCACAAGGGGAGCTCCTGGGTCAGTCAGGAGCCCGGGAGACTCAGAGCCTCTATTTATTTTTATTTTTATTATGTATTTATTTTTTTGTGGGACAGAGTTTCGCTCTTGTTGCCCAGGCTGGAGTGCAATGGCATGATCTCGGCCCATCGCAATCTCCGCATCCCGGGTTCAAGCAATTCTCCTGCCTCAGCCTCCCAAGTAGCTGAATTACAGGCACATGCCACCATGCCCGGCTAATTTTGTATTTTTAGTAGAGACGGGGTTTCTCCACATTGGTCAGGCTGGTCTTGAACTCTCGATCTGAGGTGATCCTCCGGCCTCAGCCTTCCAAAGTGCTGAGATTACAGGCGTGAGCCACCACGGCCAGCCAGAGCCTCCATTTTGTATCCCATGGGAAAGAATGGCGGGGCAGGGTAGGCCAGTTTGAGCAAGTCTAGGATTTGATAGATTCAATATTTCAGTGGCTGTGGGCTATAGAGGCGGTCTCTAGTTGTCCTGTACTTGTCCCTGGGGAGACTGAGGGCAAGGAAAATTGGCTTGCTGTGTGAGCTGGATACAGGAGGTGGCTGTGGGCGTGGACTCTGGATTGTTTGGTTTACATATGAATGGCAGACTTCATATCAAACAACTAGCCCAACTTGGTGGGCAAGTTGTTTGCTATCTCTAGGAATTAGCTCGCCCTGGAAGGGGCAGTTTCTTCCAAGCCTGCAAAACCCCTAAGATGTCAAGGCACCACAAAATATGGAAGCTAAAAAACATAACTAAAACTCATTCACTAGTAGAATAGAAAAAAAAAAACGAAACAAAGTGATGTGTGTGTGTGTGTGTGTATTTATTATGTATCCTGTGACCTTGCTAACCTCATTTATTCGTTCTAGGAGTTTGGGGGTAGATTTCTTGGAACTTTCAATGTTGTCTGTGAATAGAGGATGTTTTATTTCTTGTTTTCCAATCTGTATGCCTTTTGTTTCTTTTCCCCACCTTATTTCAGCTATCCTTTCTATTTATTGCATATATTTTTATTTTATTCATTAAATAATTTATTACTGAGCTTCTACTTTGTGAGAGGCAGTGTAAATATCAATTACACTAAGCCTGTGGTCAAGTTAAATGTGTACGTACGATGTGATGTATGTGCTAAGACAGAGATGCATTGTCAGTGTGAGACAGCAACCATGCTAATACGGCTAGGCTGGAAAAGCCTCCACTAACAGAGCTTTCAATGAAGAGCAGGAGTTTGTTGGGTGACCGAAGGACATCCTAAGAAGAAAGAAAAGCATACATGAAAAAGCAGAAGACAGAACGAACAGAATGTACTTGGGAAATTTAACTGGAGCAAAGAGAGGAGACTGAAGCAAAGGTGTGAGACATGTTGAGATAGGCCAAACATGCCCAGCTCCAGCTGTTAGAATTAATTCAGCAAGTGCCCAAGTGCCGTGCGTGGTGGCTCATGCCGGTAATCCCAGTATTTTGGGAGGCCAAGGCATGTGCATCACCTGAGGTTGGGAGTTCCAGACTAGCCTGACCAACATGGAGAAACCTGATCTCTACCACTAATACAAAAATTAGCCGGGTGTGGTGGCACATGCCTGTAATTTCAGCTGCTTAGGAGGCTGAGGCATGAGAATCGCTTGAACCTGGGAGGTGGAGGTTGTGGTGAGCCGAGATCACAACATCGCACTCCAGCCTGGGCAACAAGAGTGAAATTTGGTCTCAAAAAAAAAAATAATTAATTCAGCAAGTAATGGAGAACCCTAAAGAAACTCTAAAGATTTTTAAAGCCAGGAGCAGAAACAAGATTCATCATTTAAATACATAGCAAATGCCAGGTGTGGTGGCATGTACCTGCAATTCCAGTTCCTTGAGAGGCTGAGGCAGAAGGATCACTTGAGCCCAGGAATTCAAGTCCAGCCTGAGCAACATTGAGAGATCTTGTCTCTATTTTTTTTAAATTATAAATAAATGAAAAATATATTGTGAAGCAAAATTTACAGTGTATAAATTTTACGAATTATTTGTAATAATTTTAGATTATTAAGATATGTTGATCAAAAATTAAAATTTAAAAAAGAGATGTTGATAACAAGTGTCAGATGAGGATGGCAGCTGGCTAATTTGCCCTCAACCACCTTTCCACCAAAATACTTATTAAAAAGCACAAGACAAAAGTAACACACAAGCATGAACTATGAATGCTTATCAACAATTTATCACATGCCAGAAAGATTCTCACTAATCCAATCAAAGTGTGTTTAGGGATTAAAACACCACCAGATCAAAAAAAAAAAGGAATTAGAAACAAATACCTTTAGAAAGGTGAAGCCTTCATTTAGGAACAGCAAGAGGCTGCTGGTAAAGAGTTCAGAAACAAGACAAATCACCTGGGTTTAAAACTTGGTTCGATTATTTACTTGTTTGCATTCTTATGCAATTTACTTAAATTCGATTTTCTCATCTATAAAACTACTTATGAATGTTTTTACCATAAAAATTGTTGAGATTTAAGTAAGATAACAAATGTGAAATTTATAGCATTGTGATTAATACATGGTAGCATTCAATATTCCTTGGCTCATTCCATCAGTAATGTTCTTTCCAAGTCCATTTAGAGATTTCAACATGCTGTAATGTATATGACTAAGTTTAAAAGTGTTTTGAGGAGAGTGAGACATTGAAAAATTCTTTTAAGTTTTACCTAAAAAAATTTTTTTAAACCAATTTACACAAAAGTAAAGTGTAAAACTTTGATGGATGATTTAAAATTTGTAATGAATGCATGAAAAATTCTTAAATAGCCCTATGACTCAATTAAGTGCAAATTAAGTTGAGACACCTTTTCCATCAATTTAGTTGTCCTCAAAATTACACATTAAAAAAAAATACTAGTCAGGATGCAGTGAGATTAGGACTTGTATTTCTCCTGGTAGGAAAATAAATCATTCCAACGTAGCTGAAGTACAATTTGCATTTACATCAAGGATCTTTAAATAGCTCCTGTGATTAAATGTAATGCATCAGTTAGTTATTGCTGCCTAACAAACCATCCCAAAACTTAGTTGACAATCATGTACTATTTCTCCTGAGCTACATAATTGTATAAATCCGTTACAAATTGCTGATCTAGTACAGACTAAGCTGATCTCAGCTGGGCTCCTTTGTGTGGGCAGTTGGCAGGTTTCCTGGGAGCTGGCTGATCTAGGACAACTTCATCTGGGACAGCTTGGCTCTGTTTCATATGGTCACTCATCCTGTGATAGGCTATTCCAGTCTTGTTTTTCATAGCAGTAGGTGGAGCAAGAGAGAGAGAAGTATGCAAGGCTTCTGAGGTCTGGTCTGAAAACTGGCACACTGTCACTTCTACCATATTCTGCTGGCCAAACCCCATTATGGGGCCAGCCCAGATTCACGTGATAGGGAGAGACTCCGCTCAATGATGGGAAGAAGTACAAGGTCACAGGGTAAAGAGTATGAATACAGAGAGGATGGAGAATTGGATCCAAAAAACCCAACAGTATTGTCAGAAATAAAAGAGACAAGGCTGGGCATGGTGGCTCATACCTGTAATCTCAGCACTTTGGGAGGCCAAGGTGGGTGGATTACCTGAGGTCAGGGGTTCAAGATCAGCCTGATCAACATGATGAAACCCCATCTCTACTAAAATTACAAAATTAACTGGGCCTGGTGGTGGGGTGCCTGTAATCCCAGCTATTGGGAGGCTGAGGCATGAGAATCGCTTGAACCCGGGAGGCGGAGGTTGCAGTGAGCCAAGATCGTGCACTTGTACTCCGGCCTGGGCAACAAGAGTGAAACTGTCTCAAAAAAAAAAAAAAGAGAGAGAGAGAGACAAGAAAACCACACTGGCCAAAATCTGAGCAGGATTCTAACAACCACACCTTTGAAATGAAGGACTGAGATTATATTTTTGGACTATATATTACATGCTCTGACCTCTGGAATCTAGCATAGATCATACAGTACCAAATGAGGTAGGCTAAAACTTTGAGCACTCCTCCCGCCACATTTTCTTTGACCAACTCTGAGGCATTCACCTAAGCACACCAGGGGTCATCCTTCCACTGTGTGACATTTATCTTCTGATCTGGCTAAAAAAGGTCTTGCAATTGTCCCTCTATTTTTTTTCTATGCATCCGCTCAGATCTATATCTCACAGAATAGACATGATGGAGAACGTAAGGGCCAGGAAGAGCTGCACTGCTCTCCGGGATGCTTAGTCACCCATGATGAAAGCTTTATGAGCTAAAATGGAGCCAGGATGAGGTATGCAAGGAGTGAACACTGGAGCGGATGTACAGACTTCAATGAAGCATGCTTTTCAAAAGCATTGCAAACTGGGTTTCCAGTTTAAATAACCTGTCCTCCCAAAGGATGTATACACCCTACCACAGTCTGTAGACCCATGTTGCCTGCAAGGCACTGAAAGTTAAAGGAAACCACTCAAGTCAGCAGTGAGGAGGCTAAGAATGTTCCTCTCACCGCACACTCCAGGAACCTGGAGAACTCTCTGGTCATTTAAGGAATCATAAACAATTCAAAAACAAAAATGGGAGCACTAGAAGTACACCTTATTAAAGAGAGAATATAATTTTGAGAAGTTAAAAAAAAGATCATAGAGATGAAATAACTTTATGCTGTTTTTTAATTTAGAAGATATTTCCTAGGTAACTTTATAAAGTTGACAAAGAAAATATAAAAAGAAAAAAAAAGATGAAGACAGAGATACAAAAAGGAAAGAGAAGAACAACAAAAATATAAGAAAACTCTAGATGCAAATACAAACTAAAAATCAATATTGGAGACTGACAGGGAAGAAAAGGTACGGTAGAAAATAAAAAATTGATATAAAAGATAACCCTGAGAAAACAACCAAATTCCAGAGGAAAATGGCAAGGAGATGAATGAGAAGAAACGCAAGGAATGTAGCACAAAGGAGCCTCAGTCTTAAAACTGTTTTTCCAGGGAAAGAGGGAAAACTTGAACCAAAAATAAAATAAAACGATCAAAGCCTTTAGAGAAGCAACTTTCCTGAGATGATGTAATCCTTGGGTCTACAAATCTAAAGAATTCTTAGTGTTCCAAAAAATAAATAAATAAAAATCTTGCACCTAAATATATACTAAATTTTAGATTATTATCAATACTGGAAAAAATATACAAGTGACATTAAACATATAGAAAAAAAACAAAAAGACAAAAAACTGGCTGGACTCAGATTTCTATTATTCATCATCAAATGCACTAAAACAACATTTGAAAATGCAAAATATTTTGTCAATAAATATTCTATACCTTACTAAGTTATTCAGATGTAAAAGCAATAGACAGATTTCTCAAGATATCAAGGAATTCAGAAATATACTACTTTTATACCTTCCTAAAAAAAAAAAACTCCTCTAAAACACACATCAAGACAGCAAGATAGAAATAAAAATGCAGAAATACAGAACTACAACTTATGTGTTTTGGCTCTGTGTCCCCACACAAATCTCATGTTGAATTGTAATCCCCACATGTCATGGGAGGGACATGGGGGAAGGGATTGCATCATGAGGACAGATTTCCCCCATTCTGTTTTCCTGATAGTGAGTGAGTTCTCAAGAGACCTGATGATTTAAAAGTGTGTCACTTTCCACCTTGTTCTCTCTCTGCTGTCACCATGTAAGATATGCCTTGTTTCTCCTTTGCCTTCCTCCATGATTGTACGTTTCCTGAGGCCTCCCCAGCCATGCCAAACTGTGAGTCAATTGAATCTCTTTTCTTGGCCAGGTTTGGTGGCTCATGTCTATAATCCCAGAACTCTGGGGGGCCAAGGCAGGAGGATCACTTGAAGTCAGGAGTTCAAGACCCACCTGGTCAACATAGTGAAACCCCATCTCTACTAAAATACAAAAATTAGCTGGGTATGGAGGCTGGTGCCTGTGATCTCAGCTACTCAGGGGGCTGAGGCAGAGAACCTCTTGAACCCAGGGGGCAGAGGTTGCAGTGAGCCAAGATCACGCCACTATACTCCAGCTAGGGCAACAGAGCAAGACTCCCTCTCAAAAAAATAAAAATAAAAAAAAAATAGACCTCGTTTCTTTATAAATTATCCATCTTAGGTAGTTATTTATAGCAGTATGAAAATGGACTAATATAACAACTGAACATGGAAACCAATTAAATATAGATTTTATTAGAACTTTGATAATAGAGTGACAAAATCAAATGCAAAAATAATGCTTTTATTGTAGTAGAAGTACATGGTACTTCTACATGGTACTTTGCATGGTAAAGTACAACTGTAACTGTGTTGATAAATTGGGTGGATAAGGACAAGAAAATTGATGGTTGGGTGGCAGGTAATGATACACAATAGTCCTTGTTCTGATTTTGATAATTCAAAAAATATAAGTACTTAGTTGATTAAGAAAACTTTTTTGGAAAGCAGTTGTGGAGCATTTATTAAAATTTGAAATATATTATGCAAATACCCAGCAGTTTTACCTATGAGTCTACTCTTAGACAAAGCAACAGTAAAACAGATAAGTAAAAATTCTTGTGCACAAGAATAGCTATTGGATATTGTTTGTAATACTAAACCTAGCAAAAAACCGGGAAGGACTTAAATGCCCATTAATAAGGAAATGATACACATAGTCAAAGGAATTCTATGTAGCTGTTATAGAAGAATGGCGGAGAGCTATATGAGCTGGTCTGGACAGTTGTGCATGTTTTATTGGTAAGTGAGAATGAAAAATTATAATATGATCCCATTTTTGTAAATAAAGCATATATGATTGCATATTAATGGCTAAACATCTCTATATTGATTAATGCCAATATAAATATATTTTATGTCTATAAAATGATGGGAAAATATGGGAAGGACAAAAACCAAACTGTTAACAGTGCTTTCCTATGAGGATTAAGCATGGAAGAGTTGGAGCTCTTTTAAACCATTTAAATAGTAAAATATAAAACAAGATTTCAACCATCTTTTCAATCCACAAAATAGAAGCAAACAAATGATAAACTGTATTTGTGGAGACAGAGGAAGAGAAAGATAAATTCAATAGAATTGATGTCAAACATACCATTTGAATCTAATCATTGTAACCCTATTTAAAATGAATGGCTTAAATTCCCCTTCTAAAATCCCTGAAGTTAGCCAAGCTTGGTGGTGCCCAGTTGCGATCCCAGCTACTTAGGAGCCTGGGGTGGGAGGGTCGCTTGAACCCTAGAGGTCAAGGCTGCAGTGAGCCATGATTGTGCCACTGTACTCCAGCCTGGGTGACAGGGGCAAGGTTCTGTCTCAAAAAGAAAAAAACCCCACAAAACCCTGAAGTAGATTTAAAAACAAATATAACAATTTAATTCACACATTTATATCATATATACATATAGTAAAAGTATAAAGTAAATATAAGGAGATTAAAAAGGAGAAGTAGGCAGACTAGCAGACTAGGCAAAATAATACATTAAAATAGCATTTGCAACTCTTGACAAATTCAAGCTTTAAACATGCTAACAAATTGCATAATGAAGAATTTTATATTGATATATTAACTATCTATTTAAAAAAATTCTTAATATTGGGTACAGTGGCTCACACCTGTAATCTCAGGACTTTGGGGAGGCTGAGGTGGGAGGATCACTTGAGCCCAGGAGTTCAAGACCAGCCTGGACAACACAGCGAGACCCGATCCTTACAAAAAACAAAAATAAAAAATTAGCCAGGGATTATAGCACAGGCCTGTAGTCCCAGCTATGAGGTGGGAGAATCACTTGACCTCAGGAGGTCAAGGCTGCTCTGAGCCGTGTTCACACCACTGCACTCCAGCCTAGATGACAGAGTAGGACCCTGTCTCAAAAAACAAACAAACAAAAAAAGAAATAAATAACAGAAAAAAAGGGTTTGTAAAGTCAGAATGTGTAGAATAGCCTTTATCAAGATGTGAACAAGTATTAAGTGCAGAGAATTTGTTTACAAAATTTTTGGTGGGGCAGACTTCAGTAAATCTGAACCAATTAATACCATATTGCACAGAGAAATTTAAATTGCATACTTAGAATAACATTATCGAAAAAAATAGTAGACACATATCACGTTTTAAAACATCAGTTATGTTTGGTTTAATCAGCCAAGAAATATTTATGAAAATGGACTATATATAAGGCCACAAAGTAAACCTCCTGAGTATCTAAAATAAAACATTTTAATACTTCATATATTATAATAGATTAAAACATCTTTGCCTTTTCTCACATTTTCCTCAATAGGATAAATATTCTTTGACCCTTTCTTTCTAGTTCTTAACTGCAAAATCCCAGATCTTGCTGGTACATATTAGTCAGGTCCTGCACACCCTGCAGTGTGACATCTACTTTCTCTATTTTGGAAAATAGACAGTAATCACCAGTCCTTATGCTGAGACCTAACCCTAATTTAGCAGGATAGAGATAATGACAGGAGATCAGGGCAAATTTGACAGAGGACAAGCTTCATCTTGTAAGATTCCTGCCTCACATGAGCCTCTGCGAGGCCTCCAAGCAAGGAAAACTCACTTGTAGCAAAGGAGAAGAGCTGCTTCTGCTGGACTATGATTTTCAGTGAAATTAACCAAATGTCCCACTTTTAGGTTTTAGTGTCCCATTCTTTTCCTACCAGGGACCTAACTTTGACATAGGCAACCTATCAAGGCTCTGCATTCAGTCTCTTCTGCAGCTTTACCATGCTCTGACAATAAGATCCTTGGCTTGATTTTCAGCAGAGTCTGCCCTGTCACTGAAAGATGGAAGGATTTCCCACAGCCCTGTCACAGAGACCTTCTGGCTTTTTAACATGCTGGAAGTGGATAGTTAGCTGATCTAAGCCTGTCATTTTCTCTGGCAAAAGATTCCAAGCAATTGAGAAAACCCACTCAGGATGTCACTCCCTATGCATCTACAAAGATAGGGTTATAAATTATTTTGTTTTATTGCCAACAGCACACATTCAAAAAGGCATCCTTTTTCAGTTACCTGATGTTTACTCAAATAATGGCAAGCATTGAATATTTATTTGAGTCACTGAAAAAAGATGCCTTTTTAGATGTGTGTTATTGACAGTACAAGGTCATCTGGGACCTTTCTATATGGGAGTTCTTGATATCTTCCTGATCAGCTCCAACATTCTAATTCCACGCTCTGGGGAAGTCCCAAACCTGCTAGAGAGTTATTTGAATTCCTGGTGTGCTCATATTCTCACAGTCATCTCTGACCCTGGACCACTGCTGCTTGCTATTGTAACGCACTGTGTTGACACAGATGTGATGCTGTAGGATGCCCGGGTTACCCCCGCTTCCTTTCTTTGTCCTGATCAAGAATGACAGAGTACTTTGACTGCTCTGTGACCCAGCCAGCTGCATGATTTCCTCTGCAGGCTTGAACCAAAGTGCCTTGATTATTCCCAGGCACTGATAACGCTGTCTAGGTTTTTGCCCAAAACACTGAAAGACAAACTATCTTGCTAAACCTGTAGAAACTAGCCCCAGCCTGAGCCAAATTCCTTAAACCCTCAAATACACTCCATAAGCTGACCCTACCCTAACCTATTACTGACATACTGGGTAGGACGTCTTTTGTTTCACTGTCCATTGGAGAATGCTACAGCCCTTTTTATGTAAGTTCTCGTAATACATTCTTTGGACTGAGTACCCTGGCATTTGGTGCTTCTTTCTTTCGGAATCTCAAAGGGCCCCATCTTGGGATGGTTTGGGGCAGTTTCTTGAGGGAAAACTTCACTGCCACTGCTTTTGGGATGAATCCAGCTGCAGATTCAGCCAGACAGAACAGATACTGTTCTTTACCTACCCAAAAATTTAAAAAAGAGACATAAACTACACACGGAGGTATTTCTGGATGTCTGGGAGTAGGTTGTGGGGGAGGGGAGATGACAGCAAATGTTTACCGACTCAAAGTCTAATCACGTGTTGTTAAAACTTTCTCCATCATCTGGCCACTGGAGCTTTGCCCCATCTCACGACTTCTTCCCACTCCTCTCGTCCTAACTTCCTCCCACCAAGATTGCTTTGGAAACCAAAATAGTTGTTCCTCCTTATTTTTATGAAGAGATAAGCTTTCCCACACATACCCTTCAGCCCAGCAGAAAGGTGCCGCTGTTCAACTCAAGTCACTTGTTATCAGATGCAGATCATAAATAATAAAACTTGTTACTCTCTTATTCTTTCCTAATTTGGACTCATCGTTATCCCCTTGTAGTCTCAGAGTGCCTAATGCTACTTTTACAAAGATGCAAGAATACACTTCTAACGTCAAGATCTGTTTCTCCCAAGGTAAAAATTTTTACTCACATCCTGCCATGCTTTAGTGCCTTATGTAGACCTAAAGTCCAGTCCTTTTTTTTTTTAAACTATTCTCAGGGGGAGTGGCTCATACATGTACAGGTGAGTTTTTCACCTTCTCTTTCTCAGTTTCCTCATTCAAAAGTGGGTATAATAACGTCTTCATAAGTTTATTATGAGGATTCAACAAATAAATATATGTAGGCACTTAGTGTCTGCTTACCACATGTAAGTTTCTAATCTATGCCAATCATTCTGTTTTCATTATAATTCAGAATCCCCTAGTTGCCAAAAATGTATACATAATGCAGCAGAATGTCACTGATGCCAACAAGTGGCAGAACAGGGGCTGTTTGAAAAACCTCACTGTCAGTTTAAAATCACACTTATTACAAAGAGCTCCCCACCCTCCAGTCCCATGTTTTACCTTTTTGTTTTTTGTTTTTTTGAGGCAGAGTCTTGCTCTGTCACCCAGGCTGGAGTACAGTGGCACGATCTTGGCTGGCTGCAACCTCTACCTCCCGGGTTCAAGCAATTCTCCTACTTCAGCCTCCCAAGTAGCTGGGATTACCGGCATGCACCACCACAGCAGGCTAATTTTTGTATTTTTAGTACAGACGGGGTTTTACCATGTTGGCCAAGCTGGTCTCAAACTCCTGACTTCAGGTGACCTACCCAACTCTACCTCCCGAAGTTCTGGGTTGTGTTTTTTCATATAAGACTCTATGCCATACTTAATTTATTACCTCTCCAGCTAAAGACTAGCAAAACAGACTGAGTTTCATATTTTTCTACACATACACATACACATGCGCTCGTGTACACACACACACACACACACACACACACACACACAAGAGATCCATGTGACATCTTTTCCAGCAATGCCTGCATACCATCCAGATTTCAGAGCTTCCTGTTGGACATAAAGCTCATGTGTAAAATCCCATTCGTAGCCTGGTAGTCATAATGAGTAGCCATTTTCCTCTTTTTGTTTGGCTTCAAGAAGTGACTTAAGCTCAACATTTGTCTTAGTCAAATGGGTAAGGCAAGCAATGTGTTTTAAATAGCATTCTTATAATTAGAAATATGCATGCATAGATGAATTTTGGAATTAATGCCTTTTTTCCATGAAGAGCATAATTATCTAAAATCTGGGGGGAAATAGTTTGTGTTCACACCACCTTTTTGAAAAACACAAAAGAACTCTCAACAAGCATTCTTGTTTTCTTAATTTTCACTTTGCAACCTAAATTTTGTAAGTTGGTTATAAATACAAAATGTAAATGGTAAGAAAAACTAGACAAATTTTTGTCACCTGTATAATGGAGAAATTAATACTTAACAAACAATGACAAAGCAATGAGTAAAAGGAATAATCTATTAGAGAAAGAAATAAAAAGAAGAAACTACGAAAGAAGAATTACAAGTGACTAAGAAGCATTAAAAAAGTCATACTAGTAATCTAAGGTAAGCAAATTTAAGATAATGACGGGTCTTAAAAATAGTTTTAAGACTAGTGTATTAGTTGGTTCTCACATTGCTATAAAGAACTGCTTGAGACTGGGTAATTTACAAAGAAAAGAGGGATAATTTATAAGGAAAAGAGGTGTAATTGACTCACAGTTCCACAGGCCCTACAGGAAGCATGGCTGGGAAGGCCTCAGGAAACCTAAAATTATGGTGGAAGGGGAAGGGGAAGGAGGCACATTCTACAAGGCTGGAGCAGGAGGAAGAGAGATCCAACTGGGAGGTGCTACACACTTTAAAAACAACCAGATCTTGTGAGAACTGTATCATGAGACAGCCCTAGGAGGATGGTGCTAAATGATTAGAAATCACCTCCATGATCCAGTGACCTCCCATCAGACCCTATCTCCAGCATTTCAAATTACAATTCAACATGAGATTTGGGTGGGGACACAGAGCCAAACCATATCCACTAGTCACATGCAGTAGTAAGAAGGGATGAAAGAGTAGAGCAAACAGTTTGCTCTATAACTGACTGTGAACAATCAATTGAGGTAACCTGCTACCTTCAGACCAGCCAGATCTTTTTGTCTAAGAAATGTGTGGATGCTAATGATAAAGTAAACAAAACTACCTGATTTTGGTGATGGTGCTGGAATTCTACTACTCTCTTACAGCACAGAAAAAAAAAATGAGAATGAGTTGATTTAAACTTTGTAGAAGGCAAACTGAAAATGCTTTTAAAACCTTATCCTTTGACTCAGAAATTACTCTTATAGGAATTTATCTTAGAAAGTTTTCTAAGAAATATTTAGATATTTATTTCTGGTGATGCTTAGGGGATATTTTTCATAACTGAAAAAAATTATTAATTACCCACAAAAACAAAGTAGTACATTTGTTCAATGTAATATGGTATATTATTCAAATGGGCTATTATACAGAAATTAACAATGATATTGTAGAAATATTATGAATGATATGGAAAAATATTTATAGCATTTTAAGGGACAAAAAAGTTAGAAAACTATCTCTGTGTTTTTTTCTTAACACAATTCAAACATTCATAATTCTTCAAGTTTTTTATCTAACACACTTTCCTTATTCACAGGTTTTCAACTTTTTCTTAAAAGGAAAAAAAGATTGCCTTTAAAACAAGCTTATCCAGTCCATGGCCTGTGGGCTGCATGCAGCCCAGGATGGCTTTGAATTTGACCTGACACAAATCTGTAAAGTTTCTTAACACATTATGAGATTTTTTTTTCCAGCTCATCAGCTATCATTGGTGTTAATGTATTTTATGTGTGGCCCAAGACAGTGTGGCCAGAAAAGCCAAAAGATTGGAAATCCCTGTTTTAAAGTAAAGATAGGACCTTTCTCAACTTCTATCATGACCCCTACAAGGTTCTTGACTTACAGCCATGGCTGCTTTGTATTCTCTCTCCTCTCTCTTCCCTCTCTCTCTCTCTCTCTCTCTCTTTCTGTGTGTCTTTCGACAGTGAAAAGGTACTCCCTCATCTATTCCAAGCTCATCACTTGGGCTTTTGGGAGCAATCTGACCCCTCTAATAAATGAAGGGCAGACTTTAAATGGAGATTCATACATTGTGTGTGAAAAAATTTGAAGTTATAATTCAAGCTAACTGTTATGTAAAATATGTTCAGTACTCTTGATGAACAAATATGCCTTCCTAAGACTTGGAAAACCAAATTGGAAATCAAACTCTTGTGAAGTTCTGAGCTGAAGAAGGTGGGTGCTGGGATGGCTGACCCTGGCTTCGCCTCACCTTGCCCTCCTTCTCTTCTGTCCTCAGGCTCCATCCCACACTGAAGGGACCTCTCCTGCAGGTACAAGCTCTATGCAACCCCAAAACAGTCACCTTTAACCTCCCTTCCACCTTAAGGGTGGCTCAGACCTATTGAGCCCACTCACAGGAGGAAGGATGCTGAGAAGAGGCCACTTGGACCCAGAGGAGGCTGTGCAGGGTCTTGTAAACAGAGAGTGGGCTTCCAGTGGGCACCAGACTGGTCCCAGGTGGACATATCTCCCACCAACAGTCCCTTCTCTTCAGGGAGGGGCATCCTCTGAGGAGGGATAGACTGACCCGGGACCTGGTTTCTGTCTTCTCTTATCACCACTGTTTGTGGGAGAGAGAAAGGTTGCTCTTTTTGGAAAAGGTAAGATTTACTTTTTGTTTTGAGTAAGACTTGAATACAATGTTTGACAATGCTGAAGAACAAATAAAATTATAATGGTTTTACAATTTAATGAGTCTTCTTTTATGTATTTTGAACAGTCCTATGTTAATTGTAAAAGGGGCCACCAACAGCCTCAGAAAATTCCTCTTCCCAGTGGATTCCTTCAATTGTCATTTACCTGTGTAAGTCTAAGTCTATCATGTTAAAAAAAATATTTCTTGAAACCTATTAATAATCCTTAATGTATCTTATTAGTAAACACATTGATTAATAATCCTTAATATATCTTATTAGTAAACACATTGATTGCTTATGTAGTATATTTTTCCAGTTTATCATTAGTATTTGCATGTTTTATATATCATCATTAAAAAATGTATATACACTTCCAGAATCTTTATGTTTTTCAGTGTTGTGTACCAAGGATCTTATGTCAAATCACCTTCAATTTCTCGTCCTCTTCCTGCTCCCCAAGATTGTATATTCGCCTATATTTTCTTTTTGGACTTTAAATTGTGCTATTTTTTTAGATTTAATTATTTAACTTATTGAAATTTATTTTACTATATGGCATGAAATGCTATTAATATCTAACCTTTCCTCCAGAATGGATCCAGATTTTATAACTTACTCTTACTGTATGATGTGAAATTGTATCTAACCTTTTCTTCTACAACTTAGCCAAATTTTATAACTTAATCTGTTGACAAATTATTTTCCTACTTTTTCATAAAAGATACCATTCAGTGAATTAACACCAGATGAACACAGTCATAAAAACACCATCCAGCCCAAGAAAAAAAACATTGGCAGCATTTGGGACACCTCCACCAAGTCTTTTGCAGCCACTGAACATCAGCAGTGACTAGTTTGTGCTAGAATGGAAAAATAATAATTACTGGGCCAGGCGCAGTGGCTCACCCCTGTAATGCCAGCATTTTGTGAGGCTGAGGTAGGTGGATAACCTGAGGTCGGGAGTTCAAGACTGGCTTGACCAACACAGTGAAACTCTATCTCTACTAAAAATACAAAGTTATCTGGCTGTGGTGGCATGTACCTGTAATCCTAGCTACTTGGGAGGCTGAGGCAGGAGAATCACTTGAACCCGGGAGGCAGAGGTTACAGTGAGTGAAGATCACAGCAACCTCTGTCTCTTGCACTCCAGCTTGGGCAATAAGAACAAAAGTCCATCTCAAATAATAATAATAATAATAATTACTAGTTTAGGTTTACTAGTTCTCATAGTATCTTTTAGGTAGTAGGATAGGTTTATACTACTAAATATAGTAGAAGATATTGTTCTTCTTTTTTCAAGATTGTTGTAACTAGTCATGATGTTTTCCATTTCCACATAAAGAATCCTCTTCAACTCTCTCTCCCCCAATTGTTTAAATATTGATTGGGATTACATCAAATCTTATTTCATTTCAGGGCACACTGAAATTTTGCTACATTGAATGTGCATATACCTCCTCTTAAAGTCCCCAGTAGTGTTTTAGATTCTGTGAAGGACTTTTCCTTATCTTTTGTTAGTTTTATTTTTACATATCAGATGTTTTGATATTATTTTAAATGATATATTTAAACATTTTCAATTTCTAATTGTTTGTTGCTGGTATATAGAAATAAAGCTGATTTGGAGGGAGTGGGAAGATGGCGCACTAGGAGCAACTCAGGATTGCAGCTCTCAGTGAAGGCGCAGAGGGTGAGTCCAAGCCGCATTTCCAGATGGATCTTTGTTGCCCACAGAATGGGGAAATTCCCAGGTGTAGGAGAGACATAGGATGCCAGTGCAGCTGTTTTGGCTGGTGCAGCAGTTTTGGCTGGTGCCGCAGCACAGTGGCACTCCACACAAAATGCGGTCTTCAATCTGAGATTTGGGAGGGCAGATTAGCATATCCATCTGATTAAAAGGAACTCGGACAGTGAGCCAGACCAGGAGATTCCCGGGAAGCAACTTTTGAGCCGGTGCAGTGGGTCGCTGCACGGGAAACCACACAGATCCCAGTGCCCTATCAGCAGGCAACTGAAACACCTGGGAGAGAGTCAACCATTCAACTTAAAAAAAAATAAAACGGCTCTGAGGCAGGGAGCCAGGTGATCAGGCTTGGTGGGTCCCATCCCACAGGGACAAACGAAACGGCGATTCAATATGCTCGGGGTTGAGAGTTTCACTGTGGGCACAGCTGAACCCAGGAGAGTGCAGCTCGGTGGGGGAGGGGCGTATGCCATTACCAAGGCATTCCGCCCCTACTGAGGTACACTCCCATTGCTGATGCAGCCTGCCGTTGCTGAGGTAACCCACCATAACAGAGAGACTCCACCAATACAGAGGCACCCATATAAACAGGACTACAGGGAATTACACTCGGCAGCAGGGCGGAGCCCATGGCAATAGGGCAGAGTCCATGACAACAGGATGGAGCCCAGGACAGTAGGGCAAAGCCCATGACAGCAGGGCAGAGCCCACGGCAGCAGGGCAGAGCCCACAGCAGCAGGGCAGAGCCCACAGCAACAGGGCGGACCCCATGGCAGCAGGGTGGAGTCTTGGCAGGCATAGAGTGACTAGACTGCCTCCTAGCTGGGCAAGACAGTGCAATGGATACTCATAAAGAAAGCCCTAACTCCCCGAGACAGAGCATCTGAGGAAAAAAAGGGGTTTTATGAGTTCTGCTGCAGCAGACTTAAACGCACCTGCCTAACAGCCCTGAATGAACAACAGAGCTCACAGCTCAGCACTTGAGCTCCTATAAAATACAGACCATCTCCTCAAGCAGCTCCCTGACCTCTGTATATCCAAAGAGTCACCTCAAAAAGGACTGATCAGACTGACATTTGGCGGGCATCATTCTGGAACAAAGATAGCAGAAGAAGAAACTGGTAGCATCGCTCACTGTTTCGCAGCTGCTACAGGTGTACCCCAGACAAGCAGGGCCCAGAGTGCACCTCAGCAGTCTTACAGCAGGGGGGATAGACTGTTAGAAGGAAAACTAAGAAACAGAAATACTTCATCATTAAAAATCTGGGCCTCTACTCAGAGACCCAATTGAAAAATCAGCAACTACTCAGATGACAGGTGGATAAATCCACAAAGATGGGAAGAAACCAGCGCAAAAAGGAGGAAAACACCTGAAACCAGAACACCTCACCACCTACAAAAGACCAAAACTCCTCACCAGCAAGGGAACAAAGC